>CM060919.1:643599659-644799659 GCA_030737875.1 Allium sativum
AATGCGAAATTTTGCATCCAAAATTTTTCCAAATCATTTATTATGATTTTACACAATTTTTCCATATTTTTAATAATTTTATCAAGGTCCCTACAGCCAGTTTTCAATAACAGCCATCGAATTGCATCCATAACGACCTTTTCTGAAATTGATTTGGATACATCTCAAGATCTAACCATTCAAAATTAAATCTCTTATATTCATTGGAAAGATCTTTTAGATACAAGCCCAACGGTTCCGGTTTTAGGAGAATTCGAGGATCGGATCTCCCGTTACATTAATTTTAAGTTAATGGTCGAAATTCGCAAATGGTCGTTGCGCGACGCGTTCTATTCAAGCCATTATGTATATATATATATATATATATATATATATATATATATATATATATATATATATATCGTCGATTTCTATTTAAAACGTATTTTATAAATTTGTTTTAAAAACATTCCAACTTCCTTTTCAATTTAAATCAAAATCAAATATTCCATTACATGACAATTTTATACAGTGCATATATATGTTAAAAATTATATTTTTAACAGTCCAATAATTATTCCATTACATGACAATTTTCTATATCTTATATATAAGGTCCCAAAAAAAAGAAAACAAATAATTATTTCAATACATGACCATTTTATATATCGCATATACATGTTAAAAATTATATTTTTAACAATCCAATAATTATTCCACTACATGACCATTTTTCCAAATCACACAATCAATTTTATCGCATTTCAATTCTATACAACGCATATATACTTTATACAACGCATATATATTTTATTCAATGCATATATACTTTTCATACAATGCATATATATTTTTCATACATGCATATATATTTATCATAACGCTTATATATTTTATTTACTCCATTTCACATCACAATCACAACACAATACAGTGAATTTAGTCACCCATGGTTTTCAAACAATAGTGAATGTAAGCTACTAGGCACCATACAACATTTGTGATAGTTAAAAACTGATAAAAATCAATATTGGCAGTTCATATATGCAGTTATAAAATAAATAACTGTACAAATATTTTAGTGAGACTAAGTCTTAAACGACCCAAACTCTCCCTTTACGGAAAGCCCGGATTGAGTTGAGAACACAACAAATAAAAACGCAAATAGAAGAACATTTCATTGCTTATTACAACAATTTCATCAGAGTACAAGAATTTAACAGAGTATGAATAAATAACATACATCACAAAAATATCAGAGATTTAAATTACATTTAAATACATAGTAGCGGAAAAATTATACATAACACAACTGAAAGAAATACACGGATACAGAGCTTTCCGAATATAGTTCCAGTTGTAAATCCAAGATCTTGTATAAATAAATATCTGCAAAACCAAAACTACTAGCTGCCCGTTTACATGACCCAAACTCGCCCTTACGGGAAAGCCCTAATTAAGTTGAGAACACGACAATCAGAACACAAACAATAGAACATTTCATTGCTTATTACAACAATTACATCAGAGAACAAGAATATAACAGAGTATGAATAAATAATATACATTTGATAAATATCAGAGATTTAAATTATACTGCAGTGGAAAAATAATACATAAAACAACTGAAAGAAATATACGGATATAGAGCTTTCCGAATATAGCTTCAGCTGTAAATACAGGATCCTGTGAAAATAAATCTGCAGAACTAAAACTACTAGCTGCCCATATGGAATATAGGGGCACCCAGAGTTTAGGTTAAAACAATAAACTCCAGGTCAGTCATGTGACTGGTGTAATAACTAAATACAATTATTAACTTGGTTTTAAAGTAAGGTAAATCAAGGGACCATGCCGTATAACACGGAACAGGTTTTAACCCCAAGAATACCAGTGCATAAACAAACAACACAATGCTAAAGAAGAAAAATGAAGCTATTATAAGACTCAGGTCCCATCACACAATGCAACGCAAGCCGAAGGATAGAGTTTTACCTTATAATAGCCAAATAATGCTTGATACGCGAAATTTCATCTTTTATTATTATTATAAGTGAAGAAATCAACTTCAAATATAAATGTATGAATCATAGACGGCATAGTATCCCATGCTACTATGTCGCCGTACTAGTTCTAAAATTAAAACCGAAATGCCACGTACTGGAAATTGGATTCCATCTATGAACCAAGGCAAGGAATCGTCCTTACCGAATTCGAGACTCTCTAGCCCAAGCCTCGGGATCAGAACACATCGATCCTTGGATCTTCAGGGCCGGTCCACACAAAGTGGATTAATAATCCCTGAACAAAATGTTTCCCTGCCCTATGGGGCGTAAGTTTAGTTAGTATGTCGATCATATCCATCCATCGGCCCCGTAGTTACCGATGTATCCGAGGTACCTCGCTTTCCATCATTCACATAAGTAAAAATGTCTGGGCTCCATACCATGACACCACTTGTAGCTAGAAGGAAACGCATGTTCCCCATGCAGTCCTCTCCCGTTTCTGGTTCATACTAGGGTGTGAGGCTCGCAAATTAACGTTATACACAAAGCTATGCTATTTAAATCCGTGCTTTGATTGTCAACCACAAGACTCTACTTTCCAGCAGAAGCCTTGATTATTTGTATCTCAGCATGCCACACAGGCAATTCACGCTATGCAACCGATGTCTATCGATATATAACCTCTGAGCTCGTATGCCTCAGAGAATTGTGTTAAGCAAGAGAATAAATTCTCCGCCACCAAACAGATATATATTTAATAGAGATCAATCAACACAGAATAAAATCCAACATCAGACACATATCCATTTACAGGTTCGTTCTGGGTCTGAACGAAACCGGAGACACCTTATTCCTTATCCATATGTCCAATACAGGAGAGAGGTCCTCGCATATCCGGTCGATCTCCAAGTACATTTGGACGGTCACCACTTATTACCTTGTCTTGGGTGTACAGCTCAATTAAGACATCAGTAAGCATCCAAACGATGTGAAGGCCTCTGGTCTTCAACCACTGTCTTCATCGTCGACTTATCGTCGTATCAGTTATTCAGAATGGGTATAAACCCCGCCTTTCCGAATAATCCGCATATATTATAATCAAGTGATATAAACACACAACATACACCTCTTTCCAATCCAGAATATTCTTTTATTCAAATACTCTTTTCACAATTTAAACCAAATTAAGGTTTTCCAAACTAGTCGGGATTAGCGAACCTTACGGAAGTAATCATTTATTTTATTATCCCAATCCCAACCTATTCCTCCCATGGAGCAAAACTGGTGATACTCCATATCTAACACCATTGTGTTATCGGTAAAGTTAATTACCATTTCCCGTTCAAATCTTATTAAAGATTTAACTATCGCTTGGAGAAAAACTGGTAATACTCCATTCTCGATCATTTACCAAATTTGATAATTTAAATTATCACATTCCAATCTAATTAAAAATTCATTAAAACACCACTGAATTTTAATATTTCCAAAAATCATTATTGATGATTATTTAACTTTGGGAAATCAAACATGCCACATTGACAATCTACATCGTACCATTGATCTTTGCCGATATATAACCTATGAGCTCGTACGTCTCAAAGAGGGGTGTTAAGCAAGTGAATAAATTCTCCACCACCAAACAGATATATATTTAGCAGAGATCAACAAATACAGTTCGAAATACAATGTTGGACATGTAATCTTGTCTTTAACTGGGTTAAAGAACTAATGTCATTTACAACACAGTTCACGATAAACCCAAAATCACATTCCATTAATTATGGAATCTTCATGGAAAATAGATCAATATATAATCGATATCAATTTCTGTATCCGACTAATAATATAAATGGAATAACGACAAAGCCTTTTAAGTTCAATATATATTAACAATCTTCCTCCACAGAATCGATTATTACCAAATTGAATTCCCTTCAATTCCAATTTAATATATTAAATTGGAAAACTTTACTTTGGAAAATTTCCATTAAGTCTTAATAAAAAGATTTATAAATTCCAATCACATTTCACGGTTAATCGGGTTAAAGAACAAATGTTGTTTAAAACATCATTCACTATAAACCCAAAAATCCAATTCTTTTATTCAATTCCAATTAAATATTAATTAATTGGAAACTTCACTAAATCTTAATTAAAAGATTTATTCTTATCTCAATTGGGTTTAAGAACAGTGTTATTGAAGACACCATTCATGACAAACCCAATATCACATTCTATTATTCAATTCCAATTTAAAATTAATTAATCGAAAAACTTCACTAAATCTTAGTTAAAAGATACATTCTTACCTCAGCTGGGTTTAAGAACAGTGTTAATGAAGAAACCATTCACAACAAACCCAAAATCACATTCTTTTATTCAATTCCAATTTAACATAAATTAATTGGAAAATGTCACTAAATCTTAATTAAAAGATTTATTCTTATCTCAACTGGGTTTAAGAATACTGTTAATAAAGACACCATTCATGAAAAACCCAAAATCCAATTTAATATTAAATATAAGGCTCTAAATAGAAATTATATTGGCGTACATTCAATATCAAATTCTGAAACCAACACATATCATATAGGAAATAACCATATATATCTATCTTCCAAATTCCTCCACAATATCCGTATAGTCACAGAATCAAATATCGAAATATTCCAGTGATGATTTCTATTCAAATCCATTTCAAATTATATATTGGAAATTTCTGGTTTTATTAAAATCCTTTATAAATCCAATTTATTTTTGGATTTCAAATCTAATTAATAACTAGTTCATTTTGATAAAAATATATTTTTATCTTTTCGGACTTGGAATTTTTCATACAAATTCTTTCCAAATCATTTATTGTGATTTTACACAAATTATTAATATTTTTAATAATTTTATTAAGACCCTTTCAATCGATTTCCATAAACGGTCATCGAACTGCACTTACAGCGACCTTTTCCAAATTTGATTTGGACATAATTCCAAATCCAACTGTTCAAATTTAAATCTCTTATATTCATTGGAAAGCTCTTATTGATACGAACCCTATGGTTCTGGTTTTAGGAGAATCCGACGGTCGGATCTCTCGTAATGTCAATTCGAAGCCAATGGTCGAAATTCATGAACAGTCACGGCGCGGTGTATTCAGGCCATTATATATATATTATATATATTTCGTCGATTCCATTTAAAACTATTTTATAAATTCTTTTAAAACAATTCTAGCTTCATTTTCAATTTTAAATCAAAATTGAATATTTCTTATCATTAATGTACAAATGATAATATTTTCAAAATATCAGATTTTGAAATCTTTTCCCTTTCGATATTCATTATAAAAATGAATAAAATCGATTTAAATATCGTTCGCATTAAAATGATGCAAATCTATTCAACACGGCTTCATATATTTCAATATTTTCGTGTCCATCCAAAATCGGACATCAAAATCAGATTTTAATCCTTTACTGAACATTATTTTAAAATATTCCTAATTTTAAAATATTCGTTCTTTCCGAATTGGAATCAAAGACAGTCAATTACCATATAATATTATTATATGGGTTTTATACAACACATGTACACAATAATAATAATACACAAGCAACCATCATCCAGAGTGCATTACACAACTGCATAAGCATTAAATATAAATAATTAACACTTACAACAGTCTGTCAACCAATCGATTGACATATAACTAAAAAGTTGGGATTAGTGTACGTCAAATATCATCCCAATACCCGTGTGGGGTTTCAATCAACAAACACTGAATATTATTTGTGCATTTGGGGGATGTGTAAAATTTATCGTCCCAATCCATATCAGTTAGATGGGTATATATAAACAAATCGTCCGATTTATAAATCAATATTTATTTTCATTTTAGGAGAATTTTTATGCCTTTTATATATACGTTAAAAATTATATTTTTAACGATAAATTATTTTATTCAACACATGAACATTTTATACAATTCATTTATACAATAAAAATGATATTTTTATTGTTCTAACATTTTATTCAACACATACAATCATCAACCACAATACAATCCAAACAAATAATCATGTTCTTACAATAAATGATGTCAGGTGCTACTAAGCACCGTCTATATCCTAGTATATATTTAACTGTAAAATAAATAGAGTGAGAAGGTGTTCTCACAGTAGGTTTCCATTCCGTCAGTTTTATTTCTAAAAAGTTTGGATTTGTATTTTCCCGAAATTCTAACGTGCTCCAAATTGGACCCGGTCAGTCTTGTTGTGAAGCTCTCGTCCCCACGATCGCAATGGATCCAGTTTCGTTCAATTCCGCCCTCGTATGGCAAAGTTATGATAGCTAATGCGTTAATTACATTTCGAAATAATTAAAATAGAATTAATTAAATTAAATTCCCTAATTAAGCTCATACCCTTCGTTTAAACCAGAAAACCCGTCGTTCCCAGGAAGGATCGCCGTCGCTCGTCACCTCCGACTACCTGGAGTCGGTCATGATGGCCCACGACGTCAGCCTCCCTGTCACGCACCTCTTCCATCAACAGCTCGAGATTCGAGCCACCCTCCTCCTCGAAAAACGTGGCTGAATGCAAGCCCTTTGAGGCGCGATTTCTTCCAAAATACATCACGAAATCGGATCGCGTTAGTGTGGATTAGAAGATCTTGAACCACTCTTTGATTTTCACTTTATGAGCCTCAATTAATTCTTCATAGATTTTGACAAATTCGAGCTCAAATTTCTAAGCATTTTGAGCCCTCTAATTCGAACTATCGACGGCTATGTTTTGGGGAGACTAGGGTTAGCACTTAGGGTTTTTATATATATATTTTATTATATTTTAATTCGAAAAGTTAGGCTTTTGTATCCGAACTCCAAATTGAAGACTGTCGCTCCCAACCAAATATCCCCATTCCGGACACAATGGGATATGTTTTGTAAGCCAATTCTATCGTTTTGATCAGTTTTTTTGTCAAAATTAAAATAGAAATCAATGTATACTGATTTCAAATGTACATTTTTAATTTACCGAGGCCACATATTGACTTCAAAAATTCTAAAAAAATAAATCTAGCTATGTTTTGATGATACGGTCCTAACGAAACAAATATCGTCGAATTTGGAGACCGTTTGAAAAATGGCCATTTTACAGTTGATTAAATTCAAACTAAAATTACCAAACACGTTTTCTTTTTCCGCGCTCTGATATTAATTCCAAAAATTATGAAAATTGGAATCTAGTGATAATTTGACATTCCGGATCCAAAAAAAGTGGTTTCGTCGAAAACAGAGGTCATTTACAAAATGGCTATTTTTAAGGGCTATACATTATATTAAAATATATATAAATTCCATAGCGACTATTTTGAATTTTAAACCGGACATAACTTTTAATTTTTGAAATGAAATCTCAGTTTCTCACATTCATTAGAATGATATAGCTAAACAGATTGAAATATTTCCTTTTTCACTGAAATCCAATTTGTATTGAATTCTATATATTCAATTGAAATTTAAAATCGAATTTTCAAACTACCGCGCCACTTCAGGCTCGTTTAATAATTGAAGTGAATTTATACGTTCTAACTTCATTTTAAATAATTTTTTAGTCATAATTATTTAAAATAAATCATTTTAAATATTTAAAATCCATTAAAATAGCTAAAATAAAATTTTTAAATTGGTTCTGTTAATCCGGGTTGTTACAATTGTGTTAAAAACAACTTCAAATATAAATGTATCAATCATAGACGGCATGGGTACCATATATCATGTCGCTATACTAGTTCTATAATTAAAACTGAAATGTCGTACTGGAAATTGGATTTCCATCTATGAACCAAGGCAAGGGATCGTCTTTCCGATTCGAAACTCTCTAGACCGAGCCTTAGACTCAGCCAAAACTGTACCTAGAGCGATAGGGCTGGTCCACACTTACGTTAGTGGATTATAATTCCTGAACAATACGTTTCCCCGCCCTATAGGGCGTTAATCTGGTCAGTATGTCGACCATCATATCCATCGGCCCCGTAGTGACCGATATATCCGAGGCGCCTCGCTTTCCATCATCCACATAAGTAAAATGTCTAGGCTCCATACCATGGCACAACTCCTAGCTAGAAAGAAACGCATGTCCTCCTTGAGGTCCCCTCCCGTTTCTGATTCTCACCGGGGTGTGAGGCTCGCGAATTAACGCTACACACAAAGCTATGCTATTTAAAGCCTTGATCACATGACAGTCAGCATGCCACACTATCACTCCATACCGTACCACCGATTTTTGCCAATATATAACCTTTGAGCTCATACGTCTCAGGGAAGAGTGTTAAGCAAGAGAATAAATTATCCACCACAAAACAAATACATATTTAGCAGAGATCAGCGAATACGATATAAAGGAATACAATGTCAGATCTACTATCCATGTGCAAGTCCGTTTTGGGTCTGAACGAAACCGAAAGCACCTTATTCCCCGTCCATATTTCCAATAAATAAGAGAGGTCCTCGCATATCCGGTCGATCTCCAAGTACATTTGGACGATCACCACTTATTACCTTGTCTTGGGATACCTCCCAATCAAGACATCAGTAATCATCCAAACGATGTGAAGATCTCTAGTCTTCAACCACCATCTTCATCGTCGACTTATCGCCGTATTGATTATCCAGAATGGGATAAACCCGGTCTTTCCAAATAACTCGCGTATTTTATAAACAAGTTCTATAAAAACACAACATACGCCTCATTCCAATCTAGAATATTCTTTTCACAATTTAAACCAAATTAAGGTTTTCCAAACTAGTCGGGATTAGCGAACCTTACCGAAGTAATCTTTTATTTTATTTCCCAGTTCCAACCTATTCATCCCATAGAGCAAAACTGAAAGCACTCATATCTAACACCATGGTGTTATTGGTAAAGTTAATTATTATTTTACGTTCAAATCAATTTAAAGATTTAACTATCGCCTGGAGTAAAATTAGTAGTACTCCATTCTCGATCATTTCATGAATTCGGTAAATTTAATTATCATATTCACATTCTAATCTAGTTGAAGATTCATTAAAACTCTAATTCATTTTTAATCTCAAAAATCATTACTTAATGATTATTCAAAGTTAAGAAATTAATCTTATCTTTATCTGGGTTAAAGAACTAATGTCATTCAAAACACAGTTCACAACAAACCCAAGATAATATACCATTAATTATGGAATCTTCACGGAAAACAGATCAATAAATATAATCGATATAAATTTCCGTATCCAACCTGTAATACAAATGGAATAACGGCAAAGCCTTTTAAATTCCACACATAGTAACAGTCTTCCTCCACAGAAGCTCACTTCGATTATTATTAAATCGAATTCCATTCCATTCCAATTTATTTTATTAAATTGGAAAAACTTTACTTCGGAAAATTCCCATTAAATCTTAATAAAAAGATTTATAACTTTCAAATCACATTTCAATGTTAATCGGGTTAAAGAACGAATGTTGTTTAAAACACAGTTCAGAATAAACCCAAATTCACTTTCCATTTTATTCCAATTACAAAATTTAACAGGAAACTCTAATAATCTTAATTAAAAGATTTACTCTTTCCATCATGGGGTTTAAGAACAGTGTTACTGAAGACATCATTCACGACAAACCTGAAATCTAATTCGATATTAAATATAAGGCTCTGAACAGAAATTATATTGGCTTATATTCAATATCAAATTCTGAAACCAACACATGTCGTATGGGGAATAACGATATATATCTATCTTCCAAATTCCTCCACAATATCCGTATAGTCACGGAATCCAATATTGAAATATCTCGAAGATGATTTCCGTTCAAATCCTTTCCAATTTATAGATTGGAAAATTCTAGTTAGATTAATACCATTCACAAATCAAATTTATTTATTTAAAACATTGGATTATCCTACTAGTTAATAACTAGTTCCTTTTGATAAAAATATATTTTTATCTTTTTCAAATATGGAATTTTTCATCCAAATTCTTTCCAAATCATTTGTTATGATTTTACACAAATTATTAATCTTTTTAATAATTTTATCAAGGTCCGTACAGTCGGTTTCCACTAACGGCCACCGAACTGCATCCATAGCGACTTTTCCAAATTTGATTTGGACGTATCTCCAAATCCAATTGTTAGATTTTAAATTTATTATATTCATTGGAAAGCTCTTTTCGATACGAACTCAACGATTCTGGTTTTAGGAGAATCCGACAGTCGGATCTCCCGTAATGTTCCTTCGAAGTTAATGGTTGAAATTCGCGAACAGTCGTAGCGCGGCTCGTTCTATTCAAGCCATTAATATAGATATAATATATATATATTATATATATATATATAAATATATATTTCATCGATTTCCATTTAAAATGTATTTTATAAATTCGTTTATTATTCATTTCAAAACAATTTCAACTTCATTTCAATTTTCAAATCAAATTGAATATTTCTTAATAAATTCGTTTTAAATTCATTTTAAAATGATTTCTACTTCATTTCAATTTTCAAATCAAAATTCAATATTTCTTATCATTATAATATTAAAATGATAATATTTTCAAAATATCTGATATTGATTATACACTGGATATTATTTAAAAGTATTTGTTAATTCTGAATTGGAATCAGACTCAATCAATTAACATATAATTTTAGTTATATGGATTTCATACATCGCATGTATAAAATGATAATGATAAACAACCATCCAAAAATTCATACAATATCCAGAGTGCATTTTACCATTGTATAAGCATTAAAATAAATAAATAACGCTTATACAGCCTGTCAATCCATCGATTGACATACAGCTAAACAATTAGGATTAGTGTACGTCAAATATCATCCCAATGCCAATGTGGGGTTTCAATCAACAAATACAGATTTTATTTGTGTAGTTGGGCGATGTGTACAATTTATTGTCCCAATCAATCTTAGTTAAATGATTGTACATAAACAAATCATCTGATTTGTAAATGAATATTTATTTCAACACATGACTATTTTATATAGTTCTATTACACATTAAAAATGATGTTTTTAATGATTAAACATTTTATTCAATCACATGAATATTTACAACCACAATACAATCAATTTCACAACAGCAATCAATCCAAACATGCATCCATGGTTTGAACAGTAAATAGTGTCAGGAGCTACTAAGCCCCGTTTGCAACCTAGTATATTTTTAACTGTAAAATAATTTGAGTGAGAAAGAGTTCTCACCTTGGTTTCAACTCCGCCATTCTTTGATTGCCAATCTTAAATTCTTTCCAGAAATCCAACATGTCTATTTTATAAATAACATACATAAGCTAAAAATCATATTTTTTTATCTATCGAATAATTATTTCGTAGCTTGACTATTTTATATATAGCATACATACGATAAAGATCATATTTTTAACTTTCTAAAAATAATTCCATTGTATGACTACTTTATATATCTCATATATGATCTAAATCATATTTTTATCTTTCTAAAAAAACATTTTCATCTCATAAACTAGTTAAAAATCATATCTTTAATGAACTAAAAATATTTTCATTCAAAGAATTAGAATTGGAAAACTCACAATTTTCTAGGGTTTTGATCAAGAGAGAGCTCAAACCAATCGACATCAGAAAGCCATAAAGACTCGAAAGAGGAGGAGGCTGCTGCACCTCACGTTGACCGTCACAGTGTTTATGCTCTCGAAGTGGCTCGTGCGGTGGTGTTGTTGAGGGCTGGAGCTCGCGGTGGTGGTGTGAAGAAGGGAAGCGGAGATAGAGGGTGATCTTCTGGTCTGCGGCGGACTGGAGGAAGGTGGGCTTGCGCAGGAGGGTTGCGGCACATTAGGGTTCGCACAATGGTGGGCTGGAGTCGCGGGTTGGGTGCTAGGTTCGATCGAAGGGGTGCTGCGCGAGAGGGTGGAGTTAGTGGGGGAGAGGGACTTGCGAGCGATGGTGAGGGAGGAGCGACGGCGGAGGCAGAGCGGTGGAGGGGGTGCCGATGGCAAAGGCGTCGCCATTTTTTTCCTGAATCGGGAAATCGATTTTTGGGGGAAAAGGGTTTATGTTTTAACGTAGTAAAAAATATATATGTATATATATATTTTAAAATTATTTTATGCCCATAAAGATGAATTTTTATTCGCACTCCAAACGAGACCCAATGACTGTCGCCCTAGCTTAATACCCTCATTACTAACACAATGGGATATGTTTCATAAGCCAATTCTACTGTTTCGATAGGTTTTTATCAAAATTAAAATATAAATCCATGTATATTAATTTTAAACATACATTTTAATTTACCAGGCCACATACTGATTACAAAATTTCCAGAAAAATAAATCTAGATATGTTTTGACGATACGGTCCGAACAAAATCAATTTCGTTGTATTTGGAGGCCTTTTGAAAAATGGCTAATTTTTATCGATTAAATTCAAACTAAAAAATTACCAAACTCATTTAAATTCACCACGCTCACATATCAATTCCAAAAATAAAGAAAATTGGAATCTAGCAAAAAATTGACATTCTAGATCCAACAAAAATGGTTTCGTCGAAAACGGAGGTCGTTTGCAAAATGGCTATTTTTAAGGGCTATATATTATTTAAAAAATATATAAATTCCATTGCAACTATTTTAAATTTTAAACTGAACATAACTATCAATTTATATTATGAAATCTATATTTTTCACATTCGTTAGAAAGATATAGCTAAACAGATTCAAATATTTTTTGTTTTATTGAAATCCGATTTATTTTGAAATCCTGTACAATCATTTGAAATTTAAAATTGAATTTTCAAACTACCGCATCATTTCAGGCTGATTTTATAATTAAAATAAAATTTTACATTCTAACTACGTTTAAAATAAATTTTTAATCATTGTTATTTAAAATAAATCATTTTAAATTCCTAAAATCCATTAAAATAGAAAAAAATAAAAATTTTAAATTGGTTCTGAAAATCCGGGTTGTTACAATCTCCCCCACTTTAAATATTTTCGTCCTTGAAAATGAACGGAGGTGAAAGTTGTTTAACTAACCAACTCAACTTTCATTCTTCAACTTTTCAGTTTCTAAGAATTTTCTAATTTCTCAAAAATTTGGCTAACACCCTAAATTTTCGAAAAATTTCACCATAACCTCCTTTGTATGGGTTGATATTTAAAACTGCACTTGCCTCACAGGGCCCTCATCAATCCAAAAGAAAAAGAAAAAGCCAATCGACTCACAAAATCATCAAAACCCAAGAAATATAGTAAACATGTACCTATTTGTCTGGCATACAATTTTATTCCTCTTCTTAGCTTCCCTGTTATGACCTGTTCATTATGTACACATGTATATATATGCAATTGTAATCCATTTTCAATTCAGTTCAATATTAATTAAATTTCGCTAAATTTACCTTTCATTGTCATATTGGTTTCATTAGTGGAATTAACAATCATTCATCACAACCAGCAATCAACAATAAATTAGTTAATTAACGTTTCAAATATATAATTTTATACCTACTCAAAAATCACATTTTTAATGCCAAATCATAACAATATACTTTAACTATGTTTTGGTTCTCACACCAGTCAATTGGAATCATATAGATATCCCACTTTTGAAACTTGAACATAAATACTGATAATGATGCATTATTATCAGAATTATCCCCGAGCGACTAGAGTGTGATTATATATTTATCCAGTATATTAGGGGCTTCAGATACACGTTAATTACACGTATATTCAAAATCTTCATATACTCGATTACCCAAATTCAATATAAAATAAAATATTCAAATACGAATAATTAATATAAAATTTTAAAACTAAATTTGATTTTAAAAATAACACTCTTCACACTCGTTCTAGGATACTACTGATCTTATCTCTAACGAGTCATTCCCGTTGGATATTACTAATCCAATCTCTGATGAATTCTTTAGTTCGCTTCCAATGTGTCTTGTTCTCGAGCTCTGTAAACCAAAGCTCTGATACCAAAATATAATAATCCGAAATCCCCTAATCTCCGAAGAGGACGGAAAGGCCGGATTGAGTTTAGAATACGACAAATCAGTACGCAAACGTAAGAACATTTCATTGCTATTACAACAATTACATCAGAGTACAAGAATAACAGAGTATAAATAAATATTACCCATTGTAGAATATCAAAGATTTAAATTACTAGGCAGCGGAAACTAATGCATGACACAACTGAAAGAAATACACGGATAAAGAGCTTTCCGAATATAGCTCCAGTTGTAAATCCAGGATCCTGTATAAAGAAAAATCTACAGAACCAAAACTACTAGTTGCCTATGTGGAAAATTTGGGCACCTAGAGTTTAGGTCAAAACAATAAACTCCAGATCAGTCACGTGACTAGTGCTAGAACTAAAACAATTATTTAAAACTTTGCTTTAAAATCAGGTAAATCAAGGGACCACGCTGTATAACACGGAACGGGTTTACCCCCAAGAATACCAGTGCATCAAACAAATAGCGCAATGCTAATTAAAGAAAATGAAGCTATTATAAGACTCAGGTCCCATCACACAATGCAACGCAAGCCGGATGATAGATTTTTCCCTTATAATATCCAAAGAATGCTTGGAACGTTTAAAACAAATCATTTAATATTATCATAAGTGCATAGTGTTAAAAACAACTTTAAATATAAATGTTTCAATCATAGATGGCATGGGTACCACATATCATGTCGCCATACTAGTTCTACAATTAAAATCAAAATGTCGTATTGGAAATTGGATTTCTATCTACGAACCAAGACAAGGGATCTTCCTTTCTATTCGAGACTCTCTAGACCGAGCCTCAGGCTCAGCCGCAACTGCACCTGGAGCGATAGGGCCGGTCCACACTTACGTTAGTGTATTATAATTCCTGAACAATACGTTTCCCCGCCCTATGGGGCGTAAATCTGGTCTGTATGTCAACCATAATATCCATCGTCCCCATAGTGACCGATATATTCGAGGTGCCTCACTTTCCGTCATCCACATAAGTAAAATGTCCGGGCTCCATACCATGACACAACTCCTATCTCTAGAAAGAAACACATGTCCTCCCTGAGATCCTCTCCCATTTCTGGTTCACACCGGGGTGTGAGGCTCGTGAATTAACGCTATACACAAAGCTATGCTATTTAAAGTCGTGCTTTGGTCATAAACCACAAGGCCCTGCTTTTCAACAAAATCCTTGACCACATGCCACTCAGCATGCCACACTGTCACTTCATACGGTACCACTGATTTCTGCCGATATATAACCTCTGAGCTCATACGTCTCAGAGAAGAGTGTTAAGCAAGAGAATAAATTCTCCGCCACCAAACAGATATATATTTAACAGAGATCAACGAACATAGTATAAAGGAATACAATGTCATACATACTATCCATTTGCAAGTCCGTTTTGGGTCTGAACGAAACCAGAGGCACCTTATTCCTCGTCCCATATGTCCAATACAGGTCAGAGGTCCTCGCATATCCGGTCGATCTCTAAGTACGTATGGACGATCACCACTTATTATCTTGTCTTGGGATGCCTCCCAATCAAGACATCAGTAATCATCCAAACGATGTGAAGATCTCCGGTCTTCAACCATCGTCTTCATCGTCTACTTAACGTCGTATCAATTATCCAGAATGGGATAAACCCAGTCTTTTCGAATAACACGCGTATTTTATAAACAAGTGCTATAAAACCACAATATACGCCTCAATCCAATCTCGGATATTTTTCTATTCAAATATTCTTTTCACAATTTAAACCAAATTAAGGTATTCCAAACTATTCGGGATTAGCAAACTTTACCAAAGTAATCGTTTATTTAATTCCCAATCCCAACCAATTCATCCCATGCCGCAAAACTGGTAGCAATCCATATCTAACACTACGGTGTTATCGCAAAGTTAATTACCATTTCACGTTCAAATCTATTTAAAGATTTAACTATCGCCTGGATTTAAATTGGAGGTACTCCATTCTCGATCATTTCATGAATTAGATAAATTTAATTATCCCATTCACATTCCAAACTAATTAAAGATTCATTAAAACTCTACTTCAGTTTTGGTCTCAAAAATCATTACTTAATGATTATTCAAAGTTAAGAAATTAATCTTATCTTTAACTGGGTTAAAGAACTAATGTCATTTAAAATACAGTTCACAATAAACACAAGATCACATTCCATTAATTATGAAATCTTCACGGAAAACAGATCAATATATATAATTGATATAAGTTTCCTATCCAACCAGTAATATATATGGAATAACGGCAAAGCCTTTTAAATTCCATATATAGTAACATTCTTCCTCCACAGAAGCTCACTTCGATTATTACCAAATCAAATTCCATTCCATTCCAATTTATTTTATTAAATTGGAAAAACTTTACTTTGGAAAATTCCCATTAAATATTAATAAAAAGATTTATAACTTCCAAATCACATTTCACTGTTAATCGTTTAAAGAACGAATGTCGTTTAAAACACAATTCACATTCACTTTCCATTTTATTCCAATTACTAAATATAATTGTAAACTCTAATAATCTTAATTAAAAGATTTATTTTTTTCACTATGGGGTTTAAGAACTGTGTTACTAAAGACACCATTCACGAAAAACCCAAAATCCAATTCGAGATTAAATATAAGGCTCTGAACAGAAATTATATCGGCTTATATTCAATATCAAATTCTGAAACCAACACATATCGTATGGGGAATAACGATATATATATCTTCCAAATTCCTCCACAATATCCATATAGTCACGGAATCCAATATCGATATATCCCGAAGATGATTTTCGTTCAAATCCATTCCAATTTATACATTGAAAAACTCTGTTTAGATTAACACCATTCACAAATCCAATTTATTTATTTAAAACATTGGATTATCCTACTAGTTAATAACTAGTTCCTTTTGATCAAAATATATTTTTATCTTTTCAAATCTTGAATTTCTCCTCCAAATTCTTTCCAAATCATTTTTTATGATTTTACACAAATTATTAATAATTTTACAAGGTCCATACAGTTGGTTTCCACTAACGGCCACCAAACTACATCCATAGCGACCTTTTCCAAATCTGGTTTGGACGTATCTCCAAATCCAACCATTAGATGTTAAATATCTTATATTCATTGGAAAGCCCTTCTCGATACGAACCCAACGATTCCGGATTTAGGAGTATCCGACGGTCGGCTCTCCCGTAATGTCCCATCGAAGTTAATGGTTGAAATTCGCGAATAGTCGCAGCGCGGCGCGTTCTATTCAAGCCATTAATATATATATATATATATATATATATTATATTATATATATCATCGATTTCCATTTGAAACATATTTTATAAATTCATTTATAAATTTATTTCAAAATGATTTCAACTTCATTTCAATTTTCTAATCAAAATCGAATATTTCTTTAAAAAATCGTTTTAAATTCATTTTAAAATGAATTCTACTTCATTTCAATTCTCAAATCAAAATTGAATATTTCTTATCAATATAATATTAAAATGATAATATTTTCAAAATATCTGATTTTGATTATACACAGGATAATATTTAAAAATATTTGTTAGCTCTGAATTGGAATCAGACTCAATCAATTACCATATAATTTCATTTATATGGATTTCATACATCGCATGTATACAACGATAATGATAAACAATCATCCAAAAATTCATACAACATCCAGAGTGCATTTTACCACTGTATAAGCATTAAAATAAATAAATAAATAAATAACGCTTATATAGTCTGTCAACCCATCGATTGACATACAGCTAAACAATTGGGATTTGTGTACGACAAATATCATCCCAATACCCGTATGGGGTTTCAATCAACAAACATAGATTTTATCTGTACAGTTGGGAGATGTGTAAAATTTATCGTCCCAGTCAATGTCAGTTAAATCGGTGTATATAAACAAATCATCCGATTTGTAAATGAATATTTATTTCAATACATGACTATTTTATATAGTTATATTACACATTAAAAATGATATTTTTAATGATTAAACATTTTATTCAATCACATGAATATTTACAACCACAATACAATCAGTTTCACAACCACAATCAATCGAAACAAACATCCATGGTTTGTAAAATAAATAGTGTCAGGAGCTACTAAACCTCGTCTGCAACCTAGTATATTTTTAACTGTAAAATAATTTGAGTGAGAAAGAGTTCTCACCTTGGTTTCCACTCCGCCATTCTTAAATTCTTTCCATAAATCCAACATGTCTATTTTATAAATAACATACATAAGCTAAAAATCATTTTTTTATTTATCGAATAATTATTTCATTGCTTGACTATTTTATATATAGCATACATACGATAAAGATCATATTTTTAACTTTCTAAAAATAATTCCATAATATGACTACTTTATATATCTCATATATAATCTAAAAATCATATTCTTATCTTTCTAAAAAAACATTTTCATGTCATAAACTAGTTAAAAATCATATCTTTAATGAACTAAAAATATTTTCATTCAAAGAATTAGAATCGGAAAACTCACAATTTTGAAGGGTTTCGATCAAGAAAGAGCTCAAACCAATCGACATCAAAAAGCCACAAAGACTCGAAGGAGGAGGAGGCTGTTGCACCTCATGTTGACCGTCACAGTGTCTTTGCTCTCGAGGTGGCTCGCACGGTGGTGTTGTTGAGGGCTGGAGCTCGCGGTGGTGGTGCGAAGGAGGAAGCGGAGAGACGGGGTGATCTGCTGGTCTGCGGCGGACTGGAGGAGGGGGCTTGCATAGGAGGGTGGCAGCGCAATGGGATTCGCGCGGTGGTGGGCTAGAGTCATGGGGTTGGGTGTTGGGTTCGATCGAAGGGTGCTGCGCGAGAGGGTGAAGCTGGCGGGGGAGAGGGACTTGCGAGCGACGGTGGAGCGACGGCGGAGGCGAAGCACTGGAGCGGGTGGAGATGACGAAGGCGTCGCCATTTTTTCCTGAATCGGGAAATCGATTTTGGGGGGAAAAGGGTTTATGTTTTACATTGGAAAATATATATGTATATATAATTCAAAGTTATTTTATACCCAAAAAGGTGAATTTTTATCCGCACTCCAAACAAGACCCAACGACTATAGCCCCTAGCTAAATACCCTCATTTCGGACATAATGGGATATGTTTTGTAAGCCAATTCTACTGTTTCAATCAGTTTTATCAAAATTAAAATATAAATCCATGTATATTAATTTTAAACGTACATTTTAATTTACCCGGGCCACATATCAACTCCAAAAATTCCAAAAAATAAATAAATCTAGCTTTATTTTGACGACACGGTCCTAACAAAACCAAATTCATCGAATTTGGAGGCCATTTGAAAAATGTTCAATTTCCAGTCCATTAGATTCAAACTGAAATTACCAAACGCGTTTAAATTCACCACGCTCACATATTAATTCCAAAAATTATAAAAATTGGAATCTAGCAATAATTTGACATTCCGAATCCAACAAAAGTGGTTTCGTCGAAAACGGAGGTCATTTGCAAAATGACTATTTTTAAGGGCTATATATTATTTAAAATGTATATAAATTCCATAGCGACTATTTTAAATTTTAAATTGGACCTAACTTTCAATTTATATTATGAAATCTAGACTTTTCACATTCGTTAGAAAGATATAGCTAAACAGATTCAAATATTTTTGGTTTTACTGAAATCCGATTTATTTTGAATCCTATACATTCATTTGAAATTTAAAATCGAATTCTCAAACTACCGTGTCATTTCTGGCTCATTTTGTGAGTAAAATAAAATTTTACGTTCTAACTATGTTTAAAATAAATTTTTAGTCATTACTATTTAAAATAAATAATTTTAAATTCTTAAAATCTATTAAAATTAATAAAAATTTTAAGTTGGTTCTGAAAACCCGGGTTGTTACAACATACCTGGCAAAGATGCATGTGAGATCACAATGAATCGGCAAAGTGTTGGCTTGAATGTTGAGATAGCTACGTTGGCTTTGTCCAGGGGACTACGGGGTTATATATGTAAGACGAACAGTGCTTCGTATAATTATTCATTTGATATGCATAGTCGATCACTATCAGTTGCTATATTGCATAAACTTATTAAACAATACAATAACAATAACAGTGCATGATAAATGACTGGAGTTAATTATCTAATTTTACAGAATACCATACAAGGATTTAAAATAAATTATTTATTTATTGTTGGTCGATCCACAATTTTGTTAGGACCATAAGATGCACGAAGTACCAACTATCATTTTGTTGAAGCTTGCATACTTTTATTTCTAACAAAAACTAAAATTTTCCATATATGAGCGGAGCATGCTACATACGCAACATGGAAACATAAAAATAATGCTTGATATTTACCCTTTTTCATTTATGATAAAATGTATTATCTTGATCTCTTTGCTTAACTAACCTTGGATATATTAATATGTCACCTTCCAGGTGTTCAATTTAAATACAACTATTTTCAAATATTTTATGGGTAGTCTAATTCAACTGAAACAAATATTAGGTTATTTTTAGTATAAAAATTGGTCAACTAAGAATCAAACGCTATAAATAAAATGGAAACATCATCAAATAGTTGCTGAAGGGCCGAGTCATACAGTTGCAATCACACATGCATGCTAAAACTCCTCACCAGCCTAAAAATGTTGTAAGTCAGTTGGGAACTTTGACAAACACGGAACGTAAATAAAGAAGGAAGTTTTAAATTGTATGAAGAAACAATATGAACTGATGATAGAGGACAATGACGAATCATTACTGTTAATAGAAAACTTGAATGTGGAATAACCAATGAAAAGAGCAAGAATCTTCCATTCATTAAATAAAACAAAGAACGAACCACCAAAACGTATAAATTGCAAAAAAAAAGCATCATAAACGATGCTAAAAAAGAGCATTGGACTACTTTTAGAGTAAGACGGAGATTTTTTTTGAAAGCTTTCGTTAAGGATAGCTTACTGCAATGGAATTAGATTTGAGATGATGGAATAAATGCTATTAATATGGGAGAGGAGAAATCAATTTTGGGGTTGAAAAAAATAGTGAAAACCGAAGAGAAGAATTTGCTTAGTGAATCAGAAAAGACATGTTAAACTAATAAAAGTAGAGGTTAGCTTTTCTTAATGTAATGTGCTTTAACACAATGGCAAAATGATAAAAAAACCGATCCTATCCAAATTTTATTTTGAGACAATAAATATGGACACAACACAATGAAGTGAATCGTGTGCATCCTTTTCACTTCTGATTTATACAAACTTCTATCTTTTTCAGCTTTACATTATGATGTTATCCAACTCCTTATTTTAGTCATGCTAAGTGTTATGTAACGATGGTCGAAATAAAGCTCCCCCACCTCTTACATTGGGCGCACGCATATGAGTTGGCACACACATTCTTGTAACAAATAGGAATCACTGATGTTACGTGACTACCAACTCATATTTATACTCTACTCCTCCAATTTATTCCGTGATGTTGGACTATTTATTCAAACCGCCATTTCTACCTTAATTATATGCGAGGTAATCCAAATAGTCCCCATTGACTCGCATTCTACGAATAACTTTTGGGAGCACTGCCTTACCTGCATGACCAAGTTTGTAACCTTTGCTCCGATACCACTGTCATGCAACGACGGTCGGAATAAACATTCTCCCACTGTGTAAAAATTTATATAACTCTAATATTTTGTGTTAAATTATTTCGCTGTAAGAAATTGTATTATGTGATTTTTTGTTTGATTCTATTAAACCCATATGCTAAATAACAACCTGTCGTTTTAAACGGTTTGAGTTGGCTTAATTACTGACTTGAGACAGTCGAAAAGGCAGGTCGTTATCTCAGCTATCTTATTTTCCAACGCTCGAATGCCCAACACATAAATATCGTGAATGTATTAACATCGGCTATTGAAGGTCGAAGAGTTAAATTTAAGCTTTTAGATAAGTAACTACCACTGTATATGGTCGGATTTAGAAAAATCATAAAGAAAGTAGCGCCGTTAGTTCAAACTGGTACTTTTCGTTATAAGTCGCTGTTTACTCCAAATTCGGAATCAACACCAAAGGTGCAAGCGATGCACTTCACCAATTCGGTAAGATTAGAATGTGAAACCGCGTAATTACAAAATAAAAAGCATAAAATGAAGATAAAGGGATTTTTATAGTGGTTCGATTCTAAATGAATCTACGTCCACTTTACAATCAATTCTCATTATAGAATTTTGCTCTACAATATTCATAAAATCTCTCATACATTTATTTCCCACTTTTCTCTCTTTTATGATCTAACTACATTTGAATTTGGAAAACGGATGGAAGAGATCACTTGCTTTGTGATGGTAGATGTATCAAACCTTGATCACTTAGGCGCTTTTTTGTTCTTCCATGCCTTTGTGAGATTTTGTGCTTAGATCCGAATTTCGAGAGGATTGGAGAAGGCTAGAGATTTCTTGGAATGATGTTGGAGAGCTTTCTTATGTAGTATGAATGAGATTCAAGGTCCTTTGATCCAATTGGAGATAGCTTTAATGATCATAAGAATGGATTTGATCCATATGAAGTTGGAGAAGAGTTGTTAAATCCATGAGATCCATAACTGAAGTTGTAGACAAGCTTTGAATTTGGCGGCACCTCCTTGTAGGAATGAAATTTTGTCCCCCATAATGATGGAGAAGAGGGGTATTTAGAGGAGTGGCTGGAACCGAGTGGCACACTTGTAAATAGCAGACATGCGATCTCTACTTAGTAGCATACGACCCAAATATGCTCGGCTTCACACGACCTAAAACAATATGGCCTAAAGCAGACTTTTACCGGAGCGATCCAACGCTCTGATATATGCTCAAAACAATCTAAAATGTGAGGGGCTAAGCGACCTAAAAAGTCTGATGCTGACGTGGCCACCATTCAATATCAATTATGCCCAGCGGCTCATGTAAATGCCAACAATCCAACTTTACAGTTGTCACTCTACCCACGCTTCCTTCGTTCATATGCACGATCTAAAGAGTTGCCATTATCTAAAGACTATTCTCACGTTCTAAATGTATTTCCATGGTTTGTAGCTTAAAATAATCAACATGACTCAAAACCATCATCAGTGCTCAACGACCTAATGAGCTTTTTGACGAGCTTGAGAGAACGGGACCTGATAAATGTTAAGATATGCAAGTTGTTTTCTTGTGTACTAGTACTCTGCCAATAACATGAAAGCATGTTCATCTTTTGTGGCACACACGAGAATGACCTTAAATACTTAAGACAGGAATGACTTAAAGAACTCGTTACAACTATCTTGCGTTGAACTTTCTTCATGCGACCTTAAGCAAATTAGCGGGTCGCGTTTGTCTACTGATTGTTGCGGGCTAAGAGAAGTCGCTGGTTATGTCCTGAAACAATGGACCTGGCGACCTAACTTGAAGTCTGGGACGACCTTATACAAATATGAAGGTTGCCTTACTAATTACAACTTTGTCACGCTCATCCTTTAGTGAATTATGGGATTTAAAAATCACATTATGTGCCATTGCATTTCTTTTATATGAATCTGCATATTCTTTTTACACGCAAATGGCCTATACTTTCTTCATAAGCTCGTGCACCGATTCATGAGTTCACATCTTGCTCCATAATAACATCAACGTACTGGCCTGCTTATAATGTTAACACAGTTTTAGTTTTCATGGTCTAAATGACCTTTAATGCATGAACGACCTAAAAAGGTCTGTGCAGTCTAACAGCTTCATGTACGTGGTACAACAGCCCAAAAAGGTAGCCGCGACCTAACATGTTTTTATGGTCCAAAAGTATGCTGCTTTGCCTAATAGATTGTTCCACCATTCCAGCGTACCCGGTTGCATCTGACCCGATGTGTACCAGCAGTATGCATGTCCAACATGTATCACTTTATGATCTCCTTGTACACTCGAGGGCTAAAATGTGATGAACGATCTAGTGTTGAACCATTTAGCTCGCAGGAGCTTTTAGATCGCAAGCTGCAATATTATGCTGACGGTCTAAAGCATGCCACACGACCCAAATAGCGGACGAGCTAAAGTTGTGGAATGTAGCCCAACTGAAGGTGCGAGCTAATTGGAGCGCGGGCTAAAATGAAATCACGGACTAAAAGAAGCCGCGTGCCAACGTTCATTCGTACTTCATAATTTTGAATCGCGTTTTCATAATAGGTTTAACATTTTCCCCCCGAAGTTTGTATTTTCTGCTTGCGGAAAATGCGGGCTTCGCTATTGTTGACATCCATTTGCTTGTTTGACCTGATATGAAATTTGCATCTGTTATTTGTAGATGCTTCAATTTTGAATTTCAGAGTCCGTTGTTTGACAATGTTGTGCTAGGGTTTGACTACCTCTGTTTTCACTCAGGCTATTTTCCACCGCTACAACCTGTTTTACAATAAAAACATTGCATATTTCTGGGCTAATATTTTGTTATTGACTGCCCAAATCAACAACGGATTAGCTAGCTAAACATTTAGGTATAACGAATTTTCATTGAATGAAGTGTTTTCACAGACTCATTTTATTCAATGATTTAAAATATGTTGAATATTGTTTACAAAAACACGACACTCTAACTTGGATTCGTGCTGGCACTTAAAATCAACTAGTCGACATAACTCGAACGTGGATTTCAAGTGTTGTTATTCTGATTGACTTTCATGTAACATATGATATGTCTCATTTGAGAAATACATATTTGAGAGATTTTTTTGGTTCCCTTTCGAAGAAGGCTTGGATATTTGTGCCCTGTTTTAGGAAGTCGTTATCAATTTTCTCCCCTAGAGGTATTTTGGATTACATACCCTGTTTGGGAAAAAGTTTAGCACTTGTCGTGTCTGAGATTTTCAGATACTACGCAAGTTAATTGGTTAATGTCCAAACTCCATGCACAATCCGACTTGGTTAATTCAGTCACTGGAGACTTTCGTCACTCAATTATATTGATTAATCCAAGCGTCGGTAATTTTAGATGGAGTGCCTATAGAAAGGACTTCGGTTAAAACCCAGTGTTTATCGTGATTGGATCAGGTGCTTCCTGAATTCGACGATCAATTGGGTGCCCCAAGAGAGGACTTTGGTTGAATCCCGAATGTTTGTCGTTAACGGATCAGGTGCTTCCTGATTCTGACGATCAATTGGGTACCCCCGGAGAGGACTTTGGTTGAAACCCCAATGTTTGTCATTATCGGATCAGGTACTCCCTGATTCTGATGATCAATTGGGTGCCCTCGAAGAGGACTTTGGTTGAAACCCCAATGCTTCTCTTTATTGGATCAGGTACTTCCTGATTCTGATGATCAATTGGGTGCATCCGGAGACAACTTTGGTTAAAACCCCAATGTTTCTCGTTATCGGATCAGGTATTTCCTGATTCTTATGATCAATTGGGTGCCCCCGGAAAGGACTTTGGTTTGTACTGGTCCTTCCAGCGTGTTTTTCGGAAGTCCTTCTGGCCTGATGTTGGTACATCCAACATCAGGTTTGTCGGTCCTTTCGACTTGGTGCTGGTCCTTCCAGCGTGTTTGCCAGTCCTTCCGGCCTGATATTGGTACTTCTAACTTCAGGTTTGTCGGTCCTTCCGACTTGGTGCTGGTCCTTCCAGCGTGTTTGCTAGTCCTTCCGGCCTGATGTTGGAATTTCAGCTCTGGGTTGACTCTGATTCCCTTGTTGGCATTTTGACTTGGTGGTCTGATGTTTTCGGGAGTGTCATTTAAAGGTGTTAGCTCTGATGGATTGGAAAAGCGTGGCTCCTTGCCGTCTCGATTTTCTTTTCCGTCGCCTTCTCTTTTATGACCTCCGGTATTTTTTTGATTGTACTGAGTAGAAGTGTTTTTGGGAGCTTCAGGGGGTTGGTTTGCGTCAACGATCCGAAGAGGCGCAGGATTATTATCCAATCTCATGTATTCCTCGAGCTTTTTATAGAATTTCTCAAGCGTACTCGGCTCTTTCATTTTAATCCATTTACCGAATTTGCTATTTTCGTCTATGGCACCGAATTTAGACATTAAGATCATGCGGGGCTTGGGATTTCTTACTTAGGATATAGCATCATTAAATCTTTTGAGGAAAGCTTTGAGAGATTCTCTTGGATTCTGCTTCATGGATGTAAGAGATATGACGTCTTTAGCCTTCGTAGCCTGCAACCTGAACTGGTCTTTGAATTTCAGAGTCAAATCATCAAATCAGTCAACGGACTTGGGTGGCAGCCTTGTGAACCACAACGATGTGACACTTACTAGACAGAGAGGGAAGCACAAATTTTTGATCTCGTCCGTTGCCTTGGCCGCATTCATGTTCCACTTATATTTGTACAGAAAGTGATTTGGATCAGAATCCCCGTTGTACGGAGGCAAAGTAGGATGAATGAATTTTTTGGGGAATTCAGCTTTGCGGATCCTCTTTGTGAATGGATTTTCACCGATGGAGAAGTCCCATTCCCTTTTACTATCCTTGGAAGGCATGTTATCTTTCATGATTTGATTTACCTCATCCTTGATATATTCCTGCGAGTTTTGTTGTTCCGGAGAGCGGACTTCGATCTCTTTCCCGGATGCTCGTCATGGCAAGCGATCGCGTTTAGAGGATCTAGGTCTCTTACTTCCACTATGGGAAGGTAGCCCCTTGACGAGACTTGCAACTCGTCGGTGGTCATTTCGATTGGAATGGTTTATAGCTTTCAGCTTTGAGTCTTCGACATTAGCGTCATCCTTACCCACAAATCTTTCTGAGTTATCATTGTGAGGATCGGAGGCTGATGAGTTTGCATTCTCTTCGAGGTTGACATGAATTTTCGGAGGAGGAGCGGGATTTGCTTGAGCGTTTAGAAGAGCGCTCACTTTTTCCATCAAAGCTTGATTAGCATCCACGAGAGTTTTATTAGCATCGATTAAGGCTTTATTGGAAATTTCCATTCATTGGCTCATGTTAGCGACGACGACATCTAATTCTGCTTTAGTTACTCCAGCTCCGGACATTGAATTTTCTCCAACTTCGAAATGGTTAGTGAGTGGAGTAGTTTCATTATTGATAACATTGTTATTTTCTTCAACGACATTGGTAGTAATCTTTTTAGATTTTGTCATTATATTGGACAAGGCCTTGAATTTGTAAGATAGTTCGCCGATTGGCCTAGGTCTTAGATTTGCGGGATCTATGGCAGAAGTAGGCTCTTAGGATTGAGAGAAATCCCCACGTGACCCCATAGTGGGCGCCAAATGTTTACTCCAAATTTGGAATCAACACTAAAGGTGCAAGCGATGCATTTTACCGATTCAGTAAGATTAGAATGTGAAACCGCGTAATTACAAAATAAAAAGCATAAAATGAAGACAAAGGAATTTTTATAATGGTTCGATTCTAAATGAATCTACATCCACTTTACAATCTATTCTCATTATAGAATTTTTCTCTACAATATTCATGAAATTTCTCATACATTTATTTCCTAATTTTCTCTCTTTTTATGATCTAACTACACTTTAATTTGGAAAACGGATGGAAGAGATAACTTGCTTTGTGATGGTAGATGTATCAATCCTTGATCACTTAGGCTCTTTTGTGTTCTTCCATGTCTTGATGAGATTTTGTGCTTAGATCCGAATTTCGAGAGGATTGGAGAAGGTTTGAGATTCCTTGGAATGATGTTGGAGATCTTTCTTATGTAGTATGAATGAGATTCAAGGTCCTTTGATCCAATTGGAGATAGCTTTGATGATCAGGAATGGATTTGATCCGTATGAAGTTGGAGAAGAGTTGTTAAATCCATGAGATCCATAATTAAAGTTGTAGACTAGCCTTGAATTTGGCGGCACCTCCTTGTAGGAATGAAATCCCATTCCCCATAATAATGGAGAAGAGGGGTATTTCTAGGAGTGGTTGGAACCGAGTGGCACACTTGTCAATAGCAGACATGCGATCTCCACTTAGTAGCATACGACCCAAATATGCTCGGCTTCACACGACCTAAAACAATACGGCCTAAAGCTGCCTTTTACTGGAGCAATCCAACGCTCTAATATATGCTCAAAACGATGTAAAATGTTAGGGCTAAGCGACCTAAAGTGTCTGATTCTGACGTGGCCACCATTCAATATCAATTATGCCCAGTGGCTCATGTAAATGCCAACAATCCAACTTTACAACTGTCACTCTACCCACGCTTCCTTCGTTCACATGCACGATCTAAAGAGTGGCCATTATCTAAAGACCATCCTCATGTTCTAAATGTATTCCCGTGGTTTGTGGCTTAAAATAATCAGCATGACTCAAAACCATCATCAATACTCAACGACCTAATGAGCTTTTTGACAAGCTTGAGAGAACGGGACCTGATAAATGTTAAGACAGACAAGTTGTTCTCTTGTGTACTAGTACTCCTCCAACCACTTGAAAGCATGTTCATCTTTTGTGGCATACACAAGAATGACCTTAAATACTTAAGACAAGAATGACTTAAAGAACTCGTTACAAGTGTCTTGCGTTGGACTTGCTCCATGCGACCTAAAGCAAATTAGCGGGTCACGTTTGTCTATTGATTGTCGCGGGGTAAGAGCGGTCGCTGGTCACATCCTAAAACAATGGAGCTGGCGACCTAACTTGAAGCCTGGGACGTCCTTATACAATTATGAAGGTTGCCTTACTAATTACAACTTTGTCACACTCGTCCTTTAGTGAATTACAGGATTTAAAAATCACATTGTGTGCCATTGCATTTCTTTTATATGAATCTGCATATTCATTTTACACACAAATGGCCTGTACTTTCTTCATAAGCTCGTGCACCGATTCATAAGTTCACTTCTTGCTCCATACAAACATCAGCATACTGGCATTCTTACAATGTTAACACGGTTTCAGTTTTCATGATCTAAATGACCTTTAATGCATGAACGACCTAAAAAGGTATGTGCGGTCTAACAGCTGCATGTACGTGGTCCAACGCCCCAAAAAGGTAGCTGCGACTTAACATGTTTTTATGGTCTAAAAGTATGCTGCTTTGCCTAATAGACTGTTCCACCATTCTAGCGTACCGATTGCATTTGACCCAATGTACTTAAGCAGTCCGCATGTCTAGCATGTATCACTTTATGATCTCCTTGTACACTCGAGGGCTAAAATGTGATGAACAATTTAGCGTGGAATCATATAGCTTGCAGGAGCTTTTAGATCGCAAATTGCAATATTATGCTGACGGTCTAAAGCATGCCACACGACCCAAATAGCGGACGAGCTAAAGCTGTGGAATGCAGCCCAACTGAAGGCGCGAGCTAATTGGAGCGCGGGCTAAAATGAAATCATGTACTGAAAGAAGCCGCGTGCCAATGTTTATTCGTACTTCATAATTTTGAACCGCGTTTTCACAATGGGGTTAATATTTTTTCCCCCAAAGCTTGTATTTTCTACTTGCGGAAAATGATGGCTTCGCTATTGTTGACATCTTTTGGCTTGTTTGACCTGATATGAAATTTTCATCTGTTATTTGTAGATGCTTCAATTTTGAATTTCAGAGTCTATTGTTTGACAATGTTGTGCCAGGGTTCGACTGCTTCGGTTTTCACTCGGGCTATTTTCCACCGCTACAACCTGTTTTACAATAAAAACATTACATATTTCTAGGCTAATATTTTGTTATTGACTGCCCAAATCAACAACAGATTAGCCAGCTAAACATTTAGGTATAACAAATTTTCATTGAATGAAGTGTTTTCATAGACTCATTTTATTCAATGATTTAAAATCTGTTGAATATTGTCTGTAAAAACACGACACTCTAACTTGGATTCGTGCTGACACTTAAAATCAAATAGTCGACATAACTCGAATGTGGATTTCAAGTGTTGTTATTCTGATTGACTTTCATGTAACGTATGATATCTCCCATTTGAGAAATACGTATCTGAGAGATTTTTTGGTTCCCTTTCTAAGAAGGCTTGGATATCTGTGCTCCTGTTTTAGGAAGTCGTTATCAATTTCCACTCCCGGAGGTTTTTTGGAGTCCATACCCATGTTTGGGAAAAAGTTTAGCACTTGTCGTTTTTGAGATTTTCAGACACTACGCAAGTTAATTGGTTAATGTCCAAAATCCATCCACAATCCAACTTGGTTAATTTAGTCAATAGAGACTTTCGTCACTCAATTATATTGATTAATCCAAGCGTCGGTAATTTTAGATGGAGCCTCTAGAAAGGACTTCGTTTAAAACCCAATGTTTATCGTGATTGGATCAGGTGCCTCCTAGTTATAACGATCAATTGGGTGCCCCCAGAGAGGACTTTGGTTGAAACCCCAATGTTTGTCGTTAACGGATCAGGTGCTTCCTAATTCTGACGATCAATTAGGTGCCCCGGGAGAGGACTTTGGTTGAAACCCCAATGTTTGTCGTTATCAGATCAGGTACTTCCTGATTCTAACAATCAATTGGGTGCCCCCGGAGAGGACTTTGGTTGAAACCCCAATGTTTGTCGTTATCGGATCAGGTACTCCCTGATTCTGACAATCACTTGGGTGCCCCGGAGAGGACTTTGGTTGAAACCCCAATGTTTTTCGTTATCGGATCAGACACTTCCTAATTCTGACAATCAATTTGGTGCCCCCAGAGAGGACTTTTGTTTGTGTTGGTCCTTCCAGCGTGTTTGCCAGTCCTTCCGGCCTGATGTTGGTACTTCCAACATCAGGTTTGTCGGTCCTTCCGACTTGGTGCTAGTCCTTCCAGCTTGTTTGTTGGTCCTTCTGGCCTGATGTTGGTACTTCCAACATCAGGTTTGTCGGTCCTTCCGACTTGGTGTTGGTCCTTCCAGCGTGTTTGTCGGTCCTTTCGGCCTGATGTTGGTATTTCAGCTCTGGGTTGGCTCTGATTCCCTTGTTGGCCACTTGACTTGGCGGGCTATTACGGATTGGGGATCGAAGCATTGAAACTTTCACTTAGAAGAATACCCCTTCGATGAAAGTTACAATATTCTTGTTTATTTTTCGTGGTGCTTGTTCATTATTTGAATCTTTGTGACCTTTCCCATTCACTTCTCAAGGTGGTGCTTTTCTATTCTTGCATTTGTGCATGTTGATATTTACAGTATTTGGTACTTGAGTTTGTGTTGTTGGGATCGCTATGCTTTGTCTGATTCTGAAGGAACAAGCGCTCAACAAATAACCTGCAACATGGAATCATTTTTAATCAATTTTTGATTCAACATGAGATTTGCAAGTTATAAATTAATTCAGACATATATGCTATTAATCGTAGAGCTAAAGTTTAGTACATCACTTGCAGGTTATTACAGACTGTTTACAAGAAGTTTCAAATATAACAGAAAGTAGAACATGAACTAAAGCATGAACTAAAGCAGGAAATAGAGCATGAAGTAAAGCAGCGACGATGTTGATCGCTTATTCTGGGCCATTGGAATTGAAGCACAATCAGCAGTTATCAGTTGATGATCAGCCTTGGCATGGTCTGAACAAAAGCTTCATTGTTTGTTGCCCCCTTACCCTGGGGATTCGGAACAGTGTTTGAGGATTGTGGATTTTTCGTATATTGTTGTAGACGATTCTTCCTAATCAGCTCTTCGATCAGTGATTTCAGATGCCTACACTCGCTGGTGTTATGGCTTTGCTGATTATGGAATTGACAAAACTTTCCAGAGTTTGCTTGATGGTTATTGATTTTTTGAGGTTTAGGTATTGGATAATCTTCGGTGTCTTTGACTGCAGCAAAGATGTTTTCTGGAGTGTCATTTAAGGGTGTCAGCTCTGATGTAACAACCCGTATATTTATAACGTGTTATAACTATAAATCAAGGCAGAATTAATTTTTAAAATAAGAATCAAGGGAAACGGATTACGCCATTGAGTTCGACTCGAAATTCTGCTTGGAAACGAGTCCGAGTTTTCGAAAATCGGAGTCCGTATGACCAAGTTATGACCTTTCGATGTTTTCAGAAGTTTTCAAGTTCAAAACAGCTCAGAATTCAAATTCAAATTTCGAATTTCAAACCTCAGAATGGACTGGGCGGGAAATTTCCCACCCAGGACCAGGTCGACCTGGGGGTCGACTATGTAGTCGACCTGCCCAGGACCAGGTCGACCATAGTGTCAACTTGGGGGTCGACCTGGTGGCCGAGCCCACTTTTGAAGCTGGATTCGCTTTGATGTTTCTGACCTCGTTTCTGCCAACATTCGTTGACCTGACCCTATATAAACAGCCCCTGACACTAGTCTCTCTACACAAAAATTCTCTCTGACCTTATGCTGCTCTAATTCTGGTTGAAAAGTTAGAGAAATGGACTACTTCTTCTACGCCGAAACTACGTTGCTGATTTGAGGATTTCTGTTAGGACTTGACTAAGCATATAAAGATTCAACATCGACTCTCTTTTTCAAATTCTCGAACCACGATCTGTAAGCCCCAGTTATTTTTAGATTTAAACTTTAAATGTAATATGAATATGTTGTAAATTGAAATTGGACCTATGTATGATGACTGTTTTACATCCATTCTTGTTCATCTTGGATCTTGACTTTTGGATATATTACTATGACATTGATTTGGGGCCTATTCATGTTGTAAATAAAAAAGAAAAACCCCTCATATTATCATGTTGAATCTGCTATTAGTCACAAGTTTATGACTATCACCTTATGTCAATCGTTACCATGACTATGCTATCACCTTATGTCAATCGTTACCATGACTATACTATCACCTTATGACAACTGTTATCTTGACTAGTACCTTATTTTGCTAGATTTGGAATCTTTATGTTTGAGGCCAATATTCCATATGCCAGTAATGTCATAATCATTTATCTCAAGTCATACCATGCTATGCTAGTAATCACTTTTGCCACCTTATACCTGTCCCTTTTTATGTTATTCCCTAACTAGATTTATTTGTATCGATTCGAGCTTATGTGCGATGGGAATACGATTTGGGTAGGTTAGGTAAAACATGAATTAGCTTTAAACATGAACGTTATTATAACTTGAACCTGGATATGGACATGAACTTGACATGATTTGACATGAAACATGACTGAAAACTTGACATGAATTTAGACATGAAAACTTGAACATGGGCATGACACTTAGATAAACTAGAAAATGGCCAACTCGAGGTTGGGTTGAGTTTGCAGTGTAAATCTGCCCGGAACCGCCCGACAAATCCAGTGACTGCAAAAAATAGGATCCAATGTGGGTAGTTGGTCATATCGCATGTAAAACCCGAGGTTAGACTATGTTGTGGTGTAAATCTTCCCGGAACCGCCCGACAAATCCAGTGACCACAATAGTTAGTCTAATGTGAGAGGTTGGTGTGCATTAATGAATTAATGCCACATGATAGGGTCAAGTCATGAACCATTTGAATATACTTAACCAACTTGACACGATGATTCGATAGGGTTAAGTCATGAACCACTCGAACACACTTAACCAACTTGATACATGATCTGGATAGGGTTAAGTCACGAATTTGAACGACAACACTTAACCCATTAGAAACCCTAGTTATGCGGTCCTTTTCAGCAGTAACCCACTAAGATGTATCACAATACCCTGGGACTAGGCAAGGTGGGGCACGATTACTGGGCTGATTGTAAGCGACCAGAACGACGGCTGAGTAGGTGCACCATTGTTGGTTCAGGCGGACTATGGTCGTGCACGTAGTCCGGAGTTGAAAAAGCAGGCATTAATTGGGCACCCGTAGGTTTACACTGTGCGTGCTTGATTCGTGTCGGTGGTTGGCATCATAGGGCTTGATACACCCTATGGTGGACCTAGCACATGTAACTACATTTCAGGATAGGGCCGTATGACACAGACACAGGACGAGCTAGAACTTGTAGGGAGCCGATCGATTAGTAGATCGTACCGTAGGACCCCGTAATGGGTCACTTCATGATACTGGGCCAAGGGATCATTTCATTATTAATATTTGACATGGGTTAGAACATTAGTATAGATGGTGCAGCGAATCTCGAATATGCGATGCTAGACTTGACTTATCCTGTTATCTTAATTATCCTACCAGTTCTGTTATCATCCTTATGTTTAATTCCAGTTTTCACATGTCATGTTACCTTTACTAGTTTTCATACTGAAAGTCACTAGGGCTTACCAGTCTTTATGACTGACCCTTTTCTTTCGCCTCTTTTTCTTTCGATTGCCCCCCCAAAGGTTCTCGGGGAGGAAACACTAGCTCTTAGCTTGGATTTAGCTTGCTTTCTGACAACTCATGTACGGTTTGGTCTTGGGCTATGCTATGGCTGCTTCTGCTATTTATGGGGAATAATTTACTTTTGTTATCTTAAGTTTATGCTTCTTTATTTGGAACTTGATGTAATGGAATAATTTGTACCTTGGATATATGGGGTTTTGACTCTTTTCTTGAAAGTAATAAATTTGGTTTTTAATTTCTACCGCTGCTTTATTTATGTTCTGCCTTGTGATATCTCTGTGTATGTTTACCTAGATAACACTCCACCAAAACTAGTGCATTCCCTTTGAGAGTGACCCAAGCGGAGGTGGGGTGTTACACTTGGTATCAGAGCAGAAGGTTACCAGGCTGGGAAAAAGTTTTAAAAACCTTCTGAAACTATTTTCAAAACCATTTATAAAGAAGCATTTTTCAAGAAAAGTTTTATGTTTAAAAAGGCTATTCCCCAAAAAGCCACTAGCACTTTCCTTTGTTTCCTCGTTTGAATCTTTTTCTTTTCGTTTTTCAGCATGGTTGATCTTAACCTGCCTGAGGGAATACCCGTGCCTGGATGGTTCCGAAGGTACTTAGAAGCCAGGGCCAACGGCGCGGGCCCGGAAGACATCCCTCCTCCTCCTCCCCCAGTGGTCGCGGTTCCTCCTCCTCCCGGAACTGCCTTTGCCAAAATATGCAAAGACTTGAAAGCAATGGGCGGCAAGAACTTCGTTGGAACTGAAACCTTTGTTGAGGCACGAAACTGGCTAAAGGAGACGAAAGACTTGTTTATTATCTTTGATATGGAGGACCATAGGAAAGTTCAGTTGGCAGCATGGTTGTTGAAAGAGGAAGCTGCATTTTGGTGGGAAGTCACCAACGCTACCAGGCCAGTTGAGATTTGGGCAGACTTTAGAGAGAGGTTTGGGCTTAAATTCTTATCGTCAGCAGAAGAGAACCTTCAGATGGAGAGGTTCCTAGCACTTAAGCAAGGGGACATGTCTGTTAGGGAGTACGTGAATATATTTAATCATCTTGCTCGGTTCGGTTTGGATTTGGTCAACACAGCCCAGAAAAAGGCTGTATGCTTTGCTCGAGGATTAAACGAGCCACTACACAGTTTGGTCATAACTCATATACCCATGGGGGCGACCTTTGAAAGCTTAGTGGATATGGCTCTACTTCATGAGGAAGACAAGAATAGCAAGAAGGAGGTTAAGCCTAATGAGACTCAGAATAAGAAAGCTGACTTCAAGAAGGGGGCAACAAGAATAACAAGAATAACAAGAGCAACAACAAACCATGTGAGACGAGGAAGTTCAACTTATGTGGTATTACGGGACATCTAGCTAAAGATTGTAGAAAGAAGAAGAGGAAGTTGGGTGAATGCTTTCATTGTGGAGATACTGGACACATCAGCAAGGATTGCCCTAAGAAGCAAGGGCAGGGGCAAGGGCAGACCCAGCGAGCAGGACCTTCTGGAGGGCAGTTGCATGCTCTCAACACCACTCCAGCTCTTGACCGAGGTAGTAATATTTCCATAGAAAGCCTTGTTTACATTTCTGACTTTCCTGTTCGAACCTTATTTGACTCTGGCGCATCGCATACTTTTATTTCTTCTGATATTGTTGAAAATCTACACCTAAGTACTAGACTAGTTGAGGATCCCGTTATAGTTTCAAATCCAATTGGGGGCTCCGCCCATTTATCTATGATGTGTGTGGATTTGAGGATCTCTATCTTAAGCGTAGAATTCACGTGTAATGCTTATGTTCTCGGATTTATGGGATACGGTTTGATCCTAGGTATGGATTGGCTGTCAGATTTTGGAGCCATTCTTGATTGTGAACAAAGGGTATTGAGGCTCATGACTTGCCTTGGTAATACCCTTGAAATTTCTTGTAACCCAAAGGGTCCGGTCATGTTGTGTTATCTTGAATCCCCTGACTCGTCCGACGATAATTTGCAATCTGTAAGAGTGGTCCGAGAATATCCTGATGTCTTTGATGAGGTGAGGGGGTTACCTCCCAAACGCGAGATAGACTTCCGAATTTATCTTGTTGATAATGCCAATCCAGTTTCATTGCCCGTTAGGCACATGGCCCCACGAGAAAGAATAGAGCTCAGTAAACAAATTAACGAGTTGCTTGAGAAAAATTTCATAAGACGAAGCATTTCTGAATGGGGTGCTCCAGTGGTATTCGCTACTAAGGCAGATGGATCGCTTCGTCTGTGCGTAGATTATCATGAATTAAACAAGCTGACAAAGAAGAATAGGCACCCACTACCAAGAATCGACGATTTGTTCGACCAGCTTGTGGGAGCATCTGTTTTCTCTCAACTCGATCTTGCCACAGGATTCCATCAGCTTAGAGTGGCTGAGGATAGCATTGACAAAACTGCGTTTAGGACTCCAGATGGGTTCTTCGAATGGCTCGTCATGCCGTTTGGGTTAACGAATGCACCCGCGTACTTTGTAGATTTGATGAGTAGGGTGTTTCGGGAGTTCCTTAACAAGTTTGTGGTAGTTTTCGTGGATGATATTTTGATCTTCTCAAAAGATGAAGAAGAGCATGCTAGACATCTCAAGGAAGTCATGGAAACACTTAGAGCACACCAGTTAAAGGCTAAGTTCTCCAAATGTCATTTTTGGAGGAAGGAAGTTCGGTTCCTTAGACATGTAGTTTCTAAGCAAGGCATAGCCGTGGACCCCGCAAAGGTAGTCGCGGTACAAGACTGAAATTCCTAAGAATGCGACGGAGGGGAGGAGCTTTCTCGGTTTGGCGGGCTACTACCGGAAGTTCATTAGGGACTTCGCTAAGATTTCAGCCCCTCTTACTAAGTTAACAAAGAAGAACCTAGCTTTTGTATGGGACATAGAGTGTGACGTTGCTTTTCAGAGACTCAAGAGAGCCCTCACCACAGCTCCAGTTTTGGCATTACCTGACGGAGGCAAGCTGTTTATGGTGTACACAGATGCGTGTGGCACGGGATTAGGCACTGTCCTAATGCAAGAAGGAAGAGTAATATTCTACGGGGGCAGACAACTTAAAGTTCATGAGAAAAACTATCCCACGCGTGACTTGGAGTTGGCCGCGATTGTTTTTGCACTTAAAGCTTGGCGCCATTATCTTCTAGGGGAGAGGTTCGAGCTGTATACCTACCACAAATCGCTTAAGTACCTCTTCTCACAAAAAGATTTGAATCTAAGACAACAGCGGTGGATGGAGTTCTTGGCATCATATGACTTCGATATAGCTTATATCCCTGGCAAGGGTAATGTGGTGGCGGACGCGCTAAGTAGAAATAGGTTGACTTTGAGCTCCTTGTTTGTTGAAAGGAAAAGCCTTGAGTTTATAGCAACCTTTGATTTTACACATGTTGTTGAGTCATTGACTACTATGTTAGCATCTCTTGAGTTAAGACCTACACTTCTAGATCAAGTAGGGACTTCGCAGAGGGAAGACCCACAGATAGTCGAAATCATGGACAAGATGATTAGTGGTGAGACGTCAAGTCACCTCGGTAGGTATGCCATAGATGACAACGGATGGCTAAGGCGTGATGGAAGGCTATGTGTCCCACAAGTGGGAGACTTAGTAAGGAAAGTTCTCGAAGAGACGCACCACTCAAAGATGACTATACATCCCGGAGGGGATAAGATGTACAGGGATATGAAACGCATTTTCTTTTGGGCTAGAATGAAAAAGGACGTGGCAGAGTTCGTTTCGAAGTGCATGGTGTGCCAACAAGTAAAGGCTGAGTCGAAGAAGCCTGGTGGGCTATTACATCCTTTGGAGGTTCCGCAATGGAAATGGGAGAGTATCTCGATGGATTTCGTGGATGGACTGCCTAGGTCAAGGAAGGGAAATACTAGTATATGGGTCATAGTTGATAGACTCACGAAAAGTGCTCGCTTCATTCAAGTGAAAAGCAAGAGGACCGCATCATGGCTAGCGTCTATTTACCTTTGAGAGATTGTATGGTTGCATGGAGTTCCTTCTTGTATAGTTAGTGATCGTGACCCGATTTTTACTAGCCAGTTTTGGAATAGTCTGCAAGAAGCAATGGGTACACGACTGAACTTGAGCACGACCTATCACCCGCAGACGGATGGACAAACCGAAAGGGTAAATAGGGTGCTAGAGGATCTTTTGAGACTATGCATTCTTGACTTTGGTGGTACTTGGGAAGACCATCTTCCTCTCGTGGAGTTTGCATATAACAATAGTTACCAAGCTAGCATCGGAATGGCACCGTTCGAAGCCCTGTATGGAAGACCGTGCAAATCGCCTAATTGTTGGTGGGAGACGACAGACAGACTTACACTTGGGCCCGACATGATAAGGGACACTTCTGAGAAGATTGAGTTGATACGAAGACGGATGAAAATGGCCCAAGATAGACAGAAATCTTATGCGGACCAGAGAAGAACAGACCTAGAGTTCGAAGTCGGAGATACGGTCTTTATAAAAGTTTCTCCGTTACGCAATGTAGTTCGTTTTGGAGCAGTTGGAAAGCTAGCACCAAGGTTCGTAGGACCGTTCCCTATCACTGAGAGGATTGGACGGATGGCCTATAAGGTAGACTTACCCGAGAAGCTGGCTGGGGTGCACAATATCTTTCACGTCTCGCATCTCCGGAAGTGCTTGCATGAGTCGCCCGAAGTGGTTGAGCCAAGCATCCTTGAAGACGTGGAAGTGGAAAAAGAAGCAACATTGAGGCGAGTTCCGATTCGTATCTTGGGAACGGAGATTAAAAAGCAAAGGAATCGAGAAGTCAAGCTAGTTAAAGTGCAGTGGAGTGAAGCCCAAGAAGACGCAACTTGGGAAACCGAAGAGAAGATACGCGCGCTTTACCCATTTCTTTTTGAGGGTACGTTCTCGATCCCTTTTTCCTATAAACTTGAAAACCTTTTTCGTATCATGCTTCTACTACCTACGTTTGTCCTGTTATCTTCTCGATCTTATCTTGAGAACCTTAGGTAGAACCATATGGATGTAAACATGTGATTGAAACATGTTATGGTTGATGTTTGCAAATGGTTGCAAGTGGTTGCTAGTGGATGCATGACACACATTAGGCACTAGATCGGCTCAGTCACATTTTCATGTTGCATATGCATGAGTGCTTATACTTGTACATGGATGGAACTTGTTATGCTATCACTTGGACGTTGCATATGAATGAATGTTTGTGCACTCATGTAGAGATTATAAACTATTTTAGGAATTTGCATACATGTTGGATTCATTACACTAACATATTTTGCATTAAGGAGGTTTACTGAATCAGTAACCACCTGATCTTTTGCATTAGATAAGTACATATACACACACTTTCTGCATATGTTCATACAGCACTAGAAATCTTTTAAGGACAATGGTTACCGGTGGATGATGCTTTGAGTAGATGGATGATGGATGGTAGGACACATCCTCCCTAACTTAGAGATTTCGGGGACGAAATCCTTTAAGGAGGGGAGAATGTAACAACCCGTATTTTTATAATGTGTTATAACTATAAATCAAGGCAGAATTAATTTTTAAAACAAGAATCAAGGGAAACAGGTTACACCATTGCGTTTGTCTCAAAATTCTGCTTGGAAACGAGTCCGAGTTTTCGAAAATCGGAGTCCGTATGACCAAGTTATGACCTTTCGAAGTTTTCAAAAGTTTTCAAGTTCAAAACAGCTCAGAATTCGAATTCAAATTTCGAATTTCAAACCTCAGAATGGACTGGGCGGGAAATTTCCCGCCCAGGACCAGGTCAACCTGGGGGTCGACTATGTAGTCGACCTTCCTAGGACCAGGTCGACCATAGTGTCGACCTGGGGGTCGACCTGGTGGCCGAGCCCACTTTTGAAGCTGGATTCACTTTGATGTTTCTGGCCTCGTTTCTGTCTACATTCGTTGACCTGACCCTATATAAACAGCCCCTGACACTAGTCTCTCTACACAAAAATTCTCTCTGACCTTATGCTGCTCTAATTCTGGTTGAAAAGTTAGAGAAAGGGACTACTTCTTCTACGTCGAAACTACGTTGCTGATTTGGGGATTTCTGTTAGGACTTGACTAAGCATATAAAGATTCAACATCGACTCTCTTTTACTAATTCTTGAACCACAATCTGTAAGCCCCAGTTATTTTTAGATTTAAACTCTAAATGTAATATGAATATGTTGTAAATTGAAATTGGACCTATGTATGATGACTGTTTTACATCCATTCTTGTTCATCTTGGATCTTGACTTTGGATATATTACTATGACATTGATTTGGGGCCTATTCATGTTGTAAATAAAAAAGAAAACCCCCTCATATTATCATGTTGAATCTGCTATTAGTCACAAGTTTATGACTATCACCTTATGTCAATCGTTACCATGACTATGCTATCACCTTATGTCAATCGTTACCATGACTATATTATCACCTTATGACAACTGTTATCTTGACTAGTACCAAATTTTGCTAGATTTGGAATCTTTATGTTTGAGGCCAATATTCCATATGCCAGTAATGTCATAATCATTTATCTCAAGTCATACCATGCTATGCTAGTAATCACTTTTTCCACCTTATACCCGTCCCTTTTTATGTTATTCCCTAATTAGATTTATTTGTATCGATTCGAGCTTATGTACGATGGGAATACGATTTGGGTAGGTTAGGTAAAACATGAATTGGCTTTTAACATGAACGTTATTATAACTTGAACCTGGATATGGACATGAACTTGACACGATTTGACATGAAACATGACCTGAAAACTTGACATGAATTTAGACATGAAAATTTGAACATGGGCATGACACATAGATAAACTTGAAAACGGCCAACTCGGGGTTGGGTTGAGTTTGCAGTGTAAATCTGCCCGGAACCCGCCCGGCAAATCCAGTGACTGCAAACAAAAGGATCCAATGTGGGTAGTTGGTCATATCGCACGTAAAACCCGAGGTTAGACTATGTTGTGGTGTAAATCTGCCCGGAACCGCCCGACAAATCCAGTGACCACAACAGTTAGTCTAATGTGAGAGGTTGGGGTACATTAATGAATTAATGCCACATGATAGGGTTAAGTCATGAACCATTTGAATATACTTAACCAACTTGACACGATGATTCAATAGGGTTAAGTCATGAACCACTCGAACACACTTAACCAACTTGATACATGATCTGGATAGGGTTAAGTCACGAATTTGAACGACAACACTTAACCCATTAGAAACCCTAGTTACGCGGTCCTTTTCAGCAGTAACCCACTAAGATGTATCACGATACCCTGGGACTAGGCAGGGTGGGGCACGATTACTGGGCTGATTGTAAGCGGCCAGAACGACGGCTGAGTAGGTGCGCCATTGTAGGTTCAGGCGGACTATGGTCGTGCACATAGTCCGGAGTTGAAAAAGCAGGCATTGGGCACCCTTAGGTTTACACTGTGCGTGCTTGATTCGTGTCGGTGGTTGGCACCATAGGGCTTGATACACCCTATGGTGGACCTAGCATAGGTAACTACATTTCAGGATAGGGCCGTATGACAACGAGCTAGAACTTGTAGGGAGCCGATCGATTAGTAGATCATACCATAGGACCCCGTAATGGGTCACTTCATGATAATGGGCCAAGGGATCATTTCATGATTAATATTTGACATGGGTTAGAAAACTAGTACAGATGGTGCAGCAAATCTCGAATATGCGATGCTTGACTTGACTTATCCTGTTATCTTAATTATCCTACCAGTTCTGTTATCATCCTTATGTTTAATTCCAGTTTTCACATGTCATGCTACCTTTACTAGTTTTCATACTGAAAGTCACTAGGGCTTACCAATCTTTATGACTGACCTTTTTTCTTTCGCCTCTTTTTCTTTCGTTCCCCCCCTAGGTTCTCAGGGAGGAAACACTAGCTCTTAGCTTGGATTTAGCTTGCTTTCTGATAGCTCATGTACGGTTTGGTCTTGGGCTATGCTATGGCTGCTTCTGCTATTTATGGGGAATAATTTACTTTTGTTATCTTAAGTTTATGCTTCTTTATTTGGAACTTGATGTAATGGAATAATTTGTACCTTGGATATATGGGGTTTTAACTCTTTTCTTGAAAGTAATAAATTTGGTTTTTAATTTCCACCGCTGCTTTATTTATGTTCTGCCTTGTGATATCTCTGTGTATGTTTACCTAGATAATACTCCACCAAAACTAGTGCATTCCATTTGAGAGTGACCCTAGCGGAGGTGGGGTGTTACATCTGATGGATTGGAAAAGCGTGGCTTCTTGCCGTCTCAATTTTCTTTTCCGTCGCCTCCTCTTTTCTGACCTCCGGTATTTTTTTGATTGTACCGAGTAGGAGTGTTTTTGTGAGCTTCAGGGGGTTGGTTTGCGTCAACGATCCGAAGAGGCGCAGGATTATTATCCAGTCTCATGTATTCCTCGAACTTTTTATAGAATTTCTCAAGTGTACTCGGCTCTTTCATTTTAATCCATTTACCGAATTTGTTATTTTAGTCTATGGCGCCGATTAGAGACATTAAGATCATGCAGGGCTCGGGATTTCCTACTTTAGATACAACATCACTAAATCTTTTGAGGAAAGCTTTGACAGATTCTCCTAGATTCTGCTTCATGGATGTAAGAGAAATGACGTCTTTAGCCTTCGTAGCCTACAACCTGAACTGCTCTTTGAATTTCAGAGTCAAATCATCAAATCAATCGACGAACTTGGGTGGCAGCCTTGTGAACCACAACGAAGCAACACTTTCTAGATAGAGAGGGAAGCAAAAGCATTTGATCTCGTCCGTTGCCTTGGCTGCATTATGTTCCACTCATATTTTTATAGGAAGTGATTTGGATCAGAAGTCCCGTTATACGAAGGCAGAGTGGGATGAGTGAACTTTTTGGGGAATTCAACTTTGCGGATCCTCTTTGTGAATGAATTTTCACCGATGGAGAAGTCCCATTCCCTTTCACTATCCTTGCGAGGCGTGTTATCTTTCATGATTTTATTTACCACATCCGTGATATATTCCTACGAGTTGTGTTGTTCCGGAGTGCGGACTTCGATCTCTTTCCCGGATGCTTGTCGTGGCGAGCGATCGCGTTTAGAGGATCTTGGTCTTTTACTTCCACTATGGGAAGCTACCCCCTTGACGAGACTTGCAACTCGTCGGTGGTCATTTCGATTGGAATGGTTTATAGCTTTCAGCTTTGAGTCTTCGAAATTAGCGTCATCCTTACCCATAAATCTTTTCTAGTTATCATTGTGAGGATTGGGGGCTAATGAGTTTGCATTCTCTTCGAGGTTGACATGAATTTTCAGAGGAGGAGCGGGATTTGCTTGAGCATTTAGGAGAGTGCTCACTTTATCCATCAAAGCTTGATTAGCATCCACAAGAGTTTTATTAGCATCGATTAAGGCTTTATTGGAAATTTCCATTCATTGGCTCATGTTAGCGACAACCCTACGGTAATATTAGAAATCAACACCAAAGGTGCAAGCGATGCAATTCACCGAATCGGTAAGATTAGAATGTGAAACCGCATAATTAAAAAATAAAAAGCATAAAATAAAGACAAAGGAATTTTTATAATGGTTCGATTCTAAATGAATCTACATGCACTTTACAATCAATTCTCATTATAGAATTTTTGAGACGACCCAAAACATCCTCGTGAAGGAAAGCCCGGATTGAGTTGAGAACACGACAAATCAGAACACAACAGAAGAACATTTCATTGCTTATTACAACAATTTCATCAAAATACAAGAATATACAAAGTATGAATAAATATTACACATTTATTAAATATCAGAGATTTACAAGTTACAATGCAGTGGAAAATAATACAAAACACAACTGAAAGTAATATACAGATACAGAGCTTTCTGAATATCATTCCAGCTGTAAACCAGGATCCTATGAATATATCTGTAAAACCAAAACTGTTAGCTGCCCGTGCAGAAAATAGGGGCATCCAGAGTTTAGGTTAAAACAATAAACTCCAGGTCAGTCATGACGGGTGTGAAAACTAAAACAGTTATTAATTTGATTTTAAAGTTAGGTAAATCAAAGGACCATGCCGTATAACACGGAACGGGTTTACCCCCAAGAATACCAGTGCATAAAACAAACAACGCAATGCTAAGTTAGGAACAATGAAGCTATTATATGACTCAGGTCCCATTATCCAATGCAACGCAAGCCGGAGGATAGAGTTTTCACCTTATAATAGCCAAAAATGCTTGGTACATGAAATTTCATCTTTTATTATTACTATAAGTGTATAGTGTCAAAACAATTTCAAATATAAATGCATCAATCATAGACGGCATGAGTGCCCCATCCCACTATGTCACCATACTAGGCTCCACAATCAAAATCGCAAAATGTCGTATTGGAAGTTGGATTTCCATCTATGAACCAAGGCAAGGGATCGTGCTTACCGCTTCGAGACAATCTAGCCCATGTCTCAGGACCCAGACATAGGTGGGCCCTTAGATCATCAGGGTCGGTCCACTCGATGTGGATTAAAATGCTGAACACTGCGTTTCCCCGCACTATGGGCGTAAACTGGTCATATCCCGACCAAACCATCGGCCCCGGAATGACCGATATAACCGAGGCGCCTCGCTATCCATCATCCACATAAGTAAAACGTCAGGGCTTGCAAAACGCTTACACCACTCCTAGTTAGAAGGAAACGCATGTCCTCCCTGAAGTCCTCTCCCGTTTCTGGTTCACACCATGGTGCGAGGCTCGTGAATTAACGCTACACAAATCTATGCTATATTAAAGCCGTGCTTTGATCGTCAACCACAAGACTCTGCTTTTCAACAGAATCCTTGATCATTAGCATCTCAGCATGCCACACAGGCAATTCACGCTATGCAACCGATGTCTATCAATAACACAGAATGAAATCCGATGTCAGACACACATCCATTTACAAGTTCGTTCCGGGTCTGAACGAAGCCGGAGGCACCTTATTCCTCGTCCCGTATGTCCAATACAGGAGAGGGGCCCTCACATATCCGGTCGATCTCCAAGTATGTCTGGACAATCACCACTTATTAACTTGTCTTGGGTGTACAGCCCAATCAAGACATTCGTAATCATCCAAACGATGTGAAGACCTCCGGTCTTCCACCACCATCTTCATCCTCGACATATCGTCGAATCAATTATTCAGAATGTGATAAACCCGATCTTTCTGAATAACTCGCGTATATAATTAACAAGTGTTATAAAAACACAACATACGCCTCATTCCAATCCAGAATATTCTTTATTCAAATATTCACATTCTTTGGCAAAGGTTCCCGTTAATTTTATCAAAGATAAATTCTTAAAATTTATTCTTTAATCTTCCATTGAATATCAATTCAAACCAAATTATGGTTTATCCAAACTAGTCGGGATTAGCGCACCTTACCGAAGTAACCATTTGTTTAATTTCCCAATCCCAACCTATTCATCCCGTGAAGAAAAACTAGTAATACTTCATATCTAACACCACGGTGTTATTGGTAAATTCAATTATCATTTCACATTCAAATCTAATTAAAGATTTAATTAACGCCTGAAGCAAAACTGGTGATACTCCATTCTCGATCATTTCTTGAATTTGATAATTTTAGTTATCAAATTCAACTTTCAATCTATTTAAAGATTCATTAAAACTCTAATTCAGTTTTAATTTCCAAAAATCGTTACTTAATGATTATTCAAAGTTAAGAAATAAATCTTATCTTTAACTGGGTAAAATAACTATTGTCATTTAAAACACGTCTCACGATAAACCCAAAATCACATTCCATTAACAATGGAATCTTTATGGAAAACAGATCAATATATATAATTGATATGAGATTCCATATCCAACCGATAATATAAATGGAATAACGGCAAAGCCTTTTAAATTCCATACATATTAACAATCTTCCTCTACAGAAGCTCACTTCGATTATTACCAAATCGAATTCCATTCAATTCCAATTTAATATGTTAAATTGGAAAATTTACTTTGGAAAATCTCTTTTAAATCTTGAAAAAAGATTTATAAATTCCGAATCACATTTTACTGAAAATCGGGTTAAAGAACGAATGTCGTTAAAAACACAGTTCACGATAAACCCAATTCGCATTTCATTTTATTCCAATTATTAAAAATAATTGGAAACTCTAACAATCTTAATTAAAAGATTTATTCTCCTCACATGGGGTTCAAGAACAGTGTGGCTGAAGACACCGTTCACGACAAACCCAAAATCCCAATTGATATTAAATACAAGGCTCTGAATAGAAAATATATTGGTTTATATTCAAGATCAAATTCTGAAACCAACAAATATCGTATGTAAATAACAATATAAATATATCTTTCAAATTTCCATAACAATATCTATATAATCACGAAATCCAACATCGAAATATTCCGAAGACAATTTCGATTCAAATCCATTCCAATTCATATATTGGAAATCCTGGTTATTTTTAAAACCATTTCAAAAAACCAATTTATTTATTTAAAAATATCGGATTATAATTCTAGTTCATAACTAGTTCACTTTGACAAAACTATATTTTTATCTTTTCAAATATGGAGCATTTCATCCCAATTCCTTCCAAATCATTTCTTATGATTTTACACTAATTATCGATATTTTTAATAATTTTACCAAGGCCCGTACAGTCGATTTCCATAAACGGCCATCGAACTGCACTTACATCGACCTTTTCCAAATTTCATTTGGACATAATTCCAAATCCAACCATTAGATTTCAAATCTCTGAAATTCGTTAGAAAGCTCTTTTCGATACGAACCCAACGATTCCGGTTTTAGTAGTATCCGATGGTCAGATCTCCCGTAACGTCCATTCGAAGTCAATCGTCAAAATTCGCGAACTGCCGTAGCGCGGCGCGTTCTGTTCAGGCCATTATATTATATATGTAATATATATTTTGTCGATTTCCATTTAAAACATATTTTATAAATCGTTTTAAATTCGTTTTCAAAACGATTTCAACTTCATATTCAATTTCAAATCAAAATTGAATATTCCATAACATTAATATATAAATGACAATATTTTCAAAACATTAGATTTTGAAATCACTTCATTTTCGATATTCATTATAAAAATGAATAAAATCGATATAAATATCGTTCACGTCAAAATGGCGCATATCTAATCAACACGGCTATATATATTTAAATATATTCGTGTCCATCCCAAATCGGACGTCAAAATCAGATTTTTTTTTTATTCTTTTCTGAATATTATTTTAAAATATTCCTTATTTTAAAATTTTCATTATTTTAAAATATTCCTTCTTTCTGAACTGGAATCAGACATAGTCAATTACCATATAATGTTTGTTATATGGATTTCATACAATACAAGCATACAACAACAACGATAAACAATCAGCCATCATCCATAGTGCATTCTACACTGCATAAGCATTAAATATGAATATTTAACGCTTACAACAGCCTGTCAACCAATCGATTGACATACATTAAACAGTTGGGATTAGTGTACGTCAAATATCTTACCAACACCCGTATGGGGTTTCAATCCACAAACACTGAATATTATTTGTGCAGTTGGGCGATGTGTAAAATATATCGTCCCAATCCATATCAGTAAAATGGATGTTCATAAACAAATCGTCCGATTTGTAAATGAATATTTATTATATTCATATACACGTTAAAAATTATATTTTTAACCATAAAATATTTATTTAGTTCGTTTATACAATAAAAATGATATTTTTATTGTTCTAACATATTTTAGAAAATTTTGGCGGCATAACGGCGCGATATTGAAATAGGGTAATGTCTAGCATTACCCCTCTCCTGATATCGGCTCGTGCCATACACACATAACAATTCTAATCAATTCATTTCACCCATACAACCAAATTCATCCAAATAATCTAATCAACTAAACCAAACAATCAAACAAGTCGTCCATGGTCTGTGGATGATGGGGAACAGTTCATATATGCAGTTATAAAATAAATAACTGTACAAAGAAAATTATAGTAAGGAGTTCTCACCTTTGGGATCCACTCCTCCATTCTCTATTTATGAACGGTTTGGATTTGCCCAAAATTCCAATGCAATCTTTTCCCTCTGTTCATAGTAAAAATCGCATTTTTAATATGATGTTTATTTTAAAAATCACATTTTTATAATAGCACTTCATGTATAAAAATCATATATTTTTACAACGCTTCTTTCTATATAAAAATTATATTTTTATATCTCTACTTCTCATATAAAGATCGAATTTTTATTTTGCTTCATATATAATAATTATATTTTTATAAAGATCATATTTTTAATACGCTACATATATAAAAATCAAATTTTTATATCCTTAAAAATCAAATCTTTGTATGAACAAAAATCAAATCCTTTTTCTATTAAAAATCTAACCTTTCTTGTGTATAAAAATCCAATCTTTCTTTATAAAAATCCTAACTTTATTTTATAAAAATCCTAGCTTTCTTTTATAAAAATAAAAATCAAAGCTTTAGGCAAAATAAAAATCAAAGCTTTAGGCAAAATAAAAATCAAAGCTTTGTATATAAATTACATTCCTATAATTATACTTCATATATTTAGAAAACTTAAATTAAAATTCAAAATTTCTATAAAAAATCTAATTTTCTTCTTTAAAAACCGTAACCTTTTGTTTTTATAACTAAACAAAAATCAGTTTCTATACCTAAACAAAATCAGTTTTGACATAAATTAAAAATTAAAAACTCACTTTTGTTCGAGTCGGAAGGGGGCCACTGTTGGAGCTAGGGGGTTGCAGAGGAGGGGATCGACGTCCCTGGTGGTCGGCCGGCTGCAAGGGAGGTGGCACGCGGGGGGCATCAATGGAAGGCGGTGGCGTTAGCTAGGGTTTGGGGGGCCTCGCGGTTGTTGTCAACGGGGGAGGGGGTTTAGAGGAGAGAGAACGCGAGAGGAGGGGAGGGCGGCAAGGTACTGATGGAGGGTGGCGGCGCGACGAACGGTGGCGTCAGGCGGCGGACGATTGTGGCTGCATCGAGGATCGATCTCGTTTTTTTCTTTTCTATTTTGATTTCGATATGAATCGTATGGGGAGGGGTTGACCGGGTTATGAAGGGGAGAAAGGCTTTGGGCCCAATTTATTTTATTTTTTAATTATTTAATTATCCATAAAGGTACTTTTTATTTTGACCTCCAAACGAGACCCACCGACTGTCAACCATAACTAATTACCCCCATTCCGAACACAATGGGATATGTTTCATAGCCCAATTCGGCTGTTACGATCAGTTTCCATCAAAATCAAAATATAAATCTATATATTGAATTTGAACGCACATTTCAATTTACTGGGGCCATATACTGACCCCAAAAATTCCAGAAAATTTATTTCTAGTTTCGTATTGACGATACGGTCATAACAAAATTAATTTCGTCAAATTTGAAGATCGTTTCAAAAATGGACATTTTCTGGTCGATCCAAATTGACAAAACTATCAAAACACGTTTTCTTTTATCACGCTCACGTATTGGTTTCAAAAATTATGCAAATTGAAATCTAGCAATAACCTGACATCCTGGATCCGATAAAAGTGGTTTCGTCGAAAATGGAGGTCGTTCGCAAAATAGCCATTTTTACGGGCTATATTTCCATAGCGACTATTCTGAATTTTCAGCTGGACATAACTTTTTATTCCCGCAAAGAAATTTAAAATTTTCGGATTCGTTGGAAAGATATTTTCAAATAGATTCAAATGTTTTTGGTTTCGCTAAAATCCGGTTTATTTTGAATCCTGTACATTCATTTGTAATTTGAAATCGAATTTTCAAACTACCGCGCCATTTCCAATTTATTTTATAATTAAAATAAATATTTATATTCTAACGATGATTCAAATAAATATATACGTTCTAATTCTATTCAAAATAAATTTCTCATCGTTATTATTTAAAATAAATCATTTTAAATATTCAAAATTCATTAAAATCGCTAAAATAAAATTTTTAAATTGGTTCTGATTTCCCGGGTTGTTACAATCTCCCCCACTTAAATTCTTTTCGTCTTCGAAAAGGAACGGAGCTGAAAGTTGTTTTACTAACCTACTCAACTTTAAGTTTGGCTTTCATTCTTCAACTTTTCAGTTTCTAAGAATTTTCCAATTCTTCAAAAATTTGGCTAACGCCCTAAATTTTCGAATTTTTTGCCATAACCTCCTTTGTACGGGAGCACCGGGAAAATCCCCAAACTGCCACACAGGCCCTCTCATCTCAAAAAGAGAAAGAAAAAGCCAAGCGGCTAGCCAATCGACTCATAAAATCATCCAAACCCAGTAAATTAGTAAACACATACCTATTTGTCGAGCATACAATTTTATTCCTCTTCTCTAGCCTCCTTGTTATGACATGTTCAATGTAAATACATGTATATGTATCCATTTTCAAACAAATTCCAATTCAATTCAGTATCTGATACAATTTGACCTAATTCACCTTTCATTCACATGTTGTTTAAATGAATAACCATACAACACAAACATCAATCAACTAGTGGGTAAATTTTCAAATTCATAACTTTGATATATATACACACAAAATCATGTTTTTGATGCCAAATCACAACAATATCCATATCTAGTTTTGGTTCTCACACTAGTCAATTGGAAATATATAGACATCTCACTTTCGAAACTTGAACATAAATTCTGATGATGTTTCGAACCACCATCAGAACATCTACGGGCGACTAGAGTGTGATTCTATATCTATCCAGTATATTAAAACTTCAAATACACATGGATCAGACGTATACGCAAAATCTTTATATACTTGATTGTCCAAATCAATATAAAAATAATATTCAAATACAAATAATTGATTTAAATTTTCAAAACAAAAATTGTTTTCATCTTTATTTGAAAACTAATCTCTTCTGACTCATTCTAGGATACTACTAATCCCATCTCTAATGAGTCATTCTCATTAGATATTATTAATCCTATCTCTGATGAATTCTTTCGTTTGGTTCTAATGTGTGTTGTTCTCCGAGCTCTGTAAACCAAAGCTCTGATACCAAACTGAGACGACCCAAAACTTCCCCGTGAAGGAAAGGCCGGATTGAGATGAGAACACGACAAATCAGAACACAAACATAAGAACGTTTCATTGCTTATTACAGCAATTCATCAGAATATAAGAATATAAAGAGTATGAATAAATATTCCACATTTATCAAACATCAGAGATTTACGAGTTACAATGCAGCGGAAAATAATACAAAACACAATTGAAAGGAATATGCGGGTACAGAGCTTTCCGAATATCATTCCAGCTGTAAACCAGGATCCTATGAATATAAATCTGCAAAACCAAAACTACTAGCTGCCTGTGCGGAAAATAGGGGCACCCAGAGTTTAGGTTAAAACAATAAACTCCAAGTCAGTCATGTGATTGGTGTGAGAACTAAAACAGTTATTAATTTGATTTTAAAGTTTGGTAAATCATGGGACCACGCCATATAACACGGAACGGGTTTACCCCCAAGAATATCAGTGCATAAAAAGACAACGCAATGCTAAGTAAGGAACAATGAAGCTATTATAAGACTCAGGTCCCATCACACAATGCAATGCAAGCCGGAGGATAGAGTTTTTACCTTATAGTAGCTAAAAATGCTTGGTATGTGTAATTTCATCTTTTATTATTACTATAAGTGTATAGTGTCAAAACAATTTCAAATATAAATGTATCAATTATAGACGGGATGAGTTCCCCATCCCACTATGTCACCATACTAGTTTCTACAATCAAAACCGCAAAATGTCGTATTTGAAGTTGGATTTTCATCTGTGAACCAAAGCAAGGGATCGTCCTTACCGCTTCGAGACAATCTAGCCCATGTCTCAGGACCCAGACATAGATGGGCCCTTGGATCGTCAGGGCTGGTCCACTCGATGTGGATTAAAATGTCTGAATACTGCGTTTCCTCGCCCTGTGGGGCGTAAACTGGTCATATCCCAACCAAACCATCGGCCCCGGAACGACCAATATAACCGAGGCGCCTCGCTATCCATCATCCACATAAGTAAAACGTCAGGGCTTGCAAAACGTTGACACCACTCCTAGCTAGAAGGAAACGCATGTCCTCCTTGAAGTCCTCTCCTGTTTCTGGTTCACACCGGGGTGCGAGGCTCGCGAATTAATGCTACACAAAGCTATGCTATATTAAAGTCGTGCTTTGATCATCAACCACAAGACTCTGCTTTTCAACAGAAGCCTTGATCATTTGCATCTCAGCACGCCACACAGGCAATTCAGGCTATGCAACCGATGTCTATCAATCACATAGAATGAAATCCGATGTCAGACAATCCATTTACAAGTAAGTTCTGGGTCTGAACGAAACCGGAGGCACCTTATTCCTCATCCCGTATGTCCAATACAGGATAGAGGCCGTCGCATATCTGGTCGATCTCCAAGTACGTCTGGACGATCACCACTTATTACCTTATCTTGGGTGTACAGCCCAATCAAAACATCAGTAATCATCCAAACGATGTGAAGACCTCTGGTCTTCCATCACCGTCTCGAATCAGTTATTCAGAATGGGATAAACCCGGTCTTTCTGAATAACTCGCATATATAATAAACAAGTGTTATAAAAACACAACATATGCCTCATTCCAATCTAGAATATTCTTTATTCAAATATTCACATTCTTCGGGAAAGGTTCCCATTTAATTTATCAAAGATAAATTCTTTAAATTTATTCTTTAATCTTCCATTGAATATCAATTCAAACCAAATTATGGTTTATCCAAACTAGTCAGGATTAGCGCACCTTACCGAAGTAATCATTTGTTTAATTTCCTAATCCCAACCTATTCATCCCATGAAGCAAAACTGGTAATACTTCATATCTAACACCACGGTGTTATTGGTAAATTCAATTATCATTTCACGTTCAAATCTAATTAAAGATTTAACTATCGCCTGGAGCAAAACTGGTGATACTCCATTCTCGATCATTTCTTGAATTTGATAATTTTAGTTATCAAATTCACCTTTCAATCTATTTAAAGATTCATTAAAACTCTAATTCAGTTTTAATTTCAAAAAATCATTACTTAATGATTATTTAAAGTTAAGAAATAAATCCTATCTTTAACTGGGTTAAAGAACTAATGTCATTTAAAACATAGCTCACGATAAACCTAAAATCACATTCCATTAATAATGAAATCTTCATGGAAAACAGATCAATATATATAATCGATATAAACTTCCATATCCAACCGATAATATAAATGGAATAACGGCAGCGCCTTTTAAATTCCATACATATTAACAGTCTTCCTCTACAGAAGCTCACTTCGATTATTACCAAATCGAATTCCATTCAATTCCAATTTAGTATGTTAAATTGGAAAAGTTTACATTGGAAAATCTCGTTTAAATCTTAACAAAAGATTTATAAATTCCAAATCACATTTCACTGAAAACCGGGTAAAAGAATGAATGTCGTTAAAAACACAGTTCACGATAAACCCAATTCGCATTTCATTTTATTCCAATTATTAAACATAACTGGAAACTCTAACAATCTTAATTAAAAGATTTATTCTCCTCACATGGGGTTCAAGAACAGTGTTACTGAAGACACCATTCACGATAAACCCAAAATCCCATTTGATATTAAATACAAGGCTCTGAATAGAAAATATATCGGCTTATGTTCAATATCAAATTCTTAAACCAACAAATATCGTATTGGAAATAATGATATAAATATATCTTTAAAATTTCCATAACAATATCTGTATAATCACGAAATCCAACATCGAAATATTCCGAAGACAATTTCGATTCAAATCCATTCCAATTCATATATTGGAAATCCTGGTTATTTTAAAAAACCATTTCAAAAATCCAATTTATTTATTTAAAAATATCGGATTATAATTCTAGTTCATATCTAGTTCATTATGATAAAAATATATTTTTATCATTTCAAATATGGAGTTTTTCATCCCAATTCTTTCTGAATCATTTCTTATGATTTTACACTAATTATTGATATTTTTAATAATTTTATCAAGGTCTGTACAGTTGATTTCCATAAACGGTCATCGAACTGCACCTACAGCAACCTTTTCCAAATTTGATTTAAACATAATTCCAAATCCAACCGTTAGATTTCAAATCTATAATATTCGTTATAAAGCTCTTTTCGATAAAAGCCCAACGGTTCTGTAACGTCCCGGATTTTTGGCCATTTAAATATTGAATTGATGATATAAATGAATTTATTTGTTTAGAAACCAATTTACATTTTAAATGGGTTAATTTAATTTAATAGTGTTATTCCGTTTTAAACCGATTCTGTTAAATTCAAAATATCGTATAATCTTGAAAACGTCGGTCGTTGCCACTAAATAGCGGTTAAGGATTTTAAAATAAGGGACGGGTGAGATATTTTACCCTACCCTAATTTCAAGCCGACCTATGCTCTATCAGAAGCCACCCTAAACTATATTTCTCGCAGGCTATCTCTTCTTCTCGAGCAGTAATTTTTGTTTCCCGTTCTCGATATCAAGGGGACATCAATTAAATGGCAGCATACATTGTGTTTTCCCCTTTCTTCTATAAATTGCAGTGCTTCCCCTTTCTATTCTTCAGCAAAATCCAAACCGCATTCGAAGCTTTAAGCAAATAAAATAAATATATGATTCTCATCTTCTGATTCCGTTCTCTGCTAATTCAAACACGCAAAAACCAACAGATCGAAAAGCTTCAAAAAGGAAATTAAAATGGCTGCGATATTCAAGATTGAAAGGGGAAAATCGCGAACACCCTAAGGCTCGAACCAACAGGAGACGCTTGCTGGGAGGACAGGTATTAGGTCAAAGGCGGTGCGACGCTCACTTTAAATACAAGACTTCGAACAACGATACAAGGGACTTCGAGTTCGTCGACGGGAAAGGAGATTGTTGCGGTAGCTTCTAGAAGGGTCGGAGTTGGTTCAGAGCGCACTTGAGTTGAGTGCGATGTACTGGTAAAGGCCGGTGTTAATTGGTATATCTGGAGGGAAGTGGGCTGTTAGAGTCGTGATATACTGGAGAAACTGGGTAAGTGCGAATGTTGATGTACTGTGTGAACTGGGAATTGGCAAGGACGGGAGAGCTGTTGGTATGGTTCGGCATATCAGTTTTGAAGGGGATTTTGTTCGAGTTCATGGTGAAGTGAGGGACAATGAGGGAAAGATGCACAGCAAGTGTTCGATTAAATGCGGAAATAGCAATGTAAATAAGCATGTTGGCAGAAGCCACTAGCTTTGGCGTTTGGTTAGGAAGGAGCCGACCTGTTTGGGATTGAATAAAGTAAAATGGATCCGCAGATTTTGAAGATATGGTTTGCGATTGGTCGAGAACAACAAGGTATATGTTTTGATTAAGTTCATAAAATGCATAGATTAATTGTTAGTAATTAAAGTTGAAGTGAATAATAACTTAATCGATTAACCTAACCAAGGATTTAGATAAATTAATTACAATTAACTTAGTTAATGTCTTTTCATTAAAGTAGATTAGTTTAAATTTAATTTGTTAATAGTTGATTTAAATGAATCATTTAATCGATAAAATAATTATCATAGGTGCAAATTAAATTTACTCGAGATGATCTAAGATGATTCCTAGAAGAAATAAGGAGTTGAATGGGATTATTCGACAATGGAAAAATCGAGGTGAGTAAATCTCACTCACCTTTAGAATTATTTTTATTTCATTAAAAATAATTGTTTGTTGCTTGTGTGAATGTTTTCTGGTTATTTTATATATGTTAGTTATTTAGGATATATATATATATATTGGGTTGATTGATTGGTTGGATTCCCGCAGTCTCATTAGCGGATGCCCGCAGTTTCATAGCGGATGATTACCCTATACGTCCCACGCTATGATTAGTGGATGACCTTCTATACCGCGATGTCCTGCCACGAAGCAAGATGGGTATTATTTCTGTTGACTAACATCTGTGGATGCAGGGAAAACAGGTTGGAGGAATCCGACTGGATTCCTCAAAAATATATTATCTGTTTGTTTGTTTGCTTGATGGATTTCATTTATATTAATATATGACGTGTTAAAAATCAAATGATTGAAAATTGGGTGATTTGATTGTTTTAAATATCACTGGGCCAAGTGTTAATTTATTAAAATATCATGAGAAGGATATTTAAGGTTTAAAAGGGAAATTCTATTTTTCTCAAATAGAATTTGAAATTCAAGTAGAATTTAAAAATATAGAAATTCAAAAATGAAATTTTGAAATAAAATTTCAAAATAGAATTTTGAAATGAAATTTCAAAATAGTACTTGAAATAGAATTTTTAAGTAGAAATTTAAATAGAATTTAAATATTAGGAAGGAGTTGGAATATTTGAAATACAAAAGAAAGTTCAAATAGGATTTGGAATGAAATTTTTAAATATATAATTCAAATAAAATTTGAGTATAACATTTGAATATAGAATTTGAATAAAAGAATTTGAAATAGAATTTTGAATATAGAAATTCAAATGGAAACTTAATAAAGGAATTTGAATATAGAGAATTCAAACAGAATTGAATATATAATTTGAATCGAGAATTCAAACAGAATTGAATATAGAAATTTGAATATAGAGAATTCAAACAGAATTGAATACAGAATTTGAATCGAGAATTCAAAAATAATTGAATATGGAATTTGAATATAGAAATTCATAAAGGAATGTGAATAAAGGAATGTGAATAGAGGAATAAAGGAATTTGAATAAATGAATTTGAAATATTGAATTTCAAAGAAGAATTGAATTGAATTTGAAATATTGAATTTCAAAGAAGAATTGAAATTGAAATTGGATAATAGAATTCAAATGGAATTTCAAGAATAGAAATTGAATAATAGAATTCAAATGGAATTTCAAGTATAGAAATTGAATATAGAAATTCAAATGGGATTTAAATATGGGATTTGAATAGAGAATTCAAATGGAATTTAAAATATGGAATTTGAATACAGAATTCAAATAGAAGATTCAAAGGGAATTTGAATGTAGAAATTCAAATGGAGTTTGAATATATGAAATTTAAAGGAGATTCAAATATAGAATTCGAACGTAGAAATTCAAATGGGATTGAAATTAAGGAAATTCAAAAATGGAATTTCAAATAAAAGAAAATGTAATTTGAAATATTTGGAATTTCAAATAAGAGAAAATGGAGTTTAAATATTAGGATTTCAAATAGATTTGAATATAGAAATTTAATTGGAGATTGAAAATGGGATTTGAATAAGGGAAATTCAAATGTAGAATTTCAAAGTAGAACTTGAAATAAAATTTTGAAAATAGAATTTCAAATAGAACTCGAAATAGAATTAACTATGGGATTTGAATATGGAATTCAAATGGAATTTAAACTATGGATTTGAATATATTAAAATATATCAGAATGGAGTTGAATTTCATTCAAACGAAGTTTAAAAGTTTATATATATATATATATATGTATATATATATATATATATATAATTAAAACGAACTCGTCGCAGCGCTGCAGTTCGAAAATTGGCGACTCGAACTTCATTTGAGTATATCGGAGTCAAATTAAGTCGGAATTCTTTGAAACAAGAACCGTCAGGACCAGTTAGAAAATAGTTTTCTAATGGAAGAGAAAAATCTGGATTTCGTCGAATAGATTTTGAGTTATGTCAAAATCAAATTTTTAAAAAGTGCAGCGCCAGAAACCATTAAAACCATAATGGATTTTATATAATAAATATAGGGATTTTTAAGCAAATAAAAACCCGACTTTCCATTTAAAAACCTGGTCTTGAGTTAGAACATAAAGGTGAACTCAAGTGAAGTAAGAAAAGTGATTTTTGAAATAATAATCATATTTTTGATTATTGAATAGAATTAACTAAATCAAAGAAGAATTAGTTAATCGAGTGGTGAATTGAAGTCGAATTTTGAAAATTGAAAATTTTGAATTGTAAACATATATTTGAAATCGAATATAGAACTTAAATTAAAATTTGAATTCAATTAGTTGATAAGTAAGTTGAAATATATTTGAAACGTGTTATATTCATATATACAAGCGAAATGGGCAAAGAGTTACTTTAACGAATTGAGTCAAAACGAGTGTATGAAGTTGAAATGAATTGTACAGGTATAGATATACCGGAGATAGTTATGGGATAAAGTGATGAAGGTATATAATTAGTGTGTTCGACAATAAGGTACATGTTTAATTCATATATGAGATTTTATGCGCCGTATCGGCAAGCCGCTTGGCTTTTTCTTTTTCTTTTTGAGATGAGAAGTTACCAGGAAGCTATTTGAAATTTCCCGATGCTCCCGATACAGGGGAGGTTATGGCGAATTTTTCCGAAAATTTAAGGAGTTAGAATATTTTTAAGAAAATTTGATAACTAGAAATCCATATATCGATATATATAGAGAATTAGATAATGAAACAAATTTAAATAGGATATTTGAAACAAGAAGGAAAACTATAACTTAGATTTGTTAAAAATAACAAGGGAAATGTATACGTGTTTTAAAAATAGATAATTGGTTTGTATAGTATTGATTATTCGAGTAAGTAGTCTTGTCTGTTTTGACGGTATGAATGTTATTCAGTCAAGGTCTGAGAGGTAATTATACCCCAACTTGATTGGTTTCATTAACAACCGATAAATAGCAAAACTCAGTCTCGAAGATCAACGTTTAAAGAGATTTAGTTGAATGTATATATTTGGGTTGTCGTAACGATGTTTTACACAACATCCGTTTTAACCCAAATAAATGTAAACTTGGAAATAAAATAACAAATGTTTTCTAAGTATAGAACTAAATGAGTTCGTGGAAGAGATAAGTGATTGGAATGTTTTCCAATTAAAATCGGAAGTATTTTCTAAATATAGAAAATAAAAGGAGGCGATACTTGTAAATATTTGGTTAACAAATATTGATAAGGAAATGGAGAAGAGATTTAATTAATGAAATATTAATTAAAGAGCCTAGTGATTTGTTGATATGTTTGGATGAACACTTGTTTTTATTCGATAGTTAAATCACAGACTATCGAAGTTTTTGACCATCGTTGTCAATATGGAGAGACCGGTTGGATTATTATCCGAAGAACCACTCCGTATCGGCATAAGCGTTGCGAACCAAGTATGCTGAATATATTGAAGACGGAGTAAAGTGCAAGGACTCTTTCTATTAAATAGAAATAGTGCCTTCGGTTTCGTTCAATCCCAGAACGAACGTAAATGGACAAATGTATGACAGAGTATTTCCAATGATCAAATGGGTTGGTCTGTATAAATATATATGGTTGCAACGGATTTATTCCCTTAGCATAACATCCAGAATATTTGTGCAAACTCAACTAGTGATTAACGGATCTGACAATGTGGCATTCAAAGTGATTGTGCTATCAATGAATGGTAAGTATTCGTAGCCTCAGGCCTCAACAACCGGGAAAGGACAAAAATCGGGCAGGCAGCATGGCTATGTGGGTCGCACCCATTAGGATGTATAATCACCTATCTAGAGGTTCATTTAATTTCTTATTCTATTCGATGCTGTCCCAGTCGGGAGGCGGTTGCGGATCCCAACCGTTGGTGATATACATTCGATACACTCAAGCGAAATGAGTGGTCGGTCATGTGTGGGCCGGGTTACAAGATGTTCTTGTTGAACCCAGTGTATTCCTCTCTAGAGATACACTAGCGGAAGGTGGTTCCATACCTTGTCATATTGGAAATCCAATCTCCAATAAGCGCCATGCGGTTTTTAATTTTATACTATGTATGTGGAGCGTGAGATGCAAGCGTTCCGCTAGATTCTATTTATTCGATTTAGACACTATTATAATATCACTGGATTTTTGTATCAAAGTGTTTTGGGTTATAGTAAGGTAAAAACCGTCCATGTTTATGTGTGGGCTGGTCTTACTATTGTCTTTTCTTTCGAAAAGGGTTTTGAAAGTTAAACAAGTGGTTGGAGTTTACTCACACCAGTCCCATGACTGACCCAGAGTTTATTTTGTTTGTTTTTCCTAAACTCTTGGGTGCCCAAATTTGTACGAGCAGTCAAGTAGTTGGGATTTTTCAGATTCACTTGGAAGAGCTGGAAGCAGGAGGCTTCACCAGTTAGCTGTAGATTATCGTATTTCCGCTGTGTACTATGTTGTATCTGGAAACAGGTGTTTATAACTGTTCCAGAAATGACTGTTGTGCTCTGATGATGGTATGTATATAAAGTTACTGATTTGTATTTCAAAAGTTATGTTATATAATATATTTTATTCGTTCCGCTGTGAGTTTGTGATCTTCGTTTTTCTTCTATTCTAATATTTCTTTCATTCTATTTCTCATCCTCTAACTTCTTTCTAAAAATGATTCGTATTTCTGTGCAATTTGGGTTGGACGTGTGGTGTTTTTAGTCAACTCAGATAGTACGGATTTACGGGTCATTACAGTTGGTATCAGAGCTTAGGTCAAGCAAATACCTAGGCTTTGTTGGGTTGTGTTCATTAGAGATAGGGTCAGTAGTACCCTAGAATGAGTTGAGTGTATATATATGAGAGAGCGTACTTGTAAGTTGATATAAAAAATTTGTTTTATATTGTGTTGGCTTGTCTGTTGAGTAGTTTACGAATTCTGGTCGAATCGTGGGACGCCACGACGTCGATAGGAGTTTCTAAACGCTTGAACAGAAGATTGAACACGATATTGTTTTAAAGTGGGTGAATGAAATAATTTTACCCAAAAGGATATTTTGATATAAAAGAAAAATAATTTTCTAGAATTAATTATATATGGATGAGTTGGTTGCTATTATTATCATCAGATGTGATTATAAGAATTGAAATGGTTATGGATAACCAAATAAAATTTGTGAATACAAATGAGATGAATTAAAATTGAATTAAAACCATAATTGAAATTTAAATCCCGGAAGGTTGGAAAATATATTTTTTCAAAGTATATTAGAATAATATAGCGTTATTTTGGGAAGGATTTTGGATAAAAATCGTTTTGAATGGATTTTGAAAGTAATAAAGCACTGAACTCACTTCAGTGGCTGGAAAATAATTTTGATGATGACTGCGGCACCATCAGTATTCATTTTCGAGTTTCTAAGTGATGGATTGCTACTTTAGAAAAGTTTTGATGGGAAGTTTGTTTGAAAGAAAACAAGTGGTTTGAAATTCAAAATGTTTTGAATTTAAATAGAAATAAATATATGTATATATATTTATGTGACTTCAGAAAAAAAAGGGATTTGAAATAAAAACCTAGGAATTTGAATTCTGGAGTTTAAAACTTGTGCAAGTTAAATGGATTGAAATGAATAAATTGATTTGAATCAAGTTGAATGAATTTGAATAAATGAAATACTGAGTTCTAACAAAGTGAGCTTTTGGAAAGTTACCGGGTCCGTAACATTTCTTCTGCCTTACTAATTTCGGGGACGAAATTCTTTTAAGGGGGAAGGAATGTAACGTCCCGGATTTTTGGCCATTTAAATATTGAATTGATGATATAAATGAATTTATTTGTTTAGAAACCAATTTACATTTTAAATGGGTTAATTTAATTTAATAGTGTTATTCCATTTTAAACCGATTCTGTTAAATTCAAAATATCGTATAATCTTGAAAACGTCGGTCGTTGCGACTAAATAGCGGTTAAGGATTTTAAAATAAGGGACTGGTGAGATATTTTACCCTACCCTAATTTCTAGCCGACCTATGCTCTATCAGAAGCCACCCTAAACTATATTTCTCGCAGGCTATCTCTTCTTCTCGAGCAGTAATTTTTGTTTCCCGTTCTCGATATCAAGGGGACATCAATTAAATGGCAGCATACATTGTGTTTTCCCCTTTCTTCTATAAATTGCAGTGCTTCCCCTTTCTATTCTTCAGCAAAATCCAAACCGCATTCGAAGCTTTAAGCAAATAAAATAAATATATGATTCTCATCTTCTGATTCCGTTCTTTGCTAATTCAAACGCGCAAAAACCAACAGATCGAAAAGCTTCAAAAAGGAAATTAAAATGGCTGCGATATTCAAGATTGAAAGGGGAAAATCGCGAATACCCTAAGGCTCGAACCAACAGGAGACGCTTGCTTGGAGGACAGGTATTAGGTCAAAGGTGGTGCGACGCTCACTTTAACTACAAGACTTCGAACAACGATACAAGGGACTTCGAGTTCGTCGACGGGAAAGGAGATTGTTGCGGTAGCTTCTAGAAGGGTCGGAGTTGGTTCAGAGCGCACTTGAGTTGAGTGCGATGTACTGGTAAAGGCCGGTGTTAATTGGTATTTCTGGAGGGAAGTGGGCTGTTAGAGTCGTGATATACTGGAGAAACTGGGTAAGTGCGAATGTTGATGTACTGTGTGAACTCCGAATTGGCAAGGACGGGAGAGCTGTTGGTATGGTTCGGCATATCAGTTTTGAAGGGGATTTTGTTTGAGTTCATGGTGAAGTGAGGGACAATGAGGGAAAGATGCACAGCAAGTGTTCGATTAAATGCGGAAATAGCCATGTAAATAAGCATGTTGGCAGAAGCCACTAGCTTTGGCGTTTGGTTAGGAAGGAGCCGACCTGTTTGGGATTGAATAAAGTAAAATGGATCCGCAGATTTTGAAGATATGGTTTGCGATTGGTCGAGAACAACAAGGTATATGTTTTGATTAAGTTCATAAAATGCATAGATTAATTGTTAGTAATTAAAGTTGAAGTGAATAATAACTTAATCGATTAATCTAACCAAGGATTTAGATAAATTAATTACAATTAACTTAGTTAATGTCTTTTCATTAAAGTAGATTAGTTTAAATTTAATTTGTTAATAGTTGATTTAAATGAAGCATTTAATCGATAAAATAATTATCATAGGTGCAAATTAAATTTACTCGAGATGATCTAAGATGATTCCTAGAAGAAATAAGGAGTTGAATGGGATTATTCGACAATGGAAAAATCGAGGTGAGTAAATCTCACTCACCTTTAGAATTATTTTTATTTCATTAAAAATAATTGTTTGTTGCTTGTGAGAATGTTTTCTGGTTATTTTATATATGTTAGTTATTTAGGATATATATATATATATATATTGGGTTGATTGATTGGTTGGATTTCCGCAGTCTCATTAGCGGATGCCCGCAGTTTCATAGCGGATGATTACCCTATACGCCCCACGCTATGATTAGTGGATGACCTTCTATACCGCGATGTCCTGCCACGAAGCAGGATGGGTATTATTTCTGTTGACTAACATCTGTGGATGCAGGGAAAACAGGTTGGAGGAATCCGACTGGATTCCTCAAAAATATATTATCTGTTTGTTTATTTGTTTGCTTGATTTCATATATATTAATATATGACGTGTTAAAAATCAAATGATTGAAAATTGGGTGATTTGATTGTTTTAAATATCACTGGGCCAAGTGTTAATTTATTAAAATATCATGAGAAGGATATTTAAGGTTTAAAAGGGAAATTCTATTTTTCTCAAATAGAATTTGAAATTCAAGTAGAATTTAAAAATATAGAAATTCAAAAATGAAATTTTGAAATAAAATTTCAAAATAGAATTTTGAAATGAAATTTCAAAATAGTACTTGAAATAGAATTTTTAAGTAGAAATTTAAATAGAATTTAAATATTAGGAAGGAGTTGGAATATTTGAAATACAAAAGAAAGTTCAAATAGGATTTGGAATGAAATTTTTAAATATATAATTCAAATAAAATTTGAGTATAACATTTGAATATAGAATTTGAATAAAAGAATTTGAAATAGAATTTTGAATATAGAAATTCAAATGGAAACTTAATAAAGGAATTTGAATATAGAGAATTCAAAAAGAATTGAATATATAATTTGAATCGAGAATTCAAACAGAATTGAATATAGAAATTTGAATATAGAGAATTCAAACAGAATTGAATATAGAATTTGAATCGAGAATTCAAAAAGAATTGAATATGGAATTTGAATATAGAAATTCATAAAGGAATGTGAATAAAGGAATGTGAATAGAGGAATAAAGGAATTTGAATAAATGAATTTGAAATATTGAATTTCAAAGAAGAATTGAATTGAATTTGAAATATAGAATTTCAAAGAAGAATTGAAATTGAAATTGGATAATAGAATTCAAATGGAATTTCAAGAATAGAAATTGAATAATAGAATTCAAATGGAATTTCAAGTATAGAAATTGAATATAGAAATTCAAATGGGATTTAAATATGGGATTTGAATAGAGAATTCAAATGGAATTTAAAATATGGAATTTGAATACAGAATTCAAATAGAAGATTCAAAGGGAATTTGAATGTAGAAATTCAAATGGAGTTTGAATATATGAAATTTAAAGGAGATTCAAATATAGAATTCGAACGTAGAAATTCAAATGGGATTGAAATTAAGGAAATTCAAAAATGGAATTTCAAATAAAAGAAAATGTAATTTGAAATATTTGGAATTTCAAATAAGAGAAAATGGAGTTTAAATATTAGGATTTCAAATAGATTTGAATATAGAAATTTAATTGGAGATTGAAAATGGGATTTGAATAAGGGAAATTCAAATGTAGAATTTCAAAGTAGAACTTGAAATAAAATTTTGAAAATAGAATTTCAAATAGAACTCGAAATAGAATTAACTATGGGATTTGAATATGGAATTCAAATGGAATTTAAACTATGGATTTGAATTTATTAAAATATATCAGAATGGAGTTGAATTTCATTCAAACGAAGTTTAAAAGTTTATATATATATATATGTATATATATATATATAATTAAAACGAACTCGTCGCAGCGCTGCAGTTCGAAAATTGGCGACTCGAACTTCATTTGAGTATATCGGAGTCAAATTAAGTCGGAATTCTTTGAAACAAGAACCGTCAGGACCAGTTAGAAAATAGTTTTCTAATGGAAGAGAAAAATCTGGATTTCGTCGAATAGATTTTGAGTTATGTCAAAATCAAATTTTTAAAAAGTGCAGCGCCAGAAACCATTAAAACCATAATGGATTTTATATAATAAATATAGGGATTTTTAAGCAAATAAAAACCCGACTTTCCATTTAAAAACCTGGTCTTGAGTTAGAACATAAAGGTTAACTCAAGTGAAGTAAGAAAAGTGATTTTTGAAATAATAATCATATTTTTGATTATTGAATAGAATTAACTAAATCAAAGAAGAATTAGTTAATCGAGTGGTGAATTGAAGTCGAATTTTGAAAATTGAAAATTTTGAATTGTAAACATATATTTGAAATCGAATATAGAACTTAAATTAAAATTTGAATTCAATTAGTTGATAAGTAAGTTGAAATATATTTGAAACGTGTTATATTCATATATACAAGCGAAATGGGCAAAGAGTTAGTTAAAGAGTTACTTTAACGAATTGAGTCAAAACGAGTGTATGAAGTTGAAATGAATTGTACAGGTATAGATATACCGGAGACAGTTATGGGATAAAGTGATGAAGGTATATAATTAGTGTGCTCGACAATAAGGTACATGTTTAATTCATATATGAGATTTTATGCGCCGTATCGGCAAGCCGCTTGGCTTTTTCTTTTTCTTTTTGAGATGAGAAGCTACCGGGAAGCTATTTGAAATTTCCCGATGCTCCCGATACAGGGGAGGTTATGGCGATTTTTTCCGAAAATTTAAGGAGTTAGAATATTTTTAAGAAAATTTGATAACTAGAAATCCATATATCGATATATATAGAGAATTAGATAATGAAACAAATTTAAATAGGATATTTGAAACAAGAAGGAAAACTATAACTTAGATTTGTTAAAAATAACAAGGGAAATGTATACGTGTTTTAAAAATAGATAATTGGTTTGTATAGTATTGATTATTCGAGTAAGTAGTCTTGTCTGTTTTGACGGTATGAATGTTATTCAGTCAAGGTCTGAGAGGTAATTATACCCCAACTTGATTGGTTTCATTAACAACCGATAAATAGCAAAACTCAGTCTCGAAGATCAACGTTTAAAGAGATTTAGTTGAATGTATATATTTGGGTTGTCGTAACGATGTTTTACACAACATCCTTTTTAACCCAAATAAATGTAAACTTGGAAATAAAATAACAAATGTTTTCTAAGTATAGAACTAAATGAGTTCGTGGAAGAGATAAGTGATTGGAATGTTTTCCAATTAAAATCGGAAGTATTTTCTAACTATAGAAAATAAAAGGAGGCGATACTTGTAAATATTTGGTTAACAAATATTGATAAGGAAATGGAGAAGAGATTTAATTAATGAAATATTAATTAAAGAGCCTAGTGATTTGTTGATATGTTTGGATGAACACTTGTTTTTATTCGATAGTTAAATCACAGACTATCGAAGTTTTGGACCATCGTTGTCAATATGGAGAGACCGGTTGGATTATTATCCGAAGAACCACTCCGTATCGGCATAAGCGTTGCGAACCAAGTATGCTGAATATATTGAAGACGGAGTAAAGTGCAAGGACTCTTTCTATTAAATAGAAATAGTGCCTTCGGTTTCGTTCAATCCCAGAACGAACGTAAATGGACGAATGTCTGACAGAGTATTTCCAATGATCAAATGGGTTGGTCTGTATAAATATATATGGTTGCAACGGATTTATTCCCTTAGCATAACATCCAGAATATTTGTGCAAACTCAACTAGTGATTAACGGATATGACAATGTGGCATTCAAAGTGATTGTGCTATCAATGAATGGTAAGTATTCGTAGCCTCAGGCCTCAACAACCGGGAAAGGACAAAAATCGGGCAGGCATCATGGCTATGTGGGTCGCACCCATTAGGATGTATAATCACCTATCTAGAGGTTCATTTAATTTCTTATTCTATTCGATGCTGTCCCAGTCGGGAGGCGGTTGCTGATCCCAACCGTTGGTGATATACATTCGATACACTCAAGCGAAATGAGTGGTCGGTCATGTGTGGGCCGATTTACAAGATGTTCTTGTTGAACCCAGTGTATTCCTCTCTAGAGATACACTAGCGGAAGGTGGTTCCATACCTTGTCATATTGGAAATCCAATCTCCAATAAGCGCCATGCGGTTTTTGATTTTATACTATGTATGTGGAGCGTGAGATGCAAGCGTTTCGCTAGATTCTATTTATTCGATTTAAACACTATTATAATATCACTGGATTTTTGTATCAAAGTGTTTTGGGTTATAGTAAGGTAAAAACCGTCCATGTTTATGTGTGGGCTGGTCTTACTATTATCTTTTCTTTCGAAAAGGGTTTTGAAAGTTAAACAAGTGGTTGGAGTTTACTCACACCAGTCCCATGACTGACCCAGAGTTTATTTTGTTTGTTTTTCCTAAACTCTTGGGTGCCCAAATTTGTACGGGCAGTCAAGTAGTTGGGATTTTTCAGATTCACTTGGAAGAGCTGGAAGGAGGAGGCTTCACCAGTTAGCTGTAGATTATCGTATTTCCGCTGTGTACTATGTTGTATCTGGAAACAGGTGTTTATAACTGTTCCAGAAATGTCTGTTGTGCTCTGATGATGGTATGTATATAAAGTTACTGATTTGTATTTCAAAAGTTATGTTATATAATATATTTTATTCGTTCCGCTGTGAGTTTGTGATCTTCGTTTTTCTTCTATTCTAATATTTCTTTCTTTCTATTTCTCATCCTCTAACTTCTTTCTAAAAATGATTCGTATTTCTGTGCAATTTGGGTTGGACGTGTGGTGTTTTTAGTCAACTCAGATAGTACGGATTTACGGGCCATTACAGGTTCTGGTTTTAGGAGAATCCAACAGTCGGATCTCCCGTAACGTCCATTCGAAGTCAATCGTCGAAATTCGCGAACTGCCGCAGCGCGGCACGTTCTATTCAGGCCATTATATTATATATAATATATATATATAATATATATTTCGTCGATTTCCATTTAAAACGTATTTTATAAATCGTTTTAAATTCATTTTCAAAACGATTTCAACTTCATATTCAATTTCAAATCAAAATTGAATATTCCATAACATTAATATATAAATGATAATATTTTCAAAACATTTGATTTTGAAATCACTTCATTTTAGATATTCATTATAAAAATGAATAAAATTGATATAAATATCATTCGCGTCAAAATGGCGCATATCTAATCAACACGGCTATATATATTTAAGTATATTCGTGTCCATCCCAAATCGGACATCAAAATCAGATTTTTGATTCTTTTCTGCATATTATTTTAAAATATTACTTATTTTAAAATATTCGTTATTTTAAAATATTCCTTCTTTATGAACTGAATCAGACATAGTCAATTACCATATAATGTTGGTTATATGGATTACATGCAATACATGTATACAACAACAACGATAAACAATGAACCATCATCCAGAGTGCATTCTACACTGCATAAGAATTAAATATGAATATTTAACGCTTACAACAACTTGTCAACCAATGTTTGACATACCACTAAACAGTAAGGATTACTGTACGTCAAATATCATCCCAACATCCGTGCGGGGTTTCAATCCACAAACACTGAATATTATTTGTGCAATTCGGCGATGTGCAAAATATATCGTCCCAATCCATATCAGTAAAACAGGTGTTCATAAACAAATCGTCTAATTTGTAAATGAATATTTATTTTATTCATATACACGTTAAAAATTATATTTTTAACTATAAAATATTTATTCATTTCATTTATACAATAAAAATGATATTTTTATTGTTCTAACATATTTTAGAAAATTTCGACAGCATAACGGCGCGATATTGAAATCGGGTAATGTCTAGCATTACCCCTCTCCTGATATCGGCTCGTGTCATACACACATAACAATTCTAATCAATTCATTTCACCCATACAACCAAATTCAACCAAATAACCTAATCAACCAAACCAAACAATCGAACAAGTCGTCCATGGTCTGTGGATGACGGGGAACAGTTCATATATGCAGTTATAAAATAAATAACTGTACAAAGAAAATTATAGTGAGGAGTTCTCACCTTTAGGATCCACTCCTCCATTCTCTATTTCTGAACGGTTTGGATTTGCCCAAAATTCCAATGCGATCTTTTCCCTCTATTCATAATAAAAATCGCATTTTTAATAAGATGTTTGTTTTAAAAATCACATTTTTATAATAGCACTTCATGTACAAAAATCATATATTTTTACAATGCTTCTTTCTATATAAAAAATATATTTTTATATCTCTACTTCTCATAGAGAGATCGAATTTTTATTTCGCTTCATATATAATAATTATATTTTTATAAAGATCATATTTTTAATACGCTGCATCTATAAAAATCAAATTTTTATATCCTTAAAAATTAAATCTTTGTATGAACAAAAATCAAATCCTTTTTCTATTAAAAATCTAACCTTTCTTGTGTATAAATCCCATCTTTCTTTATAAAAATCCTAACTTTCTTTTTTAAAAATCCTAGCTTTCTTTTATAAAAATAAAAACCAAAGCTTTATGTAGAATAAAAATCAAAGCTTTAGGAAAAATAAAAATCAAAGCTTTAGGCAAAATAAAAATCAAAGCTTTGTATATAATTACATTCCTATAACTACACTTCATATATTTATAAAACTAAAATTAAAATTCAAACTTTTTATAAAAAATCTATTTTTCTTCTTTAAAAATCGTAACTTTTTGTTTTTATAGCTAAACAAAAAACAGTTTCTATACCTAAACAAAATCAGTTTTTATATAAATTACAAATTAAAAACTCACTTTTGTTCGAGTCGGAAGGGGGCCACTGTTGGAGCTAGGGGATTGCGGAGGAGGGGATCGACGTCCCTGGTGGTCGGCCCGCTGCAAGGGAGGTGGCGCAAGAGGGGCATCAATGGAAGGCGGTGGCATCAGCTAGGGTTTGGGGGGCCTCGCGGTTGATGTCCACTGGGGGGGTGGGTTTCAGAGGAGAGAGAGCGCGAGAGGAGGGGAGGGCGGCGAGGTACTGATGGAGGGTGGCGGCGCGACGAACGGTGGCGTCAGGCGGCGGACGATTGTGGCTGCGTCGAGGATCGATCTCGTTTTTTTCTTTTTTCTTTTGATTTCGATCTAAATCGTATGGGGGGGTTGACCGGGTTATGAAGGGGAGAAAGGCTTTGGGCCCAATTTATTTTATTTTTTAATTATTCAATTATCCATAACGGTACTTTTTATTTCGACCTCCAAACGAGACCCACCGACTGTCGACCATAACTAATTACCCCGATTCCGAACACAATGAGATATCTTTCGTAACCCAATTCGACTGTTACGATCAGTTTCCATCAAAATCAAAATATAAATCTATATACTGAATTTGAACGCACATTTCAATTTACTGAGGCTACATATGGACCACAAAAATTCCAGAAAAATTATTTCTAGCTTCGTATTGACGATACCGCCCTAACAAATTAAATTTCATCAAATTTGAGGACCGTTTGAAAAATGGACATTTTCTTGTCGATCCAAATTGACTGAAACTGTCAAAACACGTTTTCTTTTGCCACGCTCACATATTGGTTTTAATAATTATGCAAATTGAAATCTAGCAATAACGTGACATCCCGGATCCGAAAAAAGTGGTTTCGTCGAAAACGGAGGTCATTTGCAAAATAGCCATTTTTACGGGTTATATTTCCATAGCGACTATTCTGAATTTTCAACTGAACATAACTTTTTATTCCCGCTATGAAATTTCAATTTTTGGGATTCGTTGGAAAGATATTATCAAATATATTCAAATGTTTTTTGTTTCGCTAAAACTCGGTTTATTTTGAATCTTGTACATTCATTTGAAATTTGAAATCGAATTTTCAAACTACCGCACCATTTCCAAATTATTTTATAATTAAAATAAATATTTATATTCTAACGACGATTCAAATAAATATATATGTTCTAGTTCTATTCAAAATAAATTTCTCGTCGTTATTATTTAAAATAAATCATTTTAAATATTCAAAATTCATTAAAATCGCCAAAATAAAAATTTTAAATTGGTTCTGATTTTTCGGCTTGTTACAATTTTGCTCTACAATATTCATGAAATCTCTCATACATTTAATTACCACTTTTCTCTCTTTTTTTGATCTATCTACACTTGAATTTGGCAAACGGATGGAAGAGATCACTTGCTTTGTGATGGTAGATGTATCAATCCTTGATCACTTAGGCTCTTTTGTGTTCTTCCATGTCTTGATGAGATTTTGTGCTTAGATCCGAATTACGAGAGGATTGGAGAAGGTTTGAGATTCCTTGGAATGATGTTGGAGAGCTTTCTTATGTAGCATGAATGAGATTCAAGGTCCTTTGATCCAATTGGAGATAGCTTTAATGATCATAAGAATGGATTTGATCCATATGAAGTTGGAGATGAGTTGTTAAATCCATGAGATCCATAATTGAAGTTGTAGACAAGCTTTGAATTTGGCGACACCTCCTTGCAGGAATGAAATTCCTTCCCCCATAATGATGGAGAAGAGGGTTATTTATAAGAGTGGTTGGAACCGAGTGGCACACTTGTAAATAGCCGACATGCGATCTCCACTTAGTAGCATACGACCCAAATATGCTCGGCTTCACATGACCTAAAACAATAAGGCCTAAAGTTGCCTTTTACTGGAGAGATCCAATGCTCTGATATATGCTTAAAATGATATAAAATGTGAGGGGCTAAGCGACCTAAAGAATCTGATGTTGACATTGCCACCATTCAATACCAATTATGCCCAGCGGCTCATGTAAATGCCAACAATCCAACTTTACAGCTGTCACTCTACCCACGCTTTCTTCATTCACATGCACGATCTAAAGAGTGGCCATTATCTGAAGACCATTCTCATGTTCTAAATGTATTTCTGTGGTTTGTGGCTTAAAATAATCAGCATGACTCGAAACCATCATTAGTACTTAACGAATGAGCTTTTTGACGAGCCTGAGAGAACGGGACCAGATAAATGTTAAGATAGACAAGTTGTTTTCTTATGTACTAGTATTCCACCAACAACTTGAAAGCATGTTCATCTTTTGCGGCACACACGAGAATGACCTTAAATACTTAAGACAGGAATGACTTAAAGAACTCGTTACAACTGTCTTTGCGTTGAACTTGCTCCATGCGACCTAAAGCAAATTAGCGGGTCATGTTTGTCTATTGATTGTTGCAGGCTAAGAGTAGTCGTTGGTCACATCCTAAAACAATGGAGCTGGCGACCTAACTTGAAGCCTGGGACGACCTTATACAAATATGAAGGTTGCACATACAAGGATAAATGAATCGAGTTAATCATCTAATTTTACAGAATACCATACAAGGATTTAAAATAAATAAATTATTTATTATAGGTCGATCTACAATTTTGTTAGGACCATAAGATGCATATAGTACCAACTATCATTTTGTTGAAGCATGCATTACTTCTATTTCCGACAAAAACTAAAATTTTCCATATATGGTGCGGACCATGCTACATACGCAACATGAAAACATAAAAATAATGCTTGATATTTAATCTTTTTCCATTTATGATAAAATGTAATATTAGTAGTTTAATTTACTAATTGTTAATAACCTGGTCTCTTTGCTTTACTAACCTTGGATATATTAATATGCCATCTTCCAAGTGTTTGGTTTAGATACAACTATTTTCATATATTTTATGGGTAGTCTAATTCAACTGAAACAGATATCGTCTTAGTTTTAGAATAAAAATGGTCAACTAAGAATCAAATGCTATAGATAAAATGGAAACATCACCAAATAGTTGTTGAAGGGGCGAGTCATACAGTTGCAGTCACAAAAGCATGATAAAACCCTTCACCAGCCGAAAATGTTATAAGTCAGTTAGGAACTTTGACAAACACTGAACGTAAATGAAGGAAATTTTAAATTGTATGAAGAATCAATATGAACTAATGATAGAGGACAACAACGAATCATTATAGCAAACTTGAATGTGGAATAATCAATGAAAAGAGAAGGAAACACCCATTCAGTAAATACAACAAACAACGAACCACCAAAACATATAAATTGCAAAAAAAAAAAAAATCATAAACGACGCTAAAAAAGAGCATTAGGCTACGTTTATAATTGAAAGATTTCATTAAGGATAGCTTACTGCATTGGAATTAGATTTGAGACGAAGGAATAAATGCTATTAATATGAGAGAGGAGAAATCAATTTTTGGTATTGAAAAAAATAGTGAAAACTGAAGAGAAGAATTTTCCTAGTGAACCAGAAAGGACATGTTAAATTAATAAAAGAAGGGTTAGCTTTTCTTAATGTAATATGCTCTGACACAATGACAAAATGAAATAGAACTGATCCTATCCAAATTTTATTTTAGGACAATAAATATGGGCATAGCACAATGAAGTTAATCATGTGCAGCCTTTTCAATTCTGATTTATATAAACTTCTATCCTTTCTAGCTTTACATTATACATGTTATCCAACTCCTTATTTTAGTCATGCTTAAGTGTTATGTAACGACGATCGGAATAAAGCTCCTCCTCCTCTTGCATAGGAAACACGCATATGAGTTGGCATACACATTCTTGTAACAAAAAGGAATCACTGATGTCATGCGCCTACTAACTCATATTTGTACTCTGCTCCTTCAATTTATTCCGTGAAGCGGGACTATTTATTCGAACCGTCATTTCTACCTTAACAATAGCGAGGTAATCCTAACAGCCCCCCCTCCCCGACTCGCATTACACGAGTAATTTTTGAGAGCACCGCCTTACCTGCATGGCCAAGTCTGTAACCATCACTCTGAGACCGCTGCCATGCAACGACGGTCGGAATAAAGCCCCCCTCCTTCTGCATAGGACCAAGGCATATGAGTTGGAACACATATCCTTGTAACAAAAAGGAATTCCTGATGTTATGTGCCTATCGACTCATATTTGTACTTCACTCCTTCAATTTATTCCGTGGTGTGGGACTATTTATTCAAATCGTCATTCCTACCTTACAACATGTGAGTCAATCCTAACATCAATTTCGTTCAATCACTTAACATTTACCTTTACATTTCTAATATACTTCTCCATATATTTATTCTTTTCCTTTAAAATTAAAGCACATATTTACTAATGACACCTAAAAGCCATCTGAACCCATATACATATATGGTCAAACCATAATATACATAAACCATACTATATCATAGTTCATATGATAAAAAAAGTTGTAGTGAAATGCCCATTATCACATCACAATTCCCAATTAACCATAGTATTCAATAAATATATTTGCAAATATAAGTAAATGTAAAAATTCTAGTTGTGCTTGATTATAAAACGATAAAAAACGGTTGTTGATGGTATCATCGGATTCGTGTTATCTAGAACTCAAAGAAAAGCTTTTACACCAACAATATAACAATGATACTGCTTAGAACAAAAAAGATGTTAAAAATCCAAGGGTCACATTTTCTACCCAAAAAAACAAATCATAAGAGAGAGGAGGAAAAAGGATCAATAAAAATTACCTGTTTGTCGAAGTGGAAGTTTTGAAGCCCACCAAAAAACAAGGCTATAGCCAGATGCAAATGCAATATATTTGATTTTCATATTTTCATGGTTGGATTTAGAAAAATCATAAAGAAAGCAGCGCCGTTAGTTCGAACTGGTAGTTTTGTTATAAGTCACTTAGAGTTCTATTAAAAATGATCATTTTGAAACGGGATTCTTTCCTCCATTTCGTATTTTCGAAAATCAAACCATAAACATTCGTAACTTTTATATGAAAAGCCTAAATACATTGTTTTGTGTCATTTTGACTCAAGGTAATACTCTGTCTCCGCACATTTAAACGTTAAGTTAGTGTTAGCTAATATCAGAAAATAGTTAACTTGGGAGATAGAGATTGATGACGGAGATTGAATAAAATTAATCGGTCAGTGATGGACGATGGAGATTGAATGAGGATGGAGGCCGATGGCTTTTAGGGACCGAGAGACTAATTAACTGCTGAGGGAACCCCAAATCCCACATTGAGCTTTGAAAAACCCCCGCAACAATGTTTGGAGAGAAAATAAACCTCCGGTATTTTCTCAAGTTCAAAGCTGCTCAGGCGTTAACCACCAAACATCCAAACCATCGCTTATGATCATCACTGCAAATGAATTGAGGATCCGCGTTTTGAGATTACATGATCGTTTCCTACAGCGATGTCGCTCACTTTCCAGCCTCTCACGGTTTGACCATCGCTGCAAATGGATTAAGGATCGGCGTTTCGAGATTACGTGATTGTTTGCAATACGAAGAGGAATGCAACATCAAAATTCGAAATAAGTTCATGTAAAAAGAGGTTTAGGGGGCTGGCCTCAATCTTTATGCTCCAAAAAGCAGTAGATTATTATGGTTGGATAACGTACTAATCAGTCTGAAAACAGATGAGATGGAAGCGTGCCAAGTGAAAACTTTAATTGGTATCAATTTATTTTCTGCATTCCTCATATTATTTCTTTTCTTCTTGGTTTTATAGTGTAGTTTATGATTTCAATCCCATTTCTTTATTTACTTTTTAAAGAAACGTCAATTCCTAACACACTAAACAATTGATGGAACATCTTCGGTGTATATACCTTTCAGATTGAAGTATGGGTGTATAATGTGTTTGTTCTACGATGGAGGAGAAGTATTTGTTGAATTGTTTCAATTAGTTAGTTCCGCTAATTAGGTTGATCATAGGTTAGGTACTTTGTGTATCAGGTGACGCTGCAGCTAAGGCCGTCGTATGACATTAATCAGCGTTGCAAATTCAACCAGCAACTATAACTACTCTGATCTGTACAATGGAAGTAACCAAGTCCTATGATTTATTCAAATAACTAATAATTCAGAGCTTGTTGAAAATGCAATTGCCGGCTAGAGTAAAAAAGTGAATCTACTGTTCCTAAGTGCTATGCATTCTTCTTCTTGAAAGATGCAACTCATTCATCGTTTTTTAAGTTTGTCTAAAATATCAAACCTGAATTATTAATGCAGTCAGTCGTAGACATCAAACATTCAACATTTCATTCATGTGGAGCTTCAGGGAGTAAGCACTAGCATAATAATTAATTTGGCTTCGTTTATTCTTATTTTATAAAGGGTACATATATAACAAACTACCATCCATCCGAAATGGTGGTGGTATAATAAAGAATGAAATAATACAAATAATAAAATAATTACAGGAATCAAAAAAATAAAATTAAAGGTATATATGTCAGCCATGAGCAAGGATGATCAGTAGAATTGGTCCATGCTTCCTTTTGGTGAATAAATGTGCTGATAAATGAATGAAAAAAATTATATGTAGTGTTCAAATGCTCCTTTGTGCATGTACAAGAGGCTTCAACTTCTCCATCATTTGATTGAAATCGTCATCTGTCTTGATTAAACTCAAGCGTGTGTAGCGACTATCGGCTTCAAAAAGCACTCCGCTTTGAGTTTTGATTTGTGCACTCCTAAGTAGAGCTTCACAATCCGTGTCTTGCTCCCATTTACACTTTAGCCATCCGAATGCTGCTATGTAAAGTACAAGCATAAGCATACATATGCAATTTCTTGAATATTTGAATAAAGAAAGATGGACATAGAAAATAGGACGTACATGGTGAGGGATCTCTAACTTTTCCGAAGTAGTTGCAATACTGCGGGGAGAGGTTTTGAAGGGAGAATCGATCCGAAGATGCAACTAGCTTGGTAAGTTCAGCCCATCTCTTATATAACGTTTGATAGCCGAATTGGTTGATGTCGGCGGTTGTTTCCCGTTTCGTTTTCATTTGCAACAAGATCTCTTTTATTAGTTTCAAGGTTCGAAGTTGCGTATCGTGGGAAGTTCCTTCCGTGTTCTCGGTCATGTACTCCATGACCTTGTCGTACACTTTCACGTCCTTGATGAGCGCCCACCTGAACAACATAGTGATTTGTGTTAGGATGGATATATGATACCTACAATTGATTAATGCTAAGCTATTAAGAATGAATGAATGGCATACCCGAATCTGCTACCGGAGTTGTAACACCCCGTATTTTCTGTGAATGTATAAGTAACAAATCAGAGGATAATTAATTTTTAAAATAAGAATCAAGGGAAACGGGTTGCGCCATTGCGTTTGTCTCGGAATTCTGCTTGGAAATGAGTCCGAGTTTGCGAGAATCGGAGTCCGTATGAGGGAGATATGACCCTCCGAAGTTTCAGCAATTTCTGGAATCGAAAACAGCTCGAAATTCGAATTCAAAATTCGAATTCAAACCCAGAAGCGGGCTGGGTGGGAAATTTCCCGCCCAGGACCCAGGTCAACTAGGGAGTCGACTGGGTAGTCGACCCCCCCCCCCCCGGCCAGGTCGACAGGGGAGTCGACTGGGTAGTCGACCCCCCTGACCAGGTCGACTGGGTAGTCGACCTGGGGGTCGACCTGCCCCCGAAATCCAGTTTTTGAACCTGGTTCGTTCTGATGTATTTGGTCACGTTTTCTGCTTAGATTCGTCCGCCTAACCCTATATAAACAACCCTCTAGCCTCATTCTCTCTACACCATTTCATTCTGCCTATACTCTGCCTCTGTTCTAATTAAATAAAATAATGGCGTCACTACTCTGCTGGAATCTGAACTGGAACTAGGACTAAAGCATCTTATTCCAAACTGAATAGAATTAAAAGAGAACAACTGCAACTCTTCTTCTTCTTTAAACCAATCAAGGCAAGTGCGGTTATTTTCCGATATAAACTTTAATCATAATTGTGACATGATTGTAAATCTGAATTTGAGATTGTGTATGTTCTGTTCTGATCTATTTTATTCTGTATCTCTTCTTCTTTCTGTTCTATAGCCAGGCTACTACGAGCCTGCGCCAATCTCCTAAGAGATTAACGCACGAACGCTAAAATGTTTGGGACAAATAATGAATGTCGCATAATTAGACATGGCTAATCTGTGACTGATTTAAGAAAAAGGACATAGGTTGTAAACTAGATTCAGATCTATGCATATTCTGTGAATTGGAAGAAGAGGAACCATGGTATGTTAACATGTGACTTGAGACATTGGACATAACGCATATTTTGAATTAAGACATGTTATAACTAGATTGTTGGGCATATTGTTTATATAACAATTCATGATTTGAAAGAGAATATGACTTAGGCGTGAAGATCTATATTAAGATTTGATAACTATCAAATGTGAATAACTCCTAAGTAGGAGATTTTTGAATATATGACATGCATTGAAATCGATGGCTATATTTGGTATAATTTATATGTGAATCTTTTGTACTAGGCAAGTTGAACTAAATTGGGACATGTAAATTATGACCATAATCTGTGACATGTAAATTCAATGCAAACGTGGGGTATATGATCATAGTGTGAATCATGACAACTATTTAGGCATGCAAACTTAGGCCAAATTTATAATTAGGCAAGATATGTTTGTGAAACTTTAAGGAATGATTAAATCTGTTATATTTGCCTAATTTGCTAGTTCTTCTATATTTGCCTAATCTGCTAGTTCTGTTATATTGCCTAATCTGCTAGTTCTGTTATATTGCTTAATCTGCTAGTTCTGCTCTACTGCCTAGTCTGCTAGATCTGTTCATCTGCCAAATCTGTCATCTGCTAAGTCTGCTGAAAATGCCAAATCTGTTATATGCTAAATCTGCTAAATTACTTAATCTGTTGAATCCGTTAAGTCGCCTAATCTGCAATAATCTGTTATCTGTTAAGTTGATATATTCAGTCTATTATTGACATAATCTGAATTAGCTATGAATAATTGACATGTATATTAGGCGTGGGCATAAATGGTAAATTATTAATTAATTGTCTGCAAAGATAAACATGGCTGACTCGAGGTTAGAATGAGTTTACGGCGTAATTCTGCCTGGAACCGCCCGGCACATCCAGTGGCCGCAAACAATAGGTTCTAATGTGAGAAGTTAGTCATAACGTGCTTGAAACCCGAGGTTAGACTCAGTTTGCGGCAGAAATCTGCCCGGAACCAACCGGCCTAACCAGTAGCCGTAAATTGTCAGTCTAATGTGAGAGGTCTGGGCTTTAATATTTAATTAATGAAAATCTGAGATAAATATGATGTCTAAAATGAGTTGGGCGGATAGGATTAAACCCACTAGACTAATGAATTTAATTAATCTGTTCCGCGAATCTGTAGGCCCAATTGTAAAGTTAGACAAATCTGTAAATCTGTTAAATCCGTATATCTGATCCGTTAGTCTGAAAACTTATCTGATCTGTGAACTAGTTGATCTGAATTCTGTATGTCTGAAACTTGTAAACAAGTTAATCTGAAATCTGTTAGTCTGGGGACACAAGGTTAGGAGGGGAATTACTTGTGTTATCTGTTGTTTGGGACCCATATTAGTCAGTAACCCTTTTTGGTATCAAAACTTTGACCCAACAGTAGGTAGGGTCCGGGCACGCTTACTGAACTAATTATAAGCGGTTCATTCTGATAATGGCGAGGGGTGTTGATGGTGCGTTCCAACCGGGTCATGTGCGTGCATGGATCCCGGTCTGCCTCTGAGGATGTAAGACGCCGTGACATCTGTAAATAGGTCTGTGTCATCTAAAGGTTGCCACTTTGGGAAGTGATACACCCTTTTGTGGGGCTGGCACAGGGTATTTATGTATTAGGGAGCCGATCGCTTGGGGTAGGGTTTTAGGGTACACTTAGTTTTGTCTGTTTCTGTTGGTACCGTCTGTTTCTGTTGGGTGGTAACACCTGTCTGTTTCTACGTGGTACCGTCTGTTCGGGTGGTAAAGGCCCATTACTAGTGTACACCTAATTCTACATTCTGTCTCTGTAGGGATTAATCTGTTTCTGTCTGTTTCTACTGGGGTGGTAAAGGCCCATTATTAGCATTCTGTTTCTGTCTGTTTCTGTTGGGGTGGTAAAGGCCCATTACTAGCATTCTCTTCTATGGAAATTATTCTGTACCCGTTTCTGTTTCAGTTTAGACATTAGGGTGACACCTAATTCTGTTATACTAGTATTAGTCCAGAGAAGTGTAAAGCAATAGCTTATATCATTCTGTTCTTCTTTTATATCTGTTACACCTGTTACAGTTATCTCTCATCCAGTTTTATTTTCGTGTCATGTTATTATTATCTGTTCATAACTGAAAATCACTGGACTTGCCAGACTTTTTGTCTGACCCTTGTTGTTTCGCCTCCTTTCTTCCGTTCCCCCCCCCCAAGGTTTTGTAGAAGGGAGTACTCTGGCTTGATCCAGATTTCTTCCGCTTGAAGTGCTTAAAGTATGGCTTGTCTTCTTCTGTGGGGATTATGATTTTAAACTATGCATTCTGAAGGCTTTTGTACAAGACTGATATTTTGTACTTGAATTTTGATATTGAGATTTGAAAGGATGTAACCAAGCTTATTTCGGTTTCTGTTGTAATAAAGTTATAAATTTTTCAAGTACTGTTTTATCTTTCTTGTAAGTTTCTGTTCTGTTTATTAAAATTCTCCACCAAAGTTAAGGCATTCCCTTTGTGAGTGACCTTAACGGAGGTGGGGTGTTACACTTGGTATCAGAGCCGAAGGTTACCAGATTGGGTAAAGTTTTTGAAAACTATTTTCAAAAAGGTTTTGAAAGGAAGTATTTTCAAAAATAAAGCTTATTTTGAAAAACATGATCCCCAAGAGCCATATATCTTTCCTTCAGTCCTTTTTGTATTGAATCTTTCCTTTTTCGTTTCAGCATGTCTGAAGCATCTGAGATACCAGAGGGTGTTCATGTACCCGGTTGGTTTCGTCAATATCTTGAGGCTAGGACCGCCGCCGCAGGTCCAACAAATGATCCCCCTCCTCCGCCCCCTCCTCGTGCAATTACTTTCTCAAAGATCTGTAGAGATTTTAGGGCCATGGGTGGAAAGGATTTCAAGGGAACTGAATCATTCGTAGAGGCGAGGAACTGGCTCAAAGAAATTGAGGATCTATTCGTTATCTTCGAGGTGGATGATGGGCAGAAGGTACAGTTGGTGGTATGGTTGCTCAAAGATGAAGCTTCCTATTGGTAGGAAGTCACTAACGCCGAGAGACCGGTTGAAACATGGATGGATTTCAGAACAAGGTTTGAGACAAAATTCCTCTCGCAAGATGAACGAAGTTTACAACTGGAAAAGTTCTTATCTCTTAAGCAAGGAAGTATGACGGTCAAGGAATACGTCAACCAGTTCAACCAACTGGCTAGGTTCGGATTGGATTTAGTCAACTCTCAGCATAAAAAGGCTCTCCGCTTTGTTAAAGGATTGAACGAGCCACTGCACAACCTAGCCATGACCCATGTACCCATGGGAGCGACTTACGAGAGATTGGTGGACATGGCACTACTGCACGAGGAAGACAAGGGCCCGAAAGAGACAAAGAAGGAAGAACCACAGAATAAGAAAGCATGGCCCAAAAAGGAAACACAAAAGAAGGATGAGAAGTCTGAAGATAAGAAGGGGAAAAAGTGCTTTACTTGTGGAAGCTCGACTCATCTGAACAAGGATTGCATAAAAAGGAAGGGCACTTGCTTCAACTGTGGTGAGATGGGACACTTCACTAGGGACTGCCCAAAGAAACGAGGGCAAGGGCAGAGGGCAGAACCCACTTCTGGAGGACAGGCGAATGCTCAAGGAACTGGTAGATAGGGTAGAAATAAGAAAATTTAAGTAGAAGGTTTAATTTTCTTATCTAATTGTTGAGTTAAAACTCTTTCTGATTCTGGCATTTTGATTCTGTAATCGATACTCTGCACTATAATACTAGTATTGTTTCTGATTCCGCTGTAGACCCAAATCCATAAGGGTTATGACTCATCTGTTTGTGATTGGGGTTTGAGAGATATTCGTGTTAGGCGTCAAGTAGGACGCATACATTCTGGGATTTATCATGCTTAGTTTCCTAAGAATCATTCGGTAATCTTATCTATACCAGTAATCTGTAAATATCTGAATATTTCTGATAAGGTTAAGATTTCCAGTTTTGACATTATCTAAAGAGGGTAATCCTCTGGGTGTCAATCTGATGTTGGTTTCGGTCTTCGGGGCCGATACTTAGGACCCATGTCTAATGGGAACCAAGTTTTTGTTTTATCTGTACTCGCTTCCATCATTCGACCGTATCCTATTGATCGAATCTTCGAACTTTAGGTAGAAACTAATTGGTGTAAACATGTGTTTGAGACATGTTATGTTTGATGGTTGCAAGTGGATGCAAGTGGTTGCTCGTGGATGCATATACACACACTAGGCACTAGATCGGCTCGAAAACACTCTCATACTGCATATGGATGTGTGAGCATTTTTCAATTTTTGTGGATGCAAAATGATTGACTCAGCACATGGATGTTGCATATGACTGAATGGTTGTGCACTCATATATAAATGATATGTATCAAATAGGAAAATTTTCATACATGTTGGACTCATGGCACTGGCATAATTCGCATTAAGGAACATATACACACACCTTTGCATACGTTCATACAACATTAGAAGTTTCTAAGGACAATGGACGCCAGTGATTGATGATTGAGTAGATGGATGTTAGATGGTAGGACACATTCTTCTTAACTTGAAGATTTCGAGGACGAAATCCTTTAAAGAGGGGAGAATGTAACACCCCGTATTTTCTGTGAACGTATAAGTAACAAATCAGAGGATAATTAATTTTTAAATTAAGAACCAAGGGAAACGGGTTGCGCCATTGCGTTTGTTTCGGAATTCTACTTGGAAACGAGTCCGAGTTTGCGAGAATCGGAGTCCGTATGAGGGAGATATGACCCTCCGAAGTTTCAGGAATTTCTGGAATCGAAAACAGCTCGAAATTCGAATTCAAAATTCGAATTCAAACCCAGATGCCAGGTCGACTGGGGAATCGACTGGGTAGGCGACCCCCCCCGACCAGGTCGACAGGGGAGTCGACTGGGTAGTTGACCCCCCTGACCAGGTCGACTGGGTAGTCGACCTGGGGGTCGACCTGCCCCCGAAATCCAGTTTTTGAACCTGGTTCGTTCTGATGTATTTGGTCATGTTTTCTGCCTAGATTCGTCCGCCTAACCCTATATAAACAGCCCTCTAGCCTCATTCTCTCTACACCATTTCATTCTGCCTATACTCTGCCTCTGTTCTAATTAAATAAAATAATGGCGTCACTACTCTTCTGAAATCTGAACTGGAACTAGGACTAAAGTATCTTCTTCCAAACTGAATAGAATTAAAAGAGAATAACTGCAACTCTTCTTCTTCTTTAAACCAATCAAGGAAAGTGCAGTTGTTTTCCGATATAAACTTTAATCATAATTGTGACATGATTGTAAATCTGAATTTGAGATTGTGTATGTTCTGTTCTGATCTATTTTATTCTGTATCTCTTCTTCTTTCTGTTCTATAGCCAGGCTACTACGAGCCTGCGCCAATCTCCCAAGAGATTAACGCACGAACGCTAAAATGTTTGGGACAAATAATGAATGTGGCATAATTGGACATGGCTAAGCTGTGACTGATTTAAGAAAAAGGACATAGGTTGTAAACTAGATTTAGATCTATGCATATTCTGTGAATTGGAAGAAGAGGAACCATGATATGTTAACATGTGACTTGAGACATTGGACATAACGCATATTTTGAATTAAGATCCGTTATAACTAGATTGTTGGGCATATTGTTTAAATAACAAATCATGATTTGAAAGAGAATATGACTTAGGTGTGAAGATCTATATTAAGATTTGATAACTATCAAATGTGAATAACACCTAAGTAGGAGATTTTTGAATATATGACATGCATTGAAATCGATGGCTATATTTGGTATAATTTATATGTGAATCTTTTGTACTAGGCAAGTTGAACTAAATTGGGACATGTAAATTATGACCATAATCTGTGACATGTAAATTCAATGCAAACGTGGGGTATATGATCATAGTGTGAATCATGTCAACTATTTAGGCATGCAAACTTAGGCCAAATTTACAATTAGGCAAGATATGTTTGTGAAACTTTAAGGAATGATTAAATCTGTTATATTTGCCTAATTTGCTAGTTCTGCTATATTTGCCTAATCTGCTAGTTCTGTTATATTGCCTAATCTGCTAGTTCTGTTATAATGCTTAATCTGCTAGTTCTGCTCTACTGCCTAGTCTGCTAGATCTGTTCATCTGTCAAATCTGTCATCTGCTAAGTCTGCTGAAAATGCCAAATCTGTTATATGCTAAATCTGCTAAATTACTTAATCTGCTGAATCCGTTAAGTCGCCTAATCTGCGAAAATCTGTTATCTGCTATATCTGTTAAGTTGATATATTCAGTCTGTTATTGACATAATCTTAATTAGCTATGAATAATTGACATGTATATTAGGCATGGGCATAAATGGTAAATTATTAATTAATTGGCCGCAAAGATAAACATGGCTGACTCGAGGTTAGAATGAGTTTGCGGCGTAATTCTGCCTGGAACCGCCCGGCACATCCAGTGGCCGCAAACAATAGGTTCAAATGTGAGAAGTTAGTCATAACGTGCTTGAAACCCGAGGTTAGACTCAGTTTGCGGTAGAAATCTGCCCGGAACCAACCGGCCTAACCAGTAGCCGCAAACTGTCAGTCTAATGTGAGAGGTCTGGGCATTAATATTTAATTAATGAAAATCTGAGATAAATATGATGTCTAAAACGAGTTGGGCGGATAGGATTAAACCCACTAGACTGATGAATTTAATTAATCTGTTCCGTGAATCTGTAGGCCCAATTGCAAAGTTAGACAAATCTGTAAATCTGTTAAATCCGTATATCTGATCCGTTAGTCTGAAAACTTATCTTATCTGTGAACTAGTTGATCTGAATTCTGTATGTCTGAAACTTGTAAACGAGTTAATCTGAAATCTGTTAGTCTGGGGACACAAGGTTATGAGGGGAATTACTTGTGTCATCTGTTGTTTGGGACCCATATTAGTCAGTAACCCTTTCTGGTATCAAAACTTTGACCCAACAGTAGGTAGGGTCCAGGCACGCTTACTGAACTAATTATAAGCAGTTCATTCTGATAATGGCGAGGGGTGTTGATGGTGCGTTCCAACCGGGTCATGTGCGTGCATGGATCCCGGTCTGCCTCTGAGGATGTAAGACGCCGTGACATCTGTAAATAGCTTTGTGTCATTTAAAGGTTGCCACTTCGGGAAGTGATACACCCTTTTGTGGGGCTGGCACAGGGTATTTATGTATTAGGGAGCCGATCGCTAGGGGTAGGGTTTTATGGTACACTTAGTTCTGTCTGTTTCTGTTGGTACCGTCTGTTTCTGTTGGGTGGTAACACCTGTCTGTTTCTGCGTGGTACCGTCTGTTCGGGTGGTAAAGGCCCATTACTAGTGTACACCTAATTCTACATTCTGTCTCCGTAGGGATTAATCTGTTTCTGTCCGTTTCTACTGGGGTGGTAAAGGCCCATTATTAGCATTTTGTTTCTGTCCGTTTCTGTTGGGGTGGTAAAGGCCCATTACTAGCATTCTCTTCTGTGGAAATTATTCTGTACCCGTTTCTGTTTCAGTTTAGACATTAGGGTGACACCTAATTCTGTTATACTAGTATTAGTGCAGAGAAGTGTAAAGCAATAGCTTATATCATTCTGTTCTTCTGTTATATCTGTTACACCTGTTACAGTTATCTCTCATCCAGTTTTATTTTCATGTCATGTTATTATTATCTGTTCATAACTGAAAATCACTGGACTTGCCAGACTTTTTGTCTGACCCTTGTTGTTTCGCCTCCTTTCTTCCGTTCCCCCCAGGTTTTGTAGAAGGGAGTACTCTGACTTGATCCAGATTTCTTCCGCTTGAAGTGCTTAAAGTATGGCTTGTCTTCTTCTGTGGGGATTATGATTTTAAACTATGCATTCTGAAGGCTTTTGTAAAAGACTGATTTTTTGTACTTGATTCTGATATTGTGATTTGAAAGGATGTAACCAAGCTTATTTCGGTTTCTGTTGTAATAAAGTTATAAATTTTTCAAGTACTGTTTTATCTATCTTGTAAGTTTCTGTTCTGTTTACTAAAATGCTCCACCAAAGTTAAGGCATTCCCTTTGTGAGTGACCTTAACGGAGGTGGGGTGTTACAGGAGTGTCTATTGAATTTGGACATGGAAAACAACGTGATATCTTCGTCGGCGGGTTGTGCAATTGGGGTATAATGCGGCCAATAGTAGACGTGGTCATGGATGGCTAGGGAGCCATTGATAATTGAATGGTGGAACCGACCTTTGGGGTTATTAGGGGAAGTCCCCAATTCTATGATGTTTTGAGGAGAGGCGGTGTTTAGTTGGATGCATTGCCTTTCCATTCATAACCGGTAAAACGAAAGAACTTGGTTTGTTTTCTGAACACAGGGTAGTAGGGGATAGCAGCGACAACTTTAGCCGGTTGCACGTCGATATCGTTTGGGGAAAGTGCGATAACTAGACCGTTGAGAAGTTGAGTGACGCCGGTACCGAAGATGATGTACTTGTCATCGGCTTTGGCGTTGCCGACGGCCTGATGTAAAAGTCTGACGTGTTTTTCAAGCTCGGCGTTGATAATATTACCAGAAGATGGTTGAAAGAAGTAGCTCATTCTATGCCGGGGGATATGAGAAGTGCAGCGTTTGATTTGTGTTGCATCCAATATTTTTTGAGAAATAGAGCGTCGTCGCTTACAACATCAGCGGAGCAGTTGGGGAGCAAAGCGGAGCAGTGGGGACCGATGTAGCAGGTGTTACACTCGCACATGGGAGCTCCGTCGACGAGGATTCCATCCAAGTAAGCTCTGCCATGTGTGGAGCAATCCATTGCGGCCACTGCCTCTGCCTCCTTTACTGCCTTTGCAGTCCAGCTTGGGCCTGGGCTTGGCTTCATCATTAGGGGATAGCCCATCATGCTGACTAATATGAATATGATGAAGAGCAATATGAGTAGCCATGGCTTTTCATTTTTATTTGCCAATTGGTACTCCATCTCTTTCCTTTCTTCCTTGATGAATTCAATTAATTGATTATCCTGTCGAGATTGAAGAACTAATGAATGTTTTGTTTTGTAACTTGGTGGTTGTATGTATATATATGTAATATTTGGTGAATAGAGAGAGGGCTTATGCCTCATATATATATATAGCATATAGCATGGCTGCTCTGCCTCTGCTCAGCATGTATATTTCAAACGTGAACATGCATACCTATACCAACCAACAGTCAACGCAGATGCATGCATATGTTTACACGTTTTTGATTACTATATATGTAAACTTTCAAATATTGCTTGTTATTTGACCATGCATGATCATTGATTGACCATCTTTCAAATTAAATCAAAGATTTGGTCTCAATCAACCATCTCTATATGTATATGTTGTCTCCCTGATTTGAAGTCTCCTTCAATTCAAGATTTTGATCCAGTCCCAATTGTTTGACCTCACCTCCTCGCATGCCATATGTATATTTTATATATTTGTATTTATTTGTAGGTCAGGCCTCGTTAATTCGGTTAATTTGTTTCTTTCAGTTAATGCATTTATATGTATGCATGTATGTATGACCACATGCTTCTATTCTGTAATATATGATGTGCATATTTAACTTGTAATTAAGCATATGCTATATATGAACCTGATATATGTATATAATACTCTAGTTAATTCCCTGATCATTAAGATTTAAGCTTAATTAATTGATTCTAAACTAACTCTGTTAATTGTTGTTATGGATCCATTATTTGCAGATGTCTTTAATTGGAGAGCCACATGCTGTCTTGGAAGTTAAAACTGGGCGAGTATCTTATATATCCATCTACATATAAACCACCTTGTTGCCTGCTTCGTTTCGTTTGTGTTGAGCCTACTTAACTTAACTGTCGGATGCCTTAATTATTTGCTTGCTGCATATATGTAATATATGTCCCTTATTTGGAATCCTACTACTCTGGACTCAACGCTCATCCTTCCTTCAGTACCATATATATCCTCCTGTTGTATTGTTTAGTTCCTTGTTGTTGTTTAAACTTCTAATGTATGTGATGCACCCTTTTTTTTATATAAACCAATTAACTTCTCACCATGTCTTTTTTGGCCTACTGTATAATTTGTTTTTTTAGCCTTCTAATATATCCGTGTTTGAGATCAACAACGCATGCTTTGTCAATTTATTAAGATTTAGTGTGGTATTAATGTTTAATTGATTTACTATGGTCACTCGCGCAAAACTGTTGTGATATGCGATACTATATGGTAGATTGAAGTGGTCGGAGATAGCTTCGCGTAGGAGGAAACCGTTCGCAAATCGGATATTGCACGAGAAAGTTATGGACTGATTTGTGCAAGCTGTTCTTTGTGCAGGAGAACAGACGTCTGTCGTATGGGACGACAGACGTCTGTCACTACAGGGAAATGTTTTCCGAAAGTTTGGATAGACGTCTGTCCCATCGGGGATAGACGTCTGAGCTCAACAGACGTCTGTCATACTGGGGACAGACGTCTGAGCTGAAGCCCAAATAATTCCCTGGGAGGGAACAGACATCTGTCAACCCCCACGACAGACGTCTGTCGAGGCATATGGGTTGTTTCGGGCTGAAAACATGACAGATTGATTTGTGAAGAAGCGGGGGCAATTTGGGTAATTGGTCTATCCCTATATAAGCTATTTTCTGAAGTGAATTAGGAGAGCTTGAAACTTGATTTGGGATCAAGGGTTTATTCTCAAAGGGGGATTAGGGTTTATAACCTAATCAAAATTCTTCAATTCTATTCTCCTCAAACTCTTTTCTATATTGAAATATAGTGATTATTGGATCAATCTCTTGTATTCCTTTCATCGTGGTAATAAAATACTCCCTCCAAAGTGGACTACACTAACAAGATGTTAGTGGAACCACTATAAATCCTTGTGTGATTTATTTTTGCTACTTTGTCATTAGTTCTTTGCTTGTGGTTGAGATTTGGCTTGTTCGTGATTGGTTGATATTGGTTTTTGTGACTAGAGTTATTGCTTTGGTTGTTTTTGCAAGTCTAACAACGATCTAGTCTTCCGCTAGCGCTTTGTGGTTTTAGATATCGGATTCGAGTGGTCTTGAATCGGATTAATCACAACGGTTATAACAGTTGGTATCAGAGCTGTTTTGGTGCTTGTTAGGTGTTTGTGAAAATGCCAGAGACGGATAGTAGCTCGATAAGTCCTTCAACCGGAAGTCCGAATAGTGTGGCGCCTTATGTACGGGGTCCGTATGCGGCGTCGGGTTCTCAATTGGTTATTGACAAGTGGAATGGTGATAATGACTTTGAGAAGTGGCAATGGAAAATGAAAGCGGTTCTTAGGCGGAATCGGGTGCACCGAGTAGTATTTGATACTCACTTATTGCCAAGTGATATCTCGGATGTTGAGAGAGAGGAGATGGAGGAATGGGCTTACACTACTCTTCAACTTGCTATGGGGGAGAATGTGATCTCCGAAATTAGTGGTGAGACTACCGCTAAAGGTATTTGGGACAAGTTGGAAGAACTTTATATGAAGAAGTCGCTCACTAATCGTTTGATCCTTTTGCGAACGTTTTTCACCATCAAGATGAAGGAGGGTAATTCGCTTAAGGCACATTTGAATGCCTTTGATGACTTGCTCATGAAGATGAAGGCCGTTGATTTGAAGATTGAGGAAGAGCAAAAGGCTATGATATTATTGTGTTCATTGCCGGATCGCTATACGGGTTTCTCAAATAGTTTGATCTATGGCCGGGATACCTTGACTCTAGGTGATGTCAAGACGGGTCTTCTTAGTGAGGAGTTGAGAGATCAAATGAAGGAGATGAGTGAGGGTAGTAGTGGAGCAAGTAATAGTCACGGGTTGTTTGCGTAGAAAGAAAGAATGTGAAGAAAGGAAACCGGGGGTGTTCTAAATCAAGAAAACCCGGTGGAAGAGGTAAATCGAAAGAGAGAAATGGCAAGTGCTTTATTTGCAAGAAACCGGGACATTGGAAGAGTGAATGTTCGGACAAAGATAAGAAGGAAGTAGCGTCTTCATCCGTGACGGTGGAGAGTGGGGTTGGTGAGATAGATGAGAATGTGTTGACGGCGGTAACAACGGGTGTTTCGGGTAACGAATGGGTACTCGATTCGGGTGCGTCGTATCATATGACGCCATATAGAGATTGTTTTTCATCCTTTGAGGTCAAAGAGGGAAATGCAACTGCTATGGGAAATGGTGCTATTTGCAAGTCGATGGGTAGTGGCTCCGTGCAAATAAGGATGTTTGATGGAGTTGTTCGCACGCTCACCAATGTTCGCTATGTTCCGGGACTTAGGAAGTCGCTTATATCTTTGGGGCAATTGGATTCTCTAGGATGCAAGATCACTATCGAGAAGGATTGCTTGAGGGTTTCAAAAGGAGCACTTGTGGTATGAAGGGTGCTAGGACTCATGGTATATATTTGCTTCAAGGTGTGACCGTAGGAGGTGAGACTTGTGTGGGTGTTGATAGTTCTCGTGACTTGGATGCGACACGGTTGTGGCATTTGAAATTGGGTCATGTCTCGGAGAGGAGTTTGGATATTCTTCGGAAGAGAGAGATGATTGATGGTGAGAGCTTCAACAAACTAGAGTTTTGCGAGGAATGTGTCATGGGGAAGCAAACAAGGGTATCATTCGATGATGGCAAACATGACTCAAAGGAGGTTCTTGAGTATGTTCATTCGGATGTTTGGGGACCGGCACCGGTTGCTTCTTTGGGAGGAGCAAGGTATTATATTTCTTTCATTGATGATTGGTCTCGCAAGGAATGGGTGTATGTAATGGGGGCCAAGTCGGAGGCATTTGCTAAGTTCAAAGTGTGGAAGGCTCTTGTTGAGAATGAGAGTGGAAAGACTTTGAAGGTGTTAAGGACCGACAATGGCGGTGAATATGTCTCGTGTGAATTCTTGGAGTATTGTAAGCATCACGGAATCCGGAGACATTTTACTACACCGGGAGATCCGCAATCTAATGGAGTAGCAGAGAGAATGAACCGAACTCTACTTGAGAAAGCTCGATGCTTGAGATTGACATCGGGTTTGTCTAAGGGATTTTGGGCCGAAGCTTTGTCAACCGCGGTGCATATTGTGAATCGAATTCCGTGATCGGCCATTAGTTACAAAATTCCGGAGGAAGTGTGGAAAGGGAAGAGTGTTGACTTGAGATATCTTCGTGTGTTTGGTAGCCCGGTTTATGTGCATGATCCGGGGAATGATAAGCTTGGAGCTAGGGCATTCAAGGGGATCTTGCTTGATTTCATGGATGGCGTGAAAGGCTACCGGATATGGAATCCGAAAACGAAGAAGGTTGTTAATTCTCGTCATGTCACTTTTGATGAGTCGGCTTTATTCAAGGTGAATGAGAACTCATCGGACGTTCCGGATTTGGTTCATGGTGAATCAAAGGAGAAGGAAGTCATTCCCACATTTCGTCCAAGTGGTAGTAGAGTTGAAGAAGCTCGTGGGGTTGAAGCGGTTGATGAAACATCACATAGTCTACATGGTTCCTCTAGTGATGATGTTGGTGATGTACATGATACTAGAGAAGTTTCGACTCAAGGTGGAGCCGAAAGGGGTTTAGGTGAAAGTATTGCTACTCGGGTTGGTCGACGTGCAATAAGGCCTCCCGAAAGATATGGTGATTGGAACTACCTTAGCTTTAGTGATCATTTGGACTATGCTCTCAATGTAGTCCAAGATGAGCCGATGGACCTTGATGACGTCATGGAGTCGAGAGAGAGCTCGAAGTGGATTTGCGCCATGGAGGAAGAGATGCAATCGCTTATGAAGAACCGAACTTGGGAGTTGGTTCCACTTCCTCAAGGAAACCGTGCTATAGGGTGCAAATGGATTTACAAGGTGAAGGATGATGGAAGGTATGCAGCAAGGTTAGTGGCAAAGGGGTTCTCACAAAGGAAAGGAGTATGATGAAATTTTTGCACCGGTGGTTCGTCATACATCTATCCGAGTTTTACTAGCCATAGTTGTTGTCCATGACTTGGAGTTGGAGCAACTTGATGTGAAAACCGCCTTCTTGCATGGAGACTTGGATGAAGACATCTACATGGAGCAATCGGAAGGGTTTGTTGTAGATGGTAAGTCTAATATGGTTTGCAAGTTGAAGAAATCACTATATGGGTTAAAGCAATCGCCTAGACAGTGGTACAAGAGATTCGATCATTTCATGCTTGAAAGTGGCTTCCATCGAAGCATCAAGGATGCTTGCGTATATTTCAAGAGATTGGGAAATGATTGTTGGGTGTATTTACTCTTGTATGTGGATGATATGCTCATTGCTTCCAAGGATCGAAATGAAATCAAAAAGTTGAAGATGCTTTTGAAATCGGAATTCGAGATAAAGGATCTTGGAGAAGCAAGAAAAATCTTGGGCATGGAAATTGGAAGGGACAGAAAGCATTTTGAGTTAAGATTGACTCAAAAGGAATACATTAAAAAAGTGCTTTGCCGGTTTAGCATGGAGGACGCAAAGGCGTTAAATACACCTTTACCTTTGCATATGAAGCTTTCGGAGAAGGGATCACCTATCGGGGATAAAGACAAGTATTATATGGCAAAGGTGCCATATGCAAGTGCGGTTGGTAGTTTGATGTACGCAATGGTGTGTACAAGGCCCGATTTTGCAAATGTCGTCGGGGTGGTTAGTCGGTATATGGCTAATCCGGGGAAATCGCATTGGGAAGCCGTGAAGGCTATACTGAGATACTTGAAAGGCACAGCATCTCATGGACTTGTCTTTGGTGGTAGTAATGAAAGGAGTTGCAAGTTGGTTGGTTATTGTGACTCGAACTACGCCGGTGATAGGGATCGGAGGAAATCCACTTCCGGGTATGTCTTCACACTTGGCGGGACAGCCATTAGTTGGAGATCGCGATTGCAAACCGTAGTTGCTTTATCCACTACGGAGGCGGAGTTGATTGCCGCTGCGGAAGCGGCCAAGGAGGCACTCTACTTGAAGCGATTGTTGTGTGACTTGGGTTTCGAACATGAGAGTGTTGATGTTCGATGTGATAGCCAAAGTGCTATCCAATTGGCGGAGAATTTGGCTTTTAGCTCACGGACCAAGCATATTGAGGTGAGGGAGTCATTTCTTGTAGCCATGGATGAGGGTAAGCTAGTATACCTTCGGAAAGTGCACACAAAAGATAATGCGGCGGATATGTTTACGAAGGCATTGCCGTATGGGAAGTTCGAGCATTGCTCGAACTTAATTCGCTTGTTGAGTTGCTAGGTGCCACGGGGTGGCACGAGGTGGAGGGAGTGATTTTGTGTTTGATGGAAAAGGAATAGCGGTGAGAGATTGAAAATCTATCTTCATGGTAAGTACTCGCTTCACTCCCGAGTACATTGTCTTATGGTGAGACAGTTTGGTGTGAATACTTTCAACATTTCATTGGCGGGTGGGGGCTTTGCCTGAACTCGTTAGTGGAGTGCAATGGGTGGTGGCTTTGCCGGATCTCATTGGGAAAGTATTCATGTTGCTTGGTCGAAGATAGAAGGAAATGCATGGTGCATTGGAGTTTGGAGTTGAGATGGATATAGTATCGAGGTGGAGTGTTGTGATATGCGATACTATATGGTAGATTGAAGTGGTCGGAGATAGCTTCGCATAGGAGGAAACCGTTCGCAAATCGGATATTGCACTAGAAAGTTATGGACTGATTTGTGCAAGCTGTTCTGTGTGCAGGAGAACAGACGTCTGTCGTATGGGACGACAGACGTCTGTCACTACAGGGAAATGTTTCCCGAAAGTTTGGATAGACGTCTGTCCCATCGGGGATAGACGTCTGAGCTCAACAGACGTCTGTCATACTGGGGAAGACGTCTGAGCTGAAGCCCAAATAATTCCCTGGGAGGGAACAGACGTCTGTCAACCCCACGACAGACGTCTGTCGAGGCATATGGGCTGTTTCGGGCTGAAAACATGACAGATTGATTTGTGAAGAAGCGGGGGCAATTTGGGTAATTGGCCTATCCCTATATAAGCTATTTTCTGAAGTGAATTAGGAGAGCTTGAAACTTGATTTGTGATCAAGGGTTTATTCTCAAAGGGGGATTAGGGTTTATAACCTAATCAAAATTCTTCAATTCTATTCTCCTCAAACTCTTTTCTATATTGAAATATAGTGATTATTAGATCAATCTCTTGTATTCCATTCATCGTGGCAATAAAATACTCTCTCCAAAGTGGACGTACACTAACAAGATGTTAGTGGAACCACTATAAATCCTTGTGTGATTTATTTTTGCTACTTTGTCATTAGTTCTTTGCTTGTGGTTGAGATTTGGCTTGTTCGTGATTGATTGATATTGGTTTTTGTGACTAGAGTTATTGCTTTGGTTGTTTTTGCAAGTCTAACAACGATCTAGCCTTCCACTAGCGCTTTGTGGTTTTAGATATCAGATTCGAGTGGTCTTGAATTGGATTAATCACAACGTTTATAACAAAAACAAATGCATAGGCATTCGTGGATCTGATTGGCTTGAGCAATACTTTTTAATTTATTTTTTTATGGTTTTTAGCAGCATTTGGGTCTCATTTACCTTATTCATCCAATAGCGTAACAATTCTCTTTATTTTTTGGCTTTATTCTTTACCTTATATGCATTTATTGCTTGCTGATTACATATGATTCTTTAGCCTACATTATCCATTTTGATGAATGCCACTGCCACACATCTATGTACTACGTGCCTTATTTGGAATGCTGCTTTAACCAACTCTGTTAGTTTTTTGTCTACATTCTTACATTTCAATGAATGTTTTAGCCTACATTTTGTTGGATGCTTTAGCCCACATTTTAATTATATTAATAATATTCTAAGAAGTTTATACGATTTAATATTTTTAAATGTCTCCGTCTGAATATTTTACTAGATTGTTGATATTGGTTTTATTTGTTGTATGTAATTTCTTGGTTTTATAATATTCTGATTAGCTATTTAATAAAAAAGACATTTTTTTGCCTTGGTGAGACTTTGTTTATATGCATATATGTATTTTGTAAACTACTTAAGCATATCTATATTTTCAAAGGAATTAGAAGATTTTAAATAGCACGGATGAATATTTTTGAATCAATTAGACAGTTCTTGATTAATCTATCACGCATGCATTTGTGAAAACATATATAAAAGATTCGTAACGCCCATAGCAAAAAGAAGCACAGAAGTACCAGACTCGAATTCATAGATGCGAGGTAGAGCTTGCAAGTCTAATAAACGTTTGTGACGGCGCTTTGGGTCAAAATTATATGTATGAGGCCTATGCTTATGGTCAAGAGCGCGGTCAAATCTAAGCTAGACTTCATCGCGCATGAGAGAATCCCCGTAACAAATGCAACAGAAGCCCGACGGAAGGGGATCAATCACATCGAGAGGCAACTGAGAAGCATTTTCACTTGCAATCTCAAATGACGTTGAGGCTTGCACGATCAGAACATCCAGAGCGTGAGCATAAACAGATAAACTGGAAGAATGAGCAGCTAAATTAGAACAGTCGTTTATACGAGCAAAAGCCGAATTTAAAACTTGAGAGGAAAAGGAGGCATGAGTATGTGAACCATGGACATAAGAATCCAAAACTGGGCTACAAGACCGACCAAGAAAAAGTGGTGCATGTGCATGAGACTGTGCACATGAAATATCCTGTGCATTTGCTTATGAAGGATCAATTGCAGCTTTAAGGGCAAGTGTAAGTGCATTATAGGCTTGTGGTTGAGCAACAAGATCAGGGGGCTTGTCCAATTTTGAAAAAGATAGAGCTGCAGAAGAAACAACATTTACTGGAGTTACAACATGCGAGGTAGCCTAGGATGAACCAACAACAGAGGGAACATGGTCAGCAAGCGCTGCATGACTAATAACATGACCAGTCCAGCTACCATGTAAAGGAGCTGCAACAAGCGCATGCTTATGATGTGCAAGTAAGGAGCCTATTATAGAAACAAGGTCGTCGGAAGCTACATGACTAGAAGGCGATGAAAGCACTGTCTCATTCAGTAGCGGGTCGGAGCAAACAGAGTCCACGAAGGATCATGCATAGAAGCACCCATGGCAAAAAACAGAATGAGATGCATTCGAACGGCCAAACACATTGCATTGCTGACAACGAGGCAACAAATACTCGTAAATGACAGCGATGACATGAGATTGCCCATTAAAAATATCTGGTCACTTCTTTCGAGAAATTAGAGGAGGCGCGCTTTCCACCAGTACCTGTGCAAAGCCTAGTCTCGACGCACTTGCATAGTGTTGTCCAGCTCTAACGAAGGACCTAAAATGCTTGAAATGGCACTGATAATTTTGTTATTCCAGAATTTTATTGCTAACTCAAGGTACACCCTAATTCACTCCTCCTTCCATGGACCGAAATATGCTTACTGCTATGTGCATGGCAGTACGTCACGATGTTGATGATTATGCCGAGTGGGAGGTGGCGGTTGTTCTGTTAGAGAACGACAAACTATACTCCTTAATATCTATACATTATACAACATCGAGAAAAAAACAATTAAATACAACAATCAGCACCAAAAAAAACTATATACTGCTAGCGAATAACTCCAATACCAACGAAAACAACATCTTCTTTCATCACTCCAAAATGGCCGACTAACTAAATACAAAAGTGCTTCCGCACCTTAAATCACATGCTGCAAAGCTTCAACCTGAATTCAATTTCCTTACAATTCGTTTGTATTATGGCAAAAAGTTCATTAGTATTCAATGAAGAATTAGAGAAAATCCCACTACAAGAAAATATGGTATACATAGCATTGTATCGTAGCCTTACATTAAAGTGCTATAATAAAATAATTAAAGAAAATAAAATAATGCATAAATTGTGCTATGTATAGGAAACAAAATAATAACAAAAAATTATGTTATACATTAATATGTTCCGCTATGTTAACGTTGATGAAAGAAAAAGCGGGCGCGAAAAACCAACGCGGGAGTAAATGAAATGTAAGGCCGCTAAACTAAAAAATCCCTCCATCCCCTTCAAACTTTATCCTTAAAATTTTCGTCTTTATCCCTAAAATTTTCATTTTTTTTTGTTTCACTGAAACTTGGTTATCATCCAATCTCTAATTCAATCCAGCAACGTCATTCATTTCACCTAGCAAATCGAGAGCGTCTCCCTGATTCACTCCGACTCTTCCAAATCAATAGTGAGTTTGTATGAAATCGTTAATATTATTACTTTCATTCTTTTATAAATTCTCTCCTCCCCGATGTTTAACTTTTTTTATTCAACTAAATCCCTAAGTTGATTTCGCATGATTTGTAATACATCGGTGTTAATTTCTAGTCTTTGGCATTTTTAGACCTTGATTCAGATGTATGTTTTAACCCTAAAAAGGATTCTTTAAAATCCTTATCGTCATACCTAGTATCACCAGAATAGATTGCGTGCATAAATGTATAGTTGGACTCAACCTGTGTTATGTATAACTTGCAAAATGCTTAGATGGATAATTTGTTAAGTTTTGAGCTGTCGCAATGTTATTTAGATTATTTGTGTCTTATTGTTCTAGTTGTTTAAATCCATGTTGAAGTGGCTTAGTTTAATTATTGGTTAATAGTGTTAAATGTAATGCTTAATTTGCTAAAGGATTCAATGTGTAACGGTTATGAAAATATTTTTGCTGAAGTAAATTGTATTTCCAAAATTTACTCATGCTTCTGTATGAAATGCTAGAAAAATATATAAAGATGTCTTTTAAAAGTTTAAATGAGACCTGAGTTTGTATTCATATATGTATACATAAGTTTTCGAAAGCACCAATGTAACAACCCGAATTTTAACAATGTGTTAAAACAAGAATCAAGGCAGAATTAAATTATAAAATCTGAATCAGGAGAAAGGGCTGTGCCATTGCGTTTGTCTCGGAAAAACACGCGAAATAAAGTCCGAAATTTCGTAAATCGGAGTCCGTATGGCCGAGATATGACCTCGCGAAGTTTCACGGAAAAATCAGAAAACGAAACAGATTTCAAAATTCAGAAAATCAAGGCAGCCGGGAAAAATCCCGCCCAGACCAGGTCGACCTGGGGGTTGACCTGGTGGGGACCAGGTCGACTCTAGAGTCGACCTGGGGGTCGACCTGCCTGGTCGAACCCCAGGCAACCTGGTGCACCTGCTGCTGTTTTGGGCTCGGTTTTGTTAGCTTGTGACGATTTTTGAAGGCTCAGATCTATCCTAGGGTTTATCCTACGGCCTAAACTACTCCTAACTTCTATAAAAAGACCCCTAGACCTAGCTTAAACCCTCACAAATCACTCTTGCCACGAAGTGCTGCCCAAATGCCAAGTGATCATGGCCTCCATCTCCAATTCCTAGAGACTATGCGTTCAAATCGGATTCAAATCAAAAGGTGCAAGCTTTCTACACCAAATCGAGGAGAGATCAACGTTGCTACGCAAATTTCATGACGATTCTTCAACAAAGGAGCCACCTTTCTTCGTCAAGACGATTCATGATCTTTCCCTAAGCCTCGCTATGTAAGTTCTAGCTACTTCTAGATCTAAGCGGTAGTTTTAATGATGGCATGGAATAAAACGGGATTAAACTAAGTATGCTAGCCTATATGAACCTTGTTATGCCTCTTTTGCTTGAACCTATGACTTTGGGCTATGCTTAGTGACTAAATCATGCCACTTATGTTATGTTTAACTTAGTCCATCATGAAAGATTGAACCTTTACTTGTGGAATGTTGGCATGAATACTTGAAACCACTTTGACTTGTGAAATATATACGTGAATATGACTTGGGGCTTATGCATGTAAATGAACCCAAACCCCCTTATGATATCATGTATGTTTGTGGCTAATCCCGTTGTGACATTATGCATGTTTGAGGCCAAAACCCCCTTATGATGCTATGCATATTTTGAGGCCAAATCCCTTATGATACCATGCATGTTTGTGGCCAATCCCTTTTTGACATCGTGCATGTTTTGAGGCCAATATGTAGCATAGTATCCTTACTATGTTGACTCGCTTTTACTTGGGTTGGAAACACGATTTGGGGTAGGTTAGATGAGCGTGATTATGACATGATAATTTGACACGGGATTTCATGAAAATATGACACTTATGATACACCTAAATGTGGACATGACATGTGGGGTAAACATGGGACTTGAAACTGGACACGTATGGGTTGTAAGTGTAATATGACACTAGACCAAACATGAAAGTGGCCAACTCGAGGTTGGGTTGAGTTTGTAGCATAAATCTACCCGGACCCGCCCGGCTTAACTAGTGGATACAAACAATAGGACCCAATGTGAGTAGTTGGTCATATAGCACTTAAAACCCGAGGTTAGACTAGGTTGTGGTATAAATCTACCCGGACCCGCCCGGCTTAACTAGTAACCACAACAAAGTCTAATGTGAGAGGTTGGGGTGCATTAATCTAATTAATGCCACATGAAAAGGTTAAGTAATTTTGACTAATGACACTTAACCGATATGACCCGAATGGGTAGGTTAAGTGGAACCGGACTTGATTTCTTAATGACACTTAACCATATAAGACAATTAGGGGATGGGGTTAACAAATTTACACTTAACTAATCTAAACACGGTACTTAGATGTGGTTAAGTAACCTAGACTTAACTAATCTAACACGGTAAATTCGATGGGGTTAAGTAATCCATACTTAACTAATCTAACACGGTAAATTCGATGGGTTAAGTAATCCACACTTAACTAATCTAAACACGGTAATTAGATGGGGTTAAGTAACCTAGACTTAACTAATCTAACACGGTAAGGTGACGAGGTTAAGTAACCTACACTTAACCGATCTAACATGATAACTTAATAGGGTTAAGTCACAAGACTGTTTAAATATACTTAACCATTATAATACGATTAGTGGATGGGGTTAAGCTAACCCATACTTAACCAATCCGACTCGATAATCTGATCGGGTTAAGATAATCTATGCTTGACCAATCTAACACGATAATCTGATGGGGTTAAGGTAATCTATGCTTAACCAATCTAACACGATAATCTGATAGGGTTAAGACAAACTAATACTTAACCAATTTGACTTGATGATTGAATAGGGTTAAGTCATGAGCTTCTTGGTATACTTAACCAACTTGTAGGGCTAGGTCTTGAACTTAAATACTTAGCCAAATCTTGACATGATTCGTAGGCGGGTTAAGTCATGAACTGGTATGACAATACTTAACGCATTAGACAAAACCCTTGTTCAGGGGACTAGGTGGAAAATCGTAGTTAACAAGGATAACGGGAAAGGAAACTAATTGATAAACCTTAGTTTAGGATAACTAAGTAATAATCCTTAGTCAAGGGAATTAGACCAGTTCACGAACGGATGAGTAACCTGATACGGTAGGTCATCGCTCAAACAAATACACGAGCGGAGCAATATCTGATCTAGATAAAGGCTCCAACGAACTGGGTGACAAAGCGGAAGCTTCGAGGGATGTGAGGATACTCTTGGTATCCCTCTGTGAGGTTGCAAATGATCAGCCTGGGCTCACAAGAGGTTAAGGTCTGCGGTAGAAGAACCAAGAGTATGCCTTGGTTGCTATGCGACCGACCTAAAGACTGAGATGGATTAGCGTGGAGTCGTCGATTCTTGTTTTTGCCCTGGATAGCGCGTCGTCAACTACCTACCATCTTTAGTCAATCGTGTACGTACGGAAAGGCAGAGAACTCCCAACAGACCATATACTTGCTATCGAGTAATGGGTGAGGTGGGCCAATAGGTAAGTGGGGGCATAGTGGGGCCGGGATGTAGTTCTCGTACATGATTATTCTTGGATTGCCTTTCAGTAGTTGAGGGAGGGGTCACGTGGGACCATAGCCACGGATACAAAAACAGACCTTGATATATGCATCAGCAGACGACTTAAAGCTCCCGACCGAGTTCCCTATTTCCCGATTTGCCCTGGCACGGAACTCGGATGGCACATTGAGATACATGTGCGTCTAGACATGGAAAACGATTCACGATTTATACGTGGGACAAAGGGCGTGGTTGACGGGTGGCATAATCCCTAGTGGTCCTAGGTGGCTAAAACCCAAACCAAGTTACGGAAACGTTCATTAGGTAGCATAATCCCTAGCGGTCCTAGGCGGCATAAATCCTAAGTGAACACGCGATAGTTCATGGTAAGAAAACATAACCAGATCAAGGGTAGCAGTCCAAAACAACATCAAGGATAAAATGGTACTACGTTGAGGTGGTATAGATTTACATGGGAAAGCCCGTACGGCTTACGGCAAAGGACTAAACTTATACATGGAAAGAAACATACGAGTGGGAAAACCTACATATGCTATATATTAGGTTGACATGGACCATTACATGACATTGGGCAAGGGACATTTATAGTTAACACATGACGCGGGTTGGGATATTAGTACGAGAGGTGCAGAGCAAATATACCTGTTAGAACCATGAGAAATATACTTGATAGTAACCTCGGGATGTTATACATGATAGATACCTTGGGATAGTATACTTGATAAAAACCTGACGATGTGATACCTTGACTTATCTTGACACCGTAGTTTATCATGATATCTTAGTTTATCTTGATACAGTAGTTCAGCCTGTTATCTTGGTTTAGCTTATCTATCTTGTAGTCATCCTTACGTTTACTTTCAGTTTATGCATGTCATGTTACCTTTACCTGTTTTTATACTGGAAGTAGATAGGACTTACCAGTCTTTATGACTGACCCCGTTTTGTTTCGCCTCTTTGTCTTCCGTTCCCCCCCCCCAGGTTTTCAGGGAGGAAACACTGTTGTTTAGTTCGGACCTCTTCTGCTTGAAGGTCATCATATATGGCTTGGACTTCTTTTGGCTATGGCTGCTTTACCGGTTTGTTTTGGGGGAATAATTTATGAAAAGGTTTTATGCTTCTTTACTATTTGCAAGACAGGTTTCTATGTACTCTGATGTAAAAGGCTTTAGACCTTGATGTTTTATAAAGTAATGAAATTTGTTTTACTTCCGCTGTTTTATATGTTCTGTCTTGTAATATTTCTGTGCATGTTTACCAATAATGCCCCTCCAAACCCAGTGCATTCCTTTGTGGGTGAACCTGGCAGAGGTGGGGTGTTACATTTGGTATCAGAGCAGAAGGTTACCAGACTGGGCAAAAGTTTTAAAAAAACCTTCTGAAAACTATTTGAAAAACCGTTTACAAAGAAGCATTTTTCAAGAAAAGTTTTTAAAGGCTATTCCACAAAAGCCATTAGCACTATCCTTTGTTTCCTTGATTGAACCTCTTTTCCTTTCTTTCCTCCATCTGTAGTCACAGTAGCTTTAACTGCGACTAATCCTTGTCTAGCTACGTAAGTGTTTTCCCGTGCGATGGAGGAAGTTCTCGAGAGACCTGTTACCGAAGTTATAAGAAGGGATAATAAGAGCAAGGATAAAGGAAACGAGCTTAAGAATAAGCAACTTGTTGGTATGGCTTGATCCACAAAGGAAGATAAGGACAAGATCAGCGAGAGGGCAACTGTATGCTCTCATTTCTAGCGTACCTAAGAGGAATGGTACCGTTTCTATTAAAGGCTTAGCCTTTCTTTTCTATCGTCCCGTCTAGACTTTGTTTTGATCATCGCATCATTTAAGTCTGCCTCGATAGTTAAGTCTCTGCACCTTAGTACTAGCATGGTAGAAGATCCCACTTTCGTCCCAAAATCTGGTTGGAGAGTCGGTCCATTTATTCATGACTTGTTTGGAATTGAGAGTGTAAATGCCAAGTGTTGAGATTAGAAGCAATGCTTCTATTGTTGAGTTATGGATGGATTCTAGGGATGAAGTGGTTATCCAGTAAGGGATGCCATTCTCGGTTTTGAAAGGAGGGTAGTTAAACTCTTAACTTGCCTTGGTAATACCCTCGAAGTCTCGTGTAACCTTTTGAGTTCTGTCATGGTTAGTTACCTAGAATCTCTTGATACATTTATCGGGAATCTCTGATCCGATCGAGTAACGTTCGCTAATAAGGCGGATGGTTCATTCCGCTTGAGCATGGGTTATAGGAATCACCCTAGTAAGTGCACGTGGTAACATGGATTGGCATCGGTAAACGAGATCCAGAATTCACTAGTGAATTTTGGAGAGCTTGCATGAGTACGCAGATATGGTTGAGCCAAGTATACTAGGGAAAGAATAAGTGAAAGTGGAATGAGAGGCGATAGTGAAATGAGTTCCAACTCATACCTTGGAAATAAGAATCAAGAAGCTACGAAATCATGAAGTCAAAGGCGGTCACGGCACAATGGAATTAAGCTCACGGAAATGCGGCTTAGACGCGTGCATCATGTCTCTTTTTAAGAGTATATCTTTGATCCTTGGTTCTCCTGTAGAGCTTACTTGCATGCTATCGCTTGGTGGATATCCTCTCGGTCCTGTCTCTATTGCAAAACCCATAAGGAGTTTGTCTTGTTTATCTTCTCGATCCTATCTTGGGAACCTTAGGTAGAACCCTATGGATGTAAACATGTATTTGAAACATGTTATGATTGATATGGTTGCAAATGGTTGCAAGTGGTTGCTCGTGGATGCGCGAATACACATTAGATACTAGATTGACGCGGTCACATTTCACGTTGCATATGCACGAGTTTTTATACTTGTTTATGGATGAAATTGAATGTGTTGTCATGCGGATGTTGCATATGAATGAATGTTTGTGCACACATATAGTGTTTATATGACTAGGACTATTTGCATACATGTTGGACTCATGGCACTAAACATATTTTGCATTAGAAAGATCATTCAGGCCTGATCATTAGCATTAGCTAAGGAGCATATACACACACGTTCTGCATATGTTCATATGACATTAGAAATCGTCTAAGGACAATGGTTGCCTGTGGATGATATTTTGAGTAGATGGATGATGGATGGTAGGATACGTTCTTCCTAACTTGGAGATTTCGGGGACGAAATCCTTAAAGGAGGGGAGAATGTAACAACCCGAATTTTAACAATGTGTTAAAACAAGAATCAAGGCAGAATTAAATTATAAAATCTGAATCAGGAGAAACGGGCTGTGCCATTGCGTTCGTCTCGGAAAAATACGCGAAATAGAGTCCGAAATTTCGTAAATCGGAGTCCGTATGGCCGAGATATGACCTTGCGAAGTTTCACGGAAAAATCAGAAAACTAAACAGATTTCAAAATTCAGAAAATCAAGGCAGGCGGGAAAAATCCCGCCCAGACCAGGTCGACCTGGTGGGGACCAGGTCGACTCTAGAGTCGATCTGGGGGTCGACCTGCCTGGTCGAACCCCAGGCAACCTGGTGCACCTGCTGCTGTTTTGGGCTCGGTTTTGTTAGCTTGTGACGATTTTTGAAGGCTCAGATCTATCCTAGGGTTTATCCTACGGCCTAAACTACTCCTAACTTCTATAAAAGACCCCTAGACCTAGCTTAAACCCTCACAAATCACTCTTGCCACGAAGTGCTGCCCAAATGCCAAGTGATCATTGCCTCCATCTCCAATTCCTAGAGACTATGCATTCAAATCGGATTCAAATCAAAAGGTGCAAGCTTTCTACACCAAATCGAAGAGAGATCAACGTTGCTACGCAAATTTCATGACATTTCTTCAACAAAGGAGCCACCTTTCTTTGTCAAGACGATTCATGATCTTTCCCGAAGCCTCGCTATGTAAGTTCTAGCTACTTCTAGATCTAAACGGTAGTTTTAATGATGGCATGGAATAAAACGGGATTAAACTAAGTATGCTAGCCTATATGAACCTTGTCATGCCTCTTTTGCTTGAACCTATGACTTTAGGCTATGCTTAGTGACTAAATCATGCCACTTATATTATGTTTAACTTAGTCCATCATGAAAGATTGAACCTTTACTTGCGGAATGTTGGCATGAATACTTGAAACCACTTTGACTTACGAAATATGTACATGAATATGACTTGGGGCTTATGCATGTAAATGAACCCAAACCCCCTTATGATATCATGCATGTTTGTGGCTAATCCCGTTGTGACATTATGCATGCTTGAGGCCAAAAACCCCTTATGATGCTATGCATATTTTGAGGCCAAACCCCTTATGATACCATGCATGTTTGTGGCCAATCCCTTTTTGACATCGTGCATGTTTTGAGGCCAATATGTAGCATGGTATCCTTACTATGTTGACTCGCTTTTACTTGGGTTGGAAACACGATTTGGGGTAGGTTAGACGAGCGTGATTATGACATGATAATTTGACATGGGATTTCATGAAAATATGACACTCATGATACACCTAAATGTGGACATGACATGTGGGGTAAACATGGGACTTGAAACTGGACACGTATGGGTTGTAAGTGTAATATGACACTAGACCAAACATGAAAGTGGCCAACTCGAGGTTGGGTTGAGTTTGTAGCATAAATCTACCCGGACCCGCCCGGCTTAACTAGTGGCTACAAACAATAGGACCCAATGTGAGTAGTTGGTCATATAGCACTTAAAACCCGAGGTTAGACTAGGTTGTGGTATAAATCTACCCGGACCCGCCCGGCTTAACTAGTAACCACAACAAAGTCTAATGTGAGAGGTTGGGGTGCATTAATCTAATTAATGCCACATGAAAAGGTTAAGTAATTTTGACTAATGACACTTAACCGATATGACCCGAATGGGTAGGTTAAGTGGAACCGGGCTTGATTTCTTAATGACACTTAACCATATAAGACAATTAGGGGATGGGGTTAAGAAATTTACACTTAACTAATCTAAACACGGTACTTAGATGGGGTTAAGTAACCTAGACTTAACTAATCTAACACGGTAAATTCGATGGGGTTAAGTAATCCATACTTAACTAATCTAACACGGTAAATTCGATGGGGTTAAGTAATCCACACTTAACTAATCTAAACACGGTAATTAGATGGGGTTAAGTAACCTAGACTTAACTAATCTAACACGGTAAGGTGATGAGGTTAAGTAACCTACACTTAACCGATCTAACATGATAACTTAATAGGGTTAAGTCACAAGACTGTTTAAATATACTTAACCATTGTAATACGATTAGTGGATGGGGTTAAGCTAACCCATACTTAACCAATCCGACTCAATAATCTGATGGGGTTAAGATAATCTATGCTTGACCAATCTAACACGATAATCTGATGGGGTTAAGGTAATCTATGCTTAACCAATCTAACACGATAATCTGATAGGGTTAAGACAAACTAATACTTAACCAATTTGACTTGATGATTGAATAGGGTTAAGTCATGAGCTTCTTGGTATACTTAACCAACTTGTAGGGCTAAGTCTTGAACTTAAATACTTAGCCAAATCTTGACATGATTCGTAGGCGGGTTAAGTCTTGAACTGGAATGACAATACTTAACCCATTAGACAAAACCCTAGTTCAGGGGACTAGGTGGAAAATCGTAGTTAACAAGGATAACGGGAAAGGAAACTAAGTGATAAACCTTAGTTTAGGATAACTAAGTAATAATCCTTAGTCAAGGGAATTAGACCAGTTCACAAACGGATGAGTAACCTGATACGGTAGGTCATCGCTCAAACAAATACACGAGGCGGAGCAATATTTGATCTAGATAAAGGCTCCAACGAACTGGGTGACGAAGCGAAAGCTTCGAGGGACGTGAGGATACTCTTGGTATCCCTCTGTGAGGTTGCAGATGATCCGCCTGGACTCACAAGAGGTTAAGGTTTGCAGTAGAAGAACCAAGAGTATGCCTTGGTTGCTATGCGAGCGACCTAAAGACTGGGATGGATTAGCGTGGAGTCGTCGATTCTTGTTTTTGCCCTGGATAGCGCGTCGTCGACTACCTACCATCTTTAGTCAATCGTGTACGTACGGAAAGGCAGAGAACTCCCAACAGACCATATACTTGCTATCGAGTTATGGGTGAGGTGGGCCAATAGGTAAGTGGGGGCATAGTGGGGTCGGGATGTAGTTCTCATACATGATTTTTCTTGGATTGCCTTTCAGTAGTTGAGGGAGGGGTCACGTGGGACCATAGCCACGGATACAAAAACAGACCTTGATATCTGCATCAGCAGACGACTTAAAGCTCCCGACCGAGTTCTGTATTTCCCGATTTGCCCTGGCACGGAACTCGGATGGCACATTGAGATACATGTGCGTCTAGACATGGAAAACGATTCACGATTTATACGTGGGACAAAGGGCGTAGTTGACGGGTGGCATAATCCCCAGTGGTCCTAGGTGGCTAAAACCCAAACCAAGTTACGGAAACATTCATTAGGTAGCATAATCCCTAGCGGTCCTAGGTGGCATAAATCCTAAGTGAACACGCGATAGTTCATGGTAAGAAAACATAACCAGATCAAGGGTAGCAGTCCAAAACAACATCAAGGATAAAATGGTACTACGTTGAGGTGGTATAGATTTACATGGGAAAGCCCGTACGGCCTACGGCAAAGGACTAAACTTATACATGGAAAGAAACATACGAGTGGGAAAACCTACATATGATATATATTAGGTTGACATGCACCATTACATGACATTGGGCAAGGGACATTTATAGTTAACACATGACGCGGGTTGGGATACTAGTACGAGAGGTGCAGAGCAAATATACCTGTTAGAACCATGAGAAATATACTTGATAGTAACCTCGGGATGTTATACATGATAGATACCTTGGGATAGTATACTTGATAAAAACCTGACGATGTGATACCTTGACTTATCTTGACACCGTAGTTTATCATGATACCTTAGTTTATCTTGATACAGTAGTTCAGCCTGTTATCTTGGTTTAGCTTATCTATCTTGTAGTCATCCTTACGTTTACTTTCAGTTTATGCATGTCATGTTACCTTTACCTGTTTTATACTGGAAGTAGATAGGACTTACCAGTCTTTATGACTGACCCCGTTTTGTTTCGCCCCTTTGTCTTCCGTTTCCCCCCCCCCCCAGGTTTTCAGGGAGGAAACACTGTTGTTTAGTTCGGACCTCTTCCGCTTGAAGGTCATCATATATGGCTTGGACTTCTTTTGGCTATGGCTGCTTTACCGGTTTGTTTTGGGGGAATAATTTATGAAAAGGTTTTATGCTTCTTTACTATTTGCAAGACAGGTTTCTATGTACTCTAATGTAAAAGGCTTTAGACCATGATGTTTTATAAAGTAATGAAATTTGTTTTACTTCCGCTGTTTTATATGTTCTGTCTTGTAATATTTCTGTGCATGTTTACCAATAATGCCCCTCCAAACCTAGTGCATTCCTTTGTGGGTGACCCTGGCGGAGGTGGGGTGTTACAACCAATATGTCTCGTAGAGTAAAATATATAATGTTAAGGCCTTGTGTCACCAATTTGACGTGAAATAATACAAGCATGTTAGCTCTAATTGGTTCGTTATATTATAACTTACTGACAGTGCAATGCATAAATAATAAAAACATGTATACAAATATTAAAATCTATTGTGTTAGATGAAAGTCTGAGGTGGATTTGCAGGGTGGGCTTAGTATAGAGCAAGTTGGATTTGACAGCTGTGTTAGATGAAAGTCGTGATTTTGGAGGCAGCTGTAGCGCTTTAATGATTGGTAGTGAATGGGATATAAGGGAAAAAGCATCTTTACTGGTCGTGTGATTTCATTTAGGCCTTTATATTTTAAATATTTATATATTACACATTCAATCTTCTAATCAATGTATCTCTTGCATATGACCGTTGTTTGACACATGGTTAGTTTTGTGGTAAAATTCTGGAAATTTTGACATATGGTTTGCTGACTATTGAAGTTGTTTATGAAAGTATATTGGTAAAACTCAATGGTGGTAAGCATTTACATTTTAAAAATATTAGCAAGTATCCATCAATAAAAAAAATACATATTTTCATATAAGTTATTCCCTTTTATGATTGTTCGACCGTTGGGATGTTTCGATATGATGTGTTCCAATTTTGTTGTTACATATGTTTAATTGTTACATTTTAAATGATGACACGTTACAGACTAATTGTAGATAGGAAAAAGAACTAATTAATAAAAATTAAGTAAAATTGTGTAATTTTAGGAAAACAGTTTTGTTACAAAATTTGAGTAATATTGGTAAACAAATATGATTACTGTAATATGTCTGGCCACCAATCATACATGTTTAAAGTGGGATTTGTGCATTCCATATATGAATACTGTATATTGAGTAACATCATCAACATGTGGACTTCCGTCAATGGCATTTTGTCATCCATGTTTTGCATTGATCTTTCGTAATTGGAAAAAACGGGTTCTTTAAGTAAATTGTTAAATCATTTTGGATTATAAGTTATAACACAACTGACAATCGGTGTCATACGCAGATCCATTTCTCGGTAAACATATAATGTGAAGACTGTCAATCAAAATGTTAACTGTTCTATCTTAATTTATTTCAGAACTTTGCATTGGTCTTCTTTTTCTTATACATTGTTGAATTCCTACAATTGGTCTTTATCACTAAAATTATTTTGGAATTCCATTTATGCTTCACCAAACAGCTACATGTCATTGTTGTCATCCATGTTTTTCATAGTTAGGAAATGAGATACATTGACTTTATATTATTTTTTTGGGCACCATGCAGGTGGTTTAATTTTGTCTTTATATTTTTGCAGCTTTGATTCTTTAAAAGCTTTTACACTTACATTATACATACGATATCATTAGTAGAGCCTTCTAACTTGCATTATTACATTTACACGTTTTTTTTATATGACAACTGATAACCAATTAGCCATTAAAACAGCAAAAAGTTGTCAACCATTCATGTTCTTCAGAACAAATGGAAAATATAAAAAAATTACAACAACACACATGGGAAGGAAAAAAAATTAAAACTAGAGAATAACATCATAAAAAAACAAGTTAAAACTCGTGCTATCAAAGGTAATTCTCATGGAGAAGTCAGATGCTTGATTCTGCTTGATCGCCTAACCGGAGTCACCAATTCTTCCTCTCTGTTGCCCTTCTTTGTAGAAATTCTCTCATAGGTAGTATAACAACCATAAGACATAAAGGAAGAAGAAGAAGCTGTAGAATCCATTCTCCTTCACTTCTCGTGGCTTCTTCCATTGTTATCAAAGATGTAGCTCACTTCCGAAGAAGCTATAGTCACATTTTGGTTTGCATTCTGAACATTTGATCTTTGCTTGCCTTTAAAAACCAAGCAAACAGCAGCAAATGCTAACACTGCTGCTAAGAGCAATGATCCATAAACGATCACTGGATTCATAGCAACAGTCACATATTCAACTTACATTTCATTATCTTCAACCTCATCTCTATGTACAATATCAAATGTTTGTTCAAAAAAAAATCTTTGTTGTTTTCAGTTGAGATTTCGAAGTCTTGGACCTCATTTTTTACTTCATTCTCCACTTCAAGTGGAGTTTTATAGTACTGCACCTCATGTTCACTATCCAATTTCATAACGTTGGCATAGATCAAATCTAGTATTTCATTCTCTACTTCTTCTTCAGAGTTTTTAGACTCTGTCCCTTCTGTTTCTAGCTCATTGTTAGGCTCAAATTCTTCTATCTGAACTGCTTCTTTAGCATTTTCAGACTGTATTACTTCTATGTCTAACCCATCGTCCATGGTGTCATCATTTGCTGATTCTCCTGTTTCAATCTCAGTATACAAATTCTCAGGCTCGATCTCTTGAGGTAACTCCAGATGACTTTCTTTGAATTCTTGTTTCATTTCTACGTCATTCACGTAGCTCAATCTTACATGTGCTGGCTCATCTCGTTTCTCTCTTGAAGAATTTTCCTTCTTGAAGGGGATGGCGTGAATTTTGAAGCAGCGGAGATTGTTGGCGCCACGAAACTTCTAGGTACTTTTGAGTTGGGGATCAAAGCCTTCTTCCTCTCATTTTCTTTGTATTTGGAAATAGATGAGCGCTGAGAGGAAGATTATGAAGTAGAGTTGGTTTTCAAGCTGTCTTCGCTTTTTCTCATGGGATTATTGGCATCTGGTGTTCCTGGTCTGCTTGGAGTTAGTGAAGGAGATCTAGTTGCCATTGAATTTTTACTACGCCTTCTCCTTTGATATGATTTCTCTTCCTAATTCTTGTTGGATTCTGATGTTTTGATTTGAAATGGGTGCGGTGTGCTGGAAGGAACCGAGGAGGTGATGAAATTAAAATAGAAGAGATTTGATTACATTTACATGTTATTTGCATCAAGCATTTTGTTTATAAAAACCCATCAGTTTACACCATAGTGCAATTTATCAAAACACTAAATAAACATTACGTACGGTACTTCACTATTAGTACTTGCGGTCTGCATAAAACATCTTTTTAACATTCTAGTAGACTGGGAAGAACTGATAAATTTTTGGAAAAGTATGTTATAAAACATCACATTTTGGCTATTTACCACAATATAATTACAAGTAATTTGGAAGGATGAGAAATAAGACTAACTTTAGCTGTATGTGTGTTTTTCTCTTCTACGCTCTGATCATACATGCGAATCTTAGAAATAGCATGCTGAATTGTATGTGAATTGTACTTTTAGTCAGTGCATTCGAGTTGATCTTGCAATTTGTTCAACCTAACACTAAAATGAACCTTAAGTCATTATTAGTGTATTTTTTGTTGGTTGTGGCCCTTTGGTTTAAATGCACAACCTTAAGTCATTATTAGTGTATTTTTTGTTGGTTTTGAGTAAAGAACGACAATACAAATGGCTATATATAACATGTGAATAAAAGAAAAACTGAATACTATGTCAATTTTTTCTCCTACTAAAAAAATGCAGATTGAAATTTCGTATTAACGTGCTTACTTTACTTTAAATTGAATTTGGGTTGCTATGGGGATTTTGGGATAGGAAGGAGCGATAAAGATGCGTGAATACTGGGAAATGGCTACTTTGATGTGGAAATCTAGTATTTATTTCGAGTGGTAAAGCTTTTTACCCTTCTTTGATCATTTTTCAAGTAAGAATCAATATAATATATAAACTAATAAATGCAGGTCGACAGGGAATCAAATAGGAGTTGAATGATGCTTACTTCAATCATGGTTGCTCAGTTTAGATGCCTGAAAATTCAAAGCTATACTCATTTTTTTTCATTTTTATAATGTAATTTGCACATATAGTTTACATTTTTATAAGGGTACTTTTGGCACAGGTCCTTATTAAGTTTCAAAATTAGGCTCACATCCGGTCATAAACTTATTGTAAATTTAGTCCCTATTTTTCGAAAATTCATAAAAAAAATATAAAAAAATCACGATAATTCGTATTTAAATTAAACATGTACTCGCCCAAAAATCCAGATCATAATAAAATCAAAACATGCATCAAAATCAAAAAATTACATAAAACAACGAAAAATGCAGTAATTTGCATCAAATCATGCACATATTTGGAATACTTGCATTCATCTGTGCAAGTATTTCTCTGTTATATTTTTACATGCAATACTTGCATACATGTGTGCAAGTATTTAAAATAGTTGCATACATGTATGCAAGTTTCTGCACACATTTTATTTTCACATGTAAATACTTGCATACATGTGTGCAAGTATTTCAAATAGTTGCACACATGTATGCAAGTTTCTGCATACATTTTCAACTAAAACAGCTTCAGAAATACTTGCATACATGTATGCAACTATTGGCAAATGTTGCATACATGTATGCAACTATTTGCAAGTTTTAAATTCACACCACATCCCTGTAATGTTTTCTCTGTAAACCCGCCCCCTATTTTAGCTGCCGCCTGGAATCTTCCGCCTGCCACTTTCCATACCTCCGCCTCTTTCGTTTTCTGTCCAAATTTTCAGGCGCTATCACTTAAAAAAAAAAATTTCTAAAATCTATAAATATTCTCGGAAGTCCACAGAAATTAAAAAAAAAGTTGCATAAATGTAAGCAACTTTTACGAATAGTTGCATACATTTATGCAACTATTCGAATACACATGCATATATTTATGCACGTCTGTTTGAAAAATTGCATACATGTATGCAGTTTTTCTATATAACTGCATACATGTGTGCATATATGTCAAAATATATGCAAACGTGAATAAGTTGCACGTAGGTATGCAGTTTCTAAATAAATGCATCAGCAGATGCATGTTTTAACAATATGTGCATACATGTACGCATTTATACTGCAGTCTTGACGCAGATTTGAAATAAATGCATACATGTATGCAACTAATCGATTTATATGCATGTTTTGATGTAATTTACTGCATTTCGTTGATTATCTGTATTTCATGATTTTGACGTTGTTTTTAATGTTTTTTTGATCTGATTTTTTTCACGATTAATTGTTTTAATTAAATACGAATTTACATGGTTTTTTAATATTTTTTTGTATTTTTTTGATGAATTTTCAAAAAATAGGGACTAAATTTACAATAAGTTTATGACCGGGGGTGAGCCTAATTAAGTTTCGTTTTAGGGATGTGTGCCTAATATTCACTTTTTATAAAGATGTAGGCTTCATTTCTATATGAAGCTATTACTCAAAAACATTTCAGATAATGTATGTATAAATGGCAACTAAATTAATTTGGTCTGTTGTAAAAGAGAGTCCACAAAAACCAAGAAGCCACAAATAGTTTGATGTCTAAATCAACAATTCATAAGTTAATATTATTTACCTAAATTGGAAAATATTTTGGTACAACTACTGTATAGCATAAATTGACAACAGAATCGAAAATGGTTATCCTTAAGCAGTGTAAGTTATCAGTAATGGCTCATGGGGTAGTTGGTTCTTTCTGATCAATTGGTTTTCTTTTTACCACAAAAAGGCAGTTCTTGTTATCATTAAGTTGAAACCCCAATCATAATACAACACATATTTCTACAGCAAAATAGTATAGTGTTTCTCAATTGTAGTAATGGCCATTTCTTTTGCAGTGATGTTTGGATAAACCAAACCTAGTGGCAAAGAATTTCTGGTTGGTATTCCTTTATTTTTCTTATTACTTTTATCTTGAAAACATAAAATAAATTGTATTATTACTACAAAAGTGGTTTCGTTAGCAATATTTTATAGAGCAAGCAGAGGAATCATAACAGCATCTTTGAAAAGTTAGTACTGAACTATATGCTTAGGCATTGAACATATTTTTGGTAAATTAAATAACAGATGTTAATGGATGCCCATTGTATGATGTTTTGTATTTCATTTTGAAATTTTGATATCTGCAGATATTACAATAATCATATGATGTTCTTTTTCTCCACTGTAAAATTTACAGCATGGAGTTACAAGCACTTACACACGTGTATCCGCAAATTCCTACATTGTATGAAAGCAGTATGTCATCAGGATATCCTACCGTTTCTAATGTAGGTGATCAATGAATAATCCAAACGTACACAGTTGAAAGTTTGAATTGGAGTATTTGGAGAAGCAGAATAGAAGAAAGGTCTGAAGTGTCAAAATAATAAAGGATACGAAGTATCCCTTGCTGTTTATATCCAAATTCATGAGCAGCCATATCCAGCAGCAGCAGAATATTTGTATGACGCAAGAGCTTTGTGTGCAGGTACACTCTCCCCTTTTATTTTCCCTACTATGATGGGCACATATCCTTTTGGTGCTTTCTTTTCTTTCCTACTCATTTTTTTTATGTTTTGTTTTGTATGCTGATTGTTTTATAGGAGAATTTTGTTGATTATTTTGGATTTTTGAATACCCATAAGGTTTATGGTGATTGATTGGCTTTGTTTGTTTATTAAACTACGAAAACAAAAAACCATAGTTTGTCGATTTTCAATCCTTTCGCCTTTCTCCTCCATTTCATTTCGTTCTCTCTCCACTTCTAGCTCTAGTTTACCTGCATTTACAATTGACATTCCTCAACTTTTAGCTCTAATTTACCTCCATTTCATTTTGGTAAGATGTAATTGCTACAACATGTTAGCCTATATTTTGATCTTGGTTTATTTATCATTTACTGCAACCATATATTTTCCTTTTCATGACAGCAAAGGCTTTTACGAACACTATGAAAGACTTGCTATGGTGGAGCGATAGTAATCATAGACGTATATAATGACTTGAAGCAAAAAACTCGAACAGAATCTGCATACCCTGGTAATAGTTTTTACTTTAACATATTTGTTTTCTTTTATATCAGCTCCAAGTTGGAAACATAACAAAGTTGGAAACATAAGTCAGTAAGGTGGATGCCTCCACTTAATGGAAACCTTTTCTACATGGAAGAATTTTTATTGTTTTCCATGGTACTGTTTAACAAAAAAAATTACCTCTCGGATTTACTCCAATAATCACTTTTAATTTCATCGCTTCAGTTCAATGAGTCTTGCCAAATAAGTTAGAATTTGTATACTTAAAATATATAACGTATGCTCGATGCAAAAGATATTTTTATGATCAGGCATGAACTTTAAAATTTGAACTCAATCAACTCATCTTCAAAGTTATTTGTGGCCGATGCATGGTCGATTAACACAACCAACTTATGGGTGGTCCTGTCACTCTTTTTACAGTTGTCCTTCCCACCTGATTTTGTAAATTTTGAAATTTGTAATTTTTTTAGTATTTCACACGTCTTGGTGCTAAGTTTCATTTTATCTGGCTTCATATACTGCCACAAAATGATGATTTTCTGAGTTGTCTTGATTGGTTTGGTTTTTGCATTATTTATGCATTTAATACAATGAAATTATGTATGTACTCTTAAATATTACAATCAAGTATGTGGCTGATTGAATAGAAATGAATCCATAACTAAAATTTTACTAGAAAGCTGAGGTACAAAAGCGTGGTTGGCACGGTTTGACTTTACAATCTGCTATCATATTGCATCAGTATGTAAGTTTAATTTTTGCATGTTGAATGCCCAACTGATGTAAGCCTGCGCTTGTGATAACACATGAGAAGGGGAGGGTAGATGTAAGAGAAATTGTTGGCAAAGACTTTGCAATAGTATTCATCACCTTATCGTGGGAGGTAATCATGATATGTAACTAATAGCTTATAAGTGAATTGTCAGGTGTGTTTTATGAGATGAAAGAGATGCACCAACCCACACTCACATGCGCAACATGCCATACATAATTCAACCAGATTCTTGGATTAGATTGGCTCGTTTGGAACTAAATTTTCCATTGCCTTATGCCACTTCTGTATATTTAGCGCTTTCGACAATTAACAGCGACTTAAAACGGTTGTTTCCATATTTACTCAATTGTCTGTTTTAGTTCTTATAAACTAATTCATCTTATTAAGTTAAATAAAGTATATATTATTGATGGTGTATGAATTATGTAACTTTTAGCACAAGATATTGGGTCCACAAGACAAATTCATGCTTAATAGGCACCTAACAAGCATTCAATTAAACCTTCCATTGGTTTATCATTATATTTTTATTATTTTCTTGTGCACTGATTGAAACAAGCGATTCAAATTGTGTTAGAGATCCACTTACAAGGCTTTTGAATTGTAGCCTTTAACTGATATATTTTCTCAAATGTCAATCAAGCATGTTTTTAATTAGCCTTTCACTAACATTTTCTCAAAATTAAGATGTCAATCAAGTTTTTAATTATTTTGACTACTAGATTATTGAATTTACTTCTACAGGATTATTTCAGTTGTGGATCCAAACAGAAGCTGAGCTGCTCGATGGTTGAGGATAGGTAATTGTTAATAGGTATAACATGGACTAATGGTGACGTAAAAGTGATATATTTTATCAAATTGGTTAAGTTTATATGAGATACCCGTGGTTACCATTGCGAGTCATGTAGGTTAAGTTTATATGAAAGCATTTCTATTTTTTTGGTTTATTGGGCATACAGTGGCAGGTCACGTTTAAATATACAAATTGAATTATGGGTAGTTTATCTGATTGATAGGCAGATAAATATACAAAATTTTGAAACTTAATTTGATTTGTGAGTTCAGGAGATCGACGGATGAGCTTAAATTGTGTTTTTTGCATTTTTCTTTGTTATAAGGCTAAAACTTGTGTTTGTGAATTGCAGGTTCTAGAAGTTGGACGAGTTTACAAGCTGAACACAAAGTGATTTTTCATGTAACCTTGTTTTGAAACGATGTTTGAACATGAATGTTGATTTATTTCTATATTAGTAGATTTATTAACTATGACTTTGTAATGAAATCAAATATATTTTTGGTATTAGTTTTTTGCTATTGTTAGTTTTGTGTTGTGAAATTACTGCTTTATTGTTTGAACTGTGCATAAATTAAATATGAGATTTGCTATATAAAGATCTTAGCTGAAATATGTGCTGTAATATTAAAAATATTAATAGCAGAAAATTGCATTTACGGAAATAAAAGGTGAAATGCTATGTAAAATATCGAAAATTGTGGAAAACCTTTTCATATCATTGAATATGTGCTACGAAAACATTGAAACCGCTATATATATTACAAATTTTCAAAGCAAAAAGTCACTCTTATGGAATCAAAATGTGGAATGCTATTAAACTATATGGAAAAAAATTCATATCACTGAAAATGAGCTATGAAAAGAGTAATAATGCTATAAAAAAAGTGAGTATTTAATATAGTAACATCTGAACGCTATATATCAATGGGGAACTCAATAATAGTGGATTTAAAAAAAATTGAAAAACATTTTTCATAGCAATGAATTTGTGCTATGAAATTATTGATAACGCTATAAAAAAAAGCTGAGATTATAGTAAGCAAATATAATTACAAAGTTGAACGCTATGTAAAACATTTCATGGTGGTGAACGTGCGATATAAATTGTATAATACTATAGCGTTTAGATTTGAGCTATAAGATATAACAGGGTTATTATAACTTGTCGTTATATAGCGTCGTCACTAATGTTATGGTAGCCTATTATAGCGTTTTTCACGTGCTATTAAATGGTAAATCTTTTGTAGTGTCCTCCTATTCCTTTCAGCCCACAGCTCATAAACAAATATCTTCAAAATTTTCAATGACAACATACTCTTCCAAGTTTTCCACCTAGTTGATTTGAAAAGTAAGAACCACTCAACTCTACTATTATTTGAGGGTCTGTGCAAGTTACCAATAGCTAAAACTCTCCTCCATATCTGATAAACATACCCACACTCAAAAAACAAGCGAGTGTTACACTCAACATCCACTCTACATAAAACTCAAATATCATCTGGAATTAATCCCATCTTGAATAGCTTATCCTTTGTATTTAAAGAATTAGACATGACTTTCCATAGCATAAAATTAGATTTCACAAAACTCATCAAATTCCATATTCTTTTGTACCATGGAAACAAAGGACTATCTCCTTTCAGCCTATCATAAACATGACTAATTGAGTGAGCTTTACCTGACCATGAAATATGAAGATTTGCGACTATCTTAAAATTAGACGAAATCTCATACCAAAGACGACGCAAGATAGCTGAACTATTATGTGGCAATATCAGTTCACCTTCATGAATTAAATCATCCACTAAAGTATTTTCGGCAATTCCACTAATCCTTCTAAGATTATAATCAACTAAATCACTCAATATGATATTGCATCCAGCCCAAGGTGAGTGCCAAAATGATAATCCAGCTACCTTAACTGCATTACACTGAATAAATGGTAAAAAGACTCTCCTGAGTTTCAGTATTTGCCTCCAGGTCCAACTAAAATTTTGAGGAATTTCCATTGTCCAAAAATTCTTCTTGCCGATAAGATTGTTCCTAACAAACTTTGTCCACAAACAATTTTCATCAGAATATAGCTTGTTTATGTACAAAGAAATAACAGCTTATTCCATTGAAAAGATTGATAATACCGAGATCTCCACTTCTCTTGTCAACACACAACTTTGCAAAAGAAATAGGAATAATCTTTTTCGCAGATGGATCTCCATGCCACAAAAATTTGTTCATTGCACTAACAACCATACTAACTAACTTTACTGGAAGAATGTAGTGCCTTGTGTAATGAGTAGTCATAAAGGTAATAATAGAATGAATGATAGTTAACCTTCCAGCTTGTGATAACTTGCATGCAGGCCACCGCTTCATTTTGTCAATGATGTTTTCATAAGAAGGCATTCATTTATCCTTGGTAACTCGAGAACAAATCAAAGGTAGTCCTAAATAAGTAGAATTATTAGGCAATTCCTTCAAACCAAATAAAGAGATAATACCCTCCTTTTTACGCTGAGACAGACCAGCAATCTTAATATAGGACTTATTCAAGTTAATTTGAGTCCCTGTAATCTCATTGAAAAGTTTAAGGACAAAAAGAATACATTGAATATTTCTAATAGTAGGCTTGGTAAAAATAACCAAATCATCAGCAAATAAAAGATGGGTGATTAGGGGATTTTTACACCGAGGATGGAGCTTTAATTTACCAATCTTAACATGATGCCTAATTAGAGAGTTAAGAAATTCCATTACAATGATGAAAAGATAAGATGAGATGGGATCACCCTGCCTGACACCACATTTACCCTTGAAATACCCATGTAACCTACCATTCCTTGATATAGAGAACACTGGTGAAGAAATGCATGTGTAAATCCAGGCAAGAAACGGTCTAGCAAAATTCATTATAGACATGATTGCTAAAATAGTTGACCACAAAACACCGTCAAATGCCTTCATAATATCCATCTTTAACATGCAACGAGATGATATGTTTTTCCTATCATATCCAAGCAGCAACTCTTGTGTGATTAAAATATTATCACTAATAGATCTACCAAAAACAAAAGCAGACTGATTGCTTAAAATAATAGAAGGCAAAACTAACTATAGTCTATTAGCAATCACCTTCGATATAATCTTGTAAAATACACTACAGCAAGATATAAGTCTAAAATCTAAAACTAATAAGGGATTTTGAATTATACATTGAGATTAATAAATATAATCTAACAACAACAAATGGAAGACCAACACCTATGGCCACCACTGCAAGAAAAACCGTAAATAGCTGCAGATTTTAGCAGTGGAAAATTCAATTGCAAATTAGCGACGGATTTGCAAGTGATTTACAAGGGATAATTTTAAGATTTTTCTATTTTATTTTTTCCTACATTATCACCGACCTTTTTTTATATCAGCCGCTGAACCGTTGCAAATTGCGTCAATTTACCGACGGATAAATTTTGACACTAAATTTTGTCGCGAATTAAGACAGATTACAAACACAAGCATTTATAAGCTATTTTGCAATGGATTTTCCAAGGAATTTGCAAGGGATTCTTATTTCTAAATTAAAATTTGGGAAGGCTTATACAATTCAGCCACGATGAATTTTGTAATACACATATTTAATAATCAATAACAAATGATTAATACTTAATAATTAAAAAATAATTTATATTACTTAATTTTTATTGATTATAAATTATTACTAAATAATTGATAATTAACAATGCATACTAAATAATTTCTACTAATAATCATTAATTAATAACAAAAATTAAATGATTACTATTAATGATAAATAGTTAATAAATAATATTTAATAATATATGGACTAATTAATTAACATAATTAAATAATTAAAAATAATTTTTGTTGTTCAATACAGTTTATTGTTTATAATTAATGATTAATATGTAATCTTTAATAATTACTACTACTAATATTTAGCCCTTAATTTTTTATAAATAATAAGCATTATTAAATAGCGTATAATTAAGATTAACATTTAGTCCATTATTGATAAATGTAAATTTTATGGAAAATGCTGTTATGACTGAAATACGCAAACAAATGAGTTGTACAAAGCATCGCCACTATTAAAATTTTCAGCTTTCGAAATAAAATTTTGGGTTCCAAACTAAAATTTTCGGCCTCCCTCCTAAATTGTCTGTTATATTTCCTACGCATTCACTCACCCAAAATCCCTAAATTAACATTCGAAGAAAATCACTAAATTTTCTTCTCCTGTAGCAATTCCTCCAGCTCAATCAGAACAAATGAAGCTCGATTTAGATTTTATCATCTGTTGCTTCATATTAACGTTGCCGATATAGATCGTTGTCGACCATGCTTCCTTCAAATCCATTATTGCAATTTTACTTTTTGTGCTAGTGAATAACAATAGACTTGTTAGTTTTGCAGTTTCGATTTTGAATAAAACATGATCAATCTAAAATTTGTTAATGGTAGCTAGTTAAACACAATCTATAAACATTGCACTATTAACTTTCTATGCTAGTGAATAATGATCGACTTGTTAGTTTTGTAGTTTTGATTTTAAATAAAACGTGATCAGTCTAAAATTTGTTCATGGTAGCTGGTCGAACACAATCTATAAACATTGCACTGTTATTAATCTAGCTAATTACCATAGGCCATCTTTCCGAAACTTTGCTGTAACAAACTTAAGGCTGTTAAAAATATATTCAACAATTAGTAATTAATATTAACTAACAAAATTTAATAATTAATTTCAAATATTTTCTACAAGCGTTTCCTTTCACCATGATACACTACAAAACCGAAAGTTAATTTGGCTCTAGACCGATTTTTTTGGCTCCAGTTTCAAATTTTTATCGTAATTTTCACCCTAAACCACTCTTCTTCCTGCTTCTGTATTATTCTTCCAGTCAATAAAATATTTTTGATTCAAAGGAAAACTCCCAAAATCTCAAAACGATAACCCTAATTCGTTTTCGCTTGCTTCTACTTCCGTCAAAATTTGAATTCGTACTTACCTCCGCCTAGCGGCAAATTGCCATGTCAATCCTATCTAGTGAGTCTGGAACTAAGCCATACGGTTGTCCTGTTGAGGTGAATGACGTGGTTTGCTGTAGATTGAGGTGTTGCTGAAGGCTCACTTTGATTTTCTATTCGGCTCATCTTGGTTGGATTAGCTTTCGGTTTCTTCTATGTCGAGTTGAATGCTTAAAAAACTAGTATGATTTCTACCCTTTTTTATTTTATGATTTTTACTCGACCTCAATGACAATTTCCATTACCGATGATGTTGGGTAGAATTTGTTGGAATTGGGCGCTACAGTCAGTGCAACTATCAAATTGGTGTTGATTTGAGTTAGCACATCAGCTGTTAGTTTCCATATGAAATCTGCAAACTCTTCTTTGTTCAGTAAACCGTCTAGGTTCAGATCATACTCCTTCATCATAGATTTCAGATCCTCTTCGTTGGTGGATCGTTGTGAGGACATGGTAAGTGTTTGTTTATATCATTGTATACACATAGAAATGCTGTGTAGAGATACTCAAAATTGATTCAATCTTCTCCACAATCAGCTTGTATTTACTTATAAGCCTTATCTGCGATTTTTCAAATCTACTTCTCTTTCCACTGTTTTCCATGTAATTTCTCTTCGATTGTGGCTAAAGCCTGACCCATGTTGCATAAAATTGGAAAGGAAATTCTTAGCTAAATTGATCACATTGTAATCATACTGGCTTCATTTGAAGATCATACTCCATCGTAGATTTCAGATCCGATTTCTTTTTTAGAAAATCAAATTCAAGATGTGGATCGGATCATTTGACGCTAATGCAAATTAAAATTTATGCAATGAGTTGGTAAGCTAGAAAATTTATGCAATGTATTTGCTAATATAACTTGAAATTCTGCCTGTAGTGCTTGCACCAGTATAGTTCTGCCAATAGCTCTTGCAATTGTCTGCTAGCTTCTTAATAAGCAAAGTATACTAAAATTGATTTCATTTGTTTTGCTTAACTTGAAATCTGTATTGATGAATTTGTTTGAATTTCATGATCGGCAGTTGTACCTCTTTAATGACACTTTTGGTACTTTATTTTTGCAGTTCCAGTTAAGATTGTTGAGAGTCACTTGGATACAAGGATGATGATGTGAACTTGATAGCTGTACAAACTAGAAATCCCAAGCTTTTCATCGTTAAGGTTTGCTTTCTTCATAAGTTTTCTTTCTTAAACTAGGGTTTGCTTTCTTCATAATACTGGTGAGAGCCACTAGTATTGCTAGCTCTCTAGGAAAAGAACCTCCCAAATTAAAACTAGATACTAATATTAACGCACAATATATTACTTTAGGATGATAATGTAAAGTACATATAGTGATATATATAAATTTCTAACATGGGCGTTAAATTTATATCGACAACTATGAAATTATTGAATTCTTCCACTTACCTACATGAAATGGAAGCATTGTTTTACTAAGCTCTTCAAAGTACAAATCATACAATTGGTGAGTAAAGTATTTTGGTTGACAAACATACCTTCAGTCTTGCAAATTATCCAATAAAATGTTGATAATTCTCTTGTAAATGTTCCAACTAATAACTATAGCATTCACGAATGAGTAACCAATAGTGACCAATCTTCTGATTAGCAATTTTTCAGTTAAATAGATATCACAAACAATAATATTGTTTTCGTGTGTTCCTTAACTCATGGGCTACTATTCAGTTTCCTTATTGAGCACTTTTTGTATTATATGTACCAGCACAGGTGCACAGAAAATCAAGGCGGCATGTGAACACTTCCGCTTAGCCTGTGAGCGACACGACAAACAAGAGTATGTCCATGTTATACTCTAAGAAATATGAATATTTAAGTCTTAAAGTTTTTATACAATTATGTTCCTTGTATCCAAGTGACGAGAACTTTAAGTCTTAAAGTGTTTAAGTCTTAAAGAGTATGTTCAAAAAGGAACAGTGTTTTGCTAGTCTTTATTTTCTATGCTAATGAATCGAACTAAACACAATGGTAAAAGCAAACATGTTTCATTGCTTTTGTTGTTTATCACCCCTTATGAATTTGTGCATGCTATATATCATTTCAGCCCAATCCTTTTCCTAATCTATTGTAATTGTATATTATAACTACATCTTTAATTTGTAAGCTTTGTGAATTTGGAATACGGGATATATTTTGTATATCTGAAGTTGTAAAAGTAACAATATATTTTACTTTAACTTGGTAAGAATCTGGAACTGATTTGCGCATGAACTGTTTGATAAATTCACAATCTTCTGTACTTTTGATTTTTCATGCCTATATATTTATTATTTCATTGTTTTTCCTCCTGAACACTGCTCTATTTTCTATTAGACTTGCCTGACGATGTATTTTCTTTTTTATAACAGGTTTTTGTAGATACTAAATGTTATTAAGAACGAGTACCATCGCTTAAAAGCAAATTTTAACACTATAGGTTCAAGCAACCATTCTGATATTTTTGGCAATTTTAACACTATAGTTCAGGTAATCTCGACATAGTGTGTCATACCACTAATTATGAACTTGGTGAACTAAATTGTACTACATATCAGGAGCCAACACTAAATTTTTTTGTCAATATACAATATAACAATTACTAACGTTTTAACTGTTTATTTGACATTAACAGGACCATCGTTGTTGATGTTAAGGAGAAAATATTAGAAGCAAAGCAAGACTAAATCTATCATTTTTTTATTTTGTAAGTAAATTTATTGATGTAAAAATGTATGTCATATTATGCGTGGACATGGAAAAGTTGATAAAACAATATGTATGAAATGTTAAGTTGTTTGAATGATATGTATGAAATAATATACAGTAATTTATATATTTGTTTTTTTTTGTTGGGTTATATTATTTATTTTACCATTGACAATTGAACGATAGTATTCGGTGAAGCTATAAGCAGAAAACATGAAAGAATGTTTATTAGCAGAATAGAAACGGAACAGCGACGGATCACGTACAGAAAATGTTTGATCTAAAAAATATTTTATCGCTAATCCCTTGGCAATTAGTAAGGGTTTACCCACTCCTTTTGTAAATAATATTTTATTATAAATTAATTATCCGTCAGTAAATAGTAGGTATATAAATAAAAATTAAATTAAAAAGTAAAATTTTATGTTTATTATAAAATTAGTAAAATAACGGAAAACTGTTTGAAAACTCATGCTAAATTCCGTCGTAAATTCTGACAGAAGTACCGTCATGGTTTTTACTGACTACCGAGTTGTAACGACCCGGCATTTTGACCCGTCTTCGCAGGTAATTAAACCAACTCAAATCGTTCAAAACAACAGATTGTTATCGCTTATGAACTTGAAATATTAATCATCACAGAATCACAGATGCATAACAAAGAATATCTTACAGCGGAAGAGAAAATGTATACAGTAATACAAAATCTTTTAAAATATTTTTCATGATATCAGAGTACAAAATAAATACAGATATAGCGGAAGACTAAATACAGAATCATACTGATATATGAATACACCGACAAAGTGCGGGTAACTGCATAACAATAGCTGGATGATTGGATCTCCAACAAATCTCAAGCTCCCACAGATATATCTCCAAACTGAAATACTCGGTCTGACCCGGGCATTTTGCAAGAAATAAAACAAACAAAATACACGAGTCAGGACTAACAGTCTTATATAAGTGAATTAACTCAAAATGACGTGTTCACTGAAATGTACAGTAACTTAAAGGATGTTTGGGATTCCCATCCTTCAAGGATCCGTGGAACTAATATCAATATAATAATACGCTATTATTGAAATGTCTATTCAGTAAAGTAAACATAATGAAAATAGCGTAAGCGGGATTACATTTTTACCCTTACACCGTTTATAATACCGTAGTCTATACAGTACCGTAAACCCACCCTAACACGGATGGCATCAGAGGGCACTCCATAGGTACGATACTAATCAAAATCGTATGGGGATCGCTAGGGTAAATGACAAGGCACTCGAGGCAATACCAGGGTAGGATTCTACCAATTGCACTCCCGGACCGGTGGTAACGCATAGCAGCCACTACCGCCCACCTCGGAACACACTCCCAAATCAAAAGGGCCCTAATCATCATCATCGTCATAGAAATAGTATCGGAGAAGTGTGTCCGATCAAAGGTGCTACCTCAATTAGTCACGGTATAGCTCATGTTTTAGTCATTTCAATTATGACCCGAAGGTCAAGGCCATTTCGTCATCGTTCGCCTTCTTCGATCCAGTGGTCGCCTCCAAACCATCTTGTTGTTGTTCCGATACTCTATCACGTACACAGTTGTTAAAGTGGTATCGGCACTGACAGAGAGTATGCCACTTACCGACTCCGGTCTCTTTAACAACCGACGCTTACACACTTTTTTTTTCCACCGTGGCCATTATATTTGAAATCACATTTTTCAAGTATAACAAATCGACTTATTTCAAGTCTTGCCCCAAAAATCAATTACACAAATCATTTGTCATCGGTTTGAAAATAAAACCAATATTCCTCATTCTTTGTCGACCATTGTTTAACTTCCAAATACCATGAAATGCTGTTATTACTTGGAAATCTTGTACTTCATCCTTTGGATTCACTAGACTGGATTGGACATAATTTTATAAATTAAAAATAACATAAATACATTTAGAAAAGTTGAGTTTTGAAATAGCATATGTATATTAAATTTAAAATAGTGCATAAATATATATATTTTTGGAAAAATAATTATAAAATACATATGGTTAAAGTAATCAAATCATTTGCAAAAGAATACTTATAAAATCAAGTATTGCAGAAAATTACTTTTATGAAATATTTAGTTCAATTCAAGAAATATTAATCCAATCCAATTCTAATTCATGTCTTACAATTCCTTTCCCAACCAAATTTCACATTTAAATCAAATTCCTTTGATTTGGTTCGATTTCAATACCTCACGGTTAAAACGATTCTCACATCATTGTTCACTCATTGTTCACCTCAGTTTTCACGTATCCATTTCATATAACAATCCCCAAATCAAAATGTGATTTATTAGATTCTAGCTTGTTAACAGACTCGTAGTCCATGATTTAAATAAACATATTCCTTTTTATACATGGGCTTATACCTTTTTATTTTAACAAATCCTTCTTAAAATTTCATGGCGAGAATTCATTAACATTAACAAATCATAATACAAAAATAAGTTTGGGAAGCATTTGTCAAGTCCTTGCAAATCCCTTATATTCAATCATTCAATTCAAAACTGTCTCGTTATCACATTATATAAAGTTGTAAAGAATTTATTTAAATAAATTCAACTTGGTGTTAACTTGCAAAAATCACTTTACAACTTATTTTAATACAAATTGGATTTTAAAAAAATCTCAAGTAGATATTTGAACAAAACTTACTTTTAAAACTTTCTTTACGCTATATAGGAATTTCATTAAAATTCCTACTTATAAAAATTGATAAAATATTTTAAAATACTTTATTTTATTGACCATGGTGTCTGTGTAAAATTTTCTATCCTTTGGTCGAGTGATACGGATATTTATCATTTTAATCCGTTCTTTAAAATATTCGAATCCCGGGTATGTATCATTTCAACCCGCATCCCAAATCGATTCGAATACAAAAGGTTCGGGTATATAGATCATTTCAACCCGTATTGGTTTCAAGTCAAAAATGGAACTTGCATGGTGATAAAAGTAACATAGCATGTCAAGCATACAACCATAGTGTCATATGAAATCTCAGTGTGTGTCGCATCTGCACAACCACGAAGCAAACAATTCTAGAGCAAATAACATTTCATTCAACATTTCAAATCTTTAATCCACTTAATAAAAATATTAGTCTGTGAATGAGTAGAAACTCACCTCTCGAGGAAAGCAACGAAAATTGAACTTGACCTAACACTTGAATCGACCAAGCATATCATTATGAATCAAAGGTGACCACTCGAATTTAGCAAAACCCAACGAGATCCAAGGCCATATGTAATCAACATACAGGCTTCCTAAAATCAGACGTGACTGAACTAGGTCTATGCCTCAGCAGTGGCAAAATCCTGAAGCAGAGCCAGTGAAGGAGAACCGCAGGGAACTAGTCCAGGTGATCCTCGACAGTAAAGGCAGAAAGCACATAGGAATATCCACAACGCTTGGCTGAATTTCGCACCCATGTGGTCCACCATCGCAGGTTCTTGGATCGCATAACATTCGGTTTTAGATGATCAACAAGCGAAAGCAGTTCCTATCGTGAGCCTCTCGTCAACTACCGTAGTCTTTGAGACATTTACTCGAACAGGTGCTGGCTGGTTACAAACCGTCATCCTTCAGGCAGAGTGTGCCTCGGGTTCGGGGCTACAGAAGCAACAATAGTGTCATGCATGTGGTATGAGAGCTGTTGTCGGAGTCAGGACGGGTCGGAGGTGATCGCGTTGAGTTGTGGCACCCGTTTTCTCCCATTAGGTTACCAGTTCTTTACAGAAAAGAAAGGGCGAGGGAATCGGTTATTTGGATTCGAGTTTGACCTCATGGACTGCCTTCGGTGGCGCAAGGGAGAAGCCGACGATGAGAGACCCAGGCGTAAATTTCAAATGGAGGCGGACGGTGGTTGAAGGAGGCGGCGCTCAACGAACGGTGGCCATCTCGATTTAGGAAGAGGAAGACAACTGATTCGGCAGAAAGGGAAAATCGACTGCCATTATTTTTGTTATAAGGGAAAGATGTGATTTTTTTTTTCTTTGCTTTCTTTTTGCCAAAATGAAAAGGGACGGAGGAACATATACAGACACGGTGAGAATGAGAAAAAGGGACATGCATGGAAAGAAACAACGCGTGTTAGATCAAAACTCAGGACGGTGGACAAGTGTTGAGATCAGAGACAGGTGTAAATTTCCCTTAAACAAATAATTCCTAAGTAGAAATACCATATATTATACTATGTATACAAACACTACTTGAAATACAACATGAATTAAAATTTAAAACCAATTTAATCTAATTAAATTAAAATAACTTCTCAAGTTACATTTTAAATAAATTCGTAATTTCGCTTACAACTAAATCAAACTGAATTGCGATACAATCCATTTCAAAATTAGAATTTTAAACAAGTTAACTTTGTTATAACGCAAATATCATTCGAAATAAATAGAATTTCCAATTCTATCTCAAAACCATAGTATAAATATTTATTATTTTAATGTCAAACCTTAATTTAAATTTATGCTTCGAACGTATAAATTTCTAGGCCGTTACAATCTCCCCCACTTAGCGCTTTTCGTCCTCGAAAAGGAAACGTCTACGCATATAACTAACCTACTATTTAGTTCATCGAACTCTTCTCTCATCAATTTTTTTTCCGTTAGAAAGAATGTAAATTTTAGAAATTTAAAACTCAAAAAAATTTCTAACAACCGGATTTACGGAAAATTTCGGCAGCACCTCCCCTGCACGGTTCGATCGGAAAAATTTACAAAGTCAATATACATCTCGTCTACATGACGAGGCATCCCAATTAGGGGAAAATAAAACAAAATCTACCCAAATGCGATATGAAATCCGAAATTCGTACCTTATTTTGCGTTTTTAAAGCATATTTGCTTATATTTTAGCATTTTGGGCGCAAAAGCAAGCTCCACAAGCGAAGTGCGCCATTGTTCCTACTAAAACACTCAAAACATATGGTGAGAGCTATGCAATGGTATAGAAAAATAAAATTACATAGTATAAAACAACATGTGACAAATGAGCATGCACAATACAACATACGTGATTACAACAATATACAAAATCCGTTATCATCTTCCAATGCAAGTAAATTTGTTTACATTAATCTAATTTGTTGTTCATGTACATTCTTATTTTTTTTTGTTCTCAAGTTATTAACCTACATCTATTTTGCTTCACATATTTCTTAACATGCATATAATCTGCATAATCATAAGACTATAGGATTATTAAAGTGCATGTCTCATTCCTCATTTTTCTTCAATTCATTCATTTGCTTTGTTGAATACTATGGTTTACATGATTCATTAAATCCATGCAGGTCCCCTTTTCTTGTCGCATTCCATTCATGGTCACCAACGTTATTCTCTTCCTAGCTTGATTCTCATTTTAATTCACAGATTTATTACTTGTTTCATCTCATGATTGCCTATATAAAATCAGCATCCCATCTCTAGTATTATACTACATATTTTTTCTTCTTCTTCAGTTCAGTTTCTTTCATCCCAGAATTCTTTTTCAGTTCAGTTTTGCAGTTTTTTTTTTCAGTTTTGCAGTTTTTTTTTTTTTTTTTTAAGTTTTTCAGTTTTAATTCATTTCAGTTTTTTTTCCGCTCAGTTTTGGTTTTTACTTCATTTCAGTTTTCTTCTTCAATATCCTGCTGTTGCACTTATGGCAGCAGTTTTGTCGCTGCTAACCCCCATTTATTTGGTGATGTGCTCCCCTAAATGAAATTGTTTGGACTAGTAAATGAGATAGCCTCAGCAAGGACGTTAAACTAAAAGTGAAATCAATACTTTATACGGTTAATGATAGATTCCAGTTTGATGATTCTACTATGTTACAAAATGTCTTCTAAAACTAGCTTCGTTAAAGGTTCGCACGGATATAGATTTCTCTTTTGCATCACATATAGAGGATTGCTTAGGTTTACCCAAAATCTATTCGCATTCCATACTTCTTCAACTTAAAATAAATTTCCAGAACTTCAACCGTTATACTTTGAATTTATAACTTGTATCTCATTACCTTTAGGAATTATTTTATTTGTAAGATGCTAACCTGTAAATATTTCAGCTAGCAGGGAAAATTCCAATCTGATTAAGTATGCATCACTTTTGAAATTCAAAACAAAAGGACTTGGTAAAGAACTTCTAACTAAGAAAGCTTTCTATAAACTTAGCAATATCCAAATGAATGAGAGGCTATACTCTCTTGCATTCATTTGTCAATTTCAGCAAATCACATATTTCAGGTCCTACAAAATATAATATATAAAGTTTTTTTTTCTTTCTTTTAACAAAATCTTTACATGGTTTGACTAAATCCAAAATCATACTAACCAAGTCAGGAAGTAAATTAGTGAGAAAATGGGTATGTACAAAGCTTAAGTTCTGGAAATAAGGATCTATTTGCAGCAAGGCTTTTATTTCTACTATTCTCAAATTCCTGATTCACCTCTTTCAATTACTCAAAGCTTACATCTCCATTTCATTTTAGTATGCATCCAAGACTCATTCTCATAAAAAAAAAATACCCAGTTCCTCCTGAAATACCGATCACCATGCTACTTAAATTTGGTGTATCCATTTCAACTAAGATTGGTTAGATTCACCTAATTATTATTTAACTATCACAGGTTTAACTTGCCGTTAATATAACTTCTCAAGTTAAATATTTTCTTTCAGACAATTAGGATTAAGTTCAAATGAACATAAATAAATTTTTCAATTTTCTTTCAGATTATGCACTTTAAAACCTACACTTATCAAGTTAGTCTTTATTTATTCGTTCATCTTCATATAATTCATTTGTCATCAAATACTCATTTATTAAGGTTCAATTATCTTGAGAATTTATGCTTTAAGCCTCCCACATTCTTAGTCTGATTAATTTAATTCAAGTATTCAATGTTAACGCTTTAATTGTTTATTCATGCAAACTTTTATCCAAATGTTACGGTTATTCATTCCAATTTTTATTTTAATTCCCTGCATTGTTAAGTCTGATTTAAATCAAGTTTCCTTTTTCCCTTTTTCGAAATAAGGTTTCAAGTATAATTTTGACATCTCAACTGGAAATTATATATATTTTTACCCCACTTTCGAAACTTGGAAACAAATTCAAATGATGTTGCAGTCATCACAAGCTCTATTCCCAAGAATCTAGAGTGCGGTCCTATCTCTATCTAGTACATAAAGAGTTTAGTACATACGTTAGCTAGGCGTATGTGTAAAATCTTCAAATACCAGATAGTCAAATCTTAATAAAATGCTCAAACTTTTTAAAATAAACGCATACACAAATTTCTAAATTCATGTTGAAATAATATCTTTGAAAACATATCTTATTGTAAAATTACCAAGTGAGGAAAATTGTATATCTTGTCATATTTGACCACAATTGTTTATCTTATGCCTTCTTGTAATTTATAAGCGGGAGTCATATGAAGCTTTAAACTTATATATAGAAGGTTACCTCTTTTCCCATTTTAAATACAGCCTTTTTCCCCAACTTTAAGGGTTAATATTTGTTTTACTTTCTTCTGAAATCCTATAATATACATACGTATATTGGTATTTATACAAGTCGCTATTTCTACTACATATAAACTGGCTTCAGCTCCAAGAGTCAAATTAATATATTTAATGTTAAGAACATAATTTAAGTATCAAGTTACTATTTAACATATTTACCCCAAAACCGATTGATCATTCACAATTTTGCCACATTATCTTATTTCAATTTAAATTTACAAGCCTAACTTGTAGAAAATTTCTTTAATATGGGAGTATAAATCCACCCATAACTCAATACATTGCATTTCAATTCCATTTATTAAGTAATTTACACCAGGTTGCTTGTTTTATTTTCTATTTTCAAGCCTTAATCTAATTCACTCCAAACTTAGTTGGTTTATAAGCTAGGGCTGCACGAACGGACGAATCAAATCAATAGGATTTCCCCGAGGAGAGGTTCAATAAATTGAAGGCTCAGGATCTAGAAAACGACAAATGCAAATTTTCCTAAACTAGGACAAAGCACGATCGAGACTTAGATTCGGAAAATCCTAAATCCAGAGGGATCCAACCAAAGGGACGAGTTCGAAGGAACGGAATTTCAAACAAGAATATATTTTAAAACAAGGCTAAAATTCCAAATTACTTTCATATATGGAAAATCCTTTTAAAATTACTTAAAAATCATTTAAAATATTTCATTGTCAAAAATACGCTCTCTCGTGTAATTCTGGTGATAATTCCACTCATTCTAGAGTATTGCTACTCTATCTCTAATGAGTGTTTCAACTTCATAAGCTAAGGTTTGTATAACCAAAGCTCTGATACCAACTGTAACGACCTGGCATTTTGACCCGTCTTCGCAGGTAATTAAACCAACTCGAATCGTTCAAAACAACAGATTGTTATCGCTTATGAACTTGAAATATTAATCATCACAGAATCACAGACGCATAACAAAGAATATCTTACAGCGGAAGAGAAAATGTATACAGTAATACAAAATCTTTTAAAATATTTTTCATGATATCAGAGTACAAAATAAATACAGATATAGCGGAAGACTGAATACAGAATCATACTGATATATGAATACAACGACAAAGTGCGGGTAACTGCATAACAATAGCTGGATGATTGGATCTCCAACAAATCTCAAGCTCCCACAGATATATCTCCAAACTGAAATACTCGGTCTGACCCGGGCATTTTGCAAGAAATAAAACAAACAAAATACAAGAGTCAGGACTAACAGTCTTATATAAGTGAATTAACTCAAAATGACGTGTTCACTGAAATGTACAGTAACTTAAAGGATGTTTGGGATTCCCATCCTTCAAGGATCCGTGGAACTAATATCAATATAATAATACACTATTATTGAAATGTCTATTCAGTAAAGTAAACATAATGAAAATAGCGTAAGCGGGATTACATTTTTACCCTTACACCGTTTATAATATCGTAGTCTATACAGTACCGTAAACCCACCCTAACACGGATGGCATCAGAGGGCACTCCATAGGTACGATACAAATCAAAATCGTATGGGGCTCGCTAGGGTAAATGACAAGGCACTCGATGCAATACCAGGGTAGGATTCTACCAATTGCACTCCCGGACCGGTGGTAACGCATAGCAGCCACTACCGCCCACCTCGGAACACACTCCCAAATCAAAAGGGCCCTAATCATCATCATCGTCATAGAAATAGTATCGGAGAAGTATGTCCGATCAAAGGTGCTACCTCAATTAGTCACGGTATAGCTACTGTTTTAGTCATTTCAATTATGACCCGAAGGTCAAGGCCATTTCGTCATCGTTCGCCTTCTTCGATCCAGTGGTCGCCTCCAAACCATCTTGCTGTTGTTCCGATACTCTATCACGTACACAGTTGTTAAAGTGGTATCGGCACTGACAGAGAGTATGCCACTTACCGACTCCGGTCTCTTTAACAACCGACGCTTACACACTTTTTTTTTCCACCGTGGCCATTATATTTGAAATCACATTTTTCAAGTATAACTAATCGACTTATTTCAGGTCTTGCCCCAAAAATCAATTACACAAATCATTTGTCATCGGTTTGAAAATAAAACCAATATTCCTCATTCTTTGTTGACCATTGTTTAACTTCCAAATACCATGAAATGTTGTTATTACTTGGAAATCTTGTACTTCATCCTTTGGATTCACTAGACTGGATTGGACATAATTTTATAAATTAAAAATAACATAAATACATTTAGAAAAGTTGAGTTTTGAAATAGCATATGTATATTAAATTTAAAATAGTGCATAAATATATATATTTTTGGAAAAATAATTATAAAATACATATGGTTAAAGTAATCAAATCATTTGCAAAAGAATACTTATAAAATCAAGTATTGCAGAAAATTACTTTTATGAAATATTTAGTTCAATTCAAGAAATATTAATCCAATCCAATTCTAATTCATGTCTTACAATTCCTTTCCCAACCAAATTTCACATTTAAATCAAATTCCTTTGATTTGGTTCGATTTCAATACCTCACGGTTAAAACGATTCTCACATCATTGTTCACTCATTGTTCACCTCAGTTTTCACGTATCCATTTCATATAACAATCCCCAAATCAAAATGTGATTTATTAGATTCTAGCTTGTTAACAGACTCGTAGTCCATGATTTAAATAAACATATTCCTTTTTATACATGGGCTTATACCTTTTTATTTTAACAAATCCTTCTTAAAATTTCATGGCGAGAATTCATTAACATTAACAAATCATAATACAAAAATAAGTTTGGGAAGCATTTGTCAAGTCCTTGCAAATCCCTTATATTCAATCATTCAATTCAAAACTGTCTCGTTATCACATTATATAAAGTTGTAAAGAATTTATTTAAATAAATTCAACTTGGTGTTAACTTGCAAAAATCACTTTACAACTTATTTTAATACAAATTGGATTTTATAAAAATCTCAAGTAGATATTTGAACAAAACTTACTTTTAAAACTTTCTTTACGCTATATAGGAATTTCATTAAAATTCCTACTTATAAAAATTGATAAAATATTTTAAAATACTTTATTTTATTGACCATGGTGTCTGTGTAAAATTTTCTATCCTTTGGTCGAGTGATACGGATATTTATCATTTTAATCCGTTCTTTAAAATATTCGAATCCCGGGTATGTATCATTTCAACCCGCATCCCAAATCGATTCGAATACAAAAGGTTCGGGTATATAGATCATTTCAACCCGTATTGGTTTCAAGTCAAAAATGGAACTTGCATGGTGAGAAAAGTAACATAGCATGTCAAGCATACAACCATAGTGTCATATGAAATCTCAGTGTGTGTCGCATGTGCACAACCACGAAGCAAACAATTCTAGAGAAAATAACATTTCATTCAACATTTCAAATCTTTAATCCACTTAATAAAAATATTAGTCTGTGAATGAGTAGAAACTCACCTCTCGAGGAAAGCAACGAAAATTGAACTTGACCTAACACTTGAATCGACCAAGCATATCATTATGAATCAAAGGTGACCACTCGAATTTAGCAAAACCCAACGAGATCCAAGGCCATATGTAATCAACATACAGGCTTCCTAAAATCAGACGTGACTGAACTAAGTCTATGCCTCAGCAGTGGCAAAATCCTGAAGCAGAGCCAGTGAAGGAGAACCGCAGGGAACTAGTCCAGGTGATCCTCGACAGTAAAGGCAGAAAGCACATAGGAATATCCACAACGCTTGGCTGAATTTCGCACCCATGTGGTCCACCATCGCAGGTTCTTGGATCGCACAACATTCGGTTTCAGATGATCAACAAGCGAAAGCAGTTCCTATCGTGAGCCTCTCATCAACAACCGTAGTCTTTGAGACATTTACTCGAACAGGTGGTGGCTGGTTACAAACCGTCATCCTTCAGGCAGAGTGTGCCTCGGGTTCGGGGCTACTGAAGCAACAATAGCGTCATGCATGTGGTATGAGAGCTGTTGTCGGAGTCAGGACGGATCGGAGGTGATCGCGTTGAGTTGTGGCACCCGTTTTCTCCCATTAGGTTTCCAGTTCTTTACAGAAAAGAAAGGGCGAGGGAATCGGTTATGTGGATTCGAGTTTGACCTCATGGACTGCCTTCGGTGGCGCAAGGGAGAAGCCGACGATGAGAGACCCAGGCGTAAATTTCAAATGGAGGCGGACGGTGGTTGAAGGAGGCGGCGCTCAACGAACGGTGGCCATCTCGATTTAGGAAGAGGAAGACAACTGATTTGGCAGAAAGGGAAAATCGGCTGCCATTATTTTTGTTATAAGGGAAAGATGTGATTTTTTTTCTTTGCTTTCTTTTTGCCAAAATGAAAAGGGACGGAGGAACATATACAGACACGGTGAGAACGAGAAAAAGGGACATGCATGGAAAGAAACAACGCGTGTTAGATCAAAACTCAGGACGGTGGACAAGTGTTGAGATCAGAGACAGGTGTAAATTTCCCTTAAACAAATAATTCCTAAGTAGAAATACCATATATTATACTATGTATACAAACACTACTTGAAATACAACATGAATTAAAATTTAAAACCAATTTAATCTAATTAAATTAAAATAACTTCTCAAGTTACATTTTAAATAAATTCGTAATTTCGCTTACAACTAAATCAAATTGAATTGCGATACAATCCATTTCAAAATTAGAATTTTAAACAAGTTAACTTTGTTATAACGCAAATATCGTTCGAAATAAATAGAATTTCCAATTCTATCTCAAAACCATAGTATAAATATTTATTATTTTAATGTTAAACCTTAATTTAAATTTATGCTTCGAACGTATAAATTTCTGGGCCGTTACACGAGTTATGCAGGAAATTCATCGCTAAGGTCAATTTAGCGATGGATTAGAAGCGGATACTACCGCTGCTATATGCTGTTTTTCTTGTAGTGGACTAATATAGCATTAAGTAAAGATGATACATCTAAAGATGTGGATCAAAAATTATACATAGGAATGAAAGGATTGTTATTATATATAACTGATAGTAGAGCGGATATAATGCATAGTGTCCGTCTATGTGCAAGATATCAATCGCACTCTAAGGAAACACATTTAAAAGCCGTAAAACGTATTCTAAGGTATGTAAAGCATACATCAGATTTTGGATTGTTTTACCCTAAGGATGATTCATTCGATTTAATTTCTTACTGTGACGCTGACTACGGGATGTAAATGTGATCGCAAAAGTACTAGTGGAACATGTCACTTATTAGTACATTCACTAGTCTCGTGGTTCGGTAAAAAGCAAAATACTGTACCTTTGTCAACAACTGAAGCAGAATATATCTCTGCTGCTTTGGCTTGTTCAACAAAATTTAAATGATTTTGGATTAAAAATAAATAAATCTCAAATATACTGAGATAATACAAGTGCAATAAATATTTCAAAAAATCCAACTCATCATTCAAGAACTAAACATATCGATATACGACATCATTTTCTAAGAGATAATATAAGTAAAGCTAAAATTTCACTTGAATTTATAGAAATAGATAAACAAATAGCGGATATATTAACAAAACCATTAAGCGAAGCAACATTCACTAAATTCAGAAGTGAATTAGGCATATGTTCACTAAGTGAGTTAGAGTAATTAAATATACTATAATATATAAAAATTACACAAGAAATTAGAAAAATAAAATTTAAAACTAAAGTATGTCGACATACATTTATTCATATGTCGACATATAACTGCAAAAATTTAAATTTAATTCCCACCAAAATTTGTTACATTTATTATTTAAATCTTCTACTTCGACTTTTCTTCTTCATTTTCATTTCTCTTCTCTGTAAAAATTCAAAACTGAAAAAAAAACAATGGCTTCCACTAATTTAAACATCCAAATCAACTCCAATTCGCCCGTTGGACCATCCAAGGGTCCATTTCAACGACCTACGCTTTCTCGTGTCATCAAAATCAATGAAAAGATGGAGTATGCTATGCAAATTATGGTTGAAATAAAAGTACTCCAGAATAGAATGGGTCAAGAGCAAAATAGGCAAGGGAAAGTAATAAGAAGCCTCCTAAAGTTTATAATGAATAATGAGGCTAATCTGATTATCATCGACGATGATAATCAAAACATGGATGAGGTGGAAAAGCCAGAGGAAGAACAGGAGGAAGAACCAAAAGAAGAAGAAGAAATGATGGAAGAAGAACCTCAAGAGACTCAGCCAACGATTACGGAAGAAGATGATAAGGTTGTATGTGCAGGAGAGGTCTTATTCGACCAAAATGGGAATGTGACTGAATGGAATGGGGAATTTTGTCTCCATTATCCAAATTGTCCAATTCACAAATCTGCCATTGTCAAAACTAATTAGTGTTTAAGGTTTTCTTTTATTTCCGTTTCTTTACGTTCTTACAATAAATCGTGCTTGTATAAATTCATGTATCTGTACAAACTCAAGTTTAATGCAATAATTGTTTATATTTATAAGATATGTGTTATAATTAGTTATAACTTTATAGATATAAATTAATATGGATATATGATTAAGGGGGGGTATAAATTATCAAACGAATATTTTACTTAGGGGAGTTTTCTACTTTGAATTAGTTATAGATTAAGGAAGAATATCATAATAGGATTAGTTACTTAATTTCTTATCGAGTTGTTTTAGAATTTCATTTTGATAATGCCAAAGGGGAGAAATTATAAAGTATAGACATATTTTATAGGATTCATATAGACAGGGGGAGTATTTGAAGGATCATCATCAACATGTATATACAGGTATGATATTTTATAAACTAAGGTTGTCATCAACAAAAAGGGCGATATTAATGGAGAATGGAGTTTTGATGACAACAACCTTATTTCAATATTAATCGATTATAAAATATATACTAACATTTTTGTCTAATATATATATATATGCATATATGCAGGATTTATATACAGGAAATATTACTAAAGACTGTATAGTTTAAAGATATTAGAGATTCAGAATTCAGAGATATTTCAAGACTCATGAGTATTCAAGATTTCAAGAGTTCAAGACTAATATAGTTATAGAGTCTAGATTATGTAAACTCTAAATAGCACTCCAGGTTCAAATTCAAATTCTGTTTTTAAATTTCAAATTATATCTTCAATCCTCTCTATTTTATTTTCTCTCTTTTTTATTTTTCTTTCTTACTTTACTTTTGTTTTCAAACTCAAGTTTTATAAGTTTTATATATTTATATTTGATATTAATATAGATTTAAACTTTATAATTTTATAAATATGTTTTTATAGTTTATATTTATGTTTTCATATGATTTCCTACTTTATAAAATTAATTTATAACACTATATTTAATTCAATAATTTCCAAAATTATATTTATATCAAAACACTTGAAAAATGCTCAATATTTAATTTTGTACTAAGTATATGTCGACATATAGAAAACACCATGTCGACATATAACTGTTATTTTTCTTCAAATTTGAAAGGAAGTATATTTTCACTATTTGTGACGGTTCTGGAGCATTGCAACCCTTCACAACCTATAAAAAGGGCTTGATTTCAAATTTTTAATCACTCCTTCTTCTCCACTTTCACTCTTTTTCATTACACCATTATTTCTTATCATTTTTATGATTCCTACACCTATACTCTACCGAATTCAATTCTGTTTATACTAATCTTCTTCTCTCTACACTCTCTACTCATTACTCTCTGAATCAAGTGCTAATGAAAAGTTATAGGGCTATTGTAATTAGTTGGCAAATATTTAGGAATCGGTGTTTTCTTGTAGTCGTGAAATCATGGAATGGAATCAGTGTTTTGCTTGTTGCCATGAAATCAAGGAATGGAAGCGATGTTAACCTTGTAGCCGTGAAATCAAGGGGTGTAATTGGATATTGATATATTAATAAAACTCTGCGCAATCCAGCGTTGTGCGGGACTGGACGTAGGAGCAATTCGAACTAGTATAAAATCCGGTGTGTTCTTTCCTTTTCTGAAGTTTTATTTCTGTTTAAATTGTGTCTGTGTTTGATTCTGTATCTGTGATTGTTTCTGTGGTGTTTGATTCATATAGTTGATCGCATAAGTTTAAGATTTTGTTTAAATTCTCAAAAACATTATTCACCCCCCTCTAGTATTTGTTTTGCCTTAACGATCCTTTTCGCAATCCCTAACAAAGGGAAATAACATCAAAATTTTATGAACCATTTAAAGTGGTATGATTTACAAAATATAATTACTTTATAGTTTTTGCAACTTGTTGTGACGGCCCGCCCCGCACCAGCCGACATTTCCAATGAAAGTACATTGTGCCAATGCCCGACTAGCACAGGACGGTCACCAAAGAAAGGAATTTGAACTAACGAGGAACCTGTAGAATGTCTCACAACGCATGGGATAAAATATAATAATAACATAACTTTAGCATAAAACAGGTGAGACAGTGCATAAGCTGAAAACTAAATCATCATTGCAGCGGAAAATCCAAAATAAAGCTTATGTTCCACATCATCATTATTACAACTTTTAAAAAACTGTCTCTAAAGCAAAATAAGAAAGGTACACTACTAATGGCCAAAGTAGTGACCAATAGCGACATAGGGAAAATATATGTATAAATGGTATGTGTAAGCCTCCTGTTCGTCTCTGGACATCCACTTGTGCATATGCACCTGACCTATCTCTAGTCTGCTCGTTTAGGAGCACCCAGAGTAATAAGAAGAGACATAAAACTCTGTGTCAGACAAAAGTCAAGTATGAGCGATAAGCAACAAAACAAAATAAAACAATAACAAGTATAATCTAATCATACCAGAACCTGTTCCTGCAACCAAAGAGTTAGCACAACAAGATGTATAGTACTCTAAGGTAATACTATCATAAAGTGTAAATGGGGATGTGGGTCATGGTGATAGCAAACATCAAACATAGCAATCATCCTCACATCTCTCACTCAGTGCGTAAAGCATACGATATCCACCACCCGATCACCCAATCCTTCGCTACGATCACTTTGCTCGTTAGAGTCACTATGACCCCATTGCACTGATCCATAGCCACTAATCTGTCTCTAAGTGGTGAGCTAAAGTTATGGATATCGATAACCCCTTTGCACTCGTACCGCAGCAAAGTCCAATCGTGAAGTTAACTCATTGGTTCCCATCTGGATCCCGAGTTCTAACTTCTCATTTGAACTACCTTTGCATCTCGGGTTTCCTCCCGTTCGTGTTTCTTCAGTTCGTAGCTCCAAGCTTCCATTCATGTTCATGTTTCGATTCGTGGTTCGCCCTCCTGACATCAGCTCGTGACTCCTGCTAGTGGCCATCGATTCATGACCCCCCTACGAATCACGGCTCATGGCATCGTGACTCCAGGCTCTGGTTCATGGCCTTCGTGATCGGTTCGTAGTCTTCCCTCTAGTTTGCGAGTTGTAGTGGCGGTTTGTGGTGTCTAGGTCCACTCGTGGCCCATAGTCCAGTTCGCGATGCTCCAGGTCGGCTCGTGGGTGTTGCACAAGCTCGTGGCACAGGCGGTTCGTGAAGGGTGGTCCGATTCGTGATGGGGGTGTGCTCTACGATCGGGTTGGGTCGTGGCATGTGCTTTACGAACGGGTCGGTTCGGGTAGGGGCGATCCGATCTGGTCTGGCTCCTGCATATTTTTCCTACAACTTCCAGCGACTGTTTTTACGCCACACGACGGTGTTTTCGACTATTCTAACTATTCTAAACAATTACAAAACATTTCAAACAGTCATAGCAACATGTATAGTCATCCACAAACACCAAAACAATAAATAATCATGATAATATAGATCAAACATACCAAAGAACCCATGTTTTCCCCTAATCATTTTTAAGTATAACTAATGATAGGATTAACAAAACTTAACCAAACTAACCCAAACTTATAACAGAGACATAAAATCATGTTTTAGAATTTTACAAATTTTTCTGAGTTAAAATTTCGCTAATTATCACTAATCACCCCTAATCAACTATAATTAGTGAGAACCTTTGCAAATAACTCACCTTTGCCACAAATAAATTATAAATCTGAACTTTGCTACTATTTTGGGTCGAATTCTGATGCAACACAGCAGCTCCAACTCTGATTTGGTGTTATTTCCCCATGATTTGTTGTAGCTTGACTTTATCTTAAATTGGAAAGCTATTAGGAGCGATTTGGGATGAAATTAGAAGGTGGACGCCATGGCTAGGGTTAGAGGAATGTTTTAGGTGGCTGAAAAAAGAAATAAAATTCATTTCCTAACTGTTCTCAGCCTCCCCATAACCCCAATCCCGAAATGGGTTATGGGCCCTCTTGCTAATCACCCTAATTAGGCCCGGTTAAGCTGTTTTTCGCCTTCTGAACCTTGTTTTAGCCATATCTCCCAAATGGTGAGTCCGTTTGGCTAATATGACCACTCTGTAAACCATTATCCGGATCTAATGGAAAGTGGTTTCAGGTCAAAACTCCTTACCAATCAAAAGTTATGGCCGAAACAAGATCAGCTAGGGGCAAAACGGTAATATAAAAATCGGCAAAAATCATGAACATGGGAAATGACCCCAATAGTCGTTTTCCAAAGTTACATGACCATACGACTTCGTATGTGAAAGAAATAAATATTCTACGATCCTTCGATACGTAGAATGCGGGTCATTGCATTCTCCCCCCTTAAAAAATTTCACTCCCGAAATTCCTTAACCAAAACATACAAAGGCTCCCGCATGCCTATCAATTATTTGCAATCAATCAAACATACATAACAAACACAAGCCTACCCTAGCATGCGGTTTACAAACGAGGGAAGAAACTATCACTATTAAAAACTTACCAGGCAAAGAGTTCTAAATACGACTTTCTTATGCTCTCCTCTGTTTCCCAAGTACAGTCTTTCTCATTCCCGCCTCACTGGACTTTGAGTAGTTTCACCGTCTTCCTTCGAAGTTGTTTTGTATCGTGTCCAGCAATACGAATCGTCTTGTGGTCCCAACCATATCGAGTTCTACCTCGATATCGTCCAACTGATTTGGTGAAATAGTCACATCAGGGTCATGCACAAACTTCCTTAACTGGGAAACATGAAATACGTTGTGAACTCCCGCCATTTTGTCTGGCAATTCAACTCTATAAGCTAAATTCCCAACTCGCTTGAGAACGGGAAATGAACCAACAAACCTTGGTACCTACTTGCATCTCCTACCAAATCGAATCACACTCTCCAATGGAGAGATCCTGATGAATACCAAGTCATTAATGAAGAATTCGAAATCTCTTCGTCTTCTATCAGCCTACCCTTCTGCCTATCTTGGGCAGCCTTCATTCGCTGTTGGACAACCTCATTCTTATCTGAAGTTTTTCTTATTACTTCTAGTTTAAGCACAAATTTCCCACTGTTTTCTAACCAACATGATGGTGAGTTGCACGATCTTCCGTACAAAGCTTCAAATGGAGCCACTCCAATACTAAACTGATAACTATTATCATATGCGAATCCAACTAGATACCAATAGTCATCCCATGATCCACCAAAATCCAATATACAAGCTCTCAAGAGAACTTCTAATACTCGATTCACCCTCTCTGTTTGACCATCGGTTCGAGGATGACACGCAGTACTGAGATATAACTCTGATCCTAAAGCCTCTTTTAAGCTCTTCCAAAACCCGCTAGTAAATAATGGATCTCGGTCACTCACAATGCCTTTGGGTACTCCATGAAATCTCACTACCCACTTTATATACAGTTTTACTAACTTAGCTGACGTTTTATTCGACTTAACTAGTATAAACCTTACACTCTTGGTTAATCGATCCACAATCACCCAAATACTGTCATGGCCCGATCTAATCCTCGGTAAACCGTCTATGAAATCTATCGAGTCTTATTCCCAATTCCATTTGGGAATTTTCAACGGTTGTAACAAACCACTAGGCTTCCTTTGCTCAGCTTTAACTAACTGGCAATTTATACTCTTGAAGATAAACTTCCCAACGTCTCTCTTCATCCCTTCCCAGTAGTAGGTCTGCTTCATGTCCCGATACATTTTGTTACCACCGGGATGTATAGTCAGTCTTGAGTGATGACATTCTCTAAGAACTTCATCTCTCCATCCATTGACATTGGGTACAACCAGTTTATCATCCTTTCAAAGCTGTCCTTCTTTGTTTGGTCCATACTTGTTCATTTTCTCACCATCAGTATTCATCTCTTCCTTGGAGATGATTTCTATTAGGTTTTAGGATCGTCCCTCTAACTGGAACCGATCCGCTCAATCAAAGTCGGTCTAACCGTCAAACTTGCCAATATTTCTAGATCCAATCCATATTTAGGTCTGAAATCATCTCCCACGATATACTCCAATTACTTAAATTCAAGAAACATAGCATCTAAACTGGCATGTTTCTTACTCAATGCATCAGTACAGCACCTAGTCTAGTACCACATGCATCTGTGTATACCGTCATCTCTTCGTTCTATATTACCAGAATCCTACAGGTGATAATCTACTCAAGGGAATAAAACAGGAACAAACATAGCAACCATAGCATCCATCAAACACGTCCTATCCATCACCTGCTAAATCCATACACACGTCGATACCTACTTGACTGGTCCACCAATCCCAAGGATAACGGAAACCCTGCCTCCATACATACGTCGATGCCCACCTGATTGGTCCAACATATCCCAAGGCTAATGGAAGCCCCACCTCCATACGGACTACCTACGTCCAACGTACATTTATCCTCCAAGGATAACTAGATCATGTCCAACGGATCCAAGGTAACGGGCGTCCCCGGATACCCCTGCTTCTAGTCCGCCTAAAACACTCGAGTCCTACCCAAATCTAACAAATATCTTTCTGCCTTCTCGAGTCCAACTCGAGCCAATCCATTTCCTTGCAGCCTTCTCGAGTCCAACTCGAGTCAATCTATTACCCATAAACTCAGACCCAGTCTTGAGTATCCATTACCGACAAACTCTAATCCAGCGTGAGTCATCTCCCTATTCGTTGTATCTCCCAGATCAACAAACACCTATTTTCTTTTATGAGTTCAAGTCCAACTTGAATCGTCCTAACCTTCGTTGCATCCTCCATGATCAACGAACACATCCTATTTCTTCAAAAATAATATCAACATAGGGTCCTAAACAATCCATTACTTTTCATCTTTCTCGAGTCCCAGTCGAGTCATCTCATAACCCTATCGAGTCTAACTCGGGGTAGTCCATACCATCGAATAGTCTTATTATGTCACGCTGCCCATCACTCCCCGAGTAAACCAAGATATCATCCAATGAAAAATTGCAACAACTCTTTATCTCTCGCGCAAACCATCCTAGTCGAACTCGACATTCCCCAAGCACAAGCCCCAAAGGCCTAAACCAATATCAGACAAGCACTCAACACTACAACAAAAACACCATATTACAACTTTAATTTTACAACGGTGATAAACGCACCGTTGTAATAAATGGGTTTTTACAACGGTGGTAAAAGCACCGTTGTAATAAATGGGTTTTTACAACGGTGGTATAAACACCGTTGTAACTACAACAAAAACACCATATTACAACTTTAATTTTACAATGGTGGTTAAAGCACCGTTGTAATAAATGTTTTTTACAACATTTTTCCAGAAAAGTTGTAATAAATTTATTTTTAACAACTGTGTTATTTTGACAGTTGTAATAAAAGCCTATCACAACTTTTATTTTTTGACTGTTGTAATATATGACTATATTATAATATTAATTATTTTCATTAAATAATTTTTAATAATTAATATTTACAACTAATTAGTAATTATTAATTAATAACCTATATATTAATATTAAATATTTAATTAAAAATACTTCAATAAATAAATAATTCATGCTAATAATTAGTAATTGACAACCAATTAGTAATTATTAATTAATAATCAATAAATACATATTAAATATTTAATTAAAAATACATCAATAAATAAATAATTCCTACTAATAATTACTAATTAACAACCAATTAGTAATTATTTAATAATAATCAATATATAAATATTAAATATTTAATTAAAAATAATTATTTATAACTACTTCATTATTAAGTACTAGTAATTAATTAGTAAGTAATAACTAATGAGCGGTTAATAATCAATTAATTAGTAATCAATAAGTAAATAACAATTAATAAATATTTAATTTATAATTAATCATGACTATTAGTAGTAATTAATATTTAGTATATAATATTTTTTAATAAGTAATCGTTGTTGAAAGTTTTTCCAAAATCTTTTGTCAAATATGATCCCTACGGAGGGGGGGTCCAAGGGGGGTGGCAACCCCCCAAGGTGGGGGTGCGGGGGCAACGCCCCCGCTAACGGGGTTCGACCTGCCCGGTCAGGTCGCGGGGGTCCAGGGGGCAGCGCCCCCGGCGGGGTGCGGGGCAGCGCCCCATCCGAAACGGTACATTTTGTGTACTGTTGAATTTGAATCTTACTCAAAATTTAACAACGATCGTTAATTAAGTAACAATTGTAAGTCAAAAATCAGTAGTAAATAATAATAATAATTTATAATTAACTAAAATAATAATTGAAATTAATGATAAAAATATATATTAAATAAGTAATAGCTCCGCGCTGCAGCTATTTTTAGGGACAGTTTAATAGTTCAATCCAAATTTTAAGCGGAAAACCAAAAAAATTGGCTCTAACTACTTCAAGTTTAAGCGGGAAACCGAAAAATTAGCACCGACCTACTTCGTATTTTTTTTAATAGTTGTGTCCACCCATTCTTCCCCTAAATCAATATCGACCTGCCTCCAACCATTCGTTTCCCCAAATCAAAAACTAAAACGCAATCGAGCTTTCCTGTCCTACAATGGTGACTAGGGTTTCCGCCGCCCCATTCTCTTCCTCAGTTTGCGCTCTTCTGCTCTTCTTTTCCTCGTCGTATCCCTTCCTCTTGTCCCCTCTCTTCTCCGTCCTCTAGCCCTAGCTTTCATCGTCGTGGGTAGGAGCTCGCCTTTCTTCCTCTATCTCTACTTAATCGGCCGCCTCTTTTCTGGTTTTCTCCTCTTAGTCGATCTGTTTTGGATTTGCTGAATACGGTAAGTTTTGGATTTTCTATTTCCCACCTTAAAAGTTTTGGGGGAACGCACGTCTTGGCCTTGTTCGTAGCTCACTAATCCTCTTTCAGATCTCGCAGTTACTATATGCTGTGGATTAAACTTATTCCAGTATGCCAGATGTTGTCAATATCTTCATTGTACTGGAGCATCACTATTGGAATTTAAGGTATTGTGACTGTGGTGGCTTTTGTTGGTTTGTTTGTTTGACTTGGTTTGAACTTGGATATGTCATTCGTGCTGTGAGTGTTTTGACTTGGGTGTTAGTGTGGTCGTTCTTGAGTTGTCTGTGCTTTGGTTAGCTTTAAGATTTGTTGGTATTGCTCGGTGGTTTTGGGTTGTTGGTCGGTTGTGCTTTGTCGGAGTTCTTATTGATTGTCTTTGAAGTGTTAAATTGTGTTAAATTGTTTCGATTTCATATTAGTCTTTGAAGTGTTAATATGTTTGTCTAGAACTATGTACCTCACTCTTAGTGAATAATACACTTAGAAATAGATGGTTGCCAATTTTCCTTATCCTTATGTTCTTCATTGGTCCAAGTAACTAGCTTGTTTGTTTTGCGTAAATGCACTGTTGTTGACAATTTATAATTGTTACACATAACTCTTATGTCTGTATATTGGAATAGATAACGTTATCTAGGCCCGATAATTCTCCTTTGATCCCACTTAGGATTAGGAGTTGCAAAGATGTTAGTAGCATGCATCTAAGTATTGACAGGATTTCATTTGATTTTGATTCATGCTTATGATTAAATTAAATTTTGCTACCAACAAGTTTTAGCTGATGGAATATCCATCTTTCAATATCTGATACCACTAATTCGCTATCAAACGATATGTTGGGTTAGTAAATGTGTATAATATAGATCATGGTTCAGCTGAATAATTTGTGGGAACCATGTCAGACCATATTTTTAGCCGAAATTGCTAAAATAAAACGTTGATATCTATGCTTTATTGGTGCCATCTGTTGTTATTAATACGCGACTAATGCAAGGCAAAATGTTTTTTCTAATAGATACTCGAGTGGGAGTTAGCATGGAAAAAAGTATGAAAATTTCATTGGTTTGGCTGAAGAATCCAAGATCAAGTAAGGTTTCTACCTCAGAAATAAGGTTTTGCATGCTATTTTTTTTCCATAGTTCTGGGTAAAGTAGCAGTTTTTAGGCTATGTCTGTCCGGGAAGATATATAATTATGTCCACAAAACCGATAAAAAAAAATATATATGTGTGTGTGTGTGCGCGCATGCATATATATATATATATAAATATGTATGTGTATATATATATATATATAAATTGATTTTTTTCGACACAAAAATAAATGAAATGCATATTATATATGCATTTGGGCATCACTGTACTCATGAATGAATGACACAGAGTAATAAGGATATTTGACGATGAGCATGATGTTGAAATGGATGATCGATTGGGGATGCTGGAGCATAAAGACTTGGTGTATGTCAGTGTGTATGTATATTTATACGAAAGTGTGTATGTAACTAAGTGTATTGAGTGATCAGTTTGTAGTGAGGAATGTATGTATTGTTATGACTGTATTATGTAAAAGTGAGTTGTACGATAGTGGATCAGAAAGTTGTACTAATTCAAATATTGAAATAAAATATTTAATTGATTATTTCAGATCAGTGTAGTATCATTTTATTCAATATAAATATTTATTTTTATATGAAATGTAATGTATAACGAAACAAAAATAATATTGTTATAATTAATTGTAGTAGGAATTACTACAACGGTGGAAAAAAGTTGTAATATATATTACTGCAACGGTGCAAAAATGTTGTAATATGTATTACTACAACGGTGGAAAAAATTTGTAAAATATACATATTACAACGGTGTTGCAACAGTGTAAAAACGTTGTAAAAGATATGAGTCTATTACAACTTCTTAATACACGACGGTTTGCCCACCGTTGTAAAATGTATATTACAACGGTGTTCCACCGTTGTAATAGGGTCATTTTGTTGTAGTGCAAGGAACGTCTCCTCCGAATTCAGACAATCTACGTGAGATGATACTAGCAAAGCAACTAAGAAATCACAAGCAAACATACATCCATGACTCGATAAGACCACATTACAACAAATCATGTAAAGGTTAGTCGAACCACCTATCAGGTTCGTCACAACTAAAGGTCTTTCGACTATCTCAGGTTCCAATCCCAACTTATCTACCAGGTCATTAGATATGAAGGAACGGGATGCCTCGCTATCAATAAAACTAGAACAGGAACATCATAAATAGAAAGCAAACCTCGAATAACGATGCCCTTTCCCTTCTCCGCCGCAGTTGGGGCATTCGACGAAGAAGGAACAACTTTGCTAGCATATGCTTTCACGATCTGCTTCTCTTTAGGAGGTTGTGGACATTTATCCTTGTGATGTCCCACTTGGCCGCAATTGAAGCACTTCCTTTCCCCGGGCTTTTCCTGACAATCTCAAGCATAGTGGCCCTTCTTTTTCTGACCACCCTTGGTCTGATCCTGTTTTCTCTTATTCTGAGAATCCTTCTTACCTCCACCGCTTGCTTGCGGCTTTGGTTCCTCTACAGATGCAATAGCAACATCGGCCTTTGACTTAGGGTAAAGACTCTCCGATCTCAATGCTTTCCCCACTATAGACTCGAACGTCTCGTCGATGTGGTTTATCAGCCTTTCCCCTAAGTACTAATCTAAGTCGGTTATGAACTTCTCGTTCTTCTTCTCGGCAGTGTTGATAAGAAATAATCCATACTTCGATTCCGAGACTGCCCTACCATTCTGCTTAAGCTCCAAAAATTTCCTAAACAATTTAGATTTGTGAGCAACTAGAATGAACTTTTCGCTGATACGAGTCATAAACAGATTCCAAGTAACTTGATCTTCAGGAATAGCCGCTTTAATAGAATTCCACCAATTTATAGCTCGTCCTTGAAGCTGACGCGATGCTAACTTTCTCTTCATGGCATCATCGATTCCTAAGTCCTCGAAGATGCGCTCACAACTGTCCAACCAATCTTGAACATCCATAGCCGATTCCGTTCCGTGGAATGGCTTCCCGCGAAGACTAGTATAATCCTTGTTAAGCTTGGCGAAATCGGCCCTAGGCGCCTGCACTACTGCACCACCACCGTTAGCAGCATTAGGAACTGCTCCCCGAGCATCCCTAAGCATCTCTCGCATGAAGGTAGTAAACATCGTCCTCATATCAGGAGCATTCCCATTATTAGCTCCTCTACTAGTACCCCTAGTATATCGGCTCATCGTTCAATCTGTAAGGAGAAAACGATTAACCATCTCTTCAGTGGTGCCAGTGCAGTGCGACTCCATCTTAGATATACTAATAGTATATATATAGCTTTTGAAAACCAGAATATCACAAATATGCTCTCTCATATACGTATACTATCTCTCCTTAGTGCCTTTCCCTAGGTTAACTACGCAACCTAGAGCTCTGATACCAAATGTGACGGCCCGCCCCGCACCAGCCGACATTTCCAATGAAAGTGCGCTGTGGCAACGCCCGACTAGCACAGGACGGTCGCCAAAGAAAGAAATTTGAACTAATGAGGAACCTGTCGAATGTCTCACAGCGCACGGGATAAAATATAATAATAACATAATTTTGACATAAAACAGGTGAGACAGTGCATAAGATGAAAACTAAACCATCATAGCAGCAGAAAATCCAAAATACAGCTTATGTTTCACATCATCATTATTACAACTTTTAAAAAATTGTCTCTAAAGCAAAATAAGAAAGGTACACTACTAATGCCCAAAGTAGTGACCAGTAGTGACACAGGGAGAATATATGTATAAATGGTACGTGTAAGCCTCCTACTTGTCTCCGGAAATCTACTCGTGCATATCCACCTGACCTGTCTCTAGTCTGCTCGTTCAGGAGCACCCAGAGTAATAAGAAGAGACATAAAACTCTGGGTCAGACAAAAGTCTGGTATGAGCGATAAGCAACAAAACAAGACAATAACAGGTATAATCCAATCATACCTGAACCTGTTCCTGCAACCAAAGAGTTAGTACAACAAGATGTACAGTACTCTAAGGTAATACTATCATAAAGTGTAAATGGGGGTGTAGGTCATGGTGATAGCAATCATCCTCACATCTCTCACTCAGTGCGTAAAGTATACGATATCCGCCACCCGATCACCCAATCCTTCACTATGATCACTTTGATCCATAGAGTCACTATGACCCCATTGCACTGATCCATAGCCACTAATTTGTCTCTAAGTGGTGAGATAAAGTTATGGATATCGATAACCCCTTCGCACTCGTCCCGCAGTAAAGTCCAATCGTGAAGTTAACTCGTTGGTTCCCATCTGGATCCCGAGTTCTAATTTCTCATTTGAACTACCTTCGCATCTCGGGTTTTGGTCTCCTCCCGTTTGCGTTTCTTCAGTTCGTAGCTCCAAGCTTCCATTCATGTCCATGCTTCGATTCATGATTCGCTATCCGGACATCGGCTCGTGACACCTGCTAGTGGCCATCGATTCGTGATCCCCCTTCGACTGCGACTTGTGATATCGTGACTCCAGGATCCGGTTCATGGCCTTCGTGATCGGTTCGTAGTCCTCCCTCTAGTTCATGAGTTGCAGTGGCGATTTGTGGTGTCTAGGTCCACTCATGGCCCATAGTTCAGTTCGCGATGCTCCAGGTTAGCTCGTGGGTGTTGCACCAGCTCGTGGCACAGGCGGTTTGTGAAGGGTGGTCCGATTTGTGATGGGGATGTTCTCTACGATCGGGTCGGGTCATGGCATGTGCTTCACGAACGGGTCGGTTCAGGTAGGGGCGATCCGATCCGGTCTGACTCCTGCATATTTTTCCTGCAACTTCCAGCGACTGTTTTTACGCCACACGACGGCCTTTTCGACTATTCTAACTGTTCTAAACAATTACAGAACATTCCAAACAGTCATAGCAACATGTATAGTCATCCACAATCACCAAAACAATAAATAATCATGATAACATAGATCAAACATACCCAAGAACCCATGTTATCCCCTAATCATGTTTAAGCATAACTAATGATAAGATTAACAAAACTTAAGAAAACTAACCCAAATTTACAACAGAGACATAAAATAATGTTTTAGAATTTTACCAATTTTTCCAGAATTTTCTAAGTTAAAATTTAGCTAATTATCACTAATCACCCTTAATCAACCGTAATTAGTGAGAAACTATGCAAATCCCTCACCTTTGCCACAAATAAATTATAGATCTGAACTTTGCTACTATTATGGATCGAATTCTAATGTAACACAGAAGCTCTAACTCTGATTTGTTGTTATTTCCTCTTGATTTTATGTAGCTTGACTTAATCTTAAATTAGAAAGTGATTAGGAGCGATTTGGGATGAAATTAGAAGGTGGAGGCCATGGCTAGGGTTAGAGAATGTTTTAGGCGGCTGAAAAATGAAATAAAATTCGTTTCCTAACTGTTCTCAGCCTCCCCATAACTCTAATCCCAAAATGGGTTATGGGCCTCTTGCTAATCACCCTAATTAGGTCTGATTAAGCTGTTTTTCACCTTCTAAACCTTGTTTCAGCCATATCTCCCAAACGATGAGTCTGTTTGGCTAATGTGACCACTCTACGGAAAGGTAAACTATCATCCGGATCTAATGGAAGTGATTTCCAGTCAAAACTTCTTATCAATCAAAAGTTATGGCCGAAACAAGATCAGCTAGGAGCAAAACGGTCGTATAAAAATCGGCAAAAATCATGAACATGGGAAATGACCCCAATAGTCGTCTCCCAAAGCTACATGACCATATGACTTTGTATGTGAAAGAAATAAATATTTCATGATCCTTCGATACGTAGAATGCGGGTCGTTACACTTGTCCAGTTACAAATTCGACAAATGATGTACCAGATGAATAGAGATGTTCGTTTTGTAGAAAAAATTAACATCCATATAACGATCACATACAACACTTGTCAGATGGGGTCAAATAATTTCTAAGTGCTTAAATATTTGTTTATACTAAATTTATATATATAATTTCTTTAAATATTTGTTTATATTTTAATGTTTTATTACATAGTATGAATTCTAATTACGACGATACGACGATTCCTATCAAAATCATTTATACACCAAATCAGTTCGCGTGTTCGCGCTATAAGCACAAAACTCATGTTCGCACAAATTATCCAAAACTAAGATCACTCCTAACATAATATAAACTTCATGTTTGCATAAACTATACTATTTGCAAACTCTATTACACATATACGTTTAATACTAACCAAATCAACATAATCTAATGCAATCTACTAAATTAGAAAACGATTCGTTCGATAATAATTTGATCATTATGGTGTTTGATCATTATGGTGATAATATTATCAATTAGGGGGTAACATGATGTAATATACATACATTAACAAGTAGGAATCAATCACAATTTGAATTAAACCTTAAATTTAAAAATACTAAAAAAAAAGTTTAGGAAAATTACCATTTTGGGTAGCTAGGTTGGTGGAGAGGGACTGTAGCATCTTGTAGATGGTGTCGGAGGTGGTTAAGGTGATGGCAGTGAATTTGGAGGTGGAGGAATGACTAATTTAAGGGAAAAACCAATGGAAATGGGAGAATGAAGCTTCAGGTCGCGAATTCTGGAAAATATGCAGGAATTTTCCAATGGCTTCCAATGACAACAAACGACAATTATTCCATCGGTTTCCAATGGCTCCAAACAGCTTGCTTAAAATTCAATGAGCCATTGGATGAGCCGTTGATGATTGTTGGAAACTGGACGTTGGAATACACTGTAGTTCTAGTAGCGATTGGCTTATCAAATAAGTTCTAAAATATTATATACTTGAAGTAAAATTTATATTCCTCTAAATCCGTAATGCAATTGTTTATAAACATAGGTTTATAGAGTATAGTAAAACTCTACATGTATATAAATTAGATCTTTACTGAATGTTTATGGGGAACTTCCTTTACCGCCATACCCTACTCCATTAGCTAAAACATGAGCGGAAATAAGTTCATTTTGGAAAGTGATAATGTATATCCTAGCATATGCTCATTTATTACTAAGCTAAACTAAAATCTAATCTGAGAGTAAACGAACGAATGTATATTAGTACCTATTCATAACAAAAATTTCTCACAAGATTGCCAAAATCTGATTTATTTAATACTACATTGAATAGTGAACCTAAACTAAGTGTAGCTACTCACTTGTTCATATAAAGGGTTCCTATTATTAAACTGAGAATTTTCTGATTTACAAATGAAATCTGTTACCATGTCTCAAATGTTATACAAGTATATTATTTTCAAGACTGAAAGAGGACCATACACTACAACAAAAAGGCACTTTCACAATAGTCAAATTGTGTCATAAAAATACATTAACATTTTTTCTTACATTGTGGTATCCATAGTTGCATAAAATTTATGTTTTTTGCATCACTTGTTGAATGTTGTATAGACCGTTGTACGTTATATATTTACGACACTTATGTACAATGGCAAATTTTCCATATATCAATTAGAAGATATTATGCAATGATCTTTTTATGTTGTAAGATGCAATTTTTACAATGTATTACAAACGTAAATGAATTTTCTCTATATCAATATAATTTTCACAACATTTTGATAATATTTTTGAAAATCATAATATAATATTTCTATTTTATTTCAATTATGCTTAACAAATGTTATAGATATAATTTTCATAACCTGTTCAAATTTCTGATCAAAATAATATTTATGATGTTGCATAAAGTAATCCACAAAACAAGAAGATATGTTTTACATAACATTTCACAGCAAGTAAATCTGAACCAGTACTACGAAATTCTAGACTCCTATATACATAATACATATACATAGAACACAAAACTTATACTTGAAGTAGAAAATGTAATCGTACAATCCAAATCAATAGCTAAAACTAAACGTAATAATAGGTACATGGCTAGCTGTTCTTTTTTCCAAAGATCTCTGCACTCTTACTGCAAATGGAAGAGTGATGGTTAACCTTTCCTTGTAGTTTCTCCTTTCAGCTTTGCTGGAATCTCCAACTCACATTTAGTTGGCTGGGTCTTGATAATTAATTTTTAGGCCTCGACATTTGAAGCCATGGTGGGTATAAATGCACTTTATATGTATAACTTCCCAATAAACTCATGTATATGTATAAAACATATTACACTGTAAATGATGCTATTTTATCTGAACCAGCAATATGAACCTCTAGGGATTCAAATTTCTGAAGTGTGTTTCTCTGCTACCATCCATGTAAAATACTTGATCAAACTAAGAATACTGTATTTTCGAAGATTCCTTTCATATAATATCAAAATAAATAAATTCTAAACGTATGCAACTTGTCTAATCTATGTAATCCTTGATTATTATGATAACTAAGTAAGCTTTGCTATTGCAAAGTACCATTTATTTATCAAGAATCCCGTGGTCCAAGAGCTGAAAACTAGAGTAAGCCAGTTATATAGTTAAACTTAAATTCATTTGCAGAAAACTAAAACTTTAAATGTGCTTAATTTTTTCCTAAATTATCCATTTAAACCAACCACTCTTCCCTAGTCATTATATGTTAGCACTGACTAGGCCTCTATTGCCTATAATTCTAGATTGCACAAAATGAACATACTTTAGTACGCGTTACGTTTAATTGAGCCTCTAGTTCTACATAGGACCAAAAAATCCAAATGGTACTTTCGCTCAATCTGAGTATAATGTACTGAAGAAGCTTATATTTAAAAATATGTAACCAATAACTGAGGAAGAAAAATAATAAAATGTTGCATCGCATAAAACAAATTTGAATAGCCACACTTGTAGAGCTCAGTGATAATCCTAGTGGAGCACATTTGGTTCTTACGTCAATTACATAATGCAGATTGCGTGGCTAAAATAAATAAGGGAAATAATGATGATCTAAAATTTCATGTATCATACACATAACACATATGTCATACACAGGGTTCAGCAAAAATCTTGGTGGATCGCATTTTCAATCAAAATATTAATTTATACACACACAGAGTCTAATATACTAAATCAATGAAAAACATTGAAAGCTTTGTTGTTTGTTGGATTATACCGGAAAAGTAATACAAAAGATATTGAGTATAGGCTAGAATTGTGACACGGGTGGCTCGGTCAAATATCTAAGTATATCTACAATCAAGAAATGTGGTATGGACTTTTAGTGTATTTTTACATGGATAGTAGATATAGGATAGAATGGGACAAGACATTAATTGAATACAACCAACATGAGGTTTATGAACTCAGGAAAAAAATAAGTGAGTAGCTCATTAAAAGTACAATCATGTCATGTCATTATGAGTTTTGACATCTACATAATATATATTAGCATGGCGTGTGTGGGATGGAAAAGAGTCAGCCATGCGAACACTCGCAAGTTCCACAACTAATAAAGTATGTCCGAGTTAATTATCACAAATGTAATGAACGTATGAAACGATTTGAAATCCCCCTATCTCCGAAGAGAAGGGAAAGGCCGAATTGAGTTGAGAACACGACAAATCAGTACGCAAACGTAAGAACATTCCATTGTTATTACTACAATTACATCAAAGAATAAGAATAACGGAGTATGGATAAATATTACCCATTGTAAAATATCATAGATTTAAATTACTAAGCAGCGGAAAATAATACATAACACAATTGAAAGAAATACACGGATACAAGCTTTCGGAATATAGCTCCAGCTGTAAATCCAGGATCCTGTATAAAGAAAATCCTGCAAAACCAAAACTATTGGTTACCCATGTGGAAAATTGGGGCACCCAGAGTTTAGGTTAAAACAATAAACTCCAGGTCAGTCATGTGACTGGTGTGAGAACTAAAACAGTTATATAAAACTTTACATTAAAATTAGGTAAATCAAGGGACCACGCCGTATAACACGGAATGGGTTTACCCCGTTGAATACCACTGCATAAAACAAACAGCGCAATGCTAATTAAAGAAAATGAAGCTATTATAAGACTCAGGTCCCATTACACAATGCAACGCAAGCCGAAGGAGAGAGTTTTCCCTTATAATAGCCAAAGAATGCTTGGTACGTTTAAAACAACTATTATAGAGAAAACTAAAACGACCCAAAACTCGCCCATACTGGAAAGCCCGGATTAAGTTGAGAACACGACAAATCCGAACACAAATAGAAGAACATTTCATTGCTTATTACAACAATTACATCAGAGTACACGAATATAACAGAGTATGAATAAACAATATACATTTGATAAATATCAGAGATTCGAATTACAAAGCAGCGGGAAAATAATACATAACACAACTGAAAGAAATACATGGATACAGAGCTTTCTGAATATAGCTCCAGCTGTAAACCAGGATCCTGAGAAAATAATATCTGCAAAACCAAAACTACAAGTTGCCCGTGCGGAAAATAGGGGCACCCAGAGTTTAGGTTAAAACAATAGACTCCAGGTCAGTCATGTGACTTGTGTGAGAACTAAAATAGTTATTTAAAACTTTACTTTTAAAATAAATCAAATCAAGGGACCACGCCGTATAACACGAATGGGTTTTCTCCCAAGAATACCAGTGCATAAAACAAACAGCGTAATGCTTTTTGGGAACAGCGCAATGCTTTTTGGGAAAACGAAGCTATTACAAGACTCAGGTCCCATCACACAATGCAACACAAGCCGGAAGATAGAGTTTTACCTTATAATAGCCAAACATACTTGGTACGTTTAAAACAAATCATTTTGATATTACTTTAAGTGTAAAGTGTATAAAACAACTTCAAATATAAATGTATCAATCATAGATGACATAGTATCCCATGCTACTATGTCGCCAGACTAGTTCTGCAATTTAAAACTGAAATGTCACGTATTGGAAATTGGATTCCATCTATGAACCAAGGCAAGAGAGTGTCCTTACCGAATTCGAGACAGTCTAGCCTACCATGTCTCTGGATCCATACTCAGGTGAGCCCTTAGGAGAAGCAAGGCCAGTCCACTCTTATGTTTGAGGATTAGTAATTCCTTTCCCCACCCTATGGAGCGTAAGTCTGGTCAGTATGTCGACTATATCCATCCATCGACCCCGAAGTTACCGATATATCCGAGGTACCTCGCTTTCCAACATCCACATAAGTAGAAATGTCTGGGTTCCATACCATGACACAACTCCTAGCTAGAAACAAAATGCATGTCCTCCCTGCCATCCTTCTCCCATTTCTGGTTCATACCGGTGAGTGAAGCTCGCGAATTAACGCTACACAAAGTTATGCTATTTAAAGCCGTGCTTTGATCATCAACCACAAGGCCCTGCTTTTGAACAAAAGCCTTGATCATTTGCATCTCAGCATACCACACTGACAATTCATGCCATGCGACTGATGTCTATCGATATGTAACCTCTAAGTCGTACGTCTCAGAGAAGGGTGTTAAGCAAGAGAATAAATTCTCCGCCACCAAATTGAGATATATTTAATAGCAACTAATTGGTTATGTGATGAACTACAATGTCAAACACATAATACATTTCGAAATCATTCCGACAACATCGGGTTTAGCCCTCGAAATCCTTTCTGTTTTATAAAACATTCCCTGTCCAAAATCGGGAATTCATTTCTTTTCACTTAAGAAAAATATCGTTTTGAAATCATTCATTAAATTTGAAATGAACTCAACAACATCTCTAAACATATCATAGTCAAATCGTGAAGGGTATCACAAGATGTTAGCATATAAATATTTCTACCCAACCTAATGCTAAATGTAAAAGCATATCTTGCTCATAAACTGGTCGAGCACAGTCCAAACAATCAATCAATCACAATCAGTATCAGCAACCAAGTATATTTGGTTTATACCACACGTTATGTTTCAATAAATTTAATTACCATTCATTCCTTCACATCTAATTAAAGATTTATTAAAACTCTTCTTCGTTTTTAATCCCTAAAATCATTACTTAATGATTGTTCAACTTTTTAGAAATTAATCCTATCGTTACTCGGGTTAAAGAACAAATGTTATTTAAAACACAACGCACGATAAACCCAAAATCATCTTCCATTCAAATGGAACTTTCACGGAAATCATAACAGTATATAATCGATATAAATTTTCGTATCGAATCAATACTATAAATGGAATAGCGGTAAGGCTTTCTAAATTCCATAAATAATAACGGTCTTCCTTTGCAGAAGCTCATCTCGATTATTACCAAATCGAATTCCATTCAATTCCAATTTAATATTTTAAATTGGAAAACTTTACTTTGGAAAATTCCATTAATCTTATTTAAAATATTATAAATTCCAAATCATATCTTCATTGTTACTCGGATTTAAGAACTAGTGTCTTTTAAAACATTGCTCACAATAAAACAAAAATCCAATTTCAATCCAATTCCAATTAAATATTAATTAATTGGGAAACTTCTCTAAATCTTATTTAAAAGATTTATTCCATTCCCAACCAGGTTTAAGAACAGTGTTAATAAAGACACCATTCACGACAAACCCAAAATCCACTTTGATATTAAATACAAGGCTCTGAATAGAAAATAATATTGGCTTATATTCAATATCAAATCCTGAAACTAACGGATATCGTAAAGGAAATAACGATATCTATATCTTCCAAATTCCTCAATAGTATCCGTATAATCACAGAATCCAATATCGAAATATTCCGAAGATTATTTCCATTCAAATCCATTCCAACTTATTATTCTAGTTATTAACTCATTTAGATAAAAATGTAATTTATCTTTTCAAGTGCGGAATTTTTCATCCAAAAATTTTCCAAATCATTTATCATGATTTTACACGATTTTTCCATATTTTTAATAATTTTATCATGGTCCCTACAGTCGATTTCCAATAACGGCCACCGAACTGCATCCATAGCGAGCTTTTCTGAAATTGATTTGGATATATCTCAAGATCTAACTGTTCAAATTTAAATCTCTTATATTCATTGGAAACATCTTTTCGATACGAAACCAACAATTCTGGTTTTAGGAGAGTTCGACAGTCGGATCTCCCGTTACTTCAATTTGAAGTTAATGGTTGAAATTCGCTAACGGTCATTGCGCGACGCGTTCTATTCAAGCCATTATATATATATTGTTGATTTCTATTTAAAATGTATTTTATAAATTCGTTTAAAAAACGATTCCAACTTCCTTTTCCATTTTAAATCAAAATCAAATATTCCATTGCATGATAATTTTATACAGTGCATATATATGTTAGAATTTATATTTTTAACAATCCAATAATTATTCCATTACATGACAATTTTCTACATCTTATATATAAGGTCAAAAAAGAAAAGCAAACAAATAATTATTTCAATACATGACCATTTTATATATCGCATATACATAATATTTTTAACAGTCCAATAATTATTCCATAATGACAATTTTCTACATCTTATATATAAGGTCAAAATGGAAAAGCGAACAAAAAATTATTTCAATACATGACCATTTTATATATCGCATATACATGTTAAAAATTATATTTTTAACAATCCAATAATTATTCCACTACATGACCATTTTCCAAATCACATAATCAATTTTATCGCATTTCAATTCTATACAACGCATATATACTTTATATAACGCATATATATTTTATTCAATGCATAAATACTTTTCGTACAACGCATATTTTTTTTTCATACACGCATATATATTTTTCATAACGCTTATATATATTTTATTTACTCCATTTCACATCACAATCACAATACAATACAGTGAATTTAGTCATCCATGGTTTTCAAACAACAGTGAATGTAAGCTACCAGGCACCGTACAACATTTTTGATAATTAAAAACTGATAAAAATCAATACTGGCAGTTCATATATCCGGTTATAAAGTAAATAACTGTACAAATATTTTAGTGAGACCAAGTCTTAAACGACCCAAACTCTCCCTTTCGGGAAAGCCCGGATTGAGTTGAGAACACGAAAAATCAGAATGCAAATAGAAGAATATTTCATTGCTTATTACGACAATTTCATCAGAGTACAAGAATTTAACAGGGTATGAATAAATAATTTACATCAGAAAAATATCAGAGATTTAAATTACATTTAAATACATAGTAGCGGAAAAATAATACATAACACAACTGAAAGAAATACACGGATACAGAGCTTTCCGAATATAGTTCCAGTTGTAAATCCAGGATCCTGTATAAAGAAATATCTGCAAAACCAAAACTACTAGCTGCCCGTTAACATGACCCAAACTCGCCCTTACGGGAAAGCCCTGATTAAGTTGAGAACACGACAATCAAAACACAAACAATAGAACATTTCATTGCTTATTACATTAGAGAATAAGAATATAACAGAGTATGAATAAATAATATACATTTGATAAATATCAGAGATTTAAATTATACTGCAGTGGAAAAATAATACATAACACTACTGAAAGAAATACACAGATACAGAGCTTTCCGAATATAGCTTCAACTGTAAATCCAGGATCCTGGGAAAATAAATCTACAAAACCAAAACTACTAGCTGCCCGTTTGGAAAATAGGGGCACCCAGAGTTTAGGTTAAAATAATAAACTCCAGGTCAGTCTTGTGACTGGTGTAAGAACTAAATACAGTTATTAACTTGGTTTTAAAGTAAGGTAAATCAAGGGACCACGCCGTATTACACGGAACGGGTTTTAACCCCAAGAATACTAGTGCATAAACAAACAACGCAATGCTAAAGAAGAAAAATGAAGCTATTATAAGACTCAGGTCCCATCACACAATGCAACGCAAGCCGGAGGATAGAGTTTTATCTTATAATAGCCAAATAATGCTTGATATGCGAAATTTCATCTTTTATTATTACTATAAGTGAAGAAATCAACTTCTAATGTAAATATGTCAATCGTAGACGACATAGTATCCCATGCTACTATGTCGCCATACTAGTTCTACAATTAAAACTGAAATGCCACGTATTGGAAATTGGATTCCATCTATGAACCAAGGCAAGGGATCGTCCTTACCGAATTCGAGACTCTCTAGCCCGAGCCTTAGAATCAGAACACATCGATCCTTGGATCTTCAGGTTAGGTCCACACAAAGTGGATTAATAATCCCTGAACAATACGTTTCCCCGCCCTGTGGGGCGTAAGTTTGGTTAGTATGTCGACCATATCCATCCATCGGCCCCGTAGTGACCGATATATCTGAGGTACCTCGCTTTTCATCATTCACATAAGTAAAAATGTCTGGGATCCAAACCATGACACCACTCATAGCTAGAAGGAAACGCATGTTCTCCCTGCAGTCCTCTCCCGTTTCTGGTTCATACCAGGGTGCGAGGCTCGCGAATTAACGCTATACACAAAGCTATGCTATTTAAAGCCGTGCTTTGATCATCAACCACAAGACTCTACTTTTTAGCAAAAGCCTTGATCATTTGCGTCTCAGCTTGCCACACAGGCAATTCACGCCATGCGATTGATGTCTATCGATATAAAACCTATGAGCTCGTACGCCTCAGAGAAGGGTGTTAAGAAAGAGAATAAATTCTCCGCCACCAAACAGATATATATTTAATAAAGATCAATCAACACATAATAAAATCCAATGTTAGACACACATCCATTTAAGGTTCGTTCTGGGTCTGAACGAAACCGGAGGCACCTTATTCCTCATCCCATATGTCCAATATTGGAGAGAGGTCTTCGCATATCCAGTCGATCTCCAAGTACATTTGGACGGTCAACACTTATTACCTTGTCTTGGGTGTACAGATCAATCAAGACATCAGTAATCATCCAATCGATGTGAAGGCCTCTGGTCTTCAACCACCGTCTTCATCATTGACTTATCGTTGTATCAGTTATTCAGAATGGGTATAAACCACGCCTTTCCGAATAACCCGCATATATTATAATCAAATGATATAAACACACAACATACGCCTCATTCCAATCCAGAATATTCTTTTATTCAAATACTCTTTTCACAATTTAAACCAAACTAAGGTTTTCCAAACTAGTCGGGATTAGCGAACCTTACCGAAGTAATCATTTATTTTATTATCCCAATCCCAACCTATTCCTCTTATGGAGCAAAACTAGTGATACTCCATATCTAACACCATTGTGTTATTGGTAAAGTTAATTACCATTTCCCGTTCAAATCTAATTAAATATTTAACTATCGCTTGGAGCAAAACTGGTAATACTCCATTCTTGATCATTTCTCAAATTTGATAATTTAAATTATCACATTCCAATCTAATTAAAGATTCATTAAAACTCCACTTAGTTTTAATATTCCAAAAAATCATTATTAATGATTATTTAACTTTGGGAAATCAAACATGCCACATTGACAATCTACACCGTACCATTCATTACAACAAAAACACCATATTACAACTTTAATTTTACAACTGTGCGAAAAGCACAGTTGTAATAAATGCTTTTTTACAACTATGCAAAACACACTGTTGTAATAAATGTTTTTTACAACTGTGGAAAAATCACTGTTGTAATAAACATATATATCACAACTTTTCTTTTTTGTCTGTTGTAATAACTAATATATACTAATTAATTTCTTATAATTAATAGTTAAATTAGAAAGTTGTTTAAACTTATTTTTAGTAACTCTTTTTTCTATTTCTTGTATTAGAGACCTATTAAATATTAATAACAACTTATATTTAATAATTAGTAATATTAACATTTAAGAATAATTCATATTCAATAATAAATTTACAAATTAATACCAATTCTATTAATTACTATTAGATTAGATAAAAACTGCTTAATTGATGATTAATAAATACTAGTTACTTTTTAAAAATTACTATTAAATATTCAATAGCATATAATCAATATTACCAATTAAAACCTATTAGTAGTCAATATTTACTATTAATTTATAATAATTAATTTGAAAATATGAAATAATATCATAATTCTATAATTAACCATTAATAATTATCGTTCATGAAAACTAAAAAAATAATCAATTTTTGATAACTAATAATTAATATTATTTCATAAAAATAGTAATGACAATTTTTTTAATAAATAAAACTTCAATAAAAATAATGAAATATTATATATAATAATTAAAAACAATAATTAAATGATGATAATTAATATTAACTTAAAATATGAAATAGTCCCTTTTACCAATTAGTAATTACTAACTAATTAGTAATTAATAACTTATTCAACAAAAATAAACTCTAGTTTAAAAACTTTTTTAAAAATAAACATGGCAAGGAAAAAACTAAGCAATAAATATTGATTTTTATACGCACGTTACATTTTTGGGTACGAAAATAAAATTTCCGCTGGCTCCAAAACTGAAATTTTGGGTTCGAAACTAAAATTTCACTTACATTCCTGCTTCAGACCGCCTAAAAATTCATTTTCACAAAACTAAAATCAATTCGTTGACCACAAAACATCTCGTCATCAGGCAAACTGCAAAATCCAACATATCCCGTTCCTCTCACAACAACAGTCCATGTTCCTCCTCTGAAAACCCTAGAACTCCTTCAGCTGCCACTTAGAGACCTCATCGTCCCAAAATGAAATACAACCCGAGAATCACTAGTTCCCGCCGCAAATGCAGAAAGGCACACTTCACGGCGCCCTCCAGCGTTCGCCGGAGGCTGATGAGCTCGCCACTCTCTGTTGATCTCCGTAATAAGTATAACGTTCGTTCCGTCCCAATCAGAAAAGACAACGAGGTCCAGGTGGTGCGTGGAACCTTCAAAGGGCGTGAAGGCAAGGTTACTCAAGTCTACAGACGCAAATGGGTGATTCATATCCAGAGAATTACAAGGGAGAAGGTAAATGGATCTACTATCAACGTTGGAATCGATGCATCGAACGTCGTGATAACGAAGCTGAAATTGGACAAGGACAGAAAGGCACTACTCGAAAGGAGGGCGAAAGGTACGATGGCTGCTGATAAAGAAGCCAAGGGTAAGTTCACCGTAGAAGATGTTGCTGCTGGGGCGTCACTTCAAGAGGTTGATTAAATTTCTTTATATCAAATTTCAACTGGTTTTTGATTTAATTAAGGAGGTTATCTTAAATTTTGTTATAATATGCGATGCCTATGAGATTACCATGTTTGAACTGATAAAGACAATTCATGTTCCTCCAGCATAACGCCACAAATCAAAAACCATTTTCCCGCTCATTATAACCCTTTCAGATCCGCCTTAGCAACCACATCGACCTCTGCAATCATCCAACCCACTCTCGTCTGCTTCCTCCATAAACTGCCACAATCGGATGATACTACAACTAGATCCGAACCCCTATCATATTCGCAAACACCTACTTGCTTCCAGTGTTTATCTTACTAAGAGCCATTACGTGAATGACCCTGTTATGAAGTCTTCTTGTTGAACTAACAATTATAGAGCTCCTAGTTTCGTTTGTTATTGAGGGAAAGAACGAAGGAAGTAATAATTTTATTGGGTTTGGGAACTAAGATTTGAGAAAGGAGAAAAGAAAAGATAAATGCAAGCCCTGATAGCTAAACATTTCCATTCTTGTTGTTGCTGAACACCAGGTTGGTTTGTACTCACTTGATTAAATTAAAATATTTTATTCCAGTTATTATTATAATTCATTTGTCAAATTAATTCAGCACTCCAATTTGTTAATGGCAGCATGATGGTGTGTTATAGATAGTGATGAACTTGCAGTTACTTCCTTACATATGTTATGTTTTCAGACAATGAACTAACAACATATGGGAGCTAGCCTCAATATTGGAATCGGTGCTCTTTGTTAAGTCATTTAAATTATTCTGAGAAGTGATTTTCAGTTGAAGATGCAAATGGAGAGATGACGGCGGTTGGAAAGCCAACCAGTCTAATGGTGAGCCTCTTATTGACTGAACTTTATGAATTCACCGTGGCTTATGCTACCGGAGAGATGGCAAGCATCAAGAATGCGCTGTGTTTGATCTCTTCTTTCGGAAAACCCTTGTTGAAGATTTTGAATTATTGTGTTTTTGTTGTAATATGGTCATTATAAAAATCGTAGCACTTGTTGAAGATTTTGAATTATTGTTTGTAATACAACGGTGTTGTCTAAAACTTATTGTTTGTAATACTTAATATTTGAGTATTTTAATAAATTAGTTTACAAATAACTGTAATATCGGATTTGCTTATGGAGTATTGCTATATTTAGTGTATTGTTCTTTTCAGTTGCAAAAGATGTTTAGTTTTTAAAAAACCCAAATGTCAATCACAACGGTGTATAACAGTTGTAGTAGATTTTATTACAACGGTGCATAACTGTTGTAATAAAGTTTATTACAATGGTGGAAAAAAGTTGTAAAATATACATATTACAACGGTGTTGCAACAGTGCAAAAAAGTTGTAAAAGATATTAGTCTATTACAACTTCTTAATACACGACGGTTTGCCCACCGTTGTAAAATGTATAACCTCTGAGCTCGTACGCCTCAGGCAAGGGCGTTAAGCAAGAGAATAAATTCTCCACCACCAAACAGATATATATTTAGCAGAGATCAACAAATACTGTTCGAAATACAATGTTAAACATGTAATCCTGTCTTTAACTGGGTTAAAGAACTAATGTTATTTAAAACACAGTTCATGATAAACACAAAATAACATTCCATTAATTATGGTATCTTCACGGAAAATAGATCAATATATAATCGATATAAATTTCCGTATCCGACTAATAATATAAATGGAATAACAACAAAGCCTTTTAAATTCCATATATATTAACAGTCTTCCTCCACAGAAGCTCACTTCGATTATTACCAAATCGAATTCCATTCAATTCCAGTTTAATATATTAAATTGGAAAACTTTACTTTGGTAATTTTCCATTAACTCTTAATAAAAAAGATTTATAAATTCCAAATCACATTTCACGGTTAATCGGGTTAAAGAACAAATGTTGTTTAAAACATCGTTCACTATAAACCCAAAAATCCAATTCTTTTATTCAATTTCAATTAAATATTAATTAATTGGAAAACTTCACTAAATCTTAATTAAAAGATTTATTCTTATCTCAACTGGGTTTAAGAACAGTGTTATTGAAGACACCATTCACGACAAACCCAAAATCACATTCTATTATTCAATTCCAATTTAAAATTAATTAATTGGAAAACTTCACTAAATCTTAATTAAAAGATATATTCTTATCTTAACTGGGTTTAAGAAAAGTGTTAATGAAGACACCATTCACGGCAAACCCATAATCACATTCTTTTATTCAATTCCAATTTAATATTAATTAATTGGAAAACTTCACTAAATCTTAATTAAAAGATTTATTCTTATCTCAACTGGGTTTAAGAATACCGTTAATGAAGACACCATTCGCAACAAACTCAATATCTAATTTAATACTAAATATAAGGCTCTAAATAGATTTTATGTTGGCTTATATTCAATATCAAATTCCGAAACCAACACATATCGTATGGGAAATAACGATATATAGCTATCTTCCTAATTCCTCCACAATATTTGTATAGTCACGGAATCCAATATCGAAATATTCCGGAGATGATTTCTATTCAAATCCATTTCAATTTATATATTGGAAATTTCTGGTTTTATTAAAATCCTTTATAAATCCAATTTATTTTGGATTTCAAATCTAGTTAATAACTAGTTCATTTTGAAAAAAAAAATATTTTTATCTTTTCGGACTTGGAATTTTTCATAAAAATTCTTTCCAAATCATTTATTGTGATTTTACACAAATTATTAATAATTTTATTAAGACCCTTTCAGTCGATTTCCATAAACGATCATTGAACTGCACTTGTAGCAACCTTTTCCAAATTTGATTTGGACATAATCTTAAATCCAACCATTCAAATTTAAATCTCTTACATTCATTGGAAAGCTCTTTTTGATACGAACCCTACGGTTTCAGTTTTAGGAGAATCCGACGATCGGATCTCTCGTAATGTCAATTCGAAGCCAATGGTCGAATTTGCGAACAGTCGCGGCGCGGCGTATTCAGGCCATTAAATATATATATTATATATATTTCGTCGATTGCATTTAAAACATATTTTATAAATTCATTTTAAAACAATTCTAGCTTCATTTTCAATTTTAAATCAAAATTGAATATTTCTTATCATTAATATACAAATGATAATATTTTCAAAATATCATATTTTGAAATCTTTTCCTTTTCGATATTCATTATAAAATGAATAAAATCGATATAAATATCGTTCGCATTAAAATGGCGCAAATCTAATCAACACGACTTCATATATTACAATATTTTCGTGTCCATCCAAAATCGGACATCAAAATCAGATTTTAATCTTTTACTGAACATTATTTTAAAATATTCCTTATTTTAAAATATTCGTTATTTTAAAATATTTGTTCTTTCCGAATTGGAATCAGACACAGTCAATTACCATATAATATTATTTATATGGGTTTCATACAATACATGTACACAACTATGATAATACACAAGCAACCATCATCCAGAGTGCATTACACAACTGCATAAGCATTAAATATAAATAATTAACGCTTACAACAGCCTGTCAACCAATCTATTGATATAAAACTAAACAATTGGGATTAGTGTTCGTCCAAAATCATCCCAATACTCGTGTGGGGTTTCAATCAACAAACACTGAATATTATTTGTGCATTTGGGGGATGTGTAAAATTTATCATCCCAATCCATATAAGTTAAATGGGTGCACATAAACAAATCGTCCGATTTGTAAATGAATATTTATTTTCATTTTAGGAGAATTTTTATGTGTTTCATATATACGTTAAAAATTATATTTTTAACGATAAAATATTTTTTTCCACACATGAATATTTTATACAGTTCATTTATAGAATAAAAATGATATTTTTATTGTTCTAACATTTTATTCAACACATACAATCATCAACCACAATACAGTCCATTCAATCCAAACAAACAATCATGTTTGTACAATAAATGGTGTCAGGTGCTACTAAGCACCATCTGCATCCTAGTATATATTTAACTATAAAATAAATAGAGTGAGAAGGTGTTCTCACAGTAGGTTTCCACTCCGTCAGTTTTATTTCAGAACAGTTTGGATTTGTATTTTCCCGAAATTCTATCTTGCTCCAAATTGGACCCGGTCAGTCTTGTTGTGAAGCTCTCGTCCCCACGATCTCATTGGATCCAGTTTCGTTCAATTCCGCCCTCGTATTGAAAAGTTATGATGGTAAATGCGTTAATTACATTTCGAAGTAATTAAAATGGAATTAATTTAAGTAAATTCCCTAATTAAGCTCATACCCTTCGTTTAAACCAGAAAACCCGTCATTCCCAGGAAGGATCGCCATCGCTTGTCACCTCCGACTGCCTGGAGTCGATCAGGATGGCCCACGACGTCGACCTCCCGGTCATGCACCTTTTCCATCAACAGCTCGGATTCGAGCCACCCTCCTCCTTGAAAAACGTGGTTGAACGCAAGCCCTTTGAGGCGCGATTTCTTCTAGAATACATCACGAAATCGAATCACGTTGGTGTGGATTAGAAGATCTTGAACCACTCTTTGATTTTCGCTTTATGAGCCTCAATTAATTCTTCTTAGATTTTGAGAAATTCGAGCTCGAATTTCTGAGCATTTTGAGCCCTCTAATTCGAACTGCCGATGGCTGTGTATTGGGGAGACTAGGGTTAGCACTTAGGGTTTTTATATAAATATTTTATTATATTTTAATTCGAAAAATTAGGGTTTTGTATCCGAACACCAAATTGAACCCAACGACTATCGCCCATAGCCAAATACCCTTATTCCGGACACAATGGAATATGTTTTGTAAGCCAATTCTATCGTTTTGATCGGTTTTTTGTCAAAATTAAAATAGAAATCAATGTAACTGAATTCAAACGTACATTTTTAATTTACTGGGGCCATATACTAACTCCAAAAATTCCAAAAAATAAATCTAGCTATGCTTTGATGATACGGTCCTAATAAAACTAATATTGTCGAATTTGGAGACCTTTTGAAAAATAGCAATTTTCCAGTCGATTAAATTCAAACTAAAATTACCTAACACGTTTTCTTTTTCCGCGCTCAGATATTAATTCCAGAAATTATGAAAATTGGAATCTAATGATAATTTGACATTATGGATCTAACAAAAGTGGTTTCGTCGAAAACGGAGGTCGTTTACAAAATGGCTATTTTTAAGGGCTATATATTATATTAAAATATATATAAATTCCATAGCGACTATTTTTAATTTTAAACCGGACATAACTTTTAATTTTAAAGTGAAATCTCAGTTTCTCACATTCGTTAAAAAGATATAGCTAAATAGATTCAAATATTTCTTGTTTCACCGAAATCCGATTTATATTGAATTCTATATATTCAATTGAAATTTAAAATCGAAATTTCAAACTACCGCGCCATTTCAAGCTCGTTTAATAATTGAAATGAATTTATACGTTCTAACTTCATTTTAAATAAATTTTTAGTTGCAATTATTAAATTGGTTCTGAGAATCCGGGTTGTTACAATTGTTTTAAAAACAACTTCAAATATAAATGTATCAATCATAGACGACATGGGTACCATATATCATGTCGCCATACTAGTTCTATAATTAAAACTGAAATGTCGTATTGGAAATTGGATTTCCATCTATGAACCAAGGCAAGAGATCGTCTTTCCAATTTGAAACTCTCAAGACCGAGCCTTAGGATCAGCCGCAACTGCACCTAGAGTGATAGGGCCGGTCCACACTTACGTTAGTGGATTATAATTTCTGAACAATACGTTTTCCCGCCCTATGGGGCGTAAATCTGATCAGTATGTCGACCATTATATCCATCGGCCCCATAGTGACCAATATATCTGATGCGCCTTGCTTTCCACCATCCACATAAGTAAAATGTCTAGGCTCCATATCATGACACAACTCCTAGCTAGAAAGAAACGCATGTCCTCCCTGAGGTCCCCTCCCGTTTCTGATTATCACCGGGGTGTGAGGCTCGCGAATTAACGCTATACACAAAGCTATGCTATTTAAAGCCGTGCTTTGATCATCAACCTCAAGGTCTTTCTTTTCAACAAAAACCTTGATCACATGCCACTCAGCATGCCACACTATCACTCCATACCGTACCACTGATTTCTGCCGATATATAACCTCCAAGCTCATACATCTCAGAGAAGGGTGTTAAGCAAGAGAATAAATTCTCCGCCACCAAACAGATATATATTTAGTAGAGATCAGCGAATACGATATAAAGGAATACAATGTAAGACATACTATCCATTTGCAAGTCCATTCTGGGTCTGAACGAAACCGAAAGCACCTTATTCCTCGTCCCATATGTCCAATAAAGGAGAGAGGTCCTCGCATATCCAGTAGATCTCCAAGTACATTTGGACGATCATCACTTATTACCTTGTCGTGGGATACCTGCCAATCAAGAAAAATCATCCAAATGATGTGAAGATCTCCGGTCTTCTACCACCATCTTCATCGTCGACTTATCGCCGTATCTATTATCCAGAATGGGATAAACCCAGTCTTTCCGAATAACTTGCGTATTTTATAAACAAGTGCTATAAAATCACAACATACGCCTCATTCCAATCCAGAATATTCTTTTATTCAAATTAAACCAAATTAAGGTTTTCCAAACTAGTCGAGATTAGCGAACCTTACCGAAGTAATCTTTTATTTTATTTCCCAATCCTAACCTATTCATCCCATGGAGCAAAACTGGTAGCACTCCATATCTAAGACCACAGTGTTATCGGTAAAGTTAATTATCGTTTTACATTCAAATCTATTTAAAGATTTAACTATCTCCTGGAGTAAAATTTGTATTACTCAATTCTCGATCATTTCATGAATTCGGTAAATTTAATTATCCTATTCACATTCCAATCTAATTGCAGATTCATTAAAACTCTAATTCAGTTTTAATCTCAAAAATCATTACTTAATGATTATTCAAAGTTAAGAAATTAATCTTATCTTTAACTGGGTTAAAGAACTAATGTCATTTGAAACACAGTTCACAATAAACCCAAGATCATATACCATTAATTATGAAATCTTCACGGAAAATAGATCAATAAATATAATCGATGTAAATTTCCGTATCCATCCAGTAATATAAATGGAATAAGGGAAAAGCCTTTTACATCCCATATATAGTGACAGTCTTCCTCCACAGAAGCTCACTTCGATTATTACTAAATTGAATTCCATTCCAATTTATTTTATTAAATTGGAAAAAATTTACTTTGGAAAATTCCCATTAAATCTTAATAAAAAGATTTATAACTTCCAAATCACATTTCACTGTTAATCGGGTTAAAGAACGAATGTCGTTTAAAACATAGTTCACAATAAACCCAAATTCACTTTCCATTTTATTCCAATTACAAAATATAATAGGAAACTCTAATAATCATAATTAAAAGATTTATTCTTTTCACTATGGGGTTTAAGAACAGTGTTACTGAAGACATCATTCACGACAAACCCAAAATCCAATTCGATATTAAATATAAGGTTCTGAACAGAAATTATATCGGCTTATAATCAATATCAAATTCTGAAACCAACACATATCGTATGGGGAATAACGATATATATCTATCTTCCAAATTCCTCCACAATATCCGTATAGTCACGGAATCCAATATCAAAATATCCCGAAGATGATTTTCGTTCAAATCCATTCCAATTTATACATTGGAAATTCTAGTTAGATTAATACCATTCACAAATCCAATTTATTTATTTAAAACATTGGATTATCCTATTAGTTAATAACTAGTTCCTTTTGATAAAAATATAATTTTATCTTTTCAAATCTGGAATTTTTCATCCAAATTCTTTCCAAATCATTTGTTATGATTTTACACAAATTAATAATATTTTTAATAATTTTATCAAGGTCTATACAGTTGGTTTCCACTAACCGCCACCGAACTGCATCCATAGTGACCTTTTCCAAATGTGATTTGGATGTATCTCCAAATCCAATTGTTAGATTTTAAATCTCTTATATTCATTGGAAAGCTCTTTTCGATATGAACTCAACGGTTCTGGTTTTAGGAGAATCCGACGGTCGAATCTCCAGTAATGTTCCTTCGAAGTTAATGGTTGAAATTCGCGAAAGGTCGTAGCGCGGCGCGTTCTATTCAAGCCATTAATATAGATATAATACATAATATATATATTTCATCCATTTTCATTTAAAACATATTTTATAAATTCGTTTATTAATTCAATTCAAAACGATTTCAACTTCATTTCAATTTTCAAATCAAAATTGAATATTTCTTAATAAATTCGTTTTAAATTCATTTCTACTTCATTTCAATTTTCAAATAAAAATTGAATATTTCTAATTATTATAATATTAAAATGATAATATTATCGAAATATCTGATTTTGATTGTACACTAGAAATTATTTTAAATATTTGTTAATTCTGAATTGAATCAGACTCAATCAATTACCATATAATTTCAGTTATATGGATTTCATACATAGCATGTAACGGCCGGGTTTTTCGACCCAGAAAATCAACATAAATACACTGTCAATTTCTCGAGCATCGAAAATACCGGGACATTAATAGAAGAATTTAGAGGGTGAGAAAGAAAAGATAGAACTAATAGAATAGAAGAAGAAGAAGATCACAACTGAACAGAATCAGAGTAACACGAAACTCGCAGCGGAACAAAATAAGATGTATTATATAACATAACTTTGAATACAAAACCTGAATTTGTACTTACATATCATATCAGAGTATAACTCATATACATCACAGCGGAAATAATCTCTACATAACTAATTAATGGTGAAGCCTTCTGTTTCCAGCTCCTCCAAGTGAATCTGTAAAAGCCTGAAACACTTGACTGCCCGTACAAATTTGGGCACCCAAGAGTTTAGGGAAAACAACAAAATAAACTCTGGGTCAGTCATGGGACTGGTGTGAGTAAATTCCAACCATACTGTTTAACTTTGAAAATCCTTTTCAAACAAGAAGATAATAGTAAGACCAGCCCACACATAAACATGGACGGTTTTTACCTTACTATAATCCAAAATACTTTGATATCAAACCCCAGTGATATTATAATAATGTCTACTCAATTAAATAATCAAGTAGCAGAACGCTTGCATCTCACGTTCCACATATATATAGTATAAAATCATAAACCGCAGGGCGCTTATTGGAGATTGGATTTCAACAGACAAGGTATGGGAGCACCTTCTGAATAGTGTACTCTAGAGGGGATACACTCAGGGTTCAACAAGAACGTCTTGCAACCCGGCCACACATGGCCGCTCACTCATTTAGCTTGAGTGTCGCGAATATATTGCCACCACGGTTGTAGGCCATCCAACCGTCATCCGAAGATACAGAATCGAAAGAAGTATAAATATGAATTTTCTCTAGATCGGTGACAATACACCCTGCTTGGGTATGACCCAACTAGCCATGCTGCCTAGCCCAACTTCTGTCATTCCCGGTTGTGAGGCTAGAGGCTACGTCTATCTCCAGAACATCTTATCACCATTCACTTTGAATGCCACATCGTCAAATCCGTAATCACATATTGATTACACAAATGCACACTGGGTGTAGAATAAAGAGAAGTTACCTTCTCCCCACCAACTTGGTATATCCGTACAAATCAACGGCGTGACCGTTGGAAATACTCTGTCAGACAGTCGTCCATACAAGTTGTCCTGGGACTGGACAAACAAAAACATCATTCTGGAACTGGACGATCCTTGCATTTAACTCCGTCTTCAATTATCTTCAGCATATCTAATTCGCAACGCTTACGCCTATACGGAGTGGTTTTCGGATAATATACCCAACCGGTCTCTCCGTATTGACACGATGGTCAAAACACTTCGATGGTCGGTTATTTAACTATCGAAGTAAAAACAAACATCCATTCACAAACACTGGCCCTTTTATTTAATACTAACTTTCTAGTTTCCCATATTTCTATAAACTCTTCCTTACTTCCCTTCATTTCTACTCTATTAGTTCCTCGTTATAAATCGGTAAGTGAATAAATTTCTAAGTATCAACCCCGAAGGCCGAAACCAACATCAGATTGACGCCTCGAAAGTTACTCAACTCAACCAACGTACAACGGGTTCTAATTTCTTTAAAACTATATCACCTTCCTTATCATGCTCAGTATATCTTTTTAAAACATTATAACTTATCGACTTACTTTGAAACCGTTATATTTTAACTAATGCTGCTATCTTTTCCTTTATAACTAATGCAATACGCTGCTATATTCTCTTTTATAACTACTGCAATGCGCTGTTGTATTCTCTTTTATAACTACTGCAATACGCTGCCATATTCACATTTCATTTGATAAACTCTGTTTCTAAGTCAGGTTCTTATTAAATCAATATCAAGTTTATAACTAAATACTGATTACATATCCTATTATAATTTGTTGGTTTAAAACTAAATATTAATTAGCCTATCAGACTATAATTACTAATAATGTTATTTAGGTTCATGTCGTATATATAAATACTATACAACAAACAATACATACAACTATTGAGGAATCCGGTCGGATTCTTCCAACCGGTTTCCACATCCACAGATGTCAGTCAACACAATTTACACTAACTCTATACTAGGGGATATTCAAATCGATGGGATCAGTGTCCAAACTGATGGTGTGTACATATGCAACGATATAAAATATTTAACCAATTTAATTGAAATCTACCTAATCGACCATCATACAACATTCAAACAACATTTAAAATATAATTAAAATATTTTAAATAGAACAGAGTGAGTGATTTTACTCACCTTTGCGCGTTAACCGTTAAATAACGATTTGCGTTCAGTTGGTTATGTCTGTCGCTTTGATTGCCTAATCTGTACCTTGCCCCAAATCTCTTCAGATCGGTTCCCGTATGTAGCTTGCGTTCTCATGATTCCATCGTGATAAACAGATCGTAAACCAATCCTTCTCAGTCAGCTCATTATCTATCTATCCACTTTAAGTTGTGCTCCTACTCCAGTATTAAAACGCGAGCAAATACTTATTATAAATTTATCTTTTTTCATTTCAACTTCCTGTTCATAATATATACAAGCCCATCCGCATGTACTTGATCTTCTTCTTCACACATTAAAACTACTTCTTACCGCCCCCTCCCCTTAAGCTCCTCCGTCTTCCTGTTTTTAGTTTGGAACCATGAACCTTTCAAACCATAAAACAGCATGCCCACTTCGTCTTCGAGCACCACCACTTCTAACCGTTCATCTCACAACAGCACCTCGTGCCGAAGATCATCACCAAAGATCCGAGCTCGGTCCCCTACTTATCTATGTAAGTACACAGCATGAACTCCTCCCCAACGCTGTCACATGCGACAGAACAGAACCTCCCCTCTCCAAAAGACCACCATTCGCACATTGTTCAGATTCTCATGCACCATCACGTTGCCCCCATGCACCCGCGTTTTCCCATCCTTCTCGCTACCTCCATATTTTCTTCTATCTACTTTCGGTTTTCAGAAAACAAAACCATTGGTCCCAATTTTCGAAAGCCTTGAGCTCCTACTTCGACATGGGATTTGCAGGCATCGGCAAACATGCAAAATACCAGGCGTGTGACTCCCTTTACCCTCACAATTTCGTATACATATATCTCTTACTCTATTTCTAGGCTCACGCCATTCCCTCTCAGGTTTATTTCTTCATTTTTGTTGTTAAGAAGAATGATCGAGACCGTATTTATAGAGTTGAGTTCCTTCGTAGGCAGGGAATAGGGTAGACGAGCTTTAGATTAGCTGTATGGCTTCATACGTTTGCATTCGACTGTTCGAAAGTATGGTGCTAATTAAATGGTGGTAAGGTCTAGTATTTTAGGGAATGGATGGTGATTGGATTACACGAGGCAGATCTTTCTTTGTTATGAAGTAATAGGGAGTTATAGGGTCTGTGCACCTATAATTTCTACTGTGCCTTCATACTTCATTTAATATGATTTAGAAATGGTATGGTGTGTTGATTTATAGAGGTAAGGCTGTTCTTTGGTAAGCGAGAATAGGTAATAGGCGTCGACAGCTTTTGTCTCTTCCAGCGAGAGATATACATATTACCTAAGCTTTGTTAATATTGTTCCAAAAGTTATATATATATATATAGTGAGTGAATTTTGTTTACCTAGTTCCTGAAACTACACTTACGTACGGACAGAAGTCAGAGTACAGTCGTGCTCAACGAGGTGTCACGGTCCCAAAAATATAATAATACCGGTAGATTGACTTATTCTGTGAAATCCCGAAATACCGATACAGGGTACGCAATACTCCAAATAAAAAGTTGCATATTTAATTAATTAAAAATTACAGTAAAATTCTAAAAATTAAATTATCGCTGCGCCTCAAAAGAACCTTGTCCCGATTTGCAACCGATATCTAGTTATTTCAAATAACCGTTACGGTCGATATACGATTTCATAGCGATTTTCTGAATTCAATATTTAAACTGATTTAAATATTCAAATTCAAACCGACAAAAATGCGGGACGTTACAGTCCTTCCCCCTTAAAATAATTTCGTCCTCGAAATTGCTAAGATAGGGAAAATGCTACAATCTCTGTTATAAATAGGTTAAAAATCTTTTTGGTTTACTTCATAATTTTATTTTCAACTGAACTGATTAATTCCAATTAAAATATTAATTTCTTCTTATTACCGAATATTTTCAAAATTTCTGAAAGTTTCCTAACAGCTTAAATTTTCAGAGAATTTTGCCAGCATCTCTTCTGGACGGCTCATTCGGTACTACAACAACTTGCCACTCTGGGCCCTCTCCAATCCAAAAGAAATCAAACAGCCAAACGGCTTGCCCAAACCGACTCATAAAAATCTCATACTCGTATATAAACGTGTACCTTTGTGTCAGGAATTCAATTCAACTTTTTCATCTGCTATCAACTCCGCATATATTCATGCATTCCGATTGACCTCCAACCTATCCAGTTATTCTCCAATACCCAGGCCAAGTTCCATTTCATACTTCAAATTCCAAACTCACTTCCAACTCTTAATTCATCAATTCAACTACTTTGCCAAGTCAAATTCTTATTCCAGTACGATTTCCACTTACCTGGCTTCACTTTAACTCCAATTTTATTTGACTTAGTCAAATTCTCTATTTATTTACTTCATAAGTAAATTTTAAATTTCAGGATTCAAATTTCTGGGGTTTTTATTTCAAATCAGTTTGATATCATATATATTACATATAATAATAGCAATTCGAAACATTTGAATATTTTGAACAACTTGTTTCTCAAAACAATTCCAAAACAAAATCTTTGGTAGTAATCTGTCACTTAGCAACTCGAAAATGAACACCGATAATGCCGCGGTTCATCACCGGAATTATTTTCCAGCCATCAAAGTGAGTTCAATACTATATTACTTTTCAAAATTCATTTTGAAACACTTCCATTTTGAAAATCACTTCAAAATATCTTTCACATCATTTGGAAAACAAATTTTCAAATCTCCCAGGATTTTAAAATTCCCTTATATTTAATTCAAATTCAATTCCAATTCTTTTCCAAGTTTCCAGAGTTTTAATACAGATTTAATTCATCTGATTTGCATGTTATACTTATATAATATTTCGATTGGTCATTTATATCACTATCTCAATTATAAAACTTATTTGATCATGATAATGACCACCCATCCAATATACTATAATAATCTCAAGATACATACTCCTTTTATATCAAAATATATTTTGGGTAAAATTATTTCATTCACCCTCTTTTCAAAACATACTGTGTCGAATTACTCTGTTCAAGAGTTTAGAAATACCTATCGATTCAGTTTGCATTACTGTTTCGACCAGAATTCATAAACCACTCGACTGACCAGTCAACACAATATAAAACAGTTTTTATATTAATTTACAAATACGCGCTCATATATATACACTCATACTCAATCTGGAGTATTTCTAACTCCATCTCTATTGAGTTATGCCACAGAGCCAAGGTAATACTTAACCTTATGCTCTGATACCAACTGTAACGGCCGGGTTTTTCGACCCAGAAAATCAACATAAATACACTGTCAATTTCTCGAGCATCGAAAATACCGGGACATTAATAGAAGAATTTAGAGGGTGAGAAAGAAAAGATAGAACTAATAGAATAGAAGAAGAAGAAGATCACAACTGAACAGAATCAGAGTAACACGAAACTCGCAGCGGAACAAAATAAGATGTATTATATAACATAACTTTGAATACAAAACCTGAATTTGTACTTACATATCATATCAGAGTATAACTCATATACATCACAGCGGAAATAATCTCTACATAACTAATTAATGGTGAAGCCTTCTGTTTCCAGCTCCTCCAAGTGAATCTGTAAAAGCCTGAAACACTTGACTGCCCGTACAAATTTGGGCACCCAAGAGTTTAGGGAAAACAACAAAATAAACTCTGGGTCAGTCGTGGGACTGGTGTGAGTAAATTCCAACCATACTGTTTAACTTTGAAAATCCTTTTCAAACAAGAAGATAATAGTAAGACCAGCCCACACATAAACATGGACGGTTTTTACCTTACTATAATCCAAAATACTTTGATATCAAACCCCAGTGATATTATAATAATGTCTACTCAATTAAATAATCAAGTAGCAGAACGCTTGCATCTCACGTTCCACATATATATAGTATAAAATCATAAACCGCAGGGCGCTTATTGGAGATTGGATTTCAACAGACAAGGTATGGGAGCACCTTCTGAATAGTGTACTCTAGAGGGGATACACTCAGGGTTCAACAAGAACGTCTTGCAACCCGGCCACACATGGCCGCTCACTCATTTAGCTTGAGTGTCGCGAATATATTGCCACCACGGTTGTAGGCCATCCAACCGTCATCCGAAGATACAGAATCGAAAGAAGTATAAATATGAATTTTCTCTAGATCGGTGACAATACACCCTGCTTGGGTATGACCCAACTAGCCATGCTGCCTAGCCCAACTTCTGTCATTCCCGGTTGTGAGGCTAGAGGCTACGTCTATCTCCAGAACATCTGATCACCATTCACTTTGAATGCCACATCGTCAAATCCGTAATCACATATTGATTACACAAATGCACACTGGGTGTAGAATAAAGAGAAGTTACCTTCTCCCCACCAACTTGGTATATCCGTACAAATCAACGGCGTGACCGTTGGAAATACTCTGTCAGACAGTCGTCTATACAAGTTGTCCTGGGACTGGACAAACAAAAACATCATTCTGGAACTGGACGATCCTTGCATTTAACTCCGTCTTCAATTATCTTCAGCATATCTAATTCGCAACGCTTACGCCTATACGGAGTGGTTTTCGGATAATATACCCAACCGGTCTCTCCGTATTGACACGATGGTCAAAACACTTCGATGGTCGGTTATTTAACTATCGAAGTAAAAACAAACATCCATTCACAAACACTGGCCCTTTTATTTAATACTAACTTTCTAGTTTCCCATATTTCTATAAACTCTTCCTTACTTCCCTTCATTTCTACTCTATTAGTTCCTCGTTATAAATCGGTAAGTGAATAAATTTCTAAGTATCAACCCCGAAGGCCGAAACCAACATCAGATTGACGCCTCGAAAGTTACTCAACTCAACCAACGTACAACGGGTTCTAATTTCTTTAAAACTATATCACCTTCCTTATCATGCTCAGTATATCTTTTTAAAACATTATAACTTATCGACTTACTTTGAAACCGTTATATTTTAACTAATGCTGCTATCTTTTCCTTTATAACTAATGCAATACGCTGCTATATTCTCTTTTATAACTACTGCAATGCGCTGTTGTATTCTCTTTTATAACTACTGCAATACGCTGCCATATTCACATTTCATTTGATAAACTCTGTTTCTAAGTCAGGTTCTTATTAAATCAATATCAAGTTTATAACTAAATACTGATTACATATCCTATTATAATTTTTTGGTTTAAAACTAAATATTAATTAGCCTATCAGACTATAATTCCTAATAATGTTATTTAGGTTCATGTCGTATATATAAATACTATACAACAAACAGTACATACAACTATTGAGGAATCCGGTCGGATTCTTCCAACCGGTTTCCACATCCACAGATGTCAGTCAACACAATTTACACTAACTCTATACTAGGGGATATTCAAATCGATGGGATCAGTGTCCAAACTGATGGTGTGTACATATGCAACGATATAAAATATTTAACCAATTTAATTGAAATCTACCTAATCGACCATCATACAACATTCAAACAACATTTAAAATATAATTAAAATATTTTAAATAGAACAGAGTGAGTGATTTTACTCACCTTTGCGCGTTAACCGTTAAATAACGATTTGCGTTCAGTTGGTTATGTCTGTCGCTTTGATTGCCTAATCTGTACCTTGCCCCAAATCTCTTCAGATCGGTTCCCGTATGTAGCTTGCGTTCTCATGATTCCATCGTGATAAACAGATCGTAAACCAATCCTTCTCAGTCAGCTCATTATCTATCTATCCACTTTAAGTTGTGCTCCTACTCCAGTATTAAAACGCGAGCAAATACTTATTATAAATTTATCTTTTTTCATTTCAACTTCCTGTTCATAATATATACAAGCCCATCCGCATGTACTTGATCTTCTTCTTCACACATTAAAACTACTTCTTACCGCCCCCTCCCCTTAAGCTCCTCCGTCTTCCTGTTTTTAGTTTGGAACCATGAACCTTTCAAACCATAAAACAGCATGCCCACTTCGTCTTCGAGCACCACCACTTCTAACCGTTCATCTCACAACAGCACCTCGTGCCGAAGATCATCACCAAAGATCCGAGCTCGGTCCCCTACTTATCTATGTAAGTACACAGCATGAACTCCTCCCCAACGCTGTCACATGCGACAGAACAGAACCTCCCCTCTCCAAAAGACCACCATTCGCACATTGTTCAGATTCTCATGCACCATCACGTTGCCCCCATGCACCCGCGTTTTCCCATCCTTCTCGCTACCTCCATATTTTCTTCTATCTACTTTCGGTTTTCAGAAAACAAAACCATTGGTCCCAATTTTCGAAAGCCTTGAGCTCCTACTTCGACATGGGATTTGCAGGCATCGGCAAACATGCAAAATACCAGGCGTGTGACTCCCTTTACCCTCACAATTTCGTATACATATATCTCTTACTCTATTTCTAGGCTCACGCCATTCCCTCTCAGGTTTATTTCTTCATTTTTGTTGTTAAGAAGAATGATCGAGACCGTATTTATAGAGTTGAGTTCCTTCGTAGGCAGGGAATAGGGTAGACGAGCTTTAGATTAGCTGTATGGCTTCATACGTTTGCATTCGACTGTTCGAAAGTATGGTGCTAATTAAATGGTGGTAAGGTCTAGTATTTTAGGGAATGGATGGTGATTGGATTACACGAGGCAGATCTTTCTTTGTTATGAAGTAATAGGGAGTTATAGGGTCTGTGCGCCTATAATTTCTACTGTGCCTTCATACTTCATTTAATATGATTTAGAAATGGTATGGTGTGTTGATTTATAGAGGTAAGGCTGTTCTTTGGTAAGCGAGAATAGGTAATAGGCGTCGACAGCTTTTGTCTCTTCCAGCGAGAGATATACATATTACCTAAGCTTTGTTAATATTGTTCCAAAAGTTATATATATATATAGTGAGTGAATTTTGTTTACCTAGTTCCTGAAACTACACTTACGTACGGACAGAAGTCAGAGTACAGTCGTGCTCAACGAGGTGTCACGGTCCCAAAAATATAATAATACCGGTAGATTGACTTATTCTGTGAAATCCCGAAATACCGATACAGGGTACGCAATACTCCAAATAAAAAGTTGCATATTTAATTAATTAAAAATTACAGTAAAATTCTAAAAATTAAATTATCGCTGCGCCTCAAAAGAACCTTGTCCCGATTTGCAACCGATATCTAGTTATTTCAAATAACCGTTACGGTCGATATACGATTTCATAGCGATTTTCTGAATTCAATATTTAAACTGATTTAAATATTCAAATTCAAACCGACAAAAATGCGGGACGTTACATAGCATGTATAAAACGATAATGATAAACAGTCGTCCAAAAATTCATACAACATCCAGAGTGCATTTTACCATTGTATAAGCATTAAAATAAATAAATAACGCTTATACAGTCTGCCAATCCATCGACTGACATACAGCTAAACAATTGGGATTAGTGTACGTCAAATATCATCCCAATGCCCGTGTGGGGTTTCAATCAATAAACACAGATTTTATTTGTGCAGTTGGGCGATGTGTAAAATTTATCGTCCCAATCAATGTTAGTTAAATGGGTGTATATAAACAAATCGTCCAATTTGTAAATGAATATTTATTTCGACGCATGACTATTTAATATAGTTCTATTACACATTAAAAATGATATTTTTAATGATTAAACATTTTATTTAATCACATGAATATTTACAACCACAATACAATCAATTTCACAACAACAATCAATCCAAACAAGCATCGATGGTTTGTACAGTAAATAGTATTAGGAGCTACTAATCCCCGTCTGCAACCTAGTATATTTTTAACTGTAAAATAATTTAAGTGAGAAAGAGTTCTCACCTTAGTTTCGACTCCGCCATTCTTTGATTGCCAATCTTAAATTCTTTCCAGAAATCCAACATGTCTATTTTATAAATAACATACATAAGCTAAAAATCATATTTTTTATCTATCGAATAATTATTTCATAGCTTGACTATTTTATATATAGCATACATACGATAAAGATCATATTTTTAACTTTCTAAAAATAATTCCATAGTATGACTACTTTATATATCTCATATATAATCTAAAAATCATATTTTTATCTTTCTAAAAAAACATTTTCATGTCTTAAACTAGTTAAAAAATCATATCTTTAATGAACTAAAAATATTTTCATTCAAAGAATTAGAATCGGAAAACTCACAATTTTCTAGGGTTTCAATAAAGAGAGAGCTCAAACCAATCGACATCAGAAAGCCACAAAGACTCGAAGGAGGAGGAGGCTGCTGCACCTCACGTTGACCGCCACAGTGGTTATGCTCTCGAAGTGGCTCGCACGATGGTGTTGTTGAGGGCTGGAGCTCGCGGTGGTGGTGCAAAGAAGGAAGCGGTGAGAGGGGGTGATCTACTGGTCTGCGGCGGACTGGAGGAAGGTGGGCTTGCGCAGGAGGGTGGCGTTGCATTGGGGTTCGCGCGGTGGTGGGCTGGAGTTGCGGGTTGGGTGCTGGGTTCGATTGAAGGGGCGTTGCGCGAGAGGGTGGAGCTGGTGTGGGAGAGGGACTCACGAGCAACGGTGAGGGTGGAGCAACGACGGAGGCGGAGCGGTGGAGGGGGTGCCGATGGCGAAGGCATCGCCATTTTTTTCCTGAATCGGGAAATCGATTTTTAGGGGAAAAGGGTTTATGTTTTAACGTTGGAAAATATATATATGTGTATATAATTTAAAATTATTTTATTCCCATAAAGGTTAATTTTTATCCGCACTCCGAATGAGACCCAACGACTGTCACCCCTAGCTAAATACTCTCATTCCGGACACAATGGGATATGTTTCATAAGCTAATTCTACTATTTCGATCGGTTTTATCAAAATTAAAATATAAATCCATGTATATTAATTTTGAATGTACATTTTAATTTACTCGGCCACATACTATCTCCGTAAATTCCAGAAAAATAAATCTAACTATGTTTTGACGATACGGTCCTAACAAAATCAATTTCGTTGAATTTGGAGGCCGTTTGAAAAATGGACAATTTCTGGTCGATTAAATTCAAACTAAAATTACCAAACTCGTTTAAATTCAACATGATCACATATTAATTCCAAAAATTATGAAAATTGGAATCTAGCAAAAATTTGACATTCTAGATCCAACAAAAGTTGTTTCGTCGAAAACGGAGGCCGTTTGCAAAATGGCTATTTTTAAGGGCTATATATTATTTAAAATATATATAAATTCCATAGCAACTATTTTAAATTTTAAACTGAACATAACTTTCAATTTATATTATGAAATCTGTATTTTTTACATTCGTTGGCAAGATATAGCTAAACAGATTCAAATATTTCTGGTTTTATAGAAATCCGATTTACTTTGAATCCTGTACATTCATTTGAAATTTAAAATCGAATTTTCAAACTACCATGTCATTTCAGGCTCGTTTTATAATTAAAATAAAATTTTACGTTCTAACTACGTTTAAAGTAAATTTTTGGTCGTTGTTATTTAAAATAAATCATTTTAAATTCTTAAAATCCGTCAAAATAGAAAAAATAAAAAATTTAAATTGGTTCTGAAAATCCGGGTTGTTACAATCTCCCACACTTTAAATCTTTTCGTCCTTGAAAAGGAACGATGGTGAAAGTTGTTTAACTAACCAACTCAACTTTCATTCTGACTTTCATTTTTCAACTTTTCAGTTTCTAAGAATTTTCTAATTTCTTAAAAATTTGGCTAACACCCTAAAGTTTCGAAAAATTTCGCCATAACCTCCTTTGTACGGGTTGATATTTAAAAGTGCACTTGCCTCACAAGGCCCTCATCAATCCAAAAGAAAACGAAAAAGCCAACCGGCTAGCCAATCGTCTCATAAAATCATCAAAACTCAAGAAATATAGTAAACATGTACCTATTTGTCGGGCATACAATTTTATTCCTCTTCTTAGCTTCCATGTTATGACCTATTCATTATGTACACATGTATATATATGCAATTGTAATCAATTTTCAATTCAGTTCAATATTAATTAAATTTGGCTAAATTTACCTTTCATTGTCATATTGGTTTCATTAGTGGAATTAATAATCATTCATCACAACCAGCAATCAGCAATCAATTAGTGGATTAACGTTTCAAATATATAATTTTATACCTACTCAAAAATCACATTTTTAATGCCAAATCACAACAATAAACTTTAACTATGTTTTGGTTCTCACACCAGTCAATTGGGATCATTTAGATATCCCACTTTTGAAACTCGAACATAAATACTGATAATGATGCATTATTATCAAAATTATCCCCGAGCGACTAGAGTGTGATTATATATTTATCCAGTATATTTGGGAATTCAGATACACGTTAATTACACGTATATTCAAAATCTTCATATACTCGATTGCCCAAATTCAATATAAAATAAAATATTCAAATATGAATAATAGATATAAAATTTTAAAACTAAATTTGATTTTAAAAATAAAACTCTTCACACTCGTTCTAGGATACTACTGATCCTATCTCTAACGAGTCATTCTCGTTGGATATTACTAATCCAATCTTTGATGAATTCTTTCGTTCGGTTCAAATTTGTCTTGTTCTCGAGCTGTGTAAACCAAAGCTTTGATACCAAACTATAATGATCTGAAATCCCCCAATCTCCGAAGAGGACGGAAAGGCCGGATTGAGTTAAGAACACGAAAAATCAGTACGCAAACGTAAGAACATTCCATTGCTATTACAACAATTACATCATAGTACAAGAATAACAAAGCATGAATAAATATTACCCATTGTAAAATATCAGAGATTTAAATTATTAAGCAGCAGAAAATAATACATAACACAACTGAAAGAAATACACGGATACAGAGCTTTCCGAATATAGCTCCTGTTGTAAATCGAGGATCCTGTATAAAGAAAAATCTGCAAAACCAAAACTACTAGTTGTCCGTGTGGAAAATAGGGCCACCCAGTGTTTAGGTCAAAACAATAAAATCCAGGCCAGTCATGTGACTGGTGTGAGAACTAAAACAATTATTTAAAACTTTACTTTAAAATCAGGTAAATCGAGGGACCACGCCGTATAACGCGGAATGAGTTTACCACCAAGAATACCAGTGCATAAAACAAAAGGCGCAATTCTAATTAAAGAAAATGAAGCTATTATAAGACTCAGGTCCCATCACATAATGCAGCACAAGCCGGAGGATAGATTTTTCCCTTATAATAGCCACAGAATGCTTGGAACATTTAAAACAAATTATTTGATATTATCATAAGTGCACAGTGTTAAAAACAACTTCAAATATAAATGTTTCAATCATAGACGGCATGGGTACCACATATCATCTCGCCATACTAGTTCTATAATTTAAATCGAAATGTCGCATTGGAAATTGGATTTCCATATGCGAATCAAGGCAAGGGATCGTCCTTTCGATTCGAGACTCTATAGCCCGAGCCTCAGGCTCAGCCGCAACTGCACCTAGAGTGACAGGGTCAGTCCATACTTACGTTAGTGGATTATAATTCCTGAACAATACGTTTCCCAACACTATGGGACGTAAATCTGGTCAGTATGTCGACCATCATATGCATCGTCCCCGTAGTGACCGATATATCCGAGGTGCCTCACTTTCCATCATCCACATAAGTAAAATGTCTGGGCTCCATACCATGACACAACTCCTAGCTCTAGAAAGAAACACATGTCCTCCCTGAGATCCTCTCCCATTTCGGGTTCACACCGGGGTGTGAGGCTCGTGAATTAACGCTATACACAAAGCTATGCTATTTAAAGCCGTGCTTTGATCATCAACCACAAGGCCCTGTTTTCAACAAAAACCTTGATCACATGCCACTCAGCATGCCACACTGCCACTCCATACCGTACCACTGATTTCTGCCGATATATAACCTCTGAGCTCATACGTCTCAGAGAAGAGCGTTAAGCAAGAGAATAATCTCTCTGCCACCAAACAGATATATATTTAGCAGAGATCAACAAATACAGTATAAAGGAATACAATTTCATACATACTATCCATTTGCAAGTTCGTTCTGGGTCTGAACGAAACCAGAGGCACCTTATTCCTCGTCCCATATGTCCAATACAGTCAGAGGTCCTTGCATATCCGGTCGATCTCCAAGTACGTATGGACGATCACCACTTATTACCTTGTCTTAGGATGCCTCCAATCAAGACATCAGTAATCATCCAAACGATGTGAAGATCTTCGGTCTTCAACTACCGTCTTCATCGTCTACTTATCGTCGTATCAATTATCCAGAATGGGATAAACCCGGTCTTTCCGAATAACTCGCGTATTTTATAAACAAGTGCTATAAAAACGCAACATACGCCTCATTCCAATCCAGAATATTATTTTATTCATATATTCTTTTCACAATTTAAACCAAATTAAGGTATTCCAAACTATTCGGGATTAGCGATCCTTACCGAAGTAATCATTTATTTATTTCCCAATCCCAAACTATTCATCTCATGTCGCAAAACTGGTAACAATCCATATCTAACACTACGGTGTTATCGGTAAAGTTAATTACCATTTCACGTTCAAAACTATTTAAAGATTTAACTATCGCCTGGAGTAAAATTGGAGGTACTCCATTCTCAGTCATTTCATGAATTCGATAAATTTAATTATCCCATTCACATTCCAATCTAATTAAAGATTCATTAAAACTCTACTTCAGTTTATTTCTCAAAAATCATTACTTAATGATTATTCAAAGTTAAGAATTTAATCTTATCTTTAACTGGGTTAAAGAACTAATGTCATTTAAAGCACAGTACACAATAAACACAAGATCACATTCCATTAATTATGCAATCTTCATGGAAATCAGATCAATATATATAATTGATATAAGTTTCCGTATCCAACCATTAATATAAATGGAATAACGGCAAAGCCTTTTAAATTTCATATATAGTAACAGTCTTCCTCCACATAAGCCCACTTCGATTATTACCAAATCGAATTCCATTCCATTCCAATTTATTTTATTAAATTGGAAAAACTTTACTTTGGAAAATTCCCATTAAATCTTAATAAAAAGATTTATAACTTCCAAATCACATTTCACTGTTAATCGGGTTAAAGAACGAATGTCGTTAAAAACACGGTTCACAATAAACCCAAATTCACTTTCCATTTTATTCCAATTACTAAATATAACTGGAAACTCTAATAATCTTAATTAAAAGATTTATTTTTTTCAACATGGGTTTAAGAACTGTGTTACTGAAGACATCATTCACGATAAACTCAAAATCCAATTCGAGATTAAATACAAGGCTCTGAACAAAAATTATATCGGCTTATATTCAATATCAAATTTTGAAACCAACACATATCGTATGGGGAATAACGATATATATCTATCTTCCAAATTCGTCCACAATATCCGTATAGTCACAGAATCCAATATCGATATATCCCGAAGATGATTTTCGTTCAAATCCATTCCAATTTATACGTTGGAAAATTCTGGTTAGATTAACACCATTCACAAATCCAAAATATTTATTTACAACATTGGATTATCCTACTAGTTAATAACTTGTTCCTTTTGATAAAAATATATTTTTATCTTTTCAAATCTGGAATTTTTCATCCAAATTCTTTCCAAATCATTTGTTATGATTTTACACAAATAATTAATAATTTTATCAAGGTCCGTACAGTCGGTTTCCACTAACGGCCATCGAACTACATCCATAGCGACCTTTTCCAAATCTGATTTGGACGTATCTCCAAATCCAACCGTTAGATTTTAAATATGTTGTATTCATTGGAAAGCTCTTTTCGATACGAACCCAAGATTCCGATTTTAGGGGAATCTGATAGTCGGTTCTGCCGTAATATCCTTCGAAATTAATGGTTGAAATTCGCGAACAGTCGCAGCGCGGCGCGTGCCATTCAAACCATTAATATATATATAATATAATATAATATATATTTCATCGATTTCCATTTAAAACGTATTTTATAAATTCTTTTATAAAATCATTTCAAAATGATTTCAACTTTATTTCAAATTTCAAATCAAAATCGAATATTTCTTAAAAAAATCGTTTTAAATTCATTTTATAACAATTTCTACTTCATTTCATTTCTCAAATCAAAACTAATTATTTCTTATCATTAGAATATTAAAATGATAATATTTCCAAAATATCTGATTTTGATTATACACAGGATATTATTCAAAAATATTTGTTAGCTCTAAATTGGAATCAGACTCAATCAATTACCATATAATTTCAGTTTTATGGATTTCATATATCGTACGTATACAACGATAATGATAAATAATCATCCAAAAATTCATACAACATCCAGAGTGCATTTTACCACTGTATAAGCATTAAAATAAATAAATAACGCTTATACAGTCTGTCAACCCATCGACTGAAATACAGCTAAACAATTGGGATTAGTGTACGTCAAATATCATCCAAATACCCGTATGGGGTTTCAATCAACAAACACAGATTTTATCTGTGCAGTTGGGCGATGTGTAAAATTTATCGTCCCAATCAATGTCTGTTAAATGGGTGTATATAAACAAATCATCCAATTTGTAAATGAATATTTATTTCAACACATGACTATTTTATATTGTTATATTACACATTAAAAGTGATATTTTTAATGATTAAACATTTCTTTCTATCACATGAATATTTACAACCACAATACAATCACTTTCACAACCACAATCAATCCAAACAAACATCCGTGGTTTGTACAATAAATAGTGTCAGGAGCTACTAAGCCTCGTCTGCAACCTAGTATATTTTTAACTGTAAAATAATTTGAGTGAGAAAGAGTTCTCACCTTGGTTTCCACTCCGCCATTCTTTGACTGCCAATCTTAAATTCTTTCCAGAAATCCAGCATGTCTATTTTTTAAATAACATACATAAGTTAAAAATCATATTTTTTATCTATCGAATAATTATTTCATAGCTTGACTATTTTATATATAGCATACACACGATAAAAATATTATTTTTAACTTTCTAAAAATAATTTCATAGTATGACTACTTTATGTATCTCATATATAATCTAAAAATCACATTTTTATCTTTCTAAAAAAACATTTTCATGTCATACACTAGTTAAAAATCATATCTTTAATGAACTAAAAATATTTTCATTCAAAGAATTAGAATTGGAAAACTCACAATTTTCAAGGGTTTCGATCAAGAGAGAGCTCAAACCAATCGACATTAGAAAGCCACAAAGACTCGAAGGAGGAGGAGGCTATTGCACCTCACATTGACCGTCACAGTGGCTTTGCACTTGAGGTGGCTCGCGCGGTGGTGTTGTTGAGGGCTGGAGCTCGCGGTGGTGGTGCGAAGGAGGAAGCGGACTGGAGGAGGGGGCTTGCGCAGAATGGTGGCGACGCATTGGGATTCGTGCGGTGGTGGGCTGGAGTCGCGGGTTGGGCGCTGGGTTCGATCGAATGGTGTTGCACGAGAGGGTGAAGCTGGCGGGGGCGAGGGACTTACGAGCGATGGTAAGGGTGGAGCGACGGCGGAGGCGGAGCAGTGGAGTGGGTGGATATGCGAAGGCATCGCCATTTTTTCCTGAATCGGGAAATCGATTTTAGGGGGAAAGGGTTTATGTTTTAATGTTGGAAAATATATATGTATATATAATTTAAAATTATTTTATACCCAAAAAGGTGAATTTTTATCCGCATTCCAAATGTGACCCAACGACTATTGCCCCCAGCTAAATACCCCCATTTCGGACACAATGGGATATGTTTCGTAAGCCAATTCTACTGTTTCGATCAGTTTTATCAAAATTAAAATATAAATCCATGTATATTAATTTTAAACGTACATTTTAATTTACCGGGGCCACATACTGACTCCAAAAATTCCAGAAAAATAAATCTAGCTTTGTTTTGACGATATGGTCCTAAAAAAAACCAATTTCATTGTATTTGGATGCCATTTGGAAAATGTCCAATTTCCAGTCCATTAGATTCAAACTGAAATTACCAAACGTGTTTAAATTCACCACGCTCACATATACATTCCAAAAATTATGAAAATTGGAATCTATTAATAGTTTGACATTCTGAATCCAACAAAATTGATTTTGTCGAAAACGGAGGTCATTTGCAAAATGACTATTTTTAAGGGCTATATATTATTTAAAATGTATATAATTTCCATAGCGACTATTTTAAATTTTAAATTGGACATAACTTTCAATTTATATTATGAAATCTAGACTTTTCACATTCGTTAGAAAGATATAGCTAAACAGATTCAAATATTTTTGGTTTTTTTGAAATTGGACTTATTTCGAATCCTATGCATTCATTTGAAATTTAAAATCAAATTTTCAAAATGTCGCGTCATTTCAGGCTCCTTTTGTAATTAAAATAAATTTTACATTCTAACTATGTTTAAAATAAATTTTTAGTCGTTATTATTTAAAATAAATCATTTTAAATTCTTAAAATCTATTAAAATAGCAAAAATAAAATTTTTAAATTGGTTCTAAAAATCCCGGTTGTTACAACATACCTGGCAAAGATGCATGTGAGATCACAATGAATCGGCAAAGCGTTGGCTTGAATGTTGAGATGGCTAAGTTGGCTTTGTCCAGGGGATTACGGGGTTATATACGTAATACGAACAGTGCTTCATATAATTATTCATTTGATATGCATAGCCGATCACTATCAATTGCTATATTGCATAAACTTATTAAGGAATACAATAACAATAACAGTGCATGATAAATGACTAAGGTTAATCATCTAATTTTATAGAATACCATATTAGGATGTAAAATAAATTATTTATTTATTGTAGGCCGATCCACAATTTTGTTAGGACCATAAGATGCACAATGTACCAACTATCATTTTGTTGAAGCATGCATGCTTTTATTTCCAACAAAAACTAAAATTTTCCATATATGGAGTGGAGCATGCTACATACGCAACATGAAAACATAAAAATAATGCTTGATATTTACCCTTTTTCATTTATGATAAAATGTAATATCTTGATCTCTTTGCTTAACTAACCTTGGATATATTAATATGTCACCTTTCAGGTGTTCAATTTAGATACAACTATTTTCATATATTTTATAGGTAGTCTAATTCAACTGAAACAAATATCGGGTTATTTTTAGTATAAAAATTGGTCAACTAAGAATCAGATGCTATAAATAAAATGGAAACATCATCAAATAGTTGTTGAAGGGGCGAGTCACACAGTTGCAATCACACAAGCATGCTAAAACTCTTCACCAGCCTAAAAACGTTGCAAGTCAGTTAGGAACTTTGACAAACACCAAACGTAAATGAAGAAGGAAAAATTAAATTGTATGAAGAACCAATATGAACTAATGATAGAGGACAATGACGAATCATTACCGTTAATAGAAAACTTGAATGTGGAATAACCAATGAAAAGAGCAAGAATCTCTCATTCATTAAATAAAACAAAGAACGAACCACCAAAACATATAAATTGCAAAAAAAAAGCATCATAAACGATGCTAAAAAAGAGCATTGCACTACTTTTAGAGTAAGACGAAGATTTTTTTTTGAAAGCTTTCGTTAAGGATAGCTTACTGTGATGGAATTAGATTTGAGATGATGGAATAAATGCTATTAATATGGGAGAGGAGAAATCAATTTTGGGGTTGAAACAAATAGTGAAAACCGAAGAGAAGAATTAGCCTAGTGAATCAGAAAGGACATGTTAAACTAATAAAAGTAGTGGTCAGCTTTTCTTAATGTAGTGTGCTCTAACACAACGACAAAATGATAAAAAACCGATCCTATCCAAATTTTATTTTGAGACAATAAATATGGACATAGCCTAATGAAGTGAATCATGTGCATCCTTTTCAATTCTGATTTATACAAACTACTATCTTTTCCATCTTTACATTATGATGTTATCCAAATCCTTATTTTAGTCATGCTAAGTGTTATGTAACGATGGTCGAAATAAAGCTCCCCTTCCTCTTACATTGGGCGCACGCATATGAGTTGGCCCACACATTCTTGTAACAAAAAGGAATCACTGATGTTACGTGCCTACTAACTCATATTTGTACTCTACTTTTCCAATTTATTCCGTGATGTGGGACAATATATTCAAACTGCCATTTCTACCTTAATTATATGCGAGGTTATCCTAGCAGTCCCCCATGACTCGCTTTCTACGAGTAACTTTTGAGGGCACTGCCTAACCTATATGACCAAGTTTGTAACCTTCGCTCTAATACCACTGTCATGCAACGACGGTCAGAATGAACATTCTCTCACTGTGTCAAAATTTGTATAACTCTAATATTTTTTGTTAAATTATTCCGCTGTAAGAAATTGTATTATGTGATTTTTTTTTGTTTGATTATGTTAAACCTATATGCTGAATAACAACCTGTCGTTTTAAACGGTTTGGTTTAATTACTGACTTGAGACGGTCGAAAAGGCGGGTCGTTATCTCAACTATGTTTTTTCCAACACTCGAATGCCCAACACATAAATATTATGAATGTATTAACATCGGTTATTGAAGGTCAAAGAGTTAAATTTAAGCTTTTACATAAGTAACTATAACTCTATATGGTCGGATTTAGAAAAATCATAAAGAAAGTAGCGCCGTTAGTTCAAACTGGTAGTTTTTGTTATAAGCCACTATTTACTCCAAATTTGGAATCCACACCAAAGGCGCAAGCGATGAAATTCACTGGTTCGATAAGATTAGAATGTGAAACCTTGTAATTACCAAATAAAAAGCATAAAACGAAGACAAAGGAATTTTTATAGTTGTTCCATTCTAAATGAATCTACATCCACTTGATAATTAATTCTCATTATAGAATTTTTCTCTACAATATTCATGAAATCTCTCATACATTTATTTCCCACTTTTCTCTCTTTTTATGATCTAATTACACTTGAATTTGGCAACGGATGGAAGAGATCACTTGTTTTGTGATGGTAGACGTATCATTCCTTGATCACTTAGGCGCTTTTTTGTTCTTCCATGTCTTGGTGAGATTTTGTGCTTAGATCCAAATTTCTAGCGGATTAGAGAAGGTTTGGGATTCCTTGGAATGATGTTGGAGAGCTTTCTTATGTAGTATGAATGAGATTCAAGGTCCTTTGATCCAATTGGAGATAGATTTAATGATCATAAGAATGGATTTGATCCATATAAAGTTGGAGAAGAATTGTTAAATCCATGAGATCCATAATTGAAGTTATAGACAAGCTTTGAATTAGGCGGCATCTCCTTGTAGGAATGAAATTTCGTCCCCCATAATGATGGAGAAGAGGGGTATTTATAGGAGTGGTTGGAACCGAGTGGCACACTTGTAAATAGTAGACATGTTATCTCCACTTAGTAGCATACGACCCAAATATCCTCGGCTTCACACGACCTAAAATAATATGGCCTAAAGCTGCCTTTTACTAGAGCGATCCAACGCTCTGATATATGCTCAAAACGATCTAAAATGTAAGGGGATAAGCAACCTAAAGAGTCTGATGCTGACGTGGCCACCATTCAATATCAATTATGCCCAGCGGCTCATGTAAATGCCAACAATCCAACTTTACAGCTATCACTCTACCCATGCTTCCTTCGTTCATATGCACGATCTAAAGAGTGGCCATTATCTAAAGACCATTCTCACGTTCAAAATGAATTTTCGTGGTTTGTGGCTTAAAATAATCAGCATAACTCAAAACCATCGTCAGTACTCAACGACTTAATGAGCTTTTTGATGAGCTTGAGAGAACGGGACCTGATAAATGTTAAGATAGGCAAGTTGTTTTCTTGTGTGGTAGTACTCCGCCAATAACTTGAAAGCATGTTCATCTTTTGTGGCACACACGAGAATGACCTTAAATACTTAAGACAAGAATGACTTAAAGAACTCGTTACAACTGTCCTGCGTTGAACTTGCTCCATGCGGCCTAAAGCAAATTAGTAGGTCGTTTTTGTCTATTGAATGTTGCAGGCTAAGAGAAGTTGCTCATCACGTCCTAAAACAATGGAGCTGGCGACCTAACTTGAAGCCTGGGACGACTTTATACAAATATGAAGGTTGACTTACTAATTACAACTTTGTCATGCTCATCCTTTAGTGAATTATAGGATTTAAAAATCACATTGTGTGCCATTGCACTTCTTTTATATGAATCTGCATATTCATTTTACATGTAAATGGCCTACACTTTCTTCATAAGCTCATGCACCGATTTATGAGTTCACATCTTGCTCCATACTAACATCAGCATACTATCCTGCTTATAATGTTAACACAGTTTCATTTTTCATGGTCTAAATGACCTTTAATGCATGAACGACCTAAAAAGGTCTGTGCGGTCTAACGGCTGCATGTACGTGGTCCAACGCCCCAAAAAGGTAGTTGCGACCTAACATGTTTTTATGATCCAAAAGTATGCTGCTTTGCCTAATAGATAGTTCCACCATTCTAGCGTACCCGGTTGCATCTGACCCAATGTACACAAGCAGTCTGCACGTCCAGCATGTGTCACTTTATGATCTCCTTGTACACTCGAGGGCTAAAATGTGATGAATGATCTAGCGTTGAACCATTTAGCTCGCAGGAGCTTTTAGATCGCAAATTGCACTATTATGCTGACGGTCTAAAGCATGCCACACGACCCAAATAGCAGACAAGCTAAAGTTGTGGAATGCGGCTCTACTAAAGGCGCGAACTAATTGGAGAGCGGGCTAAAATGAAATCGTGGACTAAAAGAAGCCGCATGCCAACGTTCATTCGTACTTCATAATTTTGAATCGCGTTTTCACAATGGGGTTAACATTTTCCCCCTGAAGCTTGTATTTTCTGCTTGTGGAAAATGCGGGCTTCGCTATTGTTGACATCTTTTTACTTGTTTGACCTAATATGAAATTTGCGTCTGTTAATTGTAGATGCTTCAATTTTAAATTTCAGAGTCTGTTGTTTGAAAATGTTGTGCTAGGGTTTGACTGCCTCGGTTTTCACTCGGGCTATTTTCCACCGCTACAACCTATTTTACAATAAAAACATTGCATATTTCTGGGCTAATATTTTGTTATTGACTGCCCAAATCAACATTAGATTAGCTAGCTAAACAGTGAGGTATAATGAATTTTCATTGAATGAAGTGTTTTCACAGACTCATTTTATTCAATGATTTAAAATCTGTTGAATATTGTCTGCAAAAACACGACACTCTAACTTGGATTCGGTCTGACACTTAAAATCAACTAGTCGACATAACTCGAATGTGGATTTCAAGTATTGTTTTTCTGATTGACTTTCATGTAACGTATTATATCTCTCATTTGAGAAATACGTATCTGTGAGATTTTTTGGTTCCCTTTCGAAGAAGGCTTGGATATCTGTGCCCCTGTTTTAGGAAGTCGTTATCAATTTCTCCCTAGAGTTATTTTGGATTCCATACCCTGTTTGGGAAAAAGTTTAGCACTTGTCGTGTCTGAGATTTTCAGACACTATGCAAATTAATTGGTTAATGTCCAAACTCCGTCCACAATCCAGCTTGGTTAATTTAGTCACTGGAGACTTTCGTCACTCAATTATATTGACTAATCCAAGCGTCAGTAATTTTAGATGGATGCCTCTTGAAAGGACTTCGGTTAAAACCCAATGTTTATCGTGATTGGATCAGGTGCTTCCAGATTCTGACGATCAATTTGGTGCCCTCGGAGTGGACTTTGGTTGAAACCCCAATGTTTGTCATTAACGGATCAGGTGCTTCCTGATTCTGACGATCAATTGGGTGCCCCCGGAGAGGACTTTGGTTGAAACCCCAATGTTTGTCGTTATCGGATCAGGTACTCCCTGATTCTGACGATCAATTGGGTGCCCCCGGAGAGGACTTTGGTTGAAACCCCAATGTTCGTCTTTATCGGATCAGGTACTCCCTGATTCTGGCAATCAATTGGGTGCCCCCGGAGAGACTTTGGTTAAAACCCCAATGTTTGTCGTTATCGGATCAGGTACTTCCTAATTCTGACGATCAATTGGGTGCACCCAGAGAGGACTTTGGTTTGTACTGGTCCTTCCAGCGTGTTTGTCGGAAGTCCTTCCGGCCTGATGTTAGTACTTCCAACTTCAGGTTTGTCGGTCCTTCCGACTTGGTGCTGGTCCTTCCAGCGTGTCTACCAGTCCTTCCGGCCTGATGTTGGTATTTCAACTCTGCGTTGACTCCGATTCCCTTGTTGGCCGCTTGACTTGGTGGTCTATTTCAAATTGGGGATCGAAGCTTTGAAACTTTCACTTGGAGGAATTCCCCTTTGATGAAAGTTACAATATTCTTGTTTATTTGCCGTGGCGCTTGTTCATTGTTTGAATCTTTGCGACTTTTCCCATTCACTTCTCAAGGCGGTGCTTTTCTATTCTTGCATTTGTGCATGTTTACAATATTTGGTACTTAAGTTAGTGTTGTTGGGGTCGCTACGCTTTGTTTGATTCTGAAGGAACAAGCGCTCGACAAATAGCCTCAACATGGAATCATTTTTAATCAAGTTTTGATTTAACATGAGATTTGCAAGTTAGAAATTAATTGTGATAGATATGCTCTTAATTGTAGAGCTAAAGATCAGTACATCACTTGTAGGTTATTACAGACTGTTTACAAGAAGTTTTGAATATAACATAAAGTAGAAATGAAATAAAGCATGAACTAAAGTAGGAAATAGAGCATGAAGTAAAGCAGTGACGATGTTGACCGCTTTTTTGGGCCATTGGAATTAAAGCACAATCGGCAGTTATCTGTTGATGATCAACCTTGGCATGGTCTGAACAAAAGCTTCGTTTTTTGTTGCCCCTGGCCCTGGGGATTCAGAACAGTGTTTGAGGATTGGATTTTTCACATATTGTTGCAGACGATTCTTCCTAATCCGCTCTTTGATCAGTGATTTCAGATGCCTACACTCGTTGGCGTTGCGGCCTGGCTGATTATGGAATCGGCAGAACTTTCCAGAGTTTGCTTAAAGGTCATTGATTTTTTGAGGATTAGGTATTGGATAACCTTCGGTGTCTTTGATTGCAGCAAAGATGTTTTCTGGATTGTCATAAAGGTGTTAGCTCTAATGGATTAGAAAAGCGTGGCTTCTTACTGTCTCGATTTTCTTTTCCGTCGCCTCCTCTTTTCTGACCTCCGGTATTTTTCTGATTGTACTGAGTAGGAGTGTTTTTGGGAGCTTCAGGGGGTTGGTTTGCGTCAACGATCCGAAGAGGCGAAGGATTATTATCCAATCTCATATATTCCTCAGCCTTTTTATAGAATTTCTCAAGCGTACTCGGCTCTTTCGTTTTAATCCATTTACCGAATTTCCTATTTTCGTCTATGGCGCCGATTAAAGACATTAAGATCATGTAGGGCTCGGGATTTCCTACTTCGGATACAACATCATTAAATCTTTTGAGGAAAGCTTTGACAGATTCTCCTAGATTCTGCTTCATGGATGTAAGAGAAATGACGTCTTTAGCCTTCGTAGCCTGCAACCTGAACTACTCTTTGAATTTCAGAGTCAAGTCTCATCAAATCAGTCAACAGACTTGGGCGGCAGCCATGTGATCCACAACGATGCGACAATTTCTAGATAGAGAGGGAAGCACAAGCATTTGATCTTGTCTGGTTCCTTGGTTGCATTCATGTTCCGCTCACATATGTATAGGAAGTGATTTGGATCAGAATCCACGTTATACGGAGGCAGAGTAGGATGAGTGAACTTTTTGGGGAATTCAGCTTTGCGGATCCTCTTTGTGAATGGATTTTCACCGATGGAGAAGTCCCATTCCCTTTCACTATCCTTGCGAGGCATGTTATCTTTCATGATTTGCTTTACCACATCCGTGATATATTCCTACGAGTTGTGTTATTCCGGAGAGCGGACTTCGATCTCTTTCCCGGATGCTCGTTGTGGAGAGCGATCGCGTTTAGAAGATCTAGGTATTTTACTTCCACTATGGGAAGGTGCCCCCTTGATGAGACTTGCAATTCTTCAGTGGTCATTTCGATTGGAATGGTTTATAGCTTTCAGTTTTGAGTCTTCGACATTAGCGTCATCCTTACCCACAAATCTTTCCGAGTTATCATTGTGGGGATCGGAGGCTGATGAGTTTGCATTCTCTTCGAGGTTGACATGAATTTTCGGAGGAGGAGCGGGATTTGCTTGAGCGTTTAGGAGAGCGCTCACTTTATCCATCAAAGCTTGAATAGCATCCACGAGAGTTTTATTAGCATCGGTTAAGGCTTAATTGGAAATTTCCATTCGTTGGCTCAAGTTAGCAACAACGACATCTAATTCTGCTTTTGTTACTCCAGCTCCGGACATTGAATTTTCTCCAACTTCGAAATGGTTGGTGGGTGGAATAGCTCTGTTATTGGCAACATTATTATTTTCTTCAACGACATTGGTAGTAGTCTTCTTAGATTTTTCCATTATATTGGATAAGGCCATGAATTTGGAAGATAGTTCGTCGATTGGCCTAGATCTTAGATTTGCGGGATCTATGGTAGAAGTAGGCTCTCAGGATCGAGAGAAATGCGCAAGCGGCCCCATGATGGGCGCCAAATGTTTACTCCAAATTTGGAATCAACACCAAAGGTGCATGCGATGCACTTCACCGATTAAGTAAGATTAGAATGTGAAACTGCGTAATTACAAAATAAAAAGCATAAAATGAAGACAAAGGAATTTTTATAGTGATTCAGTTCTAAATGAATCTACATCCACTTTGCAATCAATACTCATTATAGAATTTTGCTCTACAATATTCATGAAATCTCTCATACATTTATTCCTCACTTTTCTCTCTTTTTATGATCTAACTATACTTGTGTTTGGAAAATGGATGGAAGAGATCACTTGCTTTCTGATGGTAGATGTATCAATCCTTGATCACTTAGGCGCATTTGTGTTCTTCCATGACTTGATGAGATTTTGTGCTTAGATCCGAATTTCGAGAGGATTGGAGAAGGTTTGAGATTCCTTGGGATGATGTTGGAGAGCTTTCTTATGTAGTATGAATGAGATTCAAGGTCCTTTGATCCAATTGGAGATAGCTTTGATGATCAGGAATGGATTTGATCCATATGAAGTTGGAGAAGAGTTGTTAAATCCATGAGATCCATAATTGAAGTTGTAGACAAGCTTTGAATTTGGTGGCACCTCCTTGTAAGAATGAAATCCCATTCCCCATAATGATGGAGAAGAGGGGTATTTATAGGAGTGGTTGGAACCGAGTGGCACACTTGTAAATAGCAGACATGCGATCTCCACTTAGTAGCATACGACCCAAATATGCTCGGCTTCACACAACCAAAAACAATACGGCCTAAAGCTGCCTTTTACTGGAGCAATCCAACGCTCTTATATATGCTCGAAATGATCTAAAATATGAGGGGCTAAGCGAGCCACCATTCAATATCAATTATTTCCAGCGGCTCATGTAAATGCCAACAATCCAACTTTACAACTGTCACTCTACCCATTCTTCCTTCGTTCACATGCACGATCTAAAGAGTGGCCATTATCTAAAGACCATTCTCATGTTCTAAATGTATTTCTGTGGTTTGTGGCTTAAAATAATCAGCATGACTCAAAACCGTCATCAGTACTCAACGACCTAATGAGCTTTTTGACGAGCTTGTGAAAACGGGACCTGATAAATGTTTAGATAGATAAGTTGTTTTCTTGTGTACTAGTACTCCGCCAACCACTTGAAAGCATGTTCATCTTTTACGGCATACACGAGAATGACCTTAAATACTTAAGACAGAAATGACTTAAAGAAATCGCTACAACTGTCTTGCGTTGGACTTGCTCCATGCGACCTAAAGCAAATTAGTGGGTCACGTTTATCTATTGATTGTTGCGGGCTAAGAGCAGTCGCTGGTCACGTCCTAAAACAATGGAACTGGCGACCTAACTTGAAGCCTGGGACGACCTTATACAATTATGAATGTTGCCTTACTAATTACAACTTTGTAACGCTCGTCCTTTAGTGAATTATGGGATTTAAAAATCACATTGTGTGCCATTGCATTTCTTTTTTATGAATCTGCATATTCATTTTACACACAAATGACCTGTACTTTCTTCATAAGCTCGTGCACCGATTTATGAGTTCACATCTTGCTCTATACTAACATCAGCACATTGGCATTCTTATAATGTTAACACGGTTTCATTTTTCATGTTCTAAATGACCTTTAATGCATGAACGACCTAAAAAGGTCTATGTAGTCTAACAGCTGCATGTACGTTGTCCAAGTCCCCAAAAAGGTAGCTACGACCTAACATGTTTTTATGGTCCAAAAGTATGCTGCTTTGCCTTATCGATTGTTCCACCATTCCAGCGTACCCAGTTGCATCTGACCCAATGTACACAAGCAGTCTACATGCCCAGCATGTATCACTTTATGATCTCCTTGTACACTCGAGGGCTAAAATGTGATGAACAATCTAGCGTTGAACCATTTAGCTCGCAGGAGCTTTTAGATCGCAAATTGCAATACTATGCTGACGGTCTGAAGCATGCCACACGACCCAAATAGCGGACGAGCTAAAGCTATGGAATGTGGCAGAACTGAAGGCGCAAGCTAATTGGTGCGCGGGCTAAAATGAAATCGCGGACTAAAAGAAGCCGCGTGCCAACGTTCGTTTGTACTTCATAATTTTGAACCGCGTTTTCATAATGGGGTTAACATTTTTCCCCCGAAGCTTGTATTTTCTACTTGCGGAAAATGCGGGCTTCGTTATTGTTGACATCTTTTGGCTTGTTTGACCTGATATGAAATTTGCATCTGTTATTTGTAGACACTTCAATTTTGAATTTCAGAGTCTGTTGTTTGACAATGTTGTGCTAGGGTTTGACTGTCTCGGTTTTCACTCGGGGTATTTTCTACCGCTACAACCTGTTTTACAATAAAAACATTGCATATTTCTAGGCTAATATTTTGTTATTGACTACCCAAATCAACAACAGATTAGCCAACTAAACATTTAGGTATAACAAATTTTCATTGAATAAAGTGTATTCACAGACTCATTTTATTCAATGATTTAAAATCTGCTGAATATTGTCTGTAAAAACATGACACTCTAACTTGGATTCGTGCTGACACTTAAAATCAACTAGTCGACATAACTCGAATGTGGATTTCAAGTGTTGTTATTCTGATTGACTTTCATGTAACGTATGATATCTCTCATTTGAGAAATACATATCTAATAGATTTTTTGGTTCCCTTTCGAAGAAGGCTTGGATATTTGTGCTCCTGTTTTAGGAAGTCGTTATAAATTTTCTCCCCCGGAGGTATTTTGGATTTCATACCCGTGTTTGGGAAAAAGTTTAGCACTTGTCGCTTTTGAGATTTTTAGACACTACGCAAGTTAATTGGTTAATGTCCAAACTCCGTCCACAATCCAACTTGGTTAATTCAGTCACTAGAGACTTTCGTCACTCAATTATATTGATTAATCCAAGCGTCGGTAATTTTAGATGGAGTGCCTCTAGAAAGGAATTCGATTAAAACCCAATGTTTATCGTGACTGGATCAGGTGCTTCCTGATTCTAACGATCAATTGGGTGCCCCCGGAGAGGACTTTGGTTGAAACCCCAACGTTTGTCGTTAATGGATCAGGTGTTTCCTGATTCTGACGATCAATTGGGTTCCCCCGGAGAGTACTTTGGTTGAAACCCCAATGTTTGTCGTTATCGGATCAGGTACTTCCTGATTCCGACGATCAATTCGGTGCTCCCGGAGAGGACTTTGGTTGAAACCCCAATGTTTGTGGTTATCGCTTCAGGTACTTCTTGATTCTGATGATCAATTGGGTGCCCCCGGAGAGGACTTTGGTTGAAACCCCAATGTTTTTCGTTATCGGATCAGGTACTTCCTGATTCTGATGATCAATTGGGTGCCCCGGGAGAGGACTTTGGTTTGTTTTGGTCCTTCCAGCGTGTTTGTCGGTCCTTCCGGCCTAATGTTGGTACTTCCAACATCAGGTTTGTCGGTTCTTCCAGCGTGTTTGACGGTCCTTCCGGCCTGATGTTGGTACTTCCAACATCAGGTTTGTCGGTCCTTCCGACTTGGTGTTGGTCCTTCCAGCGTGTTTGTCGGTCCTTTCGTCTTGATGTTGGTATTTCAGCTCTGGGTTGGTTCTGATTCCCTTGTTGGCCACTTGACTTGGCGGGCTATTTTGGATTGGGGATCGAAGCATTGAAACTTTCACTTAGAGGAATGCCCCTTCGATGAAAGTTACAGTATTCTTGTTTATTTGTCGTGGCGCTTGTTCATTATTTGAATCTTTGTGACTTTTCCCATTCACTTCTCAAGGTTGTACTTTTCTATTCTTGCATGTTGATATTTACAGTATTTGGTACTTGAGTTAGTGTTGTTGGGATCGCTATGCTTTGCCTGATTCTGAAGGAATAAGCGCTCGACAAATAATCTGCAACATGGAATCATTTTTAATCAATTTTTGATTTAACATGAGATTTGCAAGCTATAAATTAATTTAGACATATATGCTATTAATCGTAGAGCTAAAGTTTAGTACATCACTAGACTGTTTACAAGAAGTTTCGAATATAACAGAAAGTAGAACATGAAATAAAGCATGAACTAAAGCAGGAAATAGAGCATGAAGTAAAGCAGTGACGATGTTGATCGCTTATTCTGGGCCATTGGAATTGAAGCACAATCAGCAGTTATCAGTTGATGATCAGCCTTGGCATGGTCTGAACAAAAGCTTCGTTGTTTGTTGCCCCCGGCCCTGGGGATTCAGAACATTGTTTGAGGATTGTGGATTTTTCACATATTGTTGTAGACGATTCTTCCTAATCATCTCTTCGATAACTGATTTCAGATGCCTACACTCGTTGGTGTTGTAGCCTGGCTGATTATGGAATCGGCAGAACTTTCAAGAGTTTGCTTGATCGTCATTGATTTTTTAAGGCTTAGGTATTGGAAAATCTTCGGTGTCTTCGGTTGCAGCAAAGATGTTTTCCGGAGTGTCATTTAAAGGCGTCAGCTCTGATGGATCGGAAAAGCATAGCTTCTTGCCATCTTGATTTTCTTTCTCGTCGCCTCCTTTTTTCTGACCTCCTGTATTTTTCTGATTGTACTGAGTAGGAGCGTTTTTGGGAGCTTCAATGGGTTGGTTTGCGTCAACGATCCAAAGAGGCAATGGATTGTTATCCGATCTCATGTATTCCTCGGCCTTTTTATAGAATTTCTCAAGCGTACTCATCTCTTTCATTTTAATCCATTTACCGAATTTGCTATTTTCGTCTATGGCGCCAATTAGAGACATTAAGATCATGCGGGGCTCGGGATTTCCTACTTTGGATACAACATCATTAAATCTTTTGAGGAAAGCTTTGAGAGATTCTCCTAGATTCTGCTTTACGGATGTAAGAGAAATGACGTCTTTAACCTTTGTATCCTGCAACCTGAACTGCTCTTGGAATTTCAGAGTCAAATCATCAAATCGGTCGATGAACTTGGGTGGCAGCCTTGTGAACCACAACGATGCGACACTTTCTAGATAGAGAGGGAAGCACAATCATTTGATCTCGTCAGTTACCTTGAGCGTTTAGGAGAGTGCTCACTTTATCCATCAAAGCTTGATTAGCATCCACGAGAGTTTGATTAGCATAGACTAATGCTTTATTGGAAATTTCCATTCGTTGGCTCAAGTTAGTGACGACGGCATCTAATTCTGCTTTAGTTACTCCAGCTCTGGACATTGAATTTTCTCCAACTTCGAAATGGTTAGTGAGTGGAGTAGATTCATTATTGATAACATTGTTATTTTCTTCAACGGCATTGGTAGTAGTCTTCTTAGATTTGGCCATTATATCGGATAAGGCCTTGAATTTGGAAGATAGTTCATCGTTTGGTCTAGATCTTAGATTTGCGGGATCTATGGCAAAAGTAGGCTCTTAGGATCAAGAGAAATGCGCATGTGGCCCTACGGTGGGCACCATATGTTTACTCCAAATTTGAAATCAACACCAAAGGTGCAAGCGATGCACTTCACCGATTCGGTAAGATTAGAATGTGAAACCGCATAATTACAAATAAAAAGCATAAAATAAAGACAAAGGAATTTTTTATAGTGGTTCGATTCTAAATTAATCTACATCCACTTTACAATCAATTCTCATTATAGAATTTTTGAGATGACCCAAAACTTCCCCATGAAGGAAAGCCCGTATTGAGTTGGGAACACGACAAATCAGAACACAAACAGAAGAACATTCCATTGCTTAATACAACAATTTCATCAGAATCCAAGAATGTACAGAGTATGAATAAATATTACGCAATTATTAAATATCAGAGATTTACAAGTTACAATGCAGTGGAAAATAATACAAAACACAACTTAAAGGAATATACGGATACATAGCTTTCCGAATATCATTCCAGTTGTAAACTAGGATCCTGTGAATATAAATTTGCAAAACCGAAACTACTAGCTGCCCGTGCAGAAAATAGGGGCACCCAAAGTTTAGGTTAAAACAATAAACTCCAGGTCAGTCATGTGATTGGTGTGAGAACTAAAACAGTTATTAATTTGACTTTAATGTTAGGTAAATCAAGGAACTATGCCGTATAACACGGAACGGGTTTACCCCTAAAAATACCAGTGCATAAAACAAACAGCACAATGCTAAGTAAGGAACAATGAAGCTATTATAAGACTCAGGTCCCATCACACAATGCAATGCAAGCCGGAGGATAAAGTTTTTACATTATAATAGTCAAAAATGCTTGGTACGTGAAATTTCATCTTTTATTATTACTATAAGTGTATAGTGTCAAAACAATTTCAAATATAAATGTATCAATCATAGACGGCATGAGTGCCTCATCCCGCTATGTCACCATACTAGGCTCTACAATCAAAACCGCAAAATATCGTATTGGAAGTTGGATTTCCATCTGTGAACCAAGGCAAGGGATCGTCCTTACCGCTTCGAGACAATCTAGCCCATGTCTCAGGACCCATACACAGGTGGGCCCTTGGATCGTCAGGGCCGGTCCACTTGATGTGGATTAAAATGCCTGAGCACTGCATTTCCCCACCCTATGGGGCGTAAAATGGTCATATCCCGACCAAACCATCAGCCCCGGAACGACCGATATAACCGAGGTGCCTCGCTATCCATCATCCACATAAGTAAAACGTCAGGGCTTGCAAAACGCTGACACTACTCCTAGATAGAAGGAAACGCATGTCCTCCCTGGAGTCCTCGCCCGTTTCTGGTTCACACCGGGGTGCGAGGCTCGCGAATTAACGCTACACAAAGCTATGCTATATTTAAGTCGTGCTTTGTTCATCAACCACAAGACTCTGCTTTTCAACAGAAGCCTAAATCATTTGCATCTCAGCATGCCATACAGGCAATTCACGCTATGCAACCGATGTCTATCAATCACACAGAATGAAATCTGATGTCAGGTACACATCCATTTACAAGTTCGTTCTGGGTCTGAACGAAACCGGAGACACCTTATCCCTCGTCCCGTATGTCCAATACAGGAGAGAGGCCCTCGCATATCCGGTCGATCTCCAAGTACGTCTGGACGATCACCACTTATTACCTTGTCTTGGGTGTACAGCCCAATCAAGACATCAGTAATCATCCAAACGATGTGAAGACCTCCGGTCTTCCACCACCGTCTTCATCTGTAACGACCCGCATTCTACGCATCAAAGGATCGTAGAATATTTCTTTCTTTCACATACGAAGTTGTATGGTCATGTAACTTTGGGAGGAGACTAATGGGGTCATTTCCCATGTTCATGATTTTTGACGATTTTTAAATGACCGTTTTGCCCCTAGCTGATCTTGTTTTGGCCATAACTTTTGATTGGAAAGGAGTTTTGACCTGAAACCACTTCCAATGGCTTCGGATGATGGTTTACCTTTCCGTAGAGTGGTCCCATTAAACAAACGGACTCACCGTTTGGGAGATATGGCTGAAACAAATTTCAGAAGGCGAAAAACTGCTTAACCGGGCCAAATGAGGTGATTAGTAAATGGGCCCTTAACCCATTTCGGGATTAGGGTTATGGGGACGCCGAAATGAGTTAGGTTTTCATTTCATTTCAGATTTCCAGCCACCACAAACCCTCTCGTCAACTTAACAATGGCCTCCAACCTCTAAAACATCCCCAAATCACTTTTTAATCAAGGATTAAGCTTAGCAACATCAAATTAAGAAGGAAGAGCACCAAAGCAAGGTTAGAGCTGCTGTGTTGCATTGGGAACAGCGCCAAACAAAGATTTATTTCAGATTTGGTATTTGGTGAGTGATTTGCATAGTTTTGCACTAATTACGGTTGATTAAGGGTAATTAGCGAAGATTAACGAAATTCGACATGATTAAATTCTGGAAAAATATTTATAAATTCGAAAATGATGTTTTAGACCTCTGTTAGAAACTTGGGTTAATTTGATTAAGTTTTGCTAATCATATCATTAGTTTTGCTTAAACATGCTTAGGGGAAATATGGAATTTTGGCTATGTTTGATCCGTTTAACCTTGTCATATTATTGTTTTGGTGTTTGTGGTCACTTCTCTTTGTTGCTATGACTGTATGGTGTGCTTTGTGATTGATTAGAACTATTAGAATGGTCGAAAACACCGTCGTATGGCGTAAAACAGGCGTTGGAAAAGTTGCAGGAAGATGTGCAGGGTTTCGAATCAGATCGGAATAAGGGGCTCGGATCGGATGGTGGACTGGGCAGAGAAGCCGAACCGGATCAGAACTTTGCACCAAAGAAGGCTTGGCAAGAAGGAGGGCCATTTGTTTACAGTTGGAGTTGGGCAAGGGATCGGAACGGAGAGACCAACAGGAGATCAAATCGGAAGCAAGGGCGTGGAGATCGGATCGGACTAGAGCCTGGGAGCATGATCGGATCGGAGGACCAAGCTTGGAGCTGGAGTTGGAGCGAAGCACCAGGCCGGATCGGGACATCTAGGAGGGAGCAACCACCGAACCGAACCAGAGCTGGAGGACCGAACCAATGAGGACTGAAGCACATGCACAACCGACCCGAACCGGATTAGAGCTGCGATTACGTGACGACTTTTCTGAAGACCAACTCCAATTTGACCAAAACCCGAGATGCAAGGGAAGTACAAATGAGGAGCTTTGACTCAGGATCCAGATGGGAACCAATGAGTGAGCTTCATGATTGGGATTTGCTGCGGGATGTGTGCTAAGGGGTTGTCGATGTCTGTAACTTTGAATCACTATGTGTAGGGAGTATGTGAACAGATTCAGGGCCACAGTGGCCTAGGTACGACTAAAGAGCTATAGATCAATGAAGTGGGGTCATTTGTAAAGATTTGGTCATGACTCCATGTGGTAAGCTTGGTAGTAGCAGTAGTTGTACAAGTCGAACTCTGTCACTACTTCAATGGGTCTAGTGATTGACAGTGGTGGACATCGTATGCTTTACGCACTGAGTGAGAGATGTGAGGATGATTGCTATGGTTGATTTGTTTGCCATCATTACGACACGCACACTCCCACCCTCGTTATCTTTACACCATCTATTCAGTGGCACTTTAGAGTATTGTACGGTCTGTAGTGCTAACTCTTTGGTTGCAGGTTCAGGTGTGGTTTAGTATACCTGTTATTGTTCTGTTTAGATGCTTATCGCTCATACCAGACTTTTTGTCTGACCCAAAGTTTTATGTCTCTTCTTATCACTCTGGGTGCTCTCACGAGCAGACTAGAGACATGTTAGCTGGTGATGCACGAGTAGCCGCACTGGAGACGAGCAGGAGGCTTCCACGTATGATACATATATAGATATTCTCCCTGTGTCGCTGCTGGTCACTACTTTGGGCATTAGTAGTGCACTCTTCCTTTCTTTTGTTTAGAGACAGTAATTTGAAAAGTTGTAATAAGCTGTATTTAGACTTCCGCTACTCTGATGTTGATGATGATTTTAGTTATCAGCTTATGCACTGTCTCGCCTGTTTTATGTCGAGTACATTATTATTATATTTTGTTCCATGCGCTGTGAGACATTCTACACGTTTTCGATTAGTTCATTCTCTTCTTTCCTTTCTTTGGCGAAGGTTCCGTGTTAGTTGGCATGTGTACAACGCACTTTCATAGGAAATGTCGCCTGGTGCGGGGCGGGTCGTCACATCATCCTCGACATATCGTCGAATCAGTTATTCTGAATGGGATAAACCCGGACTTTCTGAATAACTCGCCTATATAATAAAAAAGTGTTATAAAAACACAACATACGCCTCATTCCAATCCAGATTATTCTATATTCAAATATTCACATTCTTTGAGAAAGGTTCCCATTAATTTTATCAAAGATAAATTCTTTAAATTTATTCTTTAATCTTCCTTTGAATATCAATTCAAACCAAATTATGGTTTATCCAAACTAGTTGGGATTAGCGCACCTTACCGAAGTAATCATTTGTTTAATTTCTCAATCCCAACCTATTCATCCCATGAAGCAAAATTGGTAATACTTTATATCTAACACCACGGTGTTATTGGTAAATTCAATTACCATTTCAATTCGAATCTAATTAAAGATTTAACTATCGCCTGGAGCAAAACTGGTGATACTCCATTCTCGATCATTTCTTGAATTTGATAATTTTAGTTATCAAATTCACCTTTCAAACTATTTAAAGATTCATTAAAACTCTAATTCAGTTTTAATTTCCAAAAATAATTACTTAATGATTATTCAAAGTTATGAAATAAATCTTATCTCTAACTGGGTTAAAGAACTAATGTCATTTAAAAAACAGCTCCCGATAAACCCAAAATCACATTCCATTAACAATGGAATCTTCATGGAAAACAGATCAATATAAATAATTGATATGAACTTCCATATCCCCGATAATATAAATGGAATAACGGCAACGCCTTTTAAATTCCATACATATTAACAGTCTTCCTCTGCAGAAGCTCACTTCGATTATTACCAAATCGAATTCCATTCAATTCCAATTTAATATGTTAAATTTGAAAATTTTACTTTGGAAAATCTCCTTTAAATCTTGATAAAAGATTTATAAATTCCAAATCACATTTCACTGAAAATCGGATTAAAGAACGAATGTCGTTAAAAACACAGTTCACGATAAACTCAATTCGCATTTCATTTTATTCCAATTATTAAATATAATTGGAAACTCTAACAATCTTAATTAAAAGATTTATTCTCCTCACATGGGGTTCAAGAATAGTGTTATTGAAGGCACCGTTCACGACAAACCCAAAATCCCATTTGATATTAAATACAAGGCTCTGAATAGAAAATATATCGGCTTATATTCAATATCAATTTTTGAAACCAACAAAAATCGTATTGGAAATAACGATATAAATATATCTTACAAATTTCCATAACAATATCTGTATAATCACGAAATCTAACATCGAAAAATTCCGAAGGCAATTTCGATTCAAATCCATTCCAATTCATATATTGGAAATCCTGGTTATTTTTAAAACCATTTCAAAAATCCAATTTATTTATTTAAAATTATCGGATTATAATTCTAGTTCATAACTAGTACATTTCGATAAAAATATATTTTTATCTTTTCAAATATGGAGTTTTTCATCCCAATTCTTTCCAAATCGTTTCTTATGATTTTACTCTAATTATTGATATTTTTAATAATTTTATCAAGGCCCGTACAGTCGATTTCCATAAACGGCCATCGAACTGCACTTACAATGACCTTTTTCAAATTTGATTTGGACATAATTCCAAATCCAACCGTTAGATTTCAAATCTCTAATATTCGTTAGAAATCTCTTTTCGATAGGAACCCAACGGTTCCAGTTTTAGGAGAATCTAACGGTCGGATCTCCCGTAACGTCCATTCGAAGTCAAACGTCGAAATTCGCGAACCGCCGCAGCGCGACGCATTCGATTCAGGCCATTATAATATATATATATAATATATATTTCATCGATTTCCATTTAAAACGTATTTTATAAATCGTTTTCAAAACGATTTCAACTTCATATTTAATTTCAAATCAAAATTGAATATTCCATATCATTAATATATAAATGATAATATTTTCAAAACATTAGATTTTGAAATCACTTCATTTTCGATATTCATTATAAAAATGAGTAAAATCGATATAAATATCGTTCTCATCAAAATGGCGTATATCTAATCAACACGGCTATATATATTTAAATATATTCGTGTCCATCCCAAATTGGACATCAAAATCAGATTTTTGATTCTTTTCTGAATATTATTTTAAAATATTCCTTATTTTAAAATATTCCTTCTTTCTGAACTGGAATCAGACACAATCAATTACCGTATAATGTTGATTATATGGATTCCATACAATACATGTATACAACAACAATGATAAACAATCAACCATCATCCAGAGTGCATTCTACACTGCATAAGCATTAAATATGAATATTTAACGCTTACAACTGCCTGTCAACCAATCGATTGACATACCACTAAACAGTTGGGATTAGTGTACGTCAAATATCATCCCAACACCTGTGTGGGGTTTCAATCCACAAACACTGCATATTATTTGTGCAGTTGGGCGATGTGTAAAATATATCGTCTCAATCCATATCAGTAAAATGTGTGTTCATAAACAAATCGTCCGATTCGTCAATGAATATTTATTTTATTCATACACACGTTAAAAATTATATTTTTAACTACAAAATATTTATTCAGTTCATTTATACAATAAAAATGATAATTTTATTGTTCTAACATATTTTAGAAAATTTTGACGGCATAACGGCGCGATATTAAAATCGGGTAATGTCTACTCCTGATATCGTCTCGTGCCATACACACATAACAATTCTAATCAATTCATTTCACCCATACAACTAAATTCAACCAAATAATCTAATCAACCAAACCAAACAATCAAACAAGTCGTCCATGGTCTGTGGACGACGGGGAACAACTCATGTATGCAGTTATAAAATAAATAACTGTACAAAGAAAATTATAGTGAGGAGTTTCCACCTTCGGGATCCACTCCTTCATTCTCTATTTCTGAACAGTTCGGATTTGCCCAAAATTCCAATGCGATCTTTTCCCTTTGTTCACAGTAAAAATCGCATTTTTAATATGATGTTTATTTTAAAAATCACATTTTTATAATAGCACTTCATGTATAAAAATCATATATTTTTACAATGCTTCTTTCTATATAAAAATTATATTTTTTATATCTCTACTTCTCATATAAAGATCGAATTTTTATTTCGCTTCATATATAATAATTATATTTTTATAAAGATCATATTTTTAATATGCTACATATATAAAAATCAAATTTTTATATCCTTAAAAATAAAATCTTTTATGAACAAAAGTCAAATACTTTTTCTATTAAAAATCTAACCTTTCTTGTGTATAAAAATCCAGTCTTTCTTTATAAAAATCCTAACTTTCTTTTATAAAAATCCTAGCTTTCTTTTTTAAAAAACAAAAACCAAAGCTTTATGTAGAATAAAAATCAAAGCTTTAGGCAAAATAAAAATCAAAGCTTTAGGCAAAATAAAAATCAAAGCTTTGTATATAAATTACATTCCTATGACTATGCTTCATATATTTATAAAACTGAAATTAAAATTCAAACTTTCTATAAAAATTCTATTTTTCTTCTTTAAAAATCGTAACTTTTTTTTTATAACTAAACAAAAATCAGTTTCTATACCTAAACAAAATCAGTTTTTATATAATTTAAAAACTCGCTTTTGTTCAAGTCGGAAGGGGGCCACTGTTGGAGCTAGGGGGTTGCGAAGGAGGGGATCGACGTCCCTGGTGGTCGGCCAACTACAAGGAAGGTAGCGTGCGAGGGGCATCAATGGAAGGTGGTGGCGTCAGCTAGGGTTTGGGGGGCCTCGCGGTTTATGTCGACCGAGGGGGTTCAGAGGAGAGAGAGCGCGAGAGGAGGGGAGGGCGGCGGGCAACTGATGGAGGGTGGCGGCGCAATGAACGGTGGCGTCAGGCGACGGACGATTATGGTTGCGTTGAGGATCGATCTCGTTTTTTTTCTTTTCTGTTTGGATTTCGATCTAAATCATATGAGGGGGGTTGACCGGGATACGAAGGGGAGAAAAGCTTTGGGCCCAATTTATTTTAAATTTTAATTATCCATAAAGGTACTTTTTATTTCTACCTCCAAACGAGACCCACCGACTGTCGACCGTAACTAATTACCCCCATTCCGAACACAATGAGATATGTTTCGTAACCCAATTCGGCTGTTATGATCAGTTTCCGTCAAAATCAAAATATAAATCTATATATTGAATTTGAACGCACATTTCAATCTACGGGGGCCACATACGAACCCCAAAAATTCCAGAAAAAATATTTCTAGCTTCGTATTGACGATACGGTCCTAAGAAAATTAATTTCGTCAAATTTATTTATTTAAAAATATCGAATTATAATTCTAGTTCATAACTAGTTCATTTTGATAAAAATATATTTTTATCTTTTCAAATATGGAGTTTTTCATTCCAATTCTTTCCAAATCATTTCTTATGATTTTACACCAATTATTGATATTTTTAATAATTTTATCAAGGCCCGTACAGTCGATTTCCATAAACGGCCATCGAACTGCACTTACATCGACCTTTTCCATATTTGATTTGGATATAATTCCAAATCCAACTGTTAGATTTCAAATCTCTAATATTCGTTAGAAAGCTCTTTTCGATACGAACCCAACGGTTCCAAGTTTAGGAGAATCCGACGGTCGGATCTCCCGTTCGTCCATTCGAAGTCAATCGTCGAAATTCGCGAACTGCCGCAGCGCGGCACGTTCTATTCTGGCCATTATATTATATATAATATATATAATATATATTTCATCGCTTTCCGTTTAAAACGTATTTTATAAATCGTTTTAAATTCATTTTCAAAACGATTTCAACTTCATATTCAATTTCAAATCAAAATTGAATATTCCGTATCATTAATATAAAAATGATAATATTTTCAAAACATTAGATTTTGAAATCACTTCATTTTCGATATTCATTATAAAAATGAATAAAATCGATATAAATATCGTTCGTGTCAAAATGGCGCATATATAATCAACACGGCTATATATATTTAAATTTATTCGTGTCCATTCCAAATCGGACATCAAAATCAGGTTTTTGATTCTTTTCTGAATATTATTTAAAAATATTCCTTATTTTAAAATATTCGTTATTTTAAAATATTCCTTCTTTCTAAACTGGAATCAGACACAGTCAATTACCATATAATGTTGGTTATATGGATTTCATAAATACATGTATACAACAACAACGATAAACAATCAACCGTCATCCATAGTGCATTCTACACTGCAAAAGCATTAAATATGAATATTTAACGCTTACAGCAGCCTGTCAACCAATCGATTGACATACCACTAAATAGTTGGGATTAGTGTACGTCAAATATCATCCCAACACCCGTGTGAGGTTTCAATCCACAAACACTGAATATTATTTGTGCAGTTGGGCGATGTGTAAAATAAATCGTCCCAATCCATATCAGTAAAATGGGTGTTCATAAACAAATCGTCCGATTTGTAAATGAATATTTATTTTATTCATATACACGTTAAAAATTATATTTTTAACTATAAAATATTTGTTTAGTTCATTTATACAACAAAAATGATATTTTTATTGTTCTAACATATTTTAGAAAATTTTGGCGGCATAACGACGCGATATTGAAATCAGGTAATATCTGACATTACCCCTTTCCTGATATCGGCTCATGCCATACACACATAACAATTCTAATCAATTCATTTCATCCATACAACCAAATTCAACCAAATAATCTAATCAACCAAATAATCAAACAAGTCGTCCATGGTCCATGGACGACGGGGAACAGTTCATATATGCAGTTATAAAATAAATAACTGTACAAAGAAAATTATAGTGAGGAGTTCTCACCTTTAGGATCCACTCCTCCATTCTCTATTTCTGAACGGTTCGGATTTGCCCAAAATTCGAATGCGATCTTTTCCCTCTGTTCATAGCAAAAATCGCATTTTTAATATGATGTTTATTTTAAAATTCACATTTTTATAATAGCACTTCATGTATAAAAATTATATATTTTTACAATGCTTCTTTCTATATAAAAAATATATTTTTATATCTCTACTTCTGATATGAAGATCGAATTTTTATTTCGCTTCATATATAATAATTATATTTTTATAAAGATCATATTTTTAATACGCTACATATATAAAAATCAAATTTTTATATCCTTAAAAATCAAATCTTTATATAAACAAAAATAAAATCCTTTTTCTATTAAAAATCTAACCCTTCTTGTGTATAAAAATCCAATCTTTCTTTATAAAAATCCTAACTTTCTTTTATAAAAATCCTAGCTTTCTTTTATAAAAATAAAAACCAAAGCTTTATGTAGAATAAAAATCAAAGCTTTAGGCAAATTAAAAACCAAAGCTTTAGGCAAAATAAAAATCAAAGCTTTATATATAAATTATATTCATATAACTATACTTCATATATTTATAAAACTGAAATTAAAATTCAAACTTTCTATAAAAGTTTTATTTTTCTTCTTTAAAAATCGTAACTTTTTGTTTTTATAACTAAACAAAAATCAGTTTCTATACCTAAACAAAATCAGTTTTTATATAAATTAAAAATTAAAACTCACTTTTGTTCGAGTCGGAAGGGGGGCACTATTGGAGCTAGGGGGTTGCGGAGGAGGGGATCAATGTCCCTGGTGGTCGGCCGACTGCAAGGGAGGTGGCGCGCGGGGGGCATCAATGGAAGGCGGTGGCATCAGCTAGGGTTTGGAAGGCCTCGCGGTTGATGTCGACGGAGGGGGTTCAGAGGAGAGAGAGCGCGAGAGGAGGGGAGGGCGGCGGGGTACTCATGGAGGGTGGCGGCGTGACGAACGGTGGCGTCAGGCGGCGGATGATTGTGGCTGCGTCGAGGATTGATCTCGTTTTTTTCTTTTCTGTTTCGATTTCGATCTGAATCGTATGGGGGGGTTGACCGGGTTATGAAGGGGAGAAAGGCGTTGGGCCTTATTAATTTTATTTTTTTGATTATTTAATTATCCATAAAGGTACTTTTTATTTCGACCTCCAAACGAGACCCATCGACTGTAGACCATAACTAATTACCCCCATTCCGAACAAAATGGGATATTTTTCGTAACCCAATTCGGCTGCTACGATCAGTTTCCATCAAAATCAAAATATAAATCTATATATTGAATTTGAACGCACAATTCAATTTACTGGGGCCATATACGGACCACAAAAATTTCAAAAAAAAAAAATTCTAGCTTCCTATTGACGATCCGATCCTAACAAAATTAATTTCGTCGAATTTGAAGACCGTTTGAAAAATGAACATTTTCTGGTCGATCCAAATTGACTAAAACTGTCAAAACACGTTTTCTTTTGCCACGCTCAAATATTGGTTTCAAAAATTATGCAAATTGAAATCTAGCAATAACCTGACATCCCATATTCGACAAAAGTGGTTTCGTCGAAAACAGAGGTCGTTTGCAAAATAGCCATTTTTACGGGCTATATTTCCATAGCGAATATTCTGAATTTTCAACTAGACATAACTTTTTATTCCCGCTATGAAATTTCAATTTTTCGGATTCGTTGGAAAGATATTTCAAATAGATTCAAATGTTTTTGGTTTCACTAAAATCTGGTTTATTTTGAATCCTATACATTCATTTGAAATTTGAAATCGAATTTTCAAACTACCACGCCATTTCCAATTTATTTTATAATTAAAATAAATATTTATATTCTAACGACGATTCAAATAAATATATACATTCTAATTCTATTCAAAATAAATTTCTCGTCATTATTATTTAAAATAAATCATTTTAAATATTCAAAATTCATTAAAATCGCCAAAATAAAAAATTTAAATTGGTTCTGATTTTTCGGGTTATTACAATTTTGCTCTACAGTATTCATGAAATCTCTCATACATTTAATTCCCACTTTTCTCTTTTTTTATGATCTAACTACACTTGAATTTGGCAAACGGATGGAAGAGATCACTTGCTTTGTGATGGTAGATGTATCAATCCTTGATCACTTAGGCTCTTTTGTGTTCTTCCTTGTCTTGATGAGATTTTGTGCTTAGATCCGAATTTCGAGAGGATTAGAGAAGGTTGTAGATTCCTTGGAATGATGTTGGAAAGCTTTCTTATGTAGTATGAATGAGATTCAAGGTCCTTTGATCCAATTGGAGATAGCTTTAATGATCATAAGAATGGATTTGATCCATATGAAGTTGGAGAAGAATTGTTAATCCATGAGATCCATAATTGAAGTTGTAGACAAGCTTTTAATTTGGCAACACCTCCTTGTAGGAATGAAATTCCATCCCCCATAATGATGGTGAAGAGGGTTATTTATAGGAGTGGTTGGAAACGAGTAGCACACTTGTAAATAGCGGACATGCGATCTCCACTTAGTAGCATACGACCCAAATATGCTCGGCTTCACACGACCTAAAACAATACGGCCTAAAGCTGTCTTTTACTGGAGCAATCCAACGCTCTGATATATGCTCAAAAAGATCTAAAATGTGAGGGCTAAGCGACCTAAAAAGTCTAATTCTGACGTGGCCACCATTCAATATCAATTATGCCCAGTGGCTCATGTAAATGCCAACATTCTAACTTTACAGCTGTCACTCTACCTATGCTTTCTTCGTTCACATGCACGATCTAAAGAGTGGCCATTATCTAAAGACCATTCCCATGTTCTAAATGTATTTCCGTGGTTTGTGTCTTAAAATAATCAGCATGACTCAAAACCATCATCAGTACTCAATGACCTAATGAGCTTTTTGACGAGATTGAGAGAACGGGACCTGATAAATGTTAAGATGGACAAGTTGTTTTCTTTGTACTAGTACTCCGCCAACAACTTGAAAGCATGTTCATCTTTTGCGGCACACACGAGAATGACCTTAAATACTTAAAACAGGAATGACTTAAAGAACTCGTTACAACTGTCTTGCGTTGAACTTGCTCCATGCGACCTAAAGAAAATTAGCGGGTCACGTTTGTCTATTGATTATTGCGGGCTAAGAGCAGTCGCTGGTCACGTCCTAAAACAATGGAGCTGGCGACCTAACTAGAAGCCTGGGACGACCTTATACAAATATGAAGGTTGCACGTACAAGGATAAATGACTGGAGTTAATCATCTAATTTTACAGAATACCATACAAGGATTTAAAATAAATAAATTATTTATTGTAGGTCGATCCACAATTTTGTTAGGACCGTAAGATGCACATAGTACCAAATACCATTTTGTTTTTGTTTTTTGTTTTGTTTTTTTTTTTTTTTTGGAAAATGGGTATATTTTTATTAAGGCTTATATCCAGCCCAAAAGAAGAGTTTACGTTATCCAATTGACAACGCATCTCACGTACAGACAAAGTGAAACCATTTTGTTGAAACATGCATTACTTCTATTTCCGACAAAAACTAAAATTTTCCATATATGGTGCGGGCCATGCTACATACGCAACATGAAAACATAAAAATAATGCTTGATATTTACTCTTTTTTCATTTATGATAAAATGTAATATTAGTAGTTTAATTTATTAATTGTTACTAACCTGGTATCTTTGCTTTACTAACCTTGGATATATTAATATGCCATCTTCCAAGTGTTCGGTTTAGATACAACTATTTTCATATATTTTATGGGTAGTCTAATTCAACTGAAACAAATATCGGCTTAGTTTTAGTATAAAAAATGGTCAACTAAGAATCAAACGCTATAAATAAAATGGAAACATCATCAAATCGTTGTTGAAGGGGTGAGTCATACAGTTGCAGTCACACAAGCATGATAAAACTCTTCACTAGCCTAAAACGTTGTAAGTCAGCTAGGAACTTTGACAAACACTGAACGTAAATGAAGGAAAATTTTAATTGTATGAAGAACCAATATGAACTAATGATAGAGGACAACGACGATTCATTACCGCCTATAGAAAACTTGAATGTGGAATAACCAATGAAAAGAGAAGGAAACTTCCATTTATTAAATACAACAACGAATGAACCCCCAAAACATATAAATTGCAAAAAAAAAAAACATCATAAACGTGCTAAAAATGAGCATTGGGCTACTTTTATAATAAGACGAATTTTTTTTTTGAAAGCTTTCGTTAAGGATAGCTTACTGCAGTGGAATTAGATTTGAGATGAAGGAATAAATGCTATTAATATGAGAGGGGAGAAATCAATTTTTGGTATTGAAAAAAATAGTGAAAACTGAAGAGAAGAATTTGCCTAGTGAACCAGAGAGGACATGTTAAACTAATAAAAGAAGTGGTTAGCTTTTCTTAATGTAATATGCTCTTACACAATGACAAAATGAAATAGAACCGATCCTATCCAAATTTTATTTTAGGACAATAAATGTGGGCATAGCACAACGAAGTTAATCGTGTGCAGCCTTTTCAATTCTGATTTATACAAACTTCTATCTTTTCCAGCTTTACATTATGTATGTTATCCAACTCTTTATTTTCGTCATGCTCAAGTGTTATGTAACGACGATCGGAATAAAGCTCCTCCTCTTGCATAGGAAACACGCATATGAGTTGGCAAACACATTCTTGTAACAAAAAGGAATCACTGATGTCACGCGCCTACCAACTCATATTTGTACTCTGCTCCTTTAATTTATTCCGTGAAGCAGGACTATTTATTTGAACCGTCATTTCTACCTTAACAATAGCGTGGTAATCCTAACAGCCCCCCTGACTCGCATTATACGAGTAACTTTTGAGAGCACCGCCTTACCTGCATGGCCAAGTCTATAACCATCGCTCTGAGACCGCTGCCATGCAATGACGGTCGGAATAAAGCTCCCCCTCCTCCTGCATATGATCAAGGCATATGAGTTGGAACACATATCCTTGTAACAAAAAGGAATCCCTGATGTGATGTGCCTACCAAATCATATTTGTACTTCACTCCTTCAATTTATTCCGTGATGTGGGACTATTTATTCAAATTGTCATTCCTACCTTACAACATATGAGTCAATCGTAACATCAATTTCGTTCAATCACTTAACATTTACCTGTACATTTCTAATATACTTCTCCATATATTTATTCTTTCCCTGTAAAATTAAAGCACATAATTACTAATGACACCTAAAAGCCATCCGAACCCATATACATATATGGTCAAACCATAATATACATAAACCATACTTATATCATAGTTCATATGATAAAAGAAGTTATAGTGAAATGCCCATCATCACATCACAAATCCCAATTAACCATAATATTCAATAAATGTATTTGCAAATATAAGTAAATGTAAAAATCCTAGTTGTGCTTGATTGTAAAACGATAAAAAACGGTTGTTGATGGTATCATCGGATTTGTGTTATCTAGAACTCAAAGAAAAGCTTTTACACCAACAATATAACAATGATACTTCTTAGAACAAAAAAAGATGTTAAAAATCCAAGGGTCACATTTTCTACCCAAAAAAACAAATCATAAGAGAGAGAAGGAAAAAGGATCAATAAAAATTACCTGTTTGTTGAAGTAGAAGTTTTGAAGCCCACCAAAAAACATGGCTATAGCCAGATACAAATGCAATATATTTGATTTTCATTTTTGATACTAATTCAAAAATAATAGGCTACTACAAGAAAATTTGCTTTTGGATCGAAATGGATATATGATTTTATTTTCTCGATTATATATATTTATCTCTATTAATAATTTGTTTGAAAGTGCAAAGTTTTAGTCCGACTGCAAACTTTTAAAAGTGCCCCTTACGTACTTTTTTCTTTATATAACACTTAAAATTTAGATCTAATAATTAAACATTTTCTGCAAATTCAAATTATATTTCTCTATCATTATAAATATTTAATACCACTTAAATATATGATATAACAAATGAACATTTTTTATAAATCGTTCTTTATCGACTAGTAACACAAACAAAAATTAAAGCTAATGATTTTCTTTTTATATTGCAACTTAGAAATGAAAATTCAAACTAACTACACATAATTACAATATAAAAACATAAACAAAAATCAATACAGATCATTATATCGTGAATGTGTTAAGCATACAATTTTCAAAAACATGATTTATGCATGAAGCATGTGCCACGATCACTAGTGAAGTACATGTCATTCAGCCCGTAACTTGTAAATTCATTTGTCTATGCATATAGAATAATGATATTTTAAAAAAAAATGTTAAAATTTAAATTCTTGTCGCATGCAAGGAAACTTTAAATATTAGCATTCCCAAATTCCACGTCTTGTAGTCGTGTATAAAAAATATTAGAAATAATTTTGGGGTGACAATTGTTAAAAGGAACCCTATATTTGGTTATGAAAGAGATTTCGGTAAGAGAGATGGTCGAATTTGAGCATGCTTTTCAATCAGAGATGACCGCATGTAGTATAAACTTTGGTTTATTTTTAATTTTTTTCGATGGGTCTATCAAAATTTTTGATCCTTTTGGACCAAAAATTAAGACCTTATGACAAATGTCCTTGGCATAAGCTTTGAAAAACCATTGTCGTCATGTTAAAAGGGAAAATTACATGTTTAAAGCTATGACAAATGCCTGGTTTATATATGGTATGACCTTACAATATACGTTTATTTTCAATGATTATTTAGAACATTAGTAATCCATATATGTGTTTCTCTCACATTGGTTTTTCTAGACGACTGATAAAGCTGTTGTTTTCTTATAACGCTTAGGTTAGAACGATCATATTTTTCGATTTAGCTGTAGACGCTTAGAAGCTGTAGAAGATGAGTTGAAAGTCTCTAAGACGTATTTATGTACTTCTCGTTTTCTGTTGTATTTGTTGTTCGTATTTAACAACATTTGTAAGGATAAACTATTATAATTGTCCGAGCTGACTTTATGATTGATTTACCTTGATTATGCATGATTTTTTTTTTTTTTTTTGTAAAGATCATTTTATATTTTTAACTTATCTGCTACATTGCGTGGTTTTGTTCATTTCTCCCTTTCTCAGCTATCTTTTTGTCCAACACTCGAATGCTCAACACATTAGTAAGAAAGAAAATAGTTAACTTGCGAGATAGAGATTGATGATGGAGATTGAATAAAGTTAATCGGTCAGTGATGGACGATGGAGATTGAATAAGGACGGAGGCCGATGGCTTTTAGGGACCGAGAGACTAATTAACTGCTGAGGGAACCCCAAATTCCACATTGAGCTTTGAAAAACCCTCGCAACAATGTTTGGAGTGAAAATAAACCTCCGCTATTTTCTTAAGTTCACAGCTCCTCAGGCGTTAACCACCAAACATCCAAACCATCGCTTCTGATCATCACTGCAAATGAATTGAGGATCCGCGTTTTGAGATTACATGATCGTTTCCTACAGCGATGTCGCTCGCTTTCCAGCCTCTCACGGTTTGACCATCGCTGCAAATGGATTAAGGATCTGCGTTTCGAGATTACGTGATTGTTTGCAATACGAAGAGGAATGCAACGTCAAAATTCGAAATAAGTTCATGTAAAAAGAGGTTTAGGGGGCTGGCCTCAATCTTTAAGCTCCAAAAAGCAGTAGATTATGGTTGGATAACGTACTAATCAGTCTGAAAACAGATGAGATGGAAGCGTGCCAAGTGAAAACTGTAATTGGTATCAATTTATTTTCTGCATTCCTCATATTGTTTCTTTTCTTCTTGGTTTTGTATTGTTGTTTACGATTTCAATCCCATTTCTTTATTTATTTTTTAAAGAAACGTCAATTCCTAACACACTAAACAAGTGATGGAACATCTTCGGTGTATATACCTTTCAGATTGAAGTATGGGTGTATAATGTGTTTGTTCTACGATGGAGGAGAAGTATTTGTTGAATTGTTTCAATTAGTTAGTTCCGCTAATTAGGCTGATCATAGGTTAGGTACTTTGTGTATCAGGTGACGCTGCAGCTAAGGCCGTCGTATGACATTAATCAGCGTTGCAAATTCAACCAGCAACTATAACTACTCTGATCTGTACAATGGAAGTAACCAAGTCCTATGATTTATTCAAATAACTAATAATTCAGAGCTTGTTGAAAATGTAATTGCCGGCTAGAGTAAAAAAGCGAATCAACCGAAATCTCTTTTGTGCATGCTTCCTTTTGGTGAATAAATGTGCTGATAAATGAATAAAAAAAATTATATGTAGTGTTCAAATGCTCCTTTGTGCATATACAAGAGGCTTCAACTTCTCCATCATTTGATCGAAATCGTCATCTGTCTTGATTAAACTCAAGCGTGTGTAGCGACTATCGGCTTCAAAAAGCACTCCGCTTTGAGTTTTGATTTGTGCACTCCTAAGTAGAGCTTCACAATCCGTGTCTTGCTGCCATTCACACTTTAGCCATCCGAATGCTGCAATATAAAGTACAAGCATAAGCATACATATGCAGTTGCTTGAATATTTAAATAAAGAAAGATGGAGATAGAAAATAGGACGTACATGGTGAGGGATCTCTAACTTTTCCGAAGTAGTTGCAATACTGCGGGGAGAGGTTTTGAAGGGAGAATCGATCCGAAGATGCAACTAGCTTGGTAAGTTCAGCCCATCTCTTAGATAACGTTTGATAGCCGAATTGGTTGATGTCGGCGGTTGTTTCCCGTTTCGTTTTCATTTGCAACAAGATCTCTTTTATTAGTTTCAAGGTTCGAAGTTGCGTATCGTGGGAAGTTCCTTCCGTGTTCTCGGTCATGTACTCCATGACCTTGTCGTACACTTTCACGTCCTTGATGAGCGCCCACCTGAACAACGTAGTGATTTGTGTTAGGATGGATATATGATACCTACAATTGATTAATGCTAAGCTATTAAGAATGAATGAATAACATACCCGAATCTGCTACCGGAGTGTCCAGTGAATTTGGACATGGAAAACAACATGATATCTTCATCGGCGGGTTGTGCAATTGGGGTATAATGCGGCCAATAGTAGACGTGGTCATGGATGGCTAGGGAGCCATTGATAATTGAATGGTGGAATCGGCCTTCGGGGTTATTAGGGGAAGTCACCAATTCTATGATGTTTTGAGGAGAGGCGGTGTTTACGTAGTCGGATGCGTTGCCTTTCCATTCGTAACCGGTAAAACGAAAGAACTTGGTTTGTTTCTGAACACAGGGTAGTAGGGGACAGCGGCGACAACTTTAGCCGGTTGCACGTCGATATCGTTTGGGGAAAGTGCGATAACTAGACCATTGAGAAGTTGAGTGACGCCGGTACCGAAGACGATGTACTTGTCATCGGCTTTGGCGTTGCCGACGGCCTGATGTAAAAGTCTGACGTGTTTTTCAAGCTCGGCATTGATGATATTACCGGAAGATGGTTGAAAGAAGTAACTCATTCTATGCCAAGGGGATATGAGAAGTGCAGTGTTTGATTTGTGTTGCATCCAATATTTTTCGAGAAATAGGGCGTCGCCGCTTACAACATCAGCGGAGCAGTTCGGGAGCAAAGCGGAGCAGTGGGGACCGGTGTAGCAGGTGTTACACTCGCACATGGGAGCTCCGTCGATGAGGATTCCATCCAAGTAAGCTCTGCCATGCGTGGAGCCACATGCTGTCTTGAAAGTTAAAACTGGGCGAGCATCTTATATATCCATCTACAAATAAACCACCTTGTTGCCTGCTTCGTTTCGTTTGTGTTGAGCCTACTTAACTTAACTGCCGGATGCCTTAATTATTTGCTTGCTGCATATATGTTTTATATATATACACCATGCTTTGGCCTCCATTTTCAACTATGTAATATACGTCCCTTATTTGGAATCCTACTACTCTGGACTCAATGCTCATCCTTCCTTCAGTACCATATATATCCTCTTGTTGTATTGTTTAATTCCTTTCCTTGTTGTTGTTTAAACTTTTAATGTAAACCAATTAACTTCTCACCATGTCTTTTTTGGCCTACTGTATAATTTGTTTTTTTTAGCCTTCTAATATATCTGTGTTTGAGATCAACAACGCATGCTTTGTCAATTTATTAAGATTTAGTGTGGTATTAATGTTTAAATGATTTACTATGGTCACTCGCGCAAAACAAATGCATAGGCAATCGCGGATCTGATTGGCTGGAGCAGTACTTTTTAATTTATTTTTTATGGTTTTTAGCAGCATTTGGGTCTCATTTACCTTATTCATCCAATAGCGTAACAATTATCTTTATTTATTTCGCTTTATTCTTTACCTTATATGCATTTATTGCTTGCTGATTACATATGATTCTTTAGCCTACATTCTCCATTTTGATGAATGCCACTGCCACACATCTATGTACTACGTGCCTTATTTGGAATGCTGCTTTAACCAACTCTGTTAGTTTTTAGTCTACATTCTTACATTTCGATGAATGTTTTAGCCTACATTTTGTTGGATGCTTTAGCCCACATTTTAATTATATTAATAATATTCTAAGAAGTTTATATGCTTTAATATTTTTAAAATGTCTCCGTCTGAATATTTTACTAGATTGTTGATATTGGTTTTATTTGTTGTATGTAATTTCTTGGTTTTATAATATTCTGGTTAGCTATTTAATAAAAAAGACATTTTTTTGCCTTGGTGAGACTTTTTTATATGCATATGTATTTTATAAACTACTTAAGCATATCTATATTTTCAAAGGAATTAGAAGAATTTAAATAGCACAGATGAATATTTTTGAATCAATTAGACAGTTCTTGATTAATCTATCACGCATGCATTTGTGAAAACATATATAAAAGATTCCTAACGCCCATAGCAAAAAGAAACACAGAAGTACCAGACTCGATTGCGAGTTAGAGCTTGCAAGTCTAATAAACGTTTGTGGTGGCGCTTTGGGTCAAGATTATATGTATGAGGCCTATGCTTATGGTCAAGAGCGGGGTCTAATTTCACCTGGACTTCATCGCGCGTGAGGGAATCCCCGTAACAAATGCAACAGAAGCCCGATGGAATGGGATCAATCACGTCGAGAGGCAACTGAGAAGCATTTTCACTTGCAATCTCAAATGACGTTGAGGCTTGCACGATCAGAACATCTAGAGCGTGAGCATAAACAGATAAACTGGAAGAACGAGCAACTAAATTAGAACAGTCGTTTATTTGAGCAAAAGCCGGATTTAAAACTTGAGAGGAAAAGGAGGCATGAGCATGTGAACCAAGGACATAAGAATCCAAAACTGGGCGACAAGACCGACCAAGAAAAAGTGGTGCATGTGCATGAGACTGTGCACATGAAATATCCGGTGCATTTGCTTGTGAAGGATCAATTGCAACTTTAAGGGCAAGTGAAAGTGCAAGTGCATTAGAGGCTTGTGGTTGAGCAACAAGATTAGGGGGCGTGTCCAATTTTGAAAAAAATAGAGCTGTAGAAGAAACAACATTTACTGGAGTTACAGCATGCGAGGTAGCCTAGGATGAACCAACAACGGAGGGAACATGGTCAACAAGCGCTGCATGACTAATAACATGACCAGTCCAGCTACTATGTAAAGGAGCTGCAACAAGCGCATGCTTATGATGTGCAAGTAGGGAGCCCATTATAGAAACAAGGTCGTCGGAAGCTACATGACTAGAAGGCGATGACAACACTGCCTCATGCAGCAGCGGGTTGGAGCTAACAGAGTCCACGAAGGATCATGCATAGAAGCACCCATGGCAAAAGGCAGAATGAGATGCATTTGAACGACCAAACACATTGCATTGCTGACAACGAGGCAACAAATACTCGTAAATGACAACGATGACATGAGATCGCCCATTAAAAAACTCCGGCCACTTCTTTCGAGAAATTAGAGGAGGCGCGCTTTACACCAGTACCCGCGCAAAGCCTAGTCTCGACGCACTTGCATAGTGCTGTCCAGCTCAAACGAAGAACCTAAAACGCTTGAAATGGCACTGATAATTTCGTTATTCCGGAATTTTATTGCTAACTCAAGGCGCACCCTAATTCACTCCTCTTCCATGGATCGAAATATGCTTACTGCTTTGTGCATGGCAGTACGTCACGATGATGATGATTATGTCGAGTGGGAGGTGGCGGTTTGTAACGACCCAGAAAATCTGAACCAATTTAAAATTTTTAAATTGGCTAAAATAATGGATTTTAAATATTTAAAATAAATATTTTAAATAAAGGCGATGAAAACTGAGTTTGAACCGACAATTGAAAACCAATATAATTAATTATAATTATATATAGAATTGAAAATGGCGCGGTAGTTCGATAATTCGATTTCAAACTTCAATTGAATGTACCGGGTGCAAAACAATCCGGATTTTAGTGAAACCAAAAACAATAGGATCTAATTGATGATATCTTTCCAACGAATCCGACCAATCAAAATTTGATAGCGGGAATCAAAAGATATGTCCAGTTGAAAATTCTGAATAGTCGCTATGGAATTCAGGCCCTTAAAAATAGACATTTTGCAAATAACCTCGGATTTCGACGAAACTAGTTTTGTTAGGACCGTATCGTCAATACGAAACTAGAAAATATTTTTCTGGAATTTTTCTAGTTAGTATGTGACCCCGGTAATTTGAAATGTACGTTTAAAATTCAATATAGTGATTTAAATGTAAATTCAACGGAAACTGATTGTAACGATCAAATCAGCTTGCGATACATATCCCATTGTGTTCGGAATGGGGGTAAAACGCTACGGACGACAGGCGGTGGGCCTCGTTTCGAGGTCGTATGTAAAAGTCAACCTTTTTGCAAAATATAAATAATTAAATAAAAAAAATATAATCTCCCCCCTTTATCTTCGTTCTGGCCCCCCCCCGTTCAATTCGATTCAGTTAATCAGAAAAAAAAAAAACCCTAAAACTATCGCGCCGCAGCCCCGGGAAGCGCCGCCCATCACCGCCTGTCCTCCCTCCCTCGATCGAAGACCCAAAACCATCGAAGCCGCCGACGAAGACCCCGCTCCTCCCTCCATCGCGAGCGAAACCCGAGCCGCCACCTCGAAGCCAGAAGCTGCCACCACCGTTCGAAACCCCGAGCGCCACCTCCAGCTCCGTCGATCTGCGAAACCCCCCCCCCCCCTCTGTAAGCATTTCTTTTTATTTTATTATCTTATTTTTATTTTATAAAAACAGAATTTAAAACTGATTTTGTTTTAAGAAATAAAAACTGATTTTGTTTTAAAAAATAAAAACTGATTTTGTTTTAAAAAAATAAAAACTGATTTTGTTTTAAGAAATAAAAACTGATTTTGTTTTAAAAAAATAAAAACTGATTTTGTTTTAAGAAATAAAAACTGATTTTGTTTTAAAAAATAAAAACTGATTTTGTTTTAAAAAATAAAAACTGATTTTGTTTTAAAAATAAAAACTGATTTTGTTTTAAAAGTAAAAACTTTAAATAGGAGAAAGGTTTAATCTTTAAAGAGAAAAAGGATTTGAACTTTAAGAAGTAAAAATCATATTTTTATATATTGAAAGTCGAAAGAAAAATCAGATTTTTATATATTGAAAGTCGAAAGAAAAATCAGATTTTTATATATTGAAAGTCGAAGTAAAAATCATATATTTATATATTGAAAGTCGAAGTAAAAATCATATTTTTATATATTGAAAGTCGAAAGTAAAAATCATATTTTTATATATTGAAAGTCGAAGTAAAAATCATATTTTTATATATTGAAAGTCGAAGTAAAAATCATATTTTTATATATTGAATAGCATCGTAAAGATTCGATTTTTACATATGTAGAGAATACGGGTGAAAGCGACAAAAAGGCGAAGATTTCTCTAAAGGAAGTGTCGTGAAGTTGGATAGCTATTGGTGAGATTTCTGATTTAAAAATATTATATATGTGTGAAATGAAAGTGAATTGCTATATATAAATATATATATATATATATATATACGCCCCTCGTCCACAAACCATGGACGATATTTATTGGTTGAAATTGTTGTGAAAATTGATTGATAGCGAATGGTTGTTTGGGATTGTTTGTGATGGATATTGGTTGATTGTGGTTGAAAAATACCCGTTTGTGATTGTGAAATATTTGGTTGAAACCACATAGGATTAGTTTGTGGAAATGAAATAAATATATACATGCCGCCTGCGTGCGAACTAGATGCATGATCCCCATTGTCAAAAACCGCGAGGTTTTAAGGTAGAGCGAGGAGCCGTACTAGGGACGGTCCCGGTTTAACTACCCTGCCGTTATGCTGCCGAAATTTTGAATAATATTCGTGTGTTTGAATTATTTTCATATGCTTAAACTATATTTATTCATTGAATAGAAAACATTCATGTGTTGAATTGATATTCATTCGTTGTTTAGAAATTCATGTGTTGAATGGTATTCATATTTTGAAATAAATCGTTCGATAATAAAAATCACATTTTTATCTATATATAGAAACTATAGAAAACATTCATGTGTTGAATTGATATTCATTCGTTGTTTAGAAATTCATGTGTTGAATGGTATTCATAATTTGAAATAAATCGTTTGATAATAAAAATCACATTTTTATCTATATATAGAAACTATAGAAAACATTCATGTGTTGAATTGATATTCATTCGTTGATTAGAAATTCATGTGTTGAATGGTATTCATATTTTGAAATAAATTGTTCGATAATAAAAATCACATTTTTATCTATATATAGAAACTATAGAAAACATTCATGTGTTGAATTGATATTCATTCGTTGTTTAGAAATTCATGTGTTGAATGGTATTCATATTTTGAAATAAATTGTTCGATAATAAAAATCACATTTTTATCTATATATAGAAACTATAGAAAACATTCATGTGTTGAATTGATATTCATTCGTTGATTAGAAATTCATGTGTTGAATGGTATTCATATTTTGAAATAAATTGTTCGATAATAAAAATCACATTTTTATCTATATATAAAAACTATAGAAAACATTCATGTGTTGAATTGATATTCATTCGTTGTTTAGAAATTCATGTGTTGAATGGTATTCATATTTTGAAATAAATTGTTTGATGATAAAAATCCTATTTTATCACCAACTTGAACTATATAGAAAAATAGTGTTTTGAAATGAATTGTTTTACAATAAAAATCACATTTTTATTGTATGCGTGAATCGTTGAAATGTGAAGGGTTAAAAATAGCCACTTGTTCAAAATAAACATATATGAGTTGAAATATTCATTAATTAGCTAATGAAATGATTTGCACCTATTTATGTAACATTAGAATGAATGGTGTTTTTAAACCAAATAGAAATCAAATATGAAGTTGAATAGAAAATGATAAATGATAAGAACTGTATATATATGTACATGTATATTCATTTAACAAGTTATAGCAAAGGGGCTAGAGCAGAGGAATAAAATTTTGTGCCCGACAAATAGGTACACATTTACTGATTTGTTTGGGTGATGATTTTGGGCCTGTTGGCTAGCCGCTTGGCTTTTTCTTTTTCTTTTTGAGATTAGAAGGACCGGGAACGCTATTTGCGATTTCCCGATGCTCCCGGTGCAGGGGAGGTTATGGCGAAATTTTTCCAAAATTTAAGGCGTTAGAAAAATTTTTGAAGTGAAAACGATATTGAAATTGTTGAATGAACTATATTTATATAAATATATAAATATAAATAAAATTAAAACGAAACGAAGCCGTGCAGTTCGTATTTTGAAACCGTGATTTCAAACAACTAGTACGGGAAATCCGACCATTGGATTTTCCCGAAACCGCAACCGTCGGGTTCGCCTTGGAAATATCTTCCCAACGGCACCAACCTTGTAAAAATCCAACGGTTGGATTGTCTGGAATGTTTAATTCAAATTTGATGAAAAACAGCGCCAGAAGCGATTATATTTGTATATATATAAATATAATTATATATTTAATCGAATAATGACGCTGCAGTTCGTATTTTGAAATCGAAAATTCAAACGATTGTACCGGGAGATCCGACCGTCGGATTTTCCCGAAACTGGAACCGTTGGATTCATTTTGAAAAGACCTTTCTAATGATGTAAATTTTGTGAAGATCCAACGGTTAGATTTTCAGATATGTGTAAATCAATTCTGAAGAAAAACAGCGCCACGGCCGCGTTATGGCCCGAAGCGTCGTTTTGAATAAATTGGCTATTTTAAAATAAATAAAAATAGCGATAAATCGTTATAAAATATTGGAAACAATATGGAATGGAAATAAACTGAATTTGCTTGATTTATGTGGTTTTTGATGGTTGAATGTGTTTGGTGTGAAAATTACATTAAAGAACAAAATTGGTGTGGTCGAGTAATTTAACCATTGAAATAAATCGATTTGAAATTCTAAATATACGTGAATTATTTGAAAAGGCCGAGTTAATTCTCACTTCAAATAATTGACCGACGATTGAAATTCGAAGATGAAAACGGTGGTCGAAGACCGGAGATCTTCATCTCGTTTGGATGGTAACCGAGGTCCTGATTGGGAGGCATCCCGAAATATGGATAATGAGTGGTGATCGTCTAGACGTACGTGTAGATCGAAGGGTTTGCGAGGTATTTAGTGCCTCCGGTTTCGTTCAGACCCAGAACGGACTTGTAAATGGACTGTGTGTCCGACATTGGATTTTATTCTGTGTTGATTGATCTCTGTTAAATATACATCTGTTTGGCGGCGGAGAATTTATTCTTTTGCTTAACGCCCTTCTCTGAGACGTACGAGCTCAGAGGTTGTATATCGATGGACATCAATCGCATGGCGTGAATTGCCTGTGTGGCATGCTAAGATGCAGTGATCAGGGCTTCTGTTGAAAAGCAAAGTCTTGTGGTGATGATCAAAGCACCGCCTGTGTGGCGTAGCTTTGTGTATAACATGAATTCGCGAGCCTCACACCCCGGTATGAACCTAAAACGGGAGAAGGACCTCAGGGAGGGCTTGCGTTTCTTTCTAGCTAGGGTGGTGTCAGTGACCTACCAGCCCTGACATTTATATACTTTTCACCTATGTGGTTGTTGCTGTTGCGAGGCGCCTCGGTTTGATCGGGCAATTCGGGTCCGATGGAGTCATTCGTTGGCTCATTTACACCCCAAAGGGTGGGGAAACGTAGTGTTCAGGCATTCTTAATCCACATCGGTGGACCGGCCCTGTCGCTCCAAGGGTCGATGCGTTCTGATCCTGAGACACGGGCTAGAGCGTCTCGAATTCGGTAAGGACTATCTTTTGCCTTGGTTCATGACGGAAATCCAATTTCCAAATACGACATCGTGCGATTTTGATTGTATATATATATGGCGACATGATATATGGTACCCATGCCGTCTATGATTGATAGTTATGATTTGAAATTGTTTTCAAAACATATAAACACTAGTAATAATATCAAATGCCTTTGTTTTATTCGTATCAAGCATATTTTGGCCATTATAAGGTAAAACTCTATCCTCCGGTTTGCGTTGCATTGTGTGATGGGAACTGAGTCTTATAATGGCTTCATTTTTATAAAAAGCATAGCGATGTTTAAAAGAAAGATTTGTTTTAAAGCACTGGCAATCCAATGGAGTAAACCCGTTCCACGAAAGTGGCGTGGTCCCGTGATTAGCCAAATTATATATGTGTTGAGTAGATTTCTCATACCAGTCCCATGACTGACTCGTAGTTTGTTTCACTCTCAAACTCGGGTGCCCCTTTTTCCACGGGCAGCCTTGTATTCAGGTTTAGCTGGTTCTTTCTGGATAGCTGGAGCTGAAGATGGATTCTATCATTTATTTCCTTTTATGCTGTTCAGCTCCTATTGTACATATTTTGTTTATTTCCGCTGTAAACATTTATGTATAGCTGAACTGTATTTGTGCTAAGTAAGATCCTGTATACTGTGTAACTCTGATGATTACTTTTATCCAGTATATTTTGTTGTTCATTATCTGGTGTATTTATTTAATTTTGTTCTGCTATTATCTGTTTCTGTGTTATATTCCAAAGATAACCTTGTTTCCGTGAGAACGGGAATTCGGGTCGTCTCACGGTTTTTCTGTTAGAGAACGACAAATGGGGCCACAACCCTTTTTATTCTCTAATTGACAAGCCCACACAGCTTAGGAGTTGTGTGTTCTTCATTATGTTCATATTTTGAGGGCTGGACTGCTGTAGTTTTTTATGTATTTTGAAAGACAATTAGCACCAAAGAAAACTCTATACTGCTAGCGAACAACTCCAATACGAACGAAAACAACATCTTCTTTCATCACTCCAAAATGGCCGACTAACTAAATGCAAAAGTGCTTCCACACCTAAAATCACATGCCGCAAAGCTTCAACCTGAGTTCAATTTCCTTACAATTCGTTTATGTATTATGGCAAAAAGTTCATTAGTATTCAATGAAGAATTAGAGAAAATCCTCCTATTCCTTTCAGCCCACAGCTCATAAACAAATATCTTCAAAATTTTCAATAACAACCTACTCTTCCTAGTCTTCCACCTAGTTGATTTGAAAAGTAAGAACCACTCAACTCTACTGTTATTCAGGGTCTGTGCAAGTTACCAATAGCTAAAACTCTTCTCCATATCTGATAAACATGCCTGCACTCAAAAAACAAGAGAGTGGTACACTCAACATCCACTCTACACAAAACACAAATATCATCTGGAATTAATCCCATCTTGAATAGCTTATCCTTTGTATTTAAAGAATTAGACATGACTTTCCATAGCAGAAAATTAGATTTCGTAAAACTCATCAAATTCCATATTCTTTTGTGCCATGGAAACAAAGGACTATCTCCTTTCAGCATATCATAAACATGACTAATTGAGTGAGCTTTACCTGACCATGAAATATGAAGATTTGCGACTATCTTAAAATTAGATGAAATCTCATACCAAAGACGATGCAAGATAGCTGAACTATTATGTGGCAATATCAGTTCACCTTCATGAATCAAATCATCCACTAAAGTATTTTCAACAATTCCACTTATCCTTCTAAGATTATAATCAACTAAATCACTCAATATGATACCGCATCCAGCCCAAGGTGAGTGCCAAAATGATAATCCAGCTACCTTAACTGCATTACACTCAATAAATGGTAAAAAGACCCTCCTGAGTTTCAGTATTTGCCTCCAGCTCCAACTACAATTTTGAGGAATTTCCATTGTCCAAAAATTCTTCTTGCCGATAAGATTGTTCCTAACAAACTTCGTCCACAAACAATTTTCATCAGAATATAGCTTGTTTATGTACAAAGAAATAACAGCCTTATTCCATTGAAAAAGATTGATAATACCGAGACCTCCACTTCTCTTGTCAACACACAACTTTGCAAAAGAAATAGGAATAATCTTTTTCGCAAATGGATCTCCATGCCACAAAAATTTGTTCATTGCACTAACAACCATACAAACTAACTTTACTGGAAGAATGTAGTGCCTTGTGTAATAAGTAGTCATAGAGGTGATAATAGAATGAATGATAGTTAACCTTCCAGCTTGTGATAACTTGCATGCAGACCACTGCTTCATTTTGTCAATGATGTTTTCATACAAAGGCATGCATTTATCCTTGGTAACTCGAGAACAAATCAAAGGTAGTCCTAAATAAGTAGAATTATTGGGAAATTCCTTCAAACCATATAAAGAGATAAGCTCCTCCTTTTTACGCTGAGACAGACCAGCAATCTTAATATAGAACTTATTCAAGTTAATTTGAATCCCTGTAATCTCATTGAAAAGTTTAAGGACAAAAAGAATGCATTGAATATTTCCAATAGTAGGATTGGTAAAAATAACCAAATCATCAGCAAATAAAAGATGGGTGATTAGGGGATTTTTACACCAAGGATGGTGCTTTAGTTTACCAATCTTAACCTGATGCCTAATTAGAGAGTTAAGCAATTCCATTACAATGATGAAAAGATAAGATGGGATGGGATCACCGTAACACCCCGTATTTTATATTAATGTTATAATAACAAATTAAAGAATACTTAATTATAAATGCGAGAATCAAGGGAAAACATGAAAATGTCTTGGCATAGATTGGTTCATGAAATGGTATATTTGGTATACCATTTATTGTGAGCATAATTAAAAGAATAATTATGGCATGATTTAATTAAGATTAATTTACATATATAATTAGATATATATAGAAAATATGTGAATTTAGAAAAGACGAATTATGACTCACTGCTGAGTCATTAGGAGCTGAGTTGGCTGTTCTAGATAACTCTATCTTGTCTTAATGGTCTTGATTTATTCTGAGATGATCTGACGGCTCCTATTCAATCTAATCTCTATGAAAGCAACCTAATACCTCACCCCTAAATCATATTAAAAATTGAACCTAGAGTCGTCATGCTGCCATTAGACAACCTAGAGTAGCCGCCACTTGAAGCTAACATAGAGACGAACCAAACTAAATCAAAACAACGATTGTCTACATCAAAGGCGAGCATTTCAACTCCAGAATTCAGAATTCAAAAATCAAGACCTTCGTTCGTTGTAAGCGCGGTTATCTTTTAGACGTAAATAAATCTAAGACATGATTTGATATAAAGTGAAATTAGAATTACACCATGTTAATTCATATCGATTTATTGTGATGATTTTATCATGAATTGGAATGATTGTGGGTTATTGGATTTGGTATTGGATCTATTTGAAACTATCAATATCATATGCAAGTTATGTGTTTCATGTAAAGATCTACATGTATATGTTTTTATGCAAGTTGTAAGTTTTATATTAGATCCAAGTCAAGATCTACATGTACATATTCCTATGTTTTATGTTACATCCTTATGGTACATGATTAGATCCATATGTTCATATGCAAGTTGCGAGTTTTATGTTAGATCCATATGTTCATATGTAAGTTGCAAGTTTTATGTTAGATCCATATGTTCATATGCAAGTTGCAAGTTTTATGTTAGATCCATATGTTCATATGCAAGTTGCAAGTTTTATGTTAGATCCATATGTTCATATGTAAGTTGCAAGTTTTATGTTAAGTCCACATGCCTATGTTCATATGTCCATATGCAAGTTACAAACTTTATGATTGGATTCATGTCAAGATCCATTTAGGTTCACATGATTAATGCAAGTTATATAATTTAGGATAGATCCAAGTTACGATCTAATTATATATATATATATATATATACATATATATATACATATATATATGTCATATGCAAGTTACATGTTAGATCCTAGACTAGATCCTTATTTATATGCAAGTTTGTGAAGTGAATTTATGCAAGTTCACCTTATTAGATCTAGTTTACACCTATATGTTAATGTTATAATCATACATGTTTTGAAATTGGATGTGTCATGATTATGTCACATGCTAGTCTATAACTGATGTTTATGCCAAATTACATGATATATGTTGATTGAACCTATGTTATGCATGTTCCCTTCTTTATCTCTCGTTTATAGATTGGGCCAATTAGCGGGCCCAATGTCTTTATGTGATTAATGTGAACGAACAAACGGGGTAACGTTGGGGGTAATTATTAAACCAAAACATGTAAATATGTAGGTAGGCCCAAAACCATGTAATTGGTTAAGGCCATGAATGGTATACTTTATATACCATTAGTCTTGAATTAAAACATGTGACATGAAATACTTGTAGAAATTTGCATATATAAAAATGTAAATCTAGAAAAGACGAATACGCCTAACCCGAGGTTAGACTGAGTTGTGGTGTAAACCTGCTCGGAACCGACAGGCACATCCAGTAACCACAACAATACCTGTCTAATGTGAGAGGTTAGTGCATCAAGCCCAGAAAAGCCCGAGGTTAGACTGAGTTGTGGTGTAAACCTTCCCGGAACCGACCGGTACATCCAGTAACCACAACAATACCTGTCTAATGTGAGTGGTTGGTGCTTTAGTTAATTAAATAGTTAAATCTCATGAACAATCAAGCTAGAAATGGTAAGGTTAAGTAATTAAGGAAACACTTAACCAACTTAACAAGACAAGAGTGGTGAGGTTAAGTAATTAAGAAAACACTTAACCAACTTAACATGTGAACAAGACAAGATTGGTGGGGTTAAGTAATTTAGAAAACACATAGCCAAATCAACATGTTAACTAGGCAAGATTGATAGGGGTTAAGTCAAGTCAAGAACACTTAACCAATTTAACATGTTGACTAGAAAAACCCTAGTAACAGGGACCCATTTCAGCAGTACCCCGCATGAACGTCTCAAGGTACCCTGAACTAGGCTGGGTGGGGCACGATTACTGGGCTGAATATAAGCGGTCAAAAAGGGCGGCGGTTAGGTGCGTCAGTGTAGGTTCCAATGGAGTACGGGCGTGCACGGACTCCGAAGTGGAAAAAGCAGGCACTAGGCCCCAGGCGTACACTTGTGCATCTAGAATCGTGTCAGGGGTTGCCATTATAGGACTTGATACACCCTATAATGGAACCAGCACAAGTACTTTATAATCACGTAGGGCCGCATGACACCGAGAATACATGAATGCGAGTAGGAGACGAACAATACATGAATGGGATCACTTTATCATGAACATACATTGCTAGTTAAACAAGTTCTTGGTGGGTGCAGAGAAGTAAAAGTGGGTGCGATAGCCAAATCTAGTTAAGTCTTACCTTATCTTGTTTTAGGACTACCCTATCCTTGTGGTATCATTCTAAGTTCAGTTTATTCATGTCACAGTCTTTTACTTGTTTACATGCTATTAAATAACTGGGCTTACCAGACTTATGTCTGACTCATTTTCCTTTCGCCTCTTTTCTTCCGTCCCCCCTCCCCTAGGTCCGCAGGGAGGGAACACTTCTGCTTGACCGGATCAAATCAAAGCTTGAATACCGTAGATGTAAGGCTTGGACTTTCTTTTTTTGAGCTATGGCTATGGTCAGAGACATGTTGGGGATTTATGTCATTTTATTTTTAGTATTGCTTCTTTATGTTTTCAAGACAGATGTAATAATTTGGAAGATTGAAACTGTTTGTTGAAATGTTGTATTGAACAAGTATTTATGGAATGAAGTTGGTTTCTTTTCCGCTGCTTTAATTATCTGTCTTGTAATTTATTAGTATCTTATACCTTTAAATGCTCCGCCGAAGTTAAGGTATTCCCTTTGAGAGTGACCTTAACGGAGGAAGGGTGTTACAATCACCCTGCCTGACACCACATTTACCCTTGAAATACCCATGTAACCTACCATTCCTTGATATAGAGAACACTGGTGAAGAAATGCATGTGTAAATCCAGGCAAGAAACAGTCTAGCAAAATTCATTCTAGACATGATTGCTAAAATAGTTGACCACGAAACACCGTCAAATGCCTTCATAATATCCAGCTTTAACATGCAACGAGATGATATGTTTTTCCTATCATATCCAAGCAGCAACTCTTGTGTGATTAAAATATTATCACTAATAGATCTACCAAAAACAAAAGCAGACTGATTGCTTAAAATAATATAAGGCAAAACTAACTGTAGTCTATTAGCAATCACCTTCAATATAATCTTGTGAAATTCACTACAGCAAGATATAGGTCTAAAATCTGAACCTAATAAGGGATTTTGAAATATACATTGAGATTAATAAATATAATCTAACAACAACAAATGGAAGACCAACACCTATGGCCACCACAACAAGAAAAACCGTAAATAGCTGCAGATTTTAGTGGTGGAAAATTCCATTGCAAATTAGCGACGGATTTGCGAATGATTTACAAGGGATAATTTTAAGAATTTTCTCTTTTATTTTTTCCTACATTATCACCGACCTTTTTTATATCTGTAGCTGAACCGTTGCAAATTGCGTCAATTTATCGATGAATAAATTTTGACACTAAATTTTGTCGCAAATTAAGACGGATTACAGACATATGCATTTATAAGCTATTTTGCAATGGATTTTCCAAGGAATTTGCAAGGGATTCTTATTTCTAAATTAAAATTTGGGAAGGCTTATACAATTCAGCCACGATGAGTTTTGTAATATACATATTTAATAATCAATAACCAATATTATTACTTAATAATTAAAAAATAATTTATATTACTTAATGTTTATTGATTATAAATTATTACTAAATAATTGATAATTAACAATGCATACTAAATAATTTCTACTAATAATAATTAATTAATAACAAAAATTAAATAATTACTATTAATGATAAATAGTTAATAAATAATATTTAATAATATATGGACTAATTAATTATCATAATTAAAAATAAATTTTGTTGTTTAATACATTTTATTGTTTATAATTAATGATTAATATGTAATCTTTAATAATTATTACTACTAATATTTAGTACTTAATCTTATATAAATAATAAGTATTATTAAATAGCGTTTAATTAAGATTAACATTTAGTCCGTTATTGATAAATGTAAGTTTTATGGAAAATGCTGTTATGAACGAAATACACAAACAAATGAGATCTACAAAGCATCGCTACTATTTAAATTTTCAGCTTTCGAAATAAAATTTTAGGTTCCAAACTAAAATTTTCGGCCTCCCTCCTAAATTGTCTATTATATTTCCTACGCATTCACTCACCCAAAATCCCTAAATTAACATTCGAAGAAAATACTTAAATTTTCTTCTCCTGTAGCGATTCCTCCAGCTCAATCAGAACAAATAAAGCTCGATTTAGATTTTATCGTCCGCTGCTTCAGATTAACGTTGCCGATACAGATCGTTGTCGACCATGCTTCCTTCAAATCCATTATTGCAATTTTACTTTTGGTGCTAGTGAATAACGGTAGACTTGTTAGTTTTGCAGTTTCGATTTTAAATAAAACTTGATCAATCTAAAATTTGTTAACGGTAGCTAGTCGAACACAATCTATAAACATTGCACTATTAACTTTCTGTGCTAGTGAATAACGATCGACTTGTTAGTTTTGTAGTTTTGATTTTAAATAAAACATGATCAATCTAAAATTTGTTCAGGGTGGCTGGTTGAACACAATCTATAAACATTGCACTGTTATTAATCTAGCAAATTACCATAGGTCATCTTTCCGAAACTTTGCTATGACAAACTTGTGGTTATAAAAATAATAATTCAATAATTAGTAATTAATATTAACTAACTAAATTTAATAATTAATTTCAAATATTTTCTACAAGCGTTTCCTTTCACCATGATACACTACAAAACCGAAAGTTAATTTGGCTTTAGACGGATTTTTTTGGCTCCAGTTTCAAATTTTCATCGTAATTTTCATCCTAAACCACTCTTCTTCCTGCTTCCGTATTATTCTTCCAGTCAATAAAATATTTTCGATTCAAAGGAAAACTCCCAAATCCCAAAACGATAACCCTAATTCGTTTTCGCTTGCTTCTACTTTCGTCAAAATTTGAATTCGTACTTACCTCCGCCTAGCGGCAAATTGCCATGGCAGTCCGATCTAACGAGTCCGAACCTAAGCCATACGGTTGCCCTGTTAAGGTGAATGACATGGTTTGCTGTGGATTGAGGTGTTGCTGGAGGCTCACTTTGATTTTCTATTCGGCTCATCTTAGTTGGATTAGCTTTTGGTTTCTTCTATGACGAGTTGAATGCTTAAAAAACTAATATGATTTCTACCCTTTTTTATTTTATGATTTTTACTCGACCTCAATGATAATTTCCATTGCCGATGATGTTGGGTAGAATTTGTTAGAATTGGGCAATACAGTCAGTGCAACTATCAAATTGGTGCTGATTTGAGTTAGCACATCAGCTGTAAGTTTCCTTATGAAATCTGCAAACTCTTCTTTGTTCAGTAAATCGTCTAGGTTCAGATCATACTCCTTCATCATAGATTTTAGATCCTCTTCGTTGGTGGATCGTTGTGAGGACTTGGTAAGTGTTTATTTATATCATTGTACACACATAGAAATGCTGTGTAGAGATACTCAAAATTGATCCCATCTTCTCCACAATCAACTTATATTCAGTTGTAAGCCTTATCTGCGATTTTCAAATCTACTTCTCTTTCCACTGTTTTCCATGTAATTTCTCTTCGATTGTGGCTAAAGCCAGACCCATGTTGCATAAAACTGGAAAGGAAATTCTTAGCTAAATTGATTTTCACACTGTAATCATACTGGCTTCATTTGAAGATCAAACTCCATCATAGATTTCAGATCCTATTTCTTTTTTAGAAAATCAAATTCAAGATGTTGATCGGATCATTTGACGCTAATGCAAATTAAAATTTATGCAATGAATTGGTAAGCCAGAAAATTTATGCAATGTATTTGCTAATATAACTTGAAATTCTGCCAGTAGTGCTTGCACCAGTATAGTTCTGCCAACAACTCTGGCAATTTTCTGCTAGCTTCTTAATAAGCAAAGTATACTAAAATTGATTTCATTTGTTTTGCTTAACTTGAAATCTGTATTGATGAATTTGTTTTAATTTCATGATCGACAGTTGTACCTCTTTAATGGCACTTTCGGTACTTTATTTTTGCAGTTCCAGTTAAGATTGTTGAGAGTCACTTGGATACAAGGATGATGACGAGAACTTGATAGCTGTATAAACTAAAAATCTTGAGCGCCAACAGTAAAGAAAGACGTTGGGAGGCTTGGTGCTTTTCATCGTTAAGGTTTGCTTTCTTCATAAGTTTGCTTTCTTAAACTAGGGTTTGCTTTCTTCATAATACTGGTGGGATCCACTAGTATTGCTAGCTCTCTATGAAAAGAACGTCCCAAATTAAAACTAGATACTAATATTAACGCATAATATATTACTTTAGGATGATAATGTAAAGTACATATAGTGATATATATAAATTTCTAACAAGGGCGTTAAATTTATATCGACAGCTGTGAAACTATTGAATTCTTCCACTTACCTACATGAAATGGAAGCATTGTTTTACTAAGCTCTTCAAAGTACAAATCATACAATTGGTGACTAAAGTATTTTGGTTGACAAACATACCTTTCAGTCTTGCAAATTATCCAATAAAGTGTTGATAATTCTCTTGTAAATGTTCCAACTAATAACTATAGCATTCAGGAATGAGTAACCAATAGTGATCAATCTTCTGGTTAGTAATTTTTCAGTTAAATAGATACCACAAATAATAATATTGTTTTCGTGTTTTCCTTAACTCATGGGCTACTATTCAGTTTCCTTATTGAGCACTTTTTGTATTATATGTACCAGCATAGGTGCACAGAAAATCAAGGTGGCATGTGAACACTTCCGCTTAGCCTGTGAGCGACACGACAAACAAGAGTATGTCCATGTTACACTCTATGAAATATGAATATGTAAGTCTTAACGTGTTTATACAATTATGTTCCTTGTATCCAAGTGACGAGAACTTTAAGTCTTAAAGTGTATAAGTCTTAAAGAGTATGTTCAAAAAGGAACAGTGTTTTGCTAGTCTTTATTTTCTATGCTAATGAATCGAACTAAACACAATGGTGAAGCAAACATGTTTCATTGCTTTTGTTGTTTATCACCTCTTATGAATTTGTGCATACTATATATCATTTCAGCCCAGTTCTTTTCCTAATTTATTGTAATTGTATATTATAACTACATCTTTAATTTGTAAGCTTTGTGAATTTGGAACACGGGATATATTTTGTATATCTGAAGTTGTAAAAGTAACAATATATTTTACTTTAACTTGGTAAGAATATGAAACTGATTTGCGCATGAACTATTTGATAAATTCACAATCTTCTGTACTTTTGATTTTTCATGCCTATATATTTATTATTTTCATTGTTTTTCCTCCTGAATGCCGCTACTATTTTCTGTTAGACTTGCCTGACGATGTATGTTCTTTTTTTAACAGGTGTTTGAAGATACTAAACGTTATTAAGAACGAGTACCATCGCTTAAAAGAAAATTTTAACACTATAGTTCAGGTGACCATTCTGATATTTTTGGCAATTTTAACACTATAGTTCAGGTAATCTCGACATAGTGTGTCATACTACTAATTATGAACTTAGTGAACTAAATTGTACTACATATCCGGAGCCAACACTTAATTGTTTTGTCAACATACAATATAACAATTACTAACGTTTTGACTGTTTATTTGACATTAACAGGACCATCGTTGTTGATGTTAAGGAGAAAATATCAGAAGCAAAGCAAGACTAAATCTATCAATTTTTTTATTTTGTAAGTAAATTTATTGATGTAAAAATATATGTCATATTATGCGTGGACATGGAAAAGTTGATAAAACAATATGTATGAAATGTTAAGTTGTTTGAATGATATGTATGAAATAATATTCAACAATTTATATATTTGTTGTTTATTTTTTTGTTGGGTTATATTATCTATTTTACCATTGACAATTGAACGATAGTATTCGGTAAAGCTGTAAGCAGAAAACATGAAAGAATGTTTATTGGCAGAATAGAAAGGGAACATCGACGGATCACCTACATAAAATGTTTGATCTAAAAAATATTTTTTCGCTAATCCCTTGGCAATTTGTAAGGGTTTACCCACTCCTTTTGTAAATAATATTTTATTATAAATTAATTATCTGTCAGTAAATAGTAGGTATATAAATAAAAATTAAATTAAAAAGTAAAATTTTATGTTTATTATAAAATTAGTAAAGTGACAGACAATTGTCTGAAAACTCATCTAAATTCCATCGTAAAATCTGACACAAATACTGTCATTGTTTTTACTGACTACCGAGTTATGCAAGAAATTCATCGCTAAGGTCAATTTAGCGATGGATTAGAAGAGGATACTACCACTGCTATATGCTGTTTTTCTTGTAGTGGACTAATATAGCATTAAGTAAAGATGATACATCCAAAGATGTGGATCAAAAATTATACAGAGGAATGATATGATCGTTATTATATATAATTGATAGTAGACCGGATATAATGCATAGTGTGCGTCTACGTGCAAGATATCAATCACAATCTAAGGAAACACATTTAAAAGCCATAAAACGTATTCTAAGGTATGTAAAGCATACATCAGATTTTGGATTGTTTTACCCTAAGGATGATTCATTCGATTTAGTTTCTTACTGTGACGCTGACTACGCAGGATGTAAATCTGATCGCAAAAGTACTAGTGGAACATGTCACTTCTTAGCACATTCACTAGTCTTGTGGTTCGGTAAAAAGCAAAGCAAAATAATGTACCTTTGTCATCAACTGAAGCAAAATATATCTCTGCTGCTTTGGCTTGTTCACAAGTAATATATATGCAACAAAATCTAAATGATTTTGGATTAAAAATAAATAAATCTCCAGTATACTGAGATAATACAAGTGCTATAAATATTTCAAAAAATCCAACTCATCATTCAAGAACTAAACATATCGATATACGACATCATTTTCTAAGAGATAATGTAAGTAAAGAGAAAATTTCACTTGAATTTATAGAAACAGATAAACAAATAGCGGATATATTAACAAAACCATTAAACGGAGCAACATTCACTAAATTCAGAAGTGAATTAGGCATATGTTCACTAAGTGAGTTAGAGTAATTAAATATACTATAATATATAAAAATAACATAAGAAATTAGAAAAATAAAATTTAAAACTAAAGTATGTCGACATACATTTATTCATACGTCGACATATAACTGCCAGAATTTTAAATTTAATTCCCACCAAAATTTGTTATATTAATTATTTAAACCTTCGACTTCGACTTTTCTTCTTCGTTTTCATTTCTCTTCTCTGTAAAAATTCAAAAGTGAAAAAAACCAATGGCTTCTACTAATTTAAACATCCAAATCAACTCCAATTCGTCCGTTGGACCATCCAAGGGTCCATTTCAACGATCTACCTTTGCTCGTTCATCAAAATCGAAGAAAAGATGGAGTATGCTCTGCAAATTATGGTTGAAATACAAGTACTCCAAAATAGAATAGGTCAAGAGCAAAATAGGCAAGGGAAAGTAATAAGAAGCCTCCTAAAGTTTATAATGGATAATGATGCTAATCCGATTATCATCGACGATGAGAATCAAAACATGGATGAGGTGGAAAATCTAGAGGAAGAACAGGAGGAAGAACCAAAAGAAGAAGAAGAAATGATGGAAGAAGAACCTCAAGAGACTCAGCCAACGATTACAGAAGAAGGCGATAAGGTTGTATGTGCAGGAGAGGTCTTATTCGACCAAAATGGGAATGTGACTGAAAGGAATGGGGAATTTTGTCTCCATTATCCAAATTGTTCAATTCACAAATCTCCCATTGTCAAAACTAATTAGTGTTTAAGGTTTTCTTTGATTTTCGTTTATTTACGTTTTTACAATAAATCGTGCTTGTATAAATTCATTTATCTGTAGAAACTCAAGCTTAATGCAATAGTTGTTTATGTTTATAAGATATGTGTTATAATTAGTTATAACTTTATAAACATAAATTAATATGGATATATGATTAAGGGGGGAGTATAAATTATCAAACGAATATTTTACTTAGGGGAGTATTCTGCTTTGAATTAGTTATAGATTAAGGGAGAATATCATAATAGGATTAGTTACTTAATTTCTTATTTAGTTGTTTTAGAATTTAATTTTGATAATGCCAAAGGGGGAGAAATTATAAAATATAGACATATTTTATAGGATTCATATAGATAGGGGGAGTATTTGAAGGATCATCATCGACATGTATATACATGTATGATACTTTATAAACTAAGGTTGTCATCATCAAAAAGGGTGATATTGTTGGAGAATGGAGTTTTGATGACAACAACCTTATTTCAACATTAATTGATTATAAAATATATACTAACATTTTTGTCTAATATATACATATATATATATATGCACATATGCAAGATTTATATATAGGAAATATTACTGAAGACTATACAGTTTAAAGATATTAGAGATTCAGAATTCAGAGATATTTCAAGACTCATGAGTATTCAAGATTTCAAGAGTTCAAGACTAATATAGTTATAGAGTCTAGGTTATGTAAGACTCTAAATAGCACTCCAGGTTCAAATTCAAATTCTGTTTTTAAATTTCAAATTATATCTTCAATCCTCTCTATTTTATTTTCTATCTTTTTTATTTTTCTTTCTTACTTTACTTTTGTTTTCAAACTCAAGTTTTATAAGTTTTATATATTTATATATTTATACTTGATATTAATATAGATTTAAACTTTATAATTTTATAAATATGTTTATATAGTTTATATTTATGTTTTCATATGATTTCCTGCTTTATAATATTAATTTATAACACTATATTTAATTCAAGAATTTCCATAATTATATTTATATCAAAACACTTGAAAAATGCTCAAAATTTAATTTTGTACTAAGTATGTATCGACATATAGAAAACACCATGTCGACATATAACTTCATTTTTATCAAATTTGAAAGGAAGTATTTTTTCACTATTTGTGACGGTTCTGGAGCATTGCAACCTTTCACACACACTATAAAAAGGGCTTGATTTCGAATTTTTAATCACTCCTTCTTCTCCACTTTCACTCTTTTTCATTACACCGTTATTTCTTATCATTTTTATGATTCCTACGCCTATACTCTGTCGAATTAAATTCTGTTTTCACTAATCTTCTTCTCTCTACACTCTCTACTCAATACTCTCTGAATCAAGTGCTAATGAAAAGCTATAGGGCTATTGTAATTGGTTGGCAAATATTTGGGAATTCGGTGTTTTCCTTGTAGCCGTGAAATCAAGGAACGGAATCGATGTTTTGCTTGTTGCCATGAAATCAAGGAATGGGAGCAATGTTAACCTTGTAGCCGTGAAATCAAGGGGTGTAATTGGATATTGATATAGTAATAAAACTATGCGCAATCCAGCGTTGTGCGGGACTGGACATAGGAGCAATTCGAACCAGTATAAAATCCGGTGTGTTCTTTCCTTTTCTGAAGTTTTATTTCTGTTTAATTTTTGTCTGTGCTTGATTCTGTATCTTTGATTGTTTCTGTGGTATATGATTCATACAGTTGATCACATAAGTTTAAGATTTTATTTAATTTCTCAAAAACATTATTCACACCCGCTCTAGTATTTGTTTTGCCTTAACGATCCTTTCCGCAATCCCTAAGAAAGGGAAATAACGTCAAAATTTTGTGAACCGTTTCAAGTAGTATGATTTACAAAATACAATTACTTTATAGTGTTTGTAACTTGTTGTGACGGCCCGCCCCGCACCAGCCGACATTTCCAATGAAAGTGCGTTGTGCCAATGCCCGACTAGCACAGGACGGTCGCCAAAGAAAGGAATTTGAACTAACGAGGAGCCTGTAGAATGTCTCATAGCGCATGGGATAAAATATAATAATAACATAACTTTGACATAAAACAGGCGAGACAGTGCATAAGCTGAAAACTAAACCATCATAGCATCGGAAAATCCAAAATACAGCTTATGTTCCACATCATCATTATTACAACTTTTAAAAAACTATCTCTTAAGCAAAATAAGAAAGGTACGCTACTAATGCCTAAAGTAATGACCAGCAGCGACACAGGAAGAATATATGTATAAATGGTACGTGTTAGCCTCCTGCTTGTCTCCGGACATCTGCTCGTGCATATCCACCTGACCTGTCTCTAGTCTGCTCGTTTAGGAGCACCCAGAGTAATAAGAAGAGACATAAAACTCTGGGTCAGACAAAAGTCTAGTATGAGCGATAAGCAACAAAACAAAACAAAAAAATAATAGGTATAATCCAATCATACCTGAACATGTTCCTGCAACCAAAGAGTTAGCACAACAATATGTACAGTACTCTAAGGTAATACTATCATAAAGTGTAAATGGGGGTGTGGGTTACGGTGATAGCAAACATTAAACATAGCAATCATCCTCATATCTCTCACTCAGTGCGTAAAGAATACGATATCCACCACCTAATCACCCAATCCTTCGATACGATCACTTTGCTCCATAGAGTAACTATGACCCCATTGCACCGATCCATAGCCACTAATCCGTCTCTAAGTGGTGAGCTAAAGTTATGGATATCGAAAACCCCTTTGCACTCGCCCCACAGCAAAGTCCAATTGTTGGTTCCCATTTGGATTCTGGGTTCTAACTTCTCATTTGAACTACCTTTGCATCTCGGGTTTTGGTCTCCTCCCGTTCGTATTTCTTCAGCTCGTAGCTCCAAGCTTCCATTCATGTCCATGCTTCGATTCGTGGTTCGCCCTCCTGACATCGGCTCGTGACTCCTGCTAGTGGTCATCGATTCGTGATCCCCCTTCGACTCGCGGCTCGTGACATCATGAATCCAGGCTCTGGTTCGTGGCCTTCGTGATCGGTTCGCAGTCCTCCCTCTAGTTCGCGAGTTGTAGTGGCAGTTCGTGTTGTCTAGGTCCGCTCGTGGCCCGTAGTTCAGTTCGCGATGCTCTAGGTCAGCTCGTGGGTGTTGCACCATCTCGGGGCACAAGCGGCTCGTGAAGGGTGGTCCGATTCGTGATGCGGGTGTGTTGTACGATCGGGTCGAGTCGTGGCATGTGCTTCACAAACGGATCTGGTTGGGGTGATTCAATCCGGTCTGGCTCCTGTATATTTTTCTTGCAACTTCCAGCGACTGTTTTTACGCCACACGATGGCGTTTTCGACTATTCTAACTGTTCTAAACAATTATTAAACATTCCAGATAGTCATAGCAACATGCATAGTCATCCACAAACACCAAAACAATAAATAATCATGATAATATAGATCAAACATACCCAAGACCCCATGTTTTCCCCTAATCATGTTTAAACATAACTAATGACAGGATTAACAAAACTTAACCAAATTAACCCAAATTTATAACAGAGACATAAAATGATGTTTAAGAATTTTACAATTTTTTCCAGATTTTTCTGAGATAAAATTTCGCTAGTTATCACTAATCACCCCTAATCAACCGTAATTAGTGAGAAACTATGCAAATCACTCACCTTTGCCACAAATAAATAATAGATCTGAACTTCGCTACTGTTTTGGGTCGAATTCTAATGCAACACAGTAGCTACAACTCTGATTTGGTGTTATTTCCCCTTGATTTGACGTAGCTTGACTTAATCTTAAATTAGAAAGCGATTAGGAGCGATTTGGGATGAAATTAGAAGGTGGAGGCTATGGCTAGGGTTAGAGGAATGTTTTAGGCGCTGAAAAATGAAATAAAATTCGTTTCCTACCTGTTTTTAGCCTCCCCATAACCCTAATCCCGAAATGGGTTATGGGTCCTCTTGCTAATCACCCTAATTAGGCCCGGTTAAGCTATTTTTTCACTTTCTAAACCTTGTTTCAGCCATATCTCCCAAACGGTGAGTCCGTTTGGCTAATGTGACCACTCTACGGAAAGGTAAACCATCATCCGGATCTAATGGAATTGTTATCAGGTCAAAATCCCTTACCAATCAAAAGTTATTGCCGAAACAAGATCAGCTAGGGGCAAAATGGTCATATAAAAATCGGCAAAAATTATGAATATGGGAAATGACCCCAATAGTCGTCTCCCAAAGTCACATGACTATACGACTTCATATGTGAAAGAAAAAAATATTCTACGATCCTTCGATACGTAGAATGCGGGTCGTTACATTCTCCCCCTAAGAAATACCCCCTGAAATTCCTTAACCAAAACATACAAAGGCTCCCGCATGCCTATCAATTATTTGCAATCAATCAAACATACATAACAAACACAAGCCTACCCTAGCATGCGGTTTACTAACGAGGGAAGAAACTATCACTATTAAAAACTTACCAGGCAAAGAGTTCTAAATACGACTTTCTTATGCTCTCTTCTGTTTCCCAAGTATAGTCTTTCTCATTCCCACCCCACTGGACTTTGAGTAGTTTCACCGTCTTCCTTCGAATTTGTTTTGTATCGTGTCCGACAATACGAATCGTCTTGTGGTCCCAACCATCACGAGTTCTACCTCGATATCGTCCAAATGATTTGGTGAAATAGTCACATTAGGGTCGTGCACAAACTTCCTTAACTAGGAAACATGAAATACGTTATAAACTCCCGCCATCTTGTCTGGTAATTCAAATCTATACGTTAAATTCCCAACTCGCTTGAGAACGGGAAATGAACCAACAAACCTTGGTACCAACTTGCATCTCTTACCGAATCGAATCACACTCTCTAATGGAGATATCTTGACGAATAACAAGTCATTAACAAAGAATTCGAAATCTCTTCGTCTTCTATCAGCCTACCTTTCTCCCTATCTTGGGCAGCCTTCATTCGTTGTTAGACAACCTTGTTCATATCTGAAGTTTTTCTTATTACTTCTAGTTTAAGCACAAAATTACCACTGTTTTCTAACCAACATGATGGTGAGTTGCACGATCTTCCATACAAAGCTTCAAATGGAGCCACTCCAATACTAGACTGATAACTATTATCATATGCGAATCCAACTAGATACCAATAGTCATCCCATGATCCACCAAAATCCAATATACAAGCTGTAACAACCCATTATTTTTAACGATTTAAATTCCGATTTTAAATCGATATTTTTATTTTGAAAATATTCTATCATTTTCCATAACGGGAATTTGTAATTTGAAATATGTACAGTGAGTTATAGCCACTGTGAAAATTTCATTAGAAAATTTGAATGTTTGTCGATCGCGCATTTTTCAGGGCAAAGCTGCGCATATCAGTTCAAATTTTCGTGATTTTAAAATTTCTCCAAAACCTGTTCAGACAAACACGAAAAATATTCTATTCGTTGTCACGAATCCGACGGCGAAATTCGTTTCGCGAAAATCGGACATTTTGACCTCCGTTTTCCGTCCGCATTTTTACGTCAAAGGGGTCCGTAACGCGCTTTTGAACGGAGCATCCTGACACTACAAATTATATATCGTTGTGTCCGTCTCGTCGCGCTGATTTCCACAATATATTCATTTGTCAGTTTTGGTGTTCGGTTCGCGCTGAAATTGTGAAAATGCTTGCACAGTTCATTTTTGAAACAAAGTCATTTGAGTTCGACGTGTCCCTATTCGGTTTCAGCATATTTTTCTAGCCATTTTGGGTCTGCAAAACCCGTCTTTTATTTTATTGAACCACCCGTTCATTATTATTTTGGCACTTATGTTTCACCTCTCAAATGCATGCACGTCAAATTTTGATTCCAAAGGGCATATGCTTGCGTTGGTTCTTTTTGGTATTCCATGCATGCGTTAGTTTTTTTTTTGTATTCCATGCATCCATTTCCTTCCACTTTTATTTGTTTCCAAAGGGCAAGTTTCAATTTCCAAACATCTTGTACGTTTTAAATTTTTGAACGTGTTTTTGTTTTATTTGCCAAACGGTTGCATCTTTAATTCCCAACTGCTTCTTTGATTTAGTCATTCCTTTGATTTAAAAATGCGTTATCCTCATGAATCGCTCCTTCCCATCTATTTCTCTACCAACCTTAATAATCCCCTTGGTGATTTTTTTTTCTGCCATTTTTCCCATCTCATTTGTTTGCAACGATCCGCCATTTTAGTGCCTCCATCCTACCCATCCCGAGCTCCACCTGAACCATTTTAAGGCCTGCCTCCGCCTGGTTAGCTCGAATCTGTGCTGCCGTGACTAATCCCCTCAGCCGATCTTTCCCATGCACGCGAGCTTAGCCGCTGACGAGCCCCGCTGTCCCGCTCAGATCCGAACCATTCAATACCTCCACGCTCTCTCCTCCCCTTCAGCCGCGTCCAACTGCCAAGTGTTGCGGCTCTACCATTGCTCCTCATCCACGTAGACCCAAGTTCCTCCGCATCCGAACCGTGTAGCCGAGACAAGACCGACTGCCGACCAGCCTCCGACTTTCCATTTCAGATGTGTACGTTTTGTTTAATGGAGTGATATTGCATGCGTGGTGTTTGGGTGTGGGTTGCATGTATGATCAGTTGCGTGCATTTTATTCTTAGATGTTGGGTTTCTTATAGATGGGTACATCAGTCTGTATATGTATCATCTATATATAAAAAGGGGGGGTTTAAATTTTGCTATGTTAAGTAACTTAGAAATATATATAAAAAGTTATTTCATGTGTTTACATATACTTTCTTTGAGTTGTGCTTGTTTTATATTTATTATATATATACAAGTTTACTATGTTTGGATATATTTTTGTGAGAGTTTTCATGAGAGTTGTATGTGTGTGGCGTGTGTTTATTTTTGTGTTAATTTTTATATAAGAATATATATAATATTTTATAAAGGATTTGTTGTGTTTTTTTTTTTTTTTGAGTCGGATTTGGCGATAAGGCCGAAAACCAATCTCAAAGACCCAATAGCCACACCGAACCATTAAAAATTTCCCCGACCTTCCCCTATAAAAAAATAATTAAATAAAACATTGAGTGATATCGAGTTAAAGCCATTCTAAATCGTGCTTGGAAATCCTCGCTTCATTCTACGTCAATCCATCCGTCGTCTCCATTTCATGCCACGAAAGGTGAGTTTATCTCACACCTGACTTACATTTTTCATGAATGTTAGATCAATAATGAACTGTTATATGAAATGTATAGGATTGCTGATAGAGATTGTTTGATTTGATATATATGCACATTTCATATGTGACACGATATTTTCATATGACACGTAGTTGCAATGATGATATATATGTTGTTACTGATGTTATGTGATTGTTGTTGTGATTGTTGATACCCTAGTTTTAGTAAAAAATCACTAAGGGTTGAAATGATACATACCCGAACGAACATTAGAATAGGGAAAATCGTTATGGGTTGAAATGATAGATCTGAACGATTTTTATTGAATTTGGGATCGCGGGTTGAAATGATAGACCCATAGAAATTTTATAAATTACGGGTTGAAATGATAAATATCCGTATCACTTGACCATAGGGTAGATAATTATATACGGACACCGTTGGTCATGTTTTCGAAGTAAAATGATTGGGAATTTGAATTTAATTTAAGATTTTATATTTTTATATTTTATATTTTAAACTCAAATTTTATAAATTTTAAATTATATGTTTTAAAATGATTTTATGAATACATATAGATTTAAATGTTTGTTTAAGATTTTACTTATAATTTTATCTATTTTAAACCATATATTTTATTCATATAAGTATTTAATTTTGTTATTACAATAAATATTTCTTTAAATCTATTTTATATTATTTTAAACTTATATATGTTTATAATCTATTTCTAAATTATTTTAGAATTTTATAAACTTATATATATATATATATACATATATCTATTTTCAAAATTTATTTTCTTATATATATGTATATTTCATAAACTTTAATGAAGTCAAGATGGATAGGTTAGATTTCGCGATTTAAATTCGAAGTTTAAAGATGTAAATTTATATAACGATGTTTGAATAACGAATGAACTCATATTATGTTATGAATCAGAACCGATTCGAATTTTAGTAGAGATGAACTTGAATTGATAAAATTAAGAAGTTGAATTTGATTTGGTTTAAATTATGAACCTTGATAAGAAATGAATGTGAATTGGGTAAATTGATTTATTTTAATTTATAATCGATATGAATTGAATTCATGTTTTTAATTGATTAAACATGAATTGGAATATATGTATAGATGTTATATGCGGAATTGGTTTTTATATTGTTTGGTTTAAATTAAGAATTTTGTTAAATTGATGCATAAGAATGGTTTTAAATAGTAATTCGTTTGAATGGAAATATAAGATTTTGATTCAAAATGTAGAAGTAACAATTTTGAACTATATGACTTGAATGATAAAGTACGATAAAATTTGTTTAAATTGAAATGTAATTTTGACTTGAATCGTATATTCGAATTCGAATCAAATGTTGGATTTAAATGAATCGAATTGAAACGATTCCTTATGAAGGAAATAATGACCACGGTGTGAAAAATGTAAACGTTTGGTTGTTAAAGAGACCGGGATCGGCTATTGCCATACTCTCTGCCAATACCGAAAACCACTTTAACAACTGTGTATGCGGTGGAGTTCCAGATGAAGGGGATGTTTTGGCGAACGACTCCATTTTTATTTTATTTCATATTAATTACGAGACCCTGACTACCTTGAGTCAGCTTGATGTGGCTAAAACAGGAGCTACGCACGGACCAATTGAGGTCATACCTCTTATCGAGCACACTTCTTCGATATTATTCTATTACTGTTGAGATTCGATTTGGGCCCTTTTGATTATGGGAGTGTGTATCGAGGTGGGCGGTAGTAGCTACTATGCGTTACCACCAGTCCGGCTCTACAAACGGTGAATCCACCCTGGCATTCCTTACGTGCCTTGTCACATGCCTTATACGAGCCCACTACGACTTTGTTTTGTACCGTTTTATATGGTGTGCCCTCTGATCAACCTCCAGTTTACGGAGGAATTACGGTACTGTATATACTATGGGAATATATAAACGGTGTAAGGGTAATCATGGTAATCCCGCTTACGCTATTTTGATATTTTACTTTACTGATAAACACTATTGTATATAGCGTATTATACTATATAGTATTAGTTTGACGGATCCTTAGAGGATGGAGATCCCAACATCCTTTAAGTTATTGATTGCATTTCATCGAACATTTCATTTGAGTTGATTTACTTCCATGAGAATGTTAGTCCTGATCCGAGTTGTTTTGTTTTGCATTATTACTCGGGTCAGATTGATTATCACAGCCTTCGAGATTCACTATTGGAGTTGAAGTTATATTGGCATTTGCTCACTTGTATCTACTCATTTTGTTGGTCCAGCCACCCAGCTAGTTCTGTCGTTTCTGTTTCAAATTTTTTTCATTTATTTATGTATCTGAAACTCATTGTTAAGTCTTTCGTTGTACTATTTATGTAAACTCTGATGTAAAATTTATTTAGTAGCTTCATGAACTACTATTGTATTTTAAATTTTCCGCTGTGAGATATTATATTGCTCTATATCTGTGATATGTGATTCTGTGATTTATTCTATTTACCTCAGAAGCTAATAACAAACTGTCGTTTCGAACGGTTTGAGTTGGTTTTTAAGTACCGACTTGAAGTGGACGAAAGGCAATATGTTACATTTGGTATCAGAGCTTTAGTTTTATCAAAGCTTTTGCCTATGGGGTAAAGGCTCATTAGAGACAGGGTAGTGATACCCTAGAGTGAGTGGAATCAGTCGCAGAGTTCTTCTTGAGAGAGCGTATTTTGAAAGTATAAATGGTTTTAAAATGATTTTAATAAATATTTTTGGATATAAAAATTTTGTTTAATATTTAATTTTTTTTCTTCTGAAATTCCCTTCCATTTGAATCCATCTTCGCTCGTAGATCTTCTTTGATTAGGTTCTTTCGTTCGTTCAGCTTTTAAATCGAATTCTATAACTTATCCTTGACAGGGTAAGAAGTAGAACGAGAGTATAAATCTTCTAGAGATTTTTCCTTATTAAATGTGGGCTTGAAATAATTGTTTTAAAGATATTATAATATAAATTCTCTTGATGTAATATTGAAGTAGTTATATATTTTGGATGATATATATTTGAAGATAACACTTTGCTTTGGTAATACCAATATTTTTCAAAGATTTGATATTTATACTTTATGATTTTATATTTTATATATTTTGAATAAGATTTAAAGATGTAATTTTTTTAAGAAAATGATTTTTCTTGATTGAATAATTTTGTTATGTATTTGACTTAATAATATTATTGTATATTTATTATGGATTACGGTTAAATTTTAATAAATAAATGAGTGGGGGAGAGATACATTTTTCCCTACTTGAAATTTTAATGATTTGAAATATATTATTTATAATATATGATTTAGAGTGTGGTATATATTCTATTTAAATATAAAAAGATGTTTTGAGTACTTATTTGACGCTAAAATTGGCCTACCGAATACTTAGTGATTTGGTGTATACGTCTGATCAACGTATATGTTAAATCCTATATGTATTAGATAGATATAGAGTCACACTCTAGTCGCTTGAAAATGATTCTGGTGATGGCTGCAGCATCATCGATATCTATTTTTGGGTTTCGAAAGTGGGATAGATATATATCGTCAATCGAGACGTCGAGTGAATACTTAAAGCTATTTTGAATGTTTGAAAATATTTTAGCTTTTGATTTATCTATATTTCAAATTATATATATGTATGAGAATAGATATGAACCATTGGTTTAAATATATTCAGTTATTTAATTACTATTTTTCCTACCTCGTTCCTTTTCGGGACGAAAAGTTTTAAGTTGGGGAGACTGTAACAACCCATTATTTTTAACGATTTAAATTCCGATTTTAAATCGATATTTTTATTTTGAAAATATTCTATCATTTTCCATAACGGGAATTTGTAATTTGAAATACGTACAGTGAGTTATAGCCGCTGTGAAAATTTCATCAGAAAATTTGAATGTTTGTCGATCGCGCATTTTTCAGGGCAAAGCTGCGCATATCAGTTCAAATTTTCGTGATTTTAAAATTTCTCCAAAACCAGTTCGGACAAACACAAAAAATATTCTATTCGTTGTCACGAATCCGACGACGAAATTCATTTCGCGAAAATCGGACGTTTTGACCTCCGTTTTCCGTCCGCATTTTTACGTCAAAGGGGTCCGTAACGCGCTTTTGAACGGAGCATCCTGACACTGCAAATTATATATCGTTGTGTCCGTCTCGTCGCGCTGATTTCCACAATATATTCATTTGTCAGTTTTGGTGTTCGGTTCGCGCTGAAATTGTGAAAATGCTTGCACAGTTCATTTTTGAAACAAAGTCATTTGAGTTTGACGTGTCCCTATTCGGTTTCAGCATATTTTTCTAGCCATTTTGGGTCTGCAAAACCCGTCTTTTATTTTATTGAACCACCCGTTCATTATTATTTTGGCACTTATGTTTCACCTCTCAAATGCATGCACGTCAAATTTTGATTCCAAAGGGCATATGCTTGCGTTGGTTCTTTTTGGTATTCCATGCATGCGTTAGTTTTTTTTTTGTATTCCATGCATCCATTTCCTTCCACTTTTATTTGTTTCCAAAGGGCAAGTTTCAATTTCCAAACGTCTTGTACGTTTTAAATTTTTGAACGTGTTTTTATTTTATTTGCCAAACGGTTGCATCTTTAATTCTGAACTGCTTCTTTGATTTAGTCATTCCTTTGATTTAAAAATGTGTTATCCTCATGAATCGCTCCTTCCCATCTATTTCTCTACCAACCTTAATAATCCCCTTGGTGATTTTTTTTTCTACCATTTTTCCCATCTCATTTGTTTGCAATGATCCGCCATTTTAGTGCCTCCATCCTACCCATCCCGAGCTCCACCTGAACCATTTTAAGGCCTGCCTCCGTCTGGTTAGCTCGAATCTGTGCTGCCGTGACTAATCCCCTCAGCCGATCTTTCCCATGCACGCGAGCTTAGCCGCTGACGAGCCCCGCTGTCCCGCTCAGATCCGAACCATTCAATACCTCCACGCACTCTCCTCCCCTTCAGCCGCGTCCAACTGCCAAGTGTTGCGGCTCTACCATTGCTCCTCATCCACGTAGACCCAAGTTCCTCCGCATCCGAACCGTGTAGCCGAGACAAGACCGACTGCCGACCAGCCTCCGACTTTCCATTTCAGATGTGTACGTTTTGTTTAATGGAGTGATGTTAAATGCGTGGTGTTTGGGTGTGGGTTGCATGTATGATCAGTTGCGTGCATTTTATTCTTAGATGTTGGGTTTCTTATAGATGGGTACATCAGTTTGTATATGTATCATCTATATATAAAAAGGGGGGGGGGGGTTAAATTTTGCTATGTTAAGTAACTTAGAAATATATATAAAAAGTTATTTCCTGTGTTTACATATACTTTCTTTGAGTTGTGCTTGTTTTATATTTATTATATATATACAAGTTTACTATGTTTGGATATATTTTTGTGAGAGTTTTCATGAGAGTTGTATGTGTGTGGCGTGTGTTTATTTTTGTGTTAATTTTTATATAAGAATATATATAATATTTTATAAAGGATTTGTTGTGTTTTTTTTTTTTGAGTCGGATTTGGCGATAAGGTCGAAAACCAATCTCAAAGACCCAATAGCCACACCGAACCATTAAAAATTTCCCCGGCCTTCCCATATAAAAAAAATAATTAAATAAAACATTGAGTGATATCGAGTTAAAGCCATTCTAAATCGTGCTTGGAAATCCTCGCTTCATTCTACGTCAATCCATCCGTCGTCTCCATTTCATGCCACGAAAGGTGAGTTTATCTCACACCTGACTTACATTTTTCATGAATGTTAGATCAATAATGAACTGTTATATGAAATGTATAGGATTGCTGATAGAGATTGTTTGATTTGATATATATGCACATTTCATATGTGACACGATATTTTCATATGACACGTAGTTGCAATGATGATATATATGTTGTTACTGATGTTATGTGATTGTTGTTGTGATTGTTGATACCCTAGTTTTAGGAAAAAATCACTAAGGGTTGAAATGATACATACCCGAACGAACATTAGAATAGGAAAATCGTTATGGGTTGAAATGATAGATCTGAACGATTTTTATTGAATTTGGGATCGCGGGTTGAAATGATAGACCCGTAGAAATTTTATAAATTACGGGTTGAAATGATAAATATCCGTATCACTTGACCATAGGGTAGATAATTATATACGGACACCGTTGGTCATGTTTACGAAGTAAAATGATTGGGAATTTGAATTTAATTTAAGATTTTATATTTTTATATTTTATATTTTAAACTCGAATTTTATAAATTTTAAATTATATGTTTTAAAATGATTTTATGAATACATATAGATTTAAATGTTTGTTTAAGATTTTACTTATAATTTTATCTATTTTAAACCATATATTTTATTCATATAAGTATTTAATTTTGTTATTACAATAAATATTTCTTTAAATCTATTTTATATTATTTTAAACTTATATATGTTTATAATCTATTTCTAAATTATTTTAGAATTTTATAAACTTATATATATATACATATATCTATTTTCAAAATTTATTTTCTTATATATATGTATATTTCATAAACTTTAATGAAGTCAAGATGGATAGGTTAGATTTCGCTATTTAAATTCGAAGTTTAAAGATGTAAATTTATATAACGATGTTTGAATAACGAATGAACTCATATTATGTTATGAATCAGAACCGATTCGAATTTTAGTAGAGATGAACTTGAATTGATAAAATTAAGAACTTGAATTTGATTTGGTTTAAATTATGAACCTTGATAAGAAATGAATGTGAATTGGGTAAATTGATTTATTTTAATTTATAATCGATATGAATTGAATTCATGTTTTTAATTGATTAAACATGAATTGGAATATATGTATAGATGTTATATGCGGAATTGGTTTTTATATTGTTTGGTTTAAATTAAGAATTTTGTTAAATTGATGCATAAGAATGGTTTTAAATAGTAATTCGTTTGAATGGAAATATAAGATTTTGATTCAAAATGTAGAAGTAACAATTTTGAACTATATGACTTGAATGATAAAGTACGATAAAATTTGTTTAAATTGAAATGTAATTTTGACTTGAATCGTATATTCGAATTCGAATCAAATGTTGGATTTAAATGAATCGAATTGAAACGATTCCTTATGAAGGAAATAATGACCACGGTGTGAAAAATGTAAACGTTTGGTTGTTAAAGAGACCGGGATCGGCTATTGTCATACTCTCTGCCAATACCGAAAACCACTTTAACAACTGTGTACGCGATGGAGTTCCAGATGAAGGGGATGTTTTGGCGAACGACTCCATTTTTATTTTATTTCATATTAATTACGAGACCCTGACTACCTTGAGTCAGCTTGATGTGGCTAAAACAGGAGCTACGCACGGACCAATTGAGGTCATACCTCTTATCGAGCACACTTCTTCGATATTATTCTATTACTGTTGAGATTCGATTTGGGCCCTTTTGATTATGGGAGTGTGTATCGAGGTGGGAGGTAGTAGCTACTATGCGTTACCACCAGTCCGGCTCTGCAAACGGTGAATCCACCCTAGCATTCCTTACGTGCCTTGTCACATGCCTTATACGAGCCCACTACGACTTTGTTTTGTACCGTTTTATATGGTGTGCCCTCTGATCAACCTCCAGTTTATGGAGGAATTACGGTACTGTATATACTATGGGAATATATAAACGGTGTAAGGGTAATCATGGTAATCCCGCTTACGCTATTTTGATATTTTACTTTACCGATAAACACTATTGTATATAGCGTATTATACTATATAGTATTAGTTTGACGGATCCTTAGAGGATGGAGATCCCAACATCCTTTAAGTTATTGATTGCATTTCATCGAACATTTCATTTGAGTTGATTTACTTCCATGAGAATGTTAGTCCTGATCCGAGTTGTTTTGTTTTGCATTATTACTCGGGTCAGATTGATTATCACAGCCTTCGAGATTCACTATTGGAGTTGGAGTTATATTGGCATTTGCTCACTTGTATCTACTCATTCTGTTGGTCCAGCCACCCAGCTAGTTCTGTCGTTTCTGTTTCAAATTTTTATCATTTATTTATGTATCTGAAACTCATTGTTAAGTCTTTCGTTGTACTATTTATGTAAACTCTGATGTAAAATTTATTTAGTAGCTTCATGAACTACTATTGTATTTTAAATTTTCCGCTGTGAGATATTATATTGCTCTATATCTGTGTCTGTGATATGTGATTCTGTGATTTATTCTATTTACCTCAGAAGCTAATAACAAATTGTCGTTTCGAACGGTTTGAGTTGGTTTTTAAGTACCGACTTGAAGTGGACGAAAGGCAGTATGTTACACAAGCTCTCAAGAGAACTTCTAATACTCGATTCACCATCTCTGTTTGACCATCGGTTCGAGGATGACACGCGGTACTGAGATGTAACTCTGATCCTAAAGCCTCTTGTAAGCTCTTCCAAAACCTACTAGTAAATAATGGATCTCGGTCACTTACAATGCCTTTGGGTACTCCATGAAATCTCACTACCCACTTTATATACAGTTTTACTAACTTAGCTGTCATTCTATTCGACTTGACTGGTATAAACCTTACAGTCTTGGTTAATCGATCCACAATCACACAAACACTGTCATGGCCCGATCTAATCCTCGGTAAACCATTTATGAAATCCATCGAGACTTATTCCCGATACCATTCGGGAATTTGCAACGGTTGTAACAAACCACTAGTCTTCCTTTGCTTATATTTAACTAACTGGCAATTTATACTCTTGGAGATGAACTTCCCAACGTCTATGTTCATCCCTTCCCAGTAGTAGGTCTGCTTCATGTCCCGATACATTTTGTTACCACTGGGATGTATAGTCAGTCTTGAGTGATGACATTCTCTAAGAACTTCATCTCTCCATCCATTGACATTGGGTACAACCAGTTTATCATCCTTTCGAAGCCATCCTTCTCCATCTGGTCCATACTTGTTCATTTTCTCTCCATCAGTATTCATCTCTTCCTTGGAGATGATTTCTATTAGGTTTTAGGATCGTCCCTCCAACTGGAACCAATCCGCTCAATCAAAGTCGGTCTAACCGTCAAACTTGCCAATATTTCTATATCCAATCCATATTTAGGTCTGAAATCATCTCCCACGACATACTCCAATTACTTCCATTCAAGAAACATAGCATCTAAACTGGCATGTTTCTTACTCAATGCATCAGTACATCACCTAGTCTGGTACCACATGCATCTGTGTATACCGTCATCTCTTCGTTCTATATTACCAAAATCCTACAGGTGATAGTCTACTGAAGGGAATAAAACAGGAACAAACATAGCAACCATAGCATCCATCAAACATGTCCTATCTATCACCTGCTAAAGCCATAAACATGTCGATACCTACTTGACTGGTCCAACCAATCCCAAGACTAACGGAAGCCTCACCTCCAAACATACGTCAATGCCCACTTGACTGGTCCAACAAATCCCAAGGCTAATGGAAGCCTCGCCTCCATACGGACTACCGTATGTCCAACGTACGTTTATCCTCCAGTGGTGCCAGTGCAGTGCGACTCCATCTTAGATATACCAATAGTATACATATATAGCTTTTGAAAACCAGAATATCACAAATACGCTCTCTCATATACGTATACTATGTCTCTCTAATGTCTTTTCCTAGGTTAACTACGCAACCTAGAGCTCTGATACCAAATGAGACGGCCCGCCCCGCCCCAACCGACATTTCCAATGAAAGTGCGTTGTGCCAATGCCCGAGTAGCACAGGACGGTCGCCAAAGAAAGGAATTTGAACTAACGAGGAACGTGTAGAATGTCTCACAGTGCATGGGATAAAATATAAGAATATCATAACGTTGACATAAAACAGGTGAGACAGTGCATAAGCTGAAAACTAAACCATCGTAGCAACGAAAAATCCAAAATACAGCTTATGTTCCACATCATCATTATTACAACTTTTAAAAAACTGTCTCTAAAGCAAAATAAGAAAGGTACACTTCTAAGGCCCAAAGTAGTGACCAGCAGCGACACAGGGAGAATATATGTATAAATGGTACGTGTAAGCCTCCTGCTCGTCTCCGGACATCTACTCGTGCATATCCACCTGACCTGTCTTTAGTCTGCTCATTTAGGAGCATCCAGAGTAATAAGAAGAGACATAAAACTCTGGGTCAGACAAAAGTCTGGTATGAGCGATAAGCAACAAAACAATAACAGGTATAATCCAATCATACCTGAACCTATTCCTGCAACCAGAGAGTTAGCACAACAAGATGTACAGTACTCTAAGGTAATACTATCATAAAGTGTAAATGGGGGTGTGGGTCATGGTGATAGCAAACATCAAACATAGCAATCATCCTCACATCTCTCACTCAGTGCGTAAAGCATACGATATCCACCACCCGATCACCCAATCCTTCGCTACGATCACTTTGCTCCTTTGAGTCACTATGACCCCATTGCATTGATCCATAGCCACTAATCCATCTCCAAGTGGTGAGCTAAAGTTATGGATATCAATAACCCCTTTGCACTCGTCCTGCAGCAAAGTCCAATCGTGAAGTTAACTCGTTGGCTCCCATCTGGATCCCGAGTTCTAACTTCTCATTTGAACTACCTTTGTATCTCGGGTTTTGGTCTCCTCATGTTCGTGTTTCTTCAGTTCGTAGCTCCAAGCTTCCATTCATGTCCATGCTTCGATTCGTGGTTCGCCCTCTTGACATCGGCTCGTGACTCCTGCCAGTGGCCATCGATTCGTGATCCCCCTTCGACTTGTGGCTCGTGACATCATGACTCCAGGCTCCGGTTCGTGACCTTCGTGATCGGTTCATAGTCCTCCCTCTAGCGAGTTGCAGTGTCGGTTCATGGTGTCTAGGTCCACTCATGGCCCATATTTCAGTTCGTGATGCGCCAGGTCGGCTCGTGGGTGTTGCACCAGCTCATGGCACAGGCGGTTCGTGAAGGGTGGTCTGATTCGTGATGGGAGTGTGCTCTACGATCGGGTCGGGTCGTGGCATGTGCTTCACAAACGGGTCGGTTCGGGTAGGGGCGATCCGATCCAGTCTGGCTCTTGCATATTTTTCCTACAACTTCCGGCGACTGTTTTTACGTTACACGACGGCGTTTTTGACTTTTCTAACTGTTCTAAACAATTAAAAAACATTCCAAACAGTCATAGCAACATAGTCATCTACAAACACCAAAACAAAAAATAATCATGATAATATAGATCAAACATACCCAAGAACCCATGTTTTCCCCTAATCATGTTTAAGCATAACTAATGATCATAGGATTAACAAAACTTAACCAAATTAATCCAAAATTATAACAGAGACATAAAATGATGTTTTAGAATTTTACAAAATTTTCCAGATTTTTCTGAGTTAAAATTTCGCTAATTATCACTAATCACCCTTAATCAACCGTAATTAGTGAGAAACTATGCAAATCACTCACCTTTGCCACAAATAAATTATAGATCTGGACTTTGCTACTGTTTTGGGTCGAATTCTAATGCAACACAGCAGCTCCAACTCTAGTTTGGTGTTATTTCCCCTTGATTTGACGTAGCTTGACTTAATCTTAAATTAGAAAGCGATTAGGAGTGATTTGGGATGAAATTAGAAGGTGGAGGCCATGGCTAGGGTTAGAGGAATGTTTTAGGCGGCTGAAAAATGAAATAAAATTCGTTTCCTAACTATTCTCAGCCTCCCCATAATCCTAATCCCGAAATGGGTTATCGACCCTCTTGCTAATCACCCTAATTAGGCCCGGTTAAGCTGTTTTTTCACCTTCTGAATCTTGTTTCATCCATATCTCCCAAACGGTGAGTCCATTTGGCTAATCTGACCACTCTACGGAAAGGTAAACCATCATCCGGATCAAATGGAAGTGGTTTCAGGTCAAAACTCCTTACCAATCAAAAGTTATGGCCGAAACAAGATCAGCTAGGGGCAAAACGATCATATAAAAATCGGCAAAAATCATGAACATGGGAATTGACCCCAATAGTTGTCTCCCAAAGTTACATGACCATACGACTTCGTATGTGAAAGAAAGAAATATTCTACGATCCTTTGATACGTAGAATGCGGGTCGTTACACTTGTCCAGATACAAATTCGACAAATGATGTACCAGGTGAATAGAGATGTTCGTTTTGTAGAAAAAATTAATATCCATATAACGATCACATACAGCACTTGTCAGACGGGGCCAAATAATTTCTAAGTGCTTAAATATTTGTTTATACTAAATTTAGATATATAATTTATTTAAATATTTGTTTATATATTTTACCATTTTATTACATATGCACTGAATTATATATTTTTACAATTTATTGAATTCTAACTACGACGATACGACGATTCCTATCAAAATCATTTATACACCAAATCAGTTCGTGTGTTCGCGCCATAAGCATAAAACTCGTGTTCGCACAAATTATCCAAAACTAAAATCACTCCTAACATAATATAAACTTCATGTTTGCATAAATTATTCTATTTGCAAACTCTATCACACATATACATTTAATACTAACCAAATCAACATAAACTAATGTAATTTACTAAATTAGAAAAAGATTCTATCGATAATAATTTGATTATTATGGTGTTTGATCATTATGGTGATAATATTAGCAATTAGGGGGTAACATGATGTAATATACACACACTAACAAGTAGGAATCAATCACAATTTGAATTAAACCTTAAATTAAAAAAAACTAAAAAATAAGTTTTGGAAAAATACTGTTTTGGGTAGGCTGGTTGGTGGAGAGGGGCTGTAGCATCTTGTAGATGGCATCGGAGGTGGTTGAGGTGATGGCAGCAAAGTTGGAGGTGGAGGAATGACTAATTTAAGGGAAAAAAACATTGAAAATGGGAGAATGAAGCTTCATGTCGCGGATTCTGGGAAATATGCAGGAAATTTCCAATGGCTTCCAACGACAACAAACGACAATTATTCCATCGGTTTCCAACGGCTCCAAATAGCTTGCTTAAAATTCAACGACCGTTGGATGAGCCGTTGACGAATGAAATTTTATATTCCTCTAAACCCATAATGCAATTGTTTATAAACATAGGTTTATAAGAGTATAGTAAAACTCTACATGTATATAAATTAGATCTTTACTGAATTTTTATGGGGAACTTCCTTTACCGCCATACCCTACTCCATTAGCTAAAACATGAGCGGAAATAAGTTCATTTTGGAAAGTGATAATGTATATCCTAGCGTATGCTCATTTATTACTAAGCTAAACCAAAATCTAATTTGAGAATAAATGTACGAATGTATACTAGTACCTATTCATAACAAACATTTCTCACAAGATTGCCAAAATCTAATTTATTTAATACTACATTGAATAGTGAACCTAAACTAAGTGTAGCTGCTCACTTGTTCATGTAAAGGGTTCCTATTATTAAACTGAGAATTTTATGATTTACAAATGAAATATGTTACCATGTCTCAAATTTTATACAAGTATATTATTTTCAAGACTGAAAGAGGAACATACACTACAACAAAAAGGCACTGTCATAAAAACACATTAACATTTTTTCTTACATTGTGGTATCCATAGTTGCATAAAATATATATTTTTTGCATCACTCGTTGAATGTTGTATAGACCGTTGTACGTTATATATTTTCAACACTTATGTACAATGGCAAATTTTCCATATATCAATTAGAAGATATTGCGCAATGATGTGTGGATGTTGTAAGATGCAATTTTTACAATGTATTACAAATGTAAATGAATTTTCTCTACATCAATATAATTTTCAGAACATTTTGATAATATAACCATAATATAATATTTCTATTTTATTTCAATTATGCTTAACAAATGTTGTTGATATTATTTTCATAACCTGTTCAAATTTCTGATCAAAATAATATTTATGATGTTGCATAATGTAATCCACAAAACAAGAAGATATGTTTTACATAACATTTCACAACAAGTAAATTTGAACCAGTACTACGAAATTCTAGACCCATATATATATAATACGCATGCATAGTAAACAAAACTTATACTTGAAGTAGAAAATGTAATCATACAATCCAAATCGATAGCTAAAACTAAACATAATAATAGGTACATGGCTAGCTTTTCTTTTTTCCAAAGATCTCTCCACTCTTACTGCAAATGGAAGAGTGATGGTTAACCTTTCCTTGTAGTTTCTCCTTTCAGCTTTGCTGGAATCTCCAACTCACATTCAGTTGGCTGGGTCTTGATAAATAATTTTTAGGCCTCGACATTTGAAGCCATGGTGGGTATAAATGCACTTTATATGCATAACTTCCCAACAAACTCATGTATAGGTATAAAACATATTACACTGTAAATGCTGCTATTTTATCTGAACCAGCAGTATGAACTTCTAAAGATTCAAATTTCTGAAGTGTGTTTCTCTGCTACCATCCATGTAAAATACTTGATCGAACTAAGAATACTGTATTTTCAAGGATTCCTTTCATATAATATCAAAAAAATAATTTTTTTCTAAAGGTATGCAACTTGTCTAATCTATGTAATCCTTAATTATTATGATAACTAAGTAAGCTTTGCTATTACAAAGTACCATTTATTTATCAAGAATCCCGTGGTCCAGGAGCTGAAATCTAGAGTAAGCCAGTTATATAGTTAAACTTAAATTCATTTGCAGAAAACTAAAACTTTAAATGTACTTAATTTTTTTCTAAATGTAACAACCCGGAAATCTGGGCCAGTTTAAAAATTTTATTTTGGCAATTTTAGCGAATTTTGAACATTTAAAATAGATTATTTTAAATAATAACGACGAGAAATTTATTTTGAATATCAATAGAACGTATATATTATATACGTCGTCGTTAGAATATAAATAATTATATATAATTGTAAATAGAATTGAAAATGGCGCGGTAGTTCGATAATTCGATTTCAAACTTCAATTGAACGTACCGGGTGCAAAACAATCCGGATTTTAGCGAAACCAAAAACATTAGGATCTAATTGATAATATCTTTCCAGCGAATCCGAAAAATCGAAATTTCATAGCGGGAATCAAAAGATATGTCCAGTTGAAAATTCTGAATAGTCGCTATGGAATTCAGGCCCTTAAAAATAGACATTTTGCAAACGACCTCGGATTTCGACGTAACCAGTTTTGTTGGGTCCGTGATGTTAAATTATTGCTAGATTTCAAATTTCATAATTTTTCGAATCAATATGTGAGCGTGGCAAAGGAAAACGCGTTTGACCAGTTTTAGTTGATTTTAATCGACTGGAAAATGGCCATTTTTCCAACGGTCTCAGAATTCGACGAAACTAGTTTTATTAGGACCGTATCGTCAATACGAAGCTAGAAAATATTTTTCGAGAATTTTTCGAGTTCGTATGTGACCCCGGTAAATTGAAATGCGCGTTCAAATTCAATATATAGAGTTATATGTTGATTTTGACGAAAACTGATTGTAACGATCAAATCAGCTTGCGATACATATCCCATTGTGTTCGGAATGGGGGTAAAATGCTATGGACGACAGGCGGTGGGCTTCGTTTAGAGGTCGAGAATAAAAGTTGCTTTTCGGTGAAAATAATTAAATAAATAATTTATAAAATACCCCCCCCCCTTTTTCATCTCCTTTATCTCCTTCAGGCCCCACCCCCCTTCGAAATAATTTCAGAAAAGAAAAAAAAACAATCCATCGCAGCCGCCCTCCACCTCCTCTCATCGCGACCCCCTCACCCACGGCGCCGCCTCCATCTCCGACCCCTCCTCTCCCTCCAAGCTCCGCCGATCCTCCGCTACCCCCTCTGCCCTAAATCAGCACTACACCCCCCTGAAGACCCCCACGCCACCCCCGTCGCCACCCGATCCGCCACCACCCTCCCGTACAGCCGACGCAGCCCTCCTCCCTCTCCCCTTCAACCTAAACCCTAAAACCCGTATCCTAGCAGCCACGCCCCTCGTGAGAGCAGCCGTCGCCACCACAGTCGACGCCACCGACCGCCTGCGAGCTCCGGCACCACCTCAGCCCCTCCTTCTCCCTTTTCCGACCGAAAAACGTAAGTTTTGATGATTTTTAATGATAAAAATAGGATTTTTATTCGATGAGCATCATGATAGGGGTAGGATTTGTGCTTATACATATAAAGGTGAGTTTATAATTATTATTTAGTTATAAAATCTGATTATTTGTATATAGGAAAAAGTTTATTCTTATTAATAGAAAGTTTATATTTTTAACTTAGGTAAAGATGTAGAGAAAATATATATATAAATATATATATATATATATATACATTTTTATATATAATAGAGATGGTATAAAAATATGATTTTTGTTCGTGTAGAGAATTAAAAATATAATTTTTACATGATAGAAATATTAAAAATATCATCTTTATATGAGTAGCAAAATGAAGATGTGATTTTTATAATGATATTTTTATAAAGGCGAAATCTTTATTTTTCTAAAGGCGAAATCTTTATTTTTATAAAGGCGAAATCTTTATTTTTATAAAGGCGAAATATTTATTTTTATAAAGGCGAAATCTTTATTTTTATAAAGGCGAAATCTATATTTTTATAAAGGAGAAATCTATATTTTTACAAAGGCGAAATCTATATTTTTGAAATGGAATTTTTATCTATATGACATCGCAGTAAAAATTCGATTTTTACATATGTAGTGGCTACAGCAACGAAGATGACAAAAATGCGAAAACGACGAAGACTTTTACAAAGAAAGAGTCAAGATGATTGGATAGCTATCTGTGAGAATTTCTCACCTTTCAATTTCTTTTTCTAGTTATATATATATACTAGGATGCAGACGGTGTTTAGTAGCACCCGACACAATCGTCCACAGACCATGGACTTGTTTGTTTGGTTGCATAGATTAGTTAGATGATTTGATTTGAATTTGGTTGTTTGGTGAATTTGATTGATGTGTGAATGGCGTGGGCCTTCACTAGACCGGGGATAAGGCTAGGCCTTGTCCCATTTCTAGTATCATGCCGTTATGCCGCCGAAATTTTCTAAAAATAAGTTAGAAAAATAAAGATAACATTTTATTTAATAAATGAACCGAATAGAATATTCATAGGTTGAATAAAATAGTTTGATCGTTAAAAATATAATTTTTAACGTGAATGTGAATAAATAAATATTCATTTACAAACCAGACGGTTTGTTTATGTACACCTATTTGAAGGACATTGATTGGGACGATAAATTTTACACATCGCCCAACTGCACAAATAAAAATCTGTGTTTGATTGCTTGAAACCCCACACGGGTATTGGGATGATATTTGACGTACACTAATCCCGATTGTTTAGTTGTATGTCGATCGATTGATTGGCAGGCTGTTATAAGCGTTGAATATTTATATTTGATGCTTATACAGTGTAGAATGCACTTTGGATGATGGTTGATTATTCATCGTTGTTGATATATATGTGCGTTGTAGAAAATCCATATAATTAACATTATATGGTAATTGATTGGGCCTCATTCCAGTTTTAAAATAGAAATATTTGAAAAAGAAATATTTGAAATAGAATATTTGAAAATAGGAATATATGACGCCGTATTGATTAGATTGACGCCATTTTGACGTGAACGATATTCATATCGATTTTATTCATTTTATAATGAATATCGAAAGTGATTTCAAAATCTGATATTTTGAAAAGAATTGAATATAAATGAATTCGAATTGAAATGGAATAGAAATGAATTCGAATTGAAATTGAATTGAATTGAAAACGAACTGAAATTGAATTAGAAATCAATTTGAATTGAAATCAATTTGAAATGAATTTAAAACGAATTTATATTGGAATATTCAATTTTGATTTGAAATTGAATATGAAGTTGAAACCGTTTTGAAAACGAATTTAAAACGATTTATAAAGCACGTTTTGAATTAAAATCGACGAAGTATATATTATATATATTATATATATAATATAATGGCCTGAATAGAACGCGCCGCGCCGCGGTAGTTCGCGAATTTCGACCATTGACTTCGAACGGATATTGCGGGAGATCCGACCGTCGGATTCTCCTAAAACCAGAACCGTTGGGTTCGTATCGAAAAGAGCTTTCTAACGAATATTAGAAATTAGAAATCTAACAGTTGGATTTGGAATTATGTCCAAATCAAATTTGGAAAAGGTCGCTGTAAGTGCAGTTCGATGGCCGCTGATGGAAATCGACTGTACGGGCCTTGATAAAATTATTAAAAATAGTAATAATTTGTGTAAAATCATAAGAAATGATTTAGAAAGAATCGGGATGAAAAACTCCATATTTGAAAAGATAAAAATAGATTTTTATCGAAATGAACTAGTTTTGAACTAGAATTATAATTCTATTTATTTTTAAATAAATAAATTGAATTTGAAATGGTTTTGAAAATAACCAGAATTTCCAATGATTGCATTGGAATGGATTTGAATCGAAATTGTCTTCGGAATATTTCGATGTTGGATTTCGTGATTATACAGATGTTGTTATGGAAATTTGAAAGATATATATATATATATATCGTTATTTCCGATACGATATTTGTTGGTCGTAGAATTTGATATTGAATATAAGCCGAGATATTTTCTATTCAAAGCCTTGTATTTAATATCAAATGTGATTTGGGTTTATCGTGAACCGTGTTTTAAAATGACATTGATTCTTTAACCCAGTCAAAGAGTAAAACTAAGTGGAGTTTTAATGAATCTTTAATTAGATTGAAATAATCGAGAATGGAGTATCACCAGTTTTACTCCCGGCGATAGTTAAATCTTTAATTAGATTTGAACGTGAAATGGTAATTGAATTTACCGATAACACCGTGGTGTTAGATATGAAGTATTACCAGTTTTACTTCATGGGATGAATAGGTTGGGATTGGGAAATTAAAACAAATGATTACTTCGGTAAGGTTCGTTAATCCCGACTAGTTGAATCGAAATTCAAAAGATGATTAAAGAATAAATTCAAGGAATTTATCTTGGATAAAATTAATGGGAACCTTTCCCTATGAATGTGAAATTTAGAAACTAACTGTCGGTTAGCCAAGCAGAATGGTTTTCTGGATATTGATCTGATGTTGGTCTCGGCCTTCGGGGTTAATATTTGGGAAATTATTCTCTTGATTAATTTACGGTTAGTGACTGATGAATTGGAATGAGGCGTATGTTGTGTTTGTGTAACACTTATTTAAAATATACGCGAGTTATTCGGAAAGACCGGGTTTATCCCATTCTGAATAACTGATACGACGATAAGTCGAAGATGAGGACGGTGGTTGAAGACCAGAAGTCTTCACGTCGTTTGGGTGATTACTGATGATCTTGATTGGGCTGTACACCCAAGAAGATGGAAACAGTTAGTGATCGTCCAGACGTTCTTGGTGATCGATGGATATGCGGGGTACTAGGTGCCTCCGGTTTCGTTCAGACCCAGAACGGACTTGTAAATGGACTGTGTGTCTGACATTGGATTTTAGTCTGTGTGATTGATCTCTATTAAATATATATCTGTTTGGCGGCGGAGAATTTATTCTCTTGCTTAACGCCCTTCTCTGAGACGTACGAGCTCAGGGGTTATATACTGATGGATATCAAACGCATGGAGTGAATTGCCTGTGTGGCATGCTAAGATGCAATTGATCGAGGCTTCTGTTGAAAAGCAAAGTCTTGTGGTGATGATCAAAGCACAGCCTGTGTGGCACAGCTTTGTGTAACGTGAATTCGCGAGCCTCGCACCCCGGTTGTGAACCAAAAACGGGAGAGGACCTCAGGGAGGACATGCGTCTCTTTCTAGCTAGGGTGGTGTTAGTGACCAACCAGCCCTGACATTTATATACTTTTCACTTGTGTGGTTGTTGCTGTTGCGAGGCGCCTCGGTTAGATCGGACGATCCGGGTCCCATGGAGCCATTCGTTGGCTCATTTACGCCCCAAAGGGCGGAGAGACGTATTGTTCAGGCATAATAATCCACATCGGTGGACCGGCCCTGACGATCCAAGGCCCACCTGGGTCTGGGTCCTGAGACATGGGCTAGATTGTCTCGAATCGGTAGAGGACGATCCCTAGCCTCGGTTCATAGACGGAAAATTCAATTTCCAAATACGCGACTTTGCGATTTTGATTGTATAACCTATATATGGCGACATAGTGTTATGGGGCATTCATGCCGCCTATGATTGATACTTATGATTTGAAGTTGTTTTATACACCATACACTTATAATAGTATCAAAATGATTTCTTTTAAACGTATCAAGCATTCTTGGCTATTATAAGGTAAAAACCCTATCCCCCGGCTTGCGTTGCATTATGTGATAGGACCTGGGTCTTATAATAGCTTCATTTTTCTTTATTTAGCATTGCGCTGTTGTTTTATGCACTGGTGTTCTTGGGAGGAAACCCGTTCCGTGTTATACGGCGTGGTCCCTCGATTTACCTAACTTTAAAAATAAAGATAACTGTTTTAGTTCTCACACCAGTCACATGACTGACCTGGAGTTTATTGTTTTAACCTAAACTCTGGGTGCCCCTATTTTGACACGGGTAGCTAGTAGTTTTGGTTTTGCAGATTTATATTCATAGGATCCTGGTTTACAGCTGGAACGATATCCGGAAAGCTTTGTATCCGTATATCTCCTTCTAGTTGTGTATTGTATTATTTTCCGCTGCTATGTATTTAAATGTAATTTAAATCTCTGATGTTTCTGTGTAATGTATATTCATTTATACTCTGTATATTCTTGTAATCTGATGCATTGTGTTAATATACAGTGAAATGTTCTTCTGTATGCGTTCTATTTTGTCGTGTTCTCAAAACAATTCGTTCTTTCTCTTCTCTTCGAAGAACGGGGAAGTTCGGGTCGTTTCACTAAATTATCCATTTAAACCGACCACTCTTCCTTAGTCATTATATGTTAGCACTGACTAGGCCTCTATTGCCTATAATTCTATATTGCACAAAATGAACATACTTTACTACTTTAGTACACGTTACGTTTAATTGAGCCTCTAGTTCTACATAGGACCAAAAAATCCAAATGGTACTTTCACTCAACCTGAGTATAATGTACTGAAGAAGCTTATATTTAAAAATATGTAACCAAAAACTGAGGAAGAAAAATAATAAAATGTTGCATCGCAGAAAACAAATTTGAATAGCCACACTTGTAGAGCTCAGTGATAATCCTAGTGGAGCACATTTGGTTCTTACATCATTTACATAATGCAGATTGCAAGGCTAAAATAATTAAGGAAAATAATGATGATCTAAAATTTCATGTATCATACACATAACGCATATGTCATATACAGGGTTCAACAAAAATCTTGGTGGAGCGCATTTCAATTTAAATATTAATTTATACACACACACACACACATAGAGTCTAATATACTAAATCAATGAAGAACCATTGAAAGTTCTGTTGTTCGTTGGATTATACTGGAAAAGTAATACAAAAGATATTGAGTGTAGGCTAGAATTGTGACACTGGTGGCTCGGTCAAATATCTAAGTATATCTACATTCATGAAATGTGGTATGGACTTTTAGTATATTTTTACATGGATAATAGATATAGGATAGAATGGGACAAGACATTAATTGAATACAACCAACATGAGGTATATGAACTCTGGAAAAAATAAGTGAGTAGCTCATTAAAAGTACACTCATGTCATGTCATTATGAGTTTTGACATCTACATAATATATATTAGCATGGCGTGTGTAGGATGGAAAAGTGTAAGCCATGCGAAAACTCGCAAGTTGCACAACTAATAAAGTATGTTCGAGTTAATTATCACAAATGTAAAGAACGTATGAAACAATCTGAAAGCCCCCGATCTCCGAAGAGAAGGGAAAGGCCGGATTGAGTTGAGAACACGACAAATCAGTACGCAAATGTAAGAACATTCCATTGCTATTACTACAATTACATCAGAGAACTAGAATAACAGAGTATGAATAAATATTACCCATTGTAAAATATAAGAGATTTAAATTACTAAGCAGCGGAAAATAATACATAACACAATTGAAAGAAATACACGGATACAGAGCTTTCCAAATATAGCTCCAGCTGTAAATCCAGGATCCTGTATAAAGAAAAATTTGCAAAACCAAAACTACTGGCTGCCCGTGTGGAAAATTAGGGCACCCAGAGTTTAGGTTAAAACAATAAACTCCAGGTCAGTCATGTGACCGGTGTGAGAACTAAAACAGTTATATAAAACTTTACTTTAAAATTAGGTAAATCAAGGGACCACGCCATATAACACGAAACAGGTTTACCCCCAAGAATACCAGTGCATAAAACAAACATCACAATGCTAATTAAAGAAAATGAAGCTATTATAAGACTCAGGTCCCATTCACAATGCAACGCAAGCCGGAGGATAGAGTTTTCCCTTATAATAGCCAAAGAATGCTTGGTACGTTTAAAACAAATCATCTGATATTATTATAGAGAAATCTAAAACGACCCAAAACTCGTCGATACGGGGAAGCCCGGATTGAGTTGAGAACACGATAAATCCAAACACAAACAGAAGAACATTTCATTGCATATTACAAAAATTACATCAGAGTACACGAATATAACAGAGTATGAATAAATAATATACATTTGATAAATATCAGTGATTCGAATTACAAAGCAGCGAGAAAATAATACATAACACAATTGAAAGAAATACACGGATACAGAGCTTTCTGAATTTAGCTCCAGCTGTAAACCAGGATCCTGAGAAAATAATATCTGCAAAACCAAAACTACAAATTGCCCGTGTGGAAAATAGGGGCACCCAGAGTTTAGGTTGAAACAATAAACTCCAGGTCAGTCATGTGACTGGTGTGAGAACTAAAACAGTTATTTAAAACTTTACTTTAAAAATAAAGTAAATCAAGGGACCACGCCGTATAACATGAATGGGTTTTCTCCCAAGAATACCAGTGCATAAAAAAAACAACGCAATGCTTTTTGGGAAAATGAAGCTATTATAAGACTCATGTCCCATCACACAATGCAACACAAGCCGGAGGATAGAGTTTTACCTTATAATAGCCAAACATGCTTGGTACGTTTTAAAAAAATCATTTTGATATTACTATAAGTGTAAAGTGTATAAAAGAACTTCAAATATAAATGTATCAATCATAGACGACATAGTATCCCATGCTACTATGTCGCCAGACTAGTTCTGCAATTTAAAAGCTAAATGTCATGTATTGGAATTTGGATTCCATCTATGAACCAAGGCAAGAGATCATCCTTACCGAATTCGAGACAATCTAGCCTACCATGTCTCCGGACCCAGACTAAGGTGAGCCCTTAGGAGCAGCAAGGTCGGTCCTCTCTTACGTTTGAGAATTAGTAATTCCTGAATAATACGTTTCCCCGTCCTATGGAGCGTAAGTATGGTCATTATGTTGACCATATCCATCCATCGGCCCCGTAGTGACCAATATATCCGAGGTACCTGCTTTCCAACATCCACATAAGTAGAAATGTCAGGGTTCCATACCATGACACCACTACTAGCTAGAAACAAAATGCATGTCCTCCCTGCCATCCTTCTCCCGTTTCTGGCCCATACCGAGGAGTGAAACTCACGAGTTAACGCTACACAAAGTTATGCTATTTAAAGTAGTGCTTTGATCATCAACCACAAGGCCCTACTTTTGAACAAAAACCTTGATCATTTGCATCTCAGCATGCCACACTGACAATTCCTGCCATGCGAGTGATGTTTATCGATATATAACCTCTAAGTTGTACGTCTCAGAGAAGGGTGTTAAGCAAAAGAATAAATTCTCTGCCACCAAATTGATATATATTTCATAGCAACTAATTGGTTTTGTGATGAGCTACAATGTCAAACACATAATATATTTCGAAATCATTCCGACAACATCGGGTTTAGCCCTCGAAATCCTTTCTTTTTGAATTTTTTTATTATAAAACATTCCCTATCCGAAATCGGGAATACATTTCTTTTCACTTAAGAAAAATATCATTTCGAAATCATTCATTAAATTTGAAATGAACTCAAAAACATAGCTTAACATCTCATAGTCAAATCTTGAAGGGTATCACAAGATGTTAGCATACAAATATTTCTACCCAACCCAATGCTAAATGTAAAAGCATATTTTGCTCATAAACTCGTCGAGCACAGTCCAAACAATCAATCAATCACAATCAATATCAACAACCAAATATATTTGGTTTATACCACACCTTATGTTTCGATAAATTTAATTACCATTCATTCCTTCACATCTAATTAAATATTTATTAAAACTCTTCTTCGTTTTTAATCCCTAAAATCATTACTTAATGATTGTTCAACTTTCTGGAAATTAACCCTGTCGTTACTCGGGTTAAAGAACAAATGTTATTCAAAACACAATACACGATAAACCCAAAATCATCTTCCATTCAAATGGAACTTTCATGGAAATCATAACAGTATATAATCAATATAAATTTCCGTATCAAATCAATACTATAAATGGAATAGCGGCAAGGCTCTCTAAATTCCATAAATAATTACGGTCTTCCTTTAGAGAAGCTCATCTCGATTATTACCAAATCGAATTCCATTCAATTCCAATTTAATATTTTAAATTAGAAAACTTTACTTTGGGAAATTCCATTAATCTTATTTAAAAGATTATAAATTCCAAATCATATCTTCATTGTTACTCGGGTTTAAGAACTAATGTCATTTAAAACATTGCTCACAATAAACCAAAAATCCAATTTCAGCCCAATTCCAGTTAAATATTAATTAATTGGTAAACTTCTCTAAATCTTATTTAAAATATTTATTCCATTCTCAACCAGGTTTAAGAACAGTGTTAATAAAGACACCATTCAAGACAAACCCAAAATCCACTTTGATATTAAATACAAGGCTCTGAATAGAAAATAATATTGGCTTATATTCAATATCAAATCATGAATCTAAAGGATATTGTAATAGGAATAACAATATCTATATCTTTCAAATTCCTCAATAGTATCCGTATAATCATGGAATCCAATATCGAAATATTCCGAAGATTATTTCCATTCAAATCCATTCCAACTTATTATTCTAGTTATTAACTCATTTAGATAAAAATGTAATTTATCTTTTCAAATCCGGAATTTTTCATCCAAAAATTTTCCAAATCATTTATTATGATTTTACACAATTTTTCCATATTTTTAGTAATTTTATCAAGGTCCCTACAGTCGGTTTTCAATAACGGCCACCGAACTGCATCCATAGCGACCTTTTCTGAAATTGATTTGGATATATCTCAAGATCTAACTGTTCAAATTTAAATCTCTTATATTCATTGGAAAGATCTTTTCGATACGAACCCACCCAACGGTTCCAGTTTTAGGAGAATTCGACGGTTGGATCTCCCTTTACATCAATTTGAAGTTAGTGGTCGAAATTCGCGAACGGCCGTTGCGCAACGCGTTCTATTCAAGCCATTATATAATATATATATATATCGTTGATTTTTATTTAAAACATATTTTATAAATTCGTTTTTAAAACGATTCCAACTTCCTTTTCAATTTTAAATCAAAATCAAATATTCCATTACATGACAATTTTATACAGTGCATATATATGTTAAAATTTATATTTTTAACAATCCAATAATTATTCCATTACATGACAATTTTCTATATCTTATATATAAGGTCAAAAAAAAGCAAACAAAAAATTATTTCAATACATGACTATTTTATATATCACATATACATGTTAAAAATTATATTTTTAACAATCCAATAATTATTCCACTATATGACCATTTTTCCAAATCACACAATCAATTTTATCATATTTCAATTCTAAACAACACATATATACTTTATACAACGCATATATATTTTATTGAACGCATATATACCTTTCATACAACGCATATATATTTTTCATACACGCATATATATATATTTCATAACGCTTATATATTTTATTTACTCCATTTCACATCACAATCACAACACGATACAGTGAATTAGTCATCCATGGTTTTCAAATAATAGTGAATGTAAGCTACCAGGCATCGTACAACATTTGTGATAATTAAAAACTGATAAAAATCAATATTGGTAGTTCATATATGCAGTTATAAAATAAAAAACTGTACAAATATTTTAGTGAGTCCAAGTCTTAAACGACCTAAACTCTCCCTTTCGGGAAAGCCCGGATTGAGTTGAGAACACGAAAAATCAGAACGCAAATAGAAGAACATTTTATTGCTTATTACAACAATTTCATCAGAGTACAAGAATTTAACAGAGTATGAATAAATAATATACATCAGAAAAATATCATAGATTTAAATTACATTTAAATACATAGTAGCGGAAAAGTAATACACAACACAACTGAAAGAAATACACGGATACAGAGCTTTCCGAATATAGTTCCAGTTGTAAATCCAGGATCCTGTATAATGAAATATCTGCAAAACCAAAACTACTAGTTGCCCGTTTACATGACCCAAACTCGCCCTTACGGGAAAGCCCTTATTAAGTTGAGAACACGACAATTAGAACACAAACAATAGAACATTTCATTGCTTATTACAAAAATTACATCAGAGAACAAGAATATAACAGAGTATGAATAAATAATATACATTTGATAAATATCAGAGATTTAAATTATACTGCAGTGGAAAAATAATACATAACACAACTGAAAGAAATACATAGATACCGAGCTTTCCGAATATAGCTTCAACTATAAATCCAGGATCCTGGGAAAATAAATCTGCAAAACCAAAACTACTAGCTGCCCGTGTGGAAAATAGGGGCACCCAGAGTTTAGGTTAAAACAATAAACTCCAGGTCAGTCATGTGACTAGTGTATGAACTAAATACAGTTATTAACATGGTTTTAAAGTAAGGTAAATTAAGGGACCACGCCGTATAACACGGAACGGTTTTTAACCCCAAGAATACTAGTGCATAAAAAACGACGCAATACTAAAGAAGAAAATTGAAGCTATTATAAGACTCAGGCCCCATCACACAATGCAACGCTAGTTGGAGGATAGAGTTTTACCTTATAATAGCCAGCTTGATACGCGAAATTTCATCTTTTATTATTACTATAAGTGAAGAAATCAACTTGAAATATAAATGTATCAATCATAGACGGCATAGTATCCCATGCTACTATGTCGCCATAGTAGTTCTACAATTAAAACTGAAATGCCACGTATTGGAAATTGGATTTCATCTATGAACCAAGGCAAGGGATCGTCCATACCAAATTCGAGACTCTGTAGCCTGAGCCTCAGGATCAGAACACATCGATCCTTGGATCTTCAGGGTCGGTCCACACAAAGTGGATTAATAATCCCTGAATAATACGTTTCCCCACTCGATGGGGCATAAGTTTGGTTAGTACGTCGACCATGTCCATCCATTGGCCCCGTAGTGACCGATATATCTGAGGTACCTCGCTTTCCATCATTCACATAAGTAAAAATGTCTGGGCTCCATACCATGACACCACTCGTAGCTAGAAGGAAATACATGTTCACTATGCAGTCCTCTCCCATTTCTGGTTCATACTAGGGTGTGAGGCTCGCGAATTAACGCTATACACAAAGCTATGCTATTAAAAGCCATGCTTTGATCATCAACCACAAGACTCTACTTTTCAGCAGAAGCCTTGATCATTTGCATCTCAGCATGCCACACAGGCAGTTTACGCCATACGACCGATGTCTATATGTATATAACCTTTGAGCTCATACGCCTCAGAGAAGGGTGTTAAGAAAGAGAATAAATTCTCCGCCACCAAACAGATATATATTTAATAAAGATTAATCAACACCGAGTAAAATCCAATGTCAGACACACATCCATTTACAGGTTCTTTCTGGGTCTGAACGAAACCGGAGGCACCTTATTCCTCATCCCATATGTCCAATACAAGAGAGAGGTCCTCGCATATCTGGTCGATCTCCAAGTACATTTGGACGGCCACCACTTATTACCTTGTCTTGGGTATACAGCTCAATCAAGACATTAGTAATCATCTAAACGTTGTGAAGGTCTCTAGTCTTCAACCGCCGTCTTCATCGTCGACTTATCGTCGTATCAGTTATTCAGAATGGGTATAAACCCCGCCTTTCCGAAAAAACCCACATATATTATAATCAAGTGATATAAACACACAACATACGCCTCATTCCAATCCATAATATTCTTTTATTCAAATACTCTTTTCACACTTTAAACCAAATTAAGGTTTTCCAAACTAGTCGGGATTAGCAAACCTTACCGAAGTAATCATATATTTTATTATCCCAGTCCCAACCTATTCCTCCTATGGAGCAAAACTGGTGATACTCCATATCTAACACCATTGTGTTATCGGTAAAGTTAATTACCATTTCCCGTTCAAATCTAATTAAAGATCTAACTATCGCTTGGAGCAAAACTGGTAATACTTCATTCTCGATCATTTCCCAAATTTGATAATTTAAATTATCACATTCCAATCTAATTAAAGATTCATTAAAACTCCACTTAGTTTTAATATTCCCAAAAATCATTATTAATGATTATTTAACTTTGGGAAATCAAACATGCCTCATTGACAATCTACACCGTATCATTGATATTTGCCGATATATAATCTATGAGCTCGTACGCCTCAGAGAAGGGCGTTAAGCAAGAGAATAAATTCTCCGCCACTAAACAGATATATATATTTAGCATAGATCAACAAATACAGTTCGAAATACAATGTTAGACATGTAATCCTGTCTTTAACTAGGTTAAAGAACTAATGTCATTTTGTAACACCCCACCTCCGCCAGGGTGGCTCTTGCAAGCAACTCTGACTTTGGTGGGGCGTTTTAAAACAAGGTAAACATGCATAATGATATAACAAGGCAGGACATGACATATATATATATATATATATAAATAAACAGAGTAAGTAGATACAACAGCGGAAGATTTTTAAACCATTTCAAAACACGAGTCTGGTACATCAAAATGTCAATTTCCCAAAATTACAAGTCTAGATAAAAACATCATCTGATAAACTGAAATACTGAAATACATAGTGCTATCCCCAAATAAAAGATGATAAACCATAGCGAGCTCAATGTCCAGACATACATGAGCTATCCAGCAAACGAGCAAGCGATCCAAGCTAAGCACCACTATTCCCTCCCTGAGAACCTGGGGGGGGGAAACGGAAGAAAAGAAGCGAAAGAAAACAGGTCAGTCAAAAAGACTGAGTAAGCCCTGCTACGATCAGTCTATAAACTAATAAAGTTAACAGTATGATGGAAACTGAGATGATCATAGATAACAACATACTGGCATGATAGACTAACTACAAGATAGATAGAGGTGTCATCGCATAAAATAAGGTTAAGTTTTGCACCACGGTGTACTAGCAATCCAACATAACAGGTATTTATCCCTCAGCCCAAACTTTGGCCCAATAACATGAGGTGACCTTAATATAAGGTCCAGCCCAACGGTCTAGTCGATCGGCTCCCTATAAACCTAACACGTCAAGTGTTGGTGTCCATATGGCCCACATATGGTTGTAGTTAGACTGTGCTTGGTCCACCTTTGGGTGTATCAAGCCCTCGGGTGTCAACCCCAGACACTTAAGCAATAATGCATAGCCCTAACCTACTGGTACCCGTGCCTCGAGTTTGTCCAACACCGGACTACGTGCACGTCCGTAGCCCGCCTAGACCCGCACCGCTGTACCACTCAGCCATCGCCTTTTGGTCGCTTACATCCGTCCAGTAATCGTGCCCCGCCCTAGCCTAGCTTCTAGGGTTGTGAATGATACCAAACTGGGATTACTGTTAGAACAGACCACGTTGCTAGGGTTTTCTAAGAGGGTTAAGTGTGGTTTAACCCCTCACTAATCATGGATTAAATTAGTTAAGCGTACCCGACAGTTCGCAACTTAACCCCATTTCAATCCCTCGAGTCCCCAAATTGGTTAAGTATTAGTGGACCCTGACTTAACCCTAATCATGAGGCATTAATTAACTTAATGCACCTTAACCTCTCACATTAGACCTTGTTGTGGTTACTAGTTAGGCCGGGCGGGTCCGGGTAGGTTTACACCACAACTTAGTCTAACCTCGGGCTTTGGCACCACATGACCAACTTCTCACATTGGGTCCTATTGTTTGTAGCCACTAGTTAAGCCGGTCGGTTCCGGGTAGAACTACGCTACAAACTCAACCCAACCTCGAGTTGGCCACACTTATGTTTTCTAAGTGTCATGTCCACTTTATTTCAAAACATAATTACAAGTCAACAAATGCTTGGGTAGACCTAACTTAATAGGTAAATTCCCAAGGGGTAGACCTAACTTAATAGGTAAATTCCCAATCTTATATTTCCATGTATTTTAAGTTTACCCAAACCCCAACGTCATTCTATCGCTTACATATTCGTAATAACGCATAAAGGATAGGAAGAGGGAACTTGGCATAACATACACGATGAACTTGCATATCACAACAAACATGCATAACACGTTAGACTTGCATAACTTAACATAGTGAACTTGCATATTACCATAAACATGCATAACATATTAAACTTGCCTAACATGGCATAGTGAACTCGCATAAACATGCATAACTTATTAAACATGCATAACATGACATAGTGAACTTGCATAAGCATGCATAACTTATCAAACTTGCAAATCATGTCATAGTGAACTTGCATAAACATGCATAACCCAATAAACTTGCAAATCATGGCTTAGTAAACTTGCATAAACATGCATAACTCAATAAACTTGCAAATCATGGCTTAGTAAACTTGCATAAACATGCATAACTCAATAAACTTGCAAATCATGGCTTAGTAAACTTGCATAAACATGCATAACTCAATAAACTTGCAAATCATGGCTTAGTAAACTTGCATAAACATGCATAACTCAATAAACTTGCAAATCATGGCTTAGTAAACTTGCATAAACATGCATAACTCAATAAACTTGCAAATCATGGCTTAGTAAACTTGCATAAACATGCATAACTCAATAAACTTGCAAATCATGGCTTAGTAAACTTGCATAAACATGCATAACTCAATAAACTTGCAAATCATGGCTTAGCAAACTTGCATAAACATGCATAACTCAATAAACATACATAAATCCCAACTTGCATCACATATTAACTTTAGAGTTTCTAAAATGAAGGTAAGAGGGCTTACAAATATTATGAAGACACAAATCTACTAATAAAGATTGAGAAGCCCTTTATGCAAGCATAAAACCCAAAACAAAGCTCCAATAAGAAACAAAAATCCCAAAAACTCTAGCTTAGCAAATAAAACTTGCAACTTGATGATGTATGCAAGCTAATGATCATTCATACATCTTAGAAATGCTTGTATGAACATCATATTTTCATAGGAATGATTCATGAAGAGATTGGAGGCTAGGGTTTTTAGGTGGAGGCCATTTGAGAATTCAATTTGACATAGTTTGGTTGCTAGAATGAATAATAGGGTTTTAGGGTAGGATTAGGGTTGTATTTATAGAAGATTAGAGTGTTTTTAGCCCTAGGATTAACCCTAGATAAAATTAGGTCCATCAGATCCCGGAACTCTCTAGAACCAAGCCACAAGACCAAGCCCTAATCAGAATTGGTGCACCAGGCTAAACAGCCCGGGCACCCCCTGTCGACAGGGCTGTCGACAGGGCAGTCGACATGCTAAGACCCCTGTCGACAGGCCTGTCGACATGGGGTCCTGGGCGGGAATTTTTCCCGCCTGCCCAGTTTGCCCTAACCCATGTTTTTAATTTCAAATTTAAATCTGTTTTTACTTAGAAATTTTCTGAAAACTTCAATGGGCCTTAACTGGGTCATACGGACTCCGATTTTCGAAAACTCGGACTCTATTTCGCGTATTTTTCCGAGACGAACGCAATGGCATAGCCCGTTTCCCTTGATTCAGATTTTAGAATTAAATTCTGCCTCAATTTACATTATTACAGGTTATTGAAAATATGGGTTGTTACATTCTCCCCTCCTTAAGGGATTTCGTCCCCGAAATCTTCAAGTCAGGAAGAACGTATCCTACCATCCAACATCCATCTACTCAAAACATCATCCACGAGCAATCATTGTCCTTAAAGGATTCTAAATGTGGTATGAACATATGCAAAAGTGTGTGTATATGTACTTACCTAATGCAAAAATCAGGCGGTTACTGATACAGTAAACCTCCTTAATGCATATGTATGTAAACCAGGGGGTTACTGATACAGTAAACCTCCTTAATGCATATGTATGTCAGTGAAATGAATCCATATGTATGCAAATTCCTAAATTCATAGTATCTATATGAGTGCACATCACATTCATCCATATGCAACATCCATGTGGTGGCACAACAAGTTCCAATCATGAATAAGCATAAACACTCATGCATATGCAACATGAAGAGTGTGTGAGCCGATCTAGTGCCTAATGTGTATAATGCATCCACGAGTAACCACTTGCAAACACTTGCAACCACTTGCAAACATCAAGCATAACATGTCTCAAATACATGTTTCATCCAAAGGGTTTCTACCTAAGGTTCTCATGACAAGATAGACACGATAAACTAGATAAACTAGATAAACTCCTTTTTGGATTACAAGAAACCCATTCCAACTTTGACATATAGTACTAACCGATGAGTCTTAACCCCCTTATGGAGTTTACAACAGAAATAAGATCGAGAATGGGACCGATAAAAGATAACTTGCAAGCAAGCTTCACAGGAAAACAAGGATCAAGGATGCACTCTTAAAAGAGATATGATGCGCGTATCTAGTCTTCACTCTTCTTAGTCACGTTTCCTTGAGCTTAACTCCACTGTGCTTTGACCGTCTTTCACTTCATGATTCCTTGGCTTCCTAACTCCTATTTCCCAAATTCGAGTTGGAAGTCATTTCATTATCGCCTCTCGTCTTCCTTTTCCACTTATTCTTCTTTCTGTATACTTGGCTTAAACATAATTATAACCTCATGATTTCATGCAAGCTCTCCAAAATTCACTAGTGAATCCTGGATCTCGTCTATAAAGTATTCCACGCAGCAGAATTTTTCTTGAAAATACCAATCCACGTTGCCAATTGCCCTTATAAACGTGATTTTCTATAACTCATGCTTAATCGAAATGAACCATCCGCCTATGAGTGATAGGCCATACCTAGATTCAGTTGCCTACCCATGGCTTCCTGTAGGCTATTTCAAAACTGGCCAACTTCTTGAGGATAAACCGTTGCTAACCATGATGCAGTCCTCTCGCTCTTTACCGGACTGAAATGAGCACTCTTCGTGAGTCTACCTATTATGACCCTCATACCCGTATTCCCTTTCTTTGATCTAGGTAGTCCATCCACATAATCTATCGAGATGTTTCCACACTTCCCTTGCGGAACTTCCAATGGAGGTAATGGCCCGTTGGGCTTCTATGACTTGGCCTTAACCTGGTGGCACAACATGCATCCTCAGACCAACTCGGCCACCTCCTTGAGTGATGCGCATCTTCAAGAACATCTTCAAGAACCTTCTTTACCCAGTCTTCCGCTCGAGGAACTCATAATCTCTCATCGCGCCTTAGTCATCCCTTGTCATCTATAATATATCTAGCGAGGTGACTTAACATCTCGCCTCGAAGCAACTGGTCCATGTTCTTGACTAACTGCGGGTCTTCTTCCTGTGAAACCCCCTTCTTGATCCAGGAGAGTAAGTCTAAGCTCAGGGAATGCTAACTAACTAGCCAAACAGAGAAAGCTTCTTACTTCAATTGCCCTCCTCAGAATTTTCCGGTCTTAAACCGCACCCACTTTAGCGGAATCCACCGCTAAGCCTTACTTAGGAACTATGTGCCCAAGAAATCCAGCTTCTTTCCTCCAAAGTGACATTTGGAGAACTTGACCTTCAACCGGTGGCTCCAAGCGTATCCATCACCTCCTTGAGATGTCTAGCATACTCTTCCTCATTCTTTTAAGGAGATCAAAATATCGTCTACGACGACCACGACAAACTTGTTCAAGGACTCCCTAAACACCCTACCCATCAAGTTCACGTAATATGCGGGTGCATTAGTCAATCCAAATAGCATGACTAACCATTCTAAAAAAAAATCCATATAGAGTCCTAAACGCAGTCTTGTCAATTCCATCCTCAGCCATCCTAAGCTGATGGAATCCGGTAGCTAGATCAAAAGAAAATAGATGCTCCTACAAGCCAGTCAAACAAATCATCGATCCTTGGTAACGGTTGTCTATTCTTCTCGCGATAATCGACATGTAAGCGAAGCAAACTGTCCACATTAGTGACGAATACTACTGGAGCACCCTACTCAAAAATGCTTTGTCTCAGGAAGTTCTTCTCAAGCAACTCCTTGACTTACTTTCTTAACTCTCATTTCGTGAGGTCGTGTGCCTAACCGGCCACGAAACTGGCTTGGTATTACCAACCAGATAATGCGGAAATCTATCCCACGTCTAAGGGTAACCCCTTCACTTCACTCAAGATATCAGGATATTCTCGGACCACCCTCACAGATTGCAAACTATCGATAGACGAGTTGAGGGATTCAAGATAACATAACATGACGGGACCCATAGGGTTACTAGAAATTTCTAGGGTATTACCGAGGCGAGTCATGAGCCTCACAACCCTATTCACAAAAACCCAGAATGGCTCCAAAACAGGACAACCATTCCATGCCCAAAACCAACCCATATCCCCTGAAACCGAGAATATAAACATCCCACGAGAATTCTATACTCAAGATAGAAATTTTCAAATCCACTCAGACCACAGACAATCGGGCAAAACCCCCAATTGGATTTGAAACATATATGGGATTATCAACCAGACTAGTACTTAGGTGCAAAACTTTCAACTAGATCAGATGAAATAAACTATGCGATGTGCCAGAATCAAACAAAGTTCGAACAGGGAAAATCAAAAAATGTAAACAAGATTTTCAACAGAAACACTACCTCTATCATGAGCTGGAAGAACGGTGTTGAGGGGATGAACTCGCCCTCCAGATAGTCCTGCACACTGAGTCTGACCTTGCCCTTGTTTCCTCGGGCAATCCTTGCTGAGATGTCCAAACTCACCACAATGAAAGCATTCGCCCCGCTTTCTCTTCTTCTTCCTACATTCCCTGGCTATATGTCCAACTTCACCACAGAAGTTGCATTTCCTATTCCCTCTTGGCTTGTCCTTGCGGTTGTTGTTATCCTTGCCCCGTTTCCCAGAATTTACTCTCTTGCCTTGAGACTCATTCGCCTTGACCTCTTTCTTGTCATTGTTATCTTCTTCTTGAAGTAGGGCCATATTCACCAAACTCTCGAAAGTCGCCCCCAAGGGTATATGGGACATGGCCAAACCATGTAATGGCTCGTTTAATCCTAGAGCAAAGTGTAGGGCCTTCTTCTGAGCTGTATTAACCAAGTCTAAATCGACCCGAGCCAGTTGATTAAACTTATCTATGTATTCCCTAATAGTCATGTCCCCTTGCTTTAGTGATAAGAACCTTAGTCCAAACCTTCCTCTAAAGTCATCCCAAGTCTCAATTGGCCTAGTAGCGGTGGTGACTACCCACCAACGTGCAGCTTCTTCCTTTAGCAACCATACTGCCAATAAAACCTTCCTGCGGTCACCTATATCAAAGGTAGCTAAAAGATCTTCGGTCTCTTTCAACCAATTCCTTGCCTCTACAAAAGTCTCTGTTCCACTAAAATTCTTGCCACCCATCATCTTAAAGCTCTTACAAGTTTCCGCAAAATCCGCTTGTGGAGGTTGAGGGAGAAGAGGAACATCAGCTACGGAAGGAGGAGGAGGAACAGCGGCCTTGACTGGAAAGACAACATTAGAGACACCCGGGACCGGTGCCGTGACTTCCAAGTACCGACGAAACCAATCGGGTATTGTTACCCCTTCGGGTAAGATGAGATTATCAGACATGCTGGAAACGAAAAGAAAAGAGTTTCAAACGAGGGGTCAAAGGATAGTGCTAATGGCTTTTGGGGAATAGCCTTTTAAAAATAACTAGACTTTTCTTTGGAAAATACTTAATACTTGGTTTTGAAAATAGTTTTTCAAAGAGTTTTAAAAAACCTTTTTATCCCTTCTCGTAAACCATATGCTCTGATACCAAATGTAACACCCCACCTCCGCCAGGGTGGCTCTTGCAAGCAACTCTGACTTTGGTGGGGCGTTTTAAAACAAGGTAAACATGCATAATGATATAACAAGGCAGGACATGACATATATATATATATATAAATAAACAGAGTAAGTAGATACAACAGCGGAAGATTTTTAAACCATTTCAAAACACGAGTCTGGTACATCAAAATGTCAATTTCCCAAAATTACAAGTCTAGATAAAAACATCATCTGATAAACTGAAATACTGAAATACATAGTGCTATCCCCAAATAAAAGATGATAAACCATAGCGAGCTCAATGTCCAGACATACATGAGCTATCCAGCAAACGAGCAAGCGATCCAAGCTAAGCACCACTATTCCCTCCCTGAGAACCTGGGGGGGAAACGGAAGAAAAGAAGCGAAAGAAAACAGGTCAGTCAAAAAGACTGAGTAAGCCCTGCTACTATCACTCTATAAACTAATAAAGTTAACAGTATGATGGAAACTGAGATGATCATAGATAACAACATACTGGCATGATAGACTAACTACAAGATAGATAGAGGTGTCATCGCATAAAATAAGGTTAAGTTTTGCACCACGGTGTACTAGCAATCCAACATAACAGGTATTTATCCCTCAGCCCAAACTTTGGCCCAATAACATGAGGTGACCTTAATATAAGGTCCAGCCCAACGGTCTAGTCGATCGGCTCCCTATAAACCTAACACGTCAAGTGTTGGTGTCCATATGGCCCACATATGGTTGTAGTTAGACTGTGCTGGGTCCACCTTTGGGTGTATCAAGCCCTCGGGTGTCAACCCCAGACACTTAAGCAATAATGCACAGCCCTAACCTACTGGTACCCGTGCCTCGAGTTTGTCCAACATCGGACTACGTGCACGTCCGTAGCCCGCCTGGACCCGCACCGCTGTACCACTCAGCCATCGCCTTTTGGTCGCTTACATCCGTCCAGTAATCGTGCCCCGCCCTAGCCTAGCTTCTAGGGTTGTGAATGATACCAAACTGGGATTACTGTTAGAACAGACCACGTTGCTAGGGTTTTCTAAGAGGGTTAAGTGTGGTTTAACCCCTCACTAATCATGGATTAAATTAGTTAAGCGTACCCGACAGTTCGCAACTTAACCCCATTTCAATCCCTCGAGTCCCCAAATTGGTTAAGTATTAGTGGACCCTGACTTAACCCTAATCATGAGGCATTAATTAACTTAATGCACCTTAACCTCTCACATTAGACCTTGTTGTGGTTACTAGTTAGGCCGGGCGGGTCCGGGTAGGTTTACACCACAACTTAGTCTAACCTCGGGCTTTGGCACCACATGACCAACTTCTCACATTGGGTCCTATTGTTTGTAGCCACTAGTTAAGCCGGTCGGTTCCGGGTAGAATTACGCTACAAACTCAACCCAACCTCGAGTTGGCCACACTTATGTTTTCTAAGTGTCATGTCCACTTTATTTCAAAACATAATTACAAGTCAACAAATGCTTGGGTAGACCTAACTTAATAGGTAAATTCCCAAGGGGTAGACCTAACTTAATAGGTAAATTCCCAATCTTATATTTCCATGTATTTTAAGTTTACCCAAACCCCCAACGTCATTCTATCGCTTACATATTCGTAATAACGCATAAAGGATAGGAAGAGGGAACTTGGCATAACATACACGATGAACTTGCATATCACAACAAACATGCATAACACGTTAGACTTGCATAACTTAACATAGTGAACTTGCATATTACCATAAACATGCATAACATATTAAACTTGCCTAACATGGCATAGTGAACTCGCATAAACATGCATAACTTATTAAACATGCATAACATGGCATAGTGAACTTGCATAAGCATGCATAACTTATCAAACTTGCAAATCATGTCATAGTGAACTTGCATAAACATGCATAACCCAATAAACTTGCAAATCATGGCTTAGTAAACTTGCATAAACATGCATAACTCAATAAACTTGCAAATCATGGCTTAGTAAACTTGCATAAACATGCATAACTCAATAAACTTGCAAATCATGGCTTAGTAAACTTGCATAAACATGCATAACTCAATAAACTTGCAAATCATGGCTTAGTAAACTTGCATAAACATGCATAACTCAATAAACTTGCAAATCATGGCTTAGTAAACTTGCATAAACATGCATAACTCAATAAACTTGCAAATCATGGCTTAGTAAACTTGCATAAACATGCATAACTCAATAAACTTACAAATCATGGCTTAGTAAACTTGCATAAACATGCATAACTCAATAAACTTGCAAATCATGGCTTAGTAAACTTGCATAAACATGCATAACTCAATAAACTTGCAAACCATGGCTTAGCAAACTTGCATAAACATGCATAACTCAATAAACATACATAAATCCCAACTTGCATCACATATTAACTTTAGAGTTTCTAAAATGAAGGTAAGAGGGCTTACAAATATTATGAAGACACAAATCTACTAATAAAGATTGAGAAGCCCTTTATGCAAGCATAAAACCCAAAACAAAGCTCCAATAAGAAACAAAAATCCCAAAAACTCTAGCTTAGCAAATAAAACTTGCAACTTGATGATGTATGCAAGCTAATGATCATTCATACATCTTAGAAATGCTTGTATGAACATCATATTTTCATAGGAATGATTCATGAAGAGATTGGAGGCTAGGGTTTTTAGGTGGAGGCCATTTGAGAATTCAATTTGACATAGTTTGGTTGCTAGAATGAATAATAGGGTTTTAGGGTAGGATTAGGGTTGTATTTATAGAAGATTAGAGTGTTTTTAGCCCTAGGATTAACCCTAGATAAAATTAGGTCCATCAGATCCCGGAACTCTCTAGAACCAAGCCACAAGACCAAGCCCTAATCAGAATTGGTGCACCAGGCTAAACAGCCCGGGCACCCCCTATCGACAGGGCTGTCGACAGGGCAGTCGACATGCTAAGACCCCTGTCGACAGGCCTGTCGACATGGGGTCCTGGGCGGGAATTTTTCCCGCCTGCCCAGTTTGCCCTAACCCATGTTTTTAATTTCAAATTTAAATCTGTTTTTACTTAGGAATTTTCTGAAAACTTCAATGGGCCTTAACTGGGTCATACGGACTCCGATTTTCGAAAACTCGGACTCTATTTCGCGTATTTTTCCGAGACGAACGCAATGGCATAGCCCGTTTCCCTTGATTCAGATTTTAGAATTAAATTCTGCCTCAATTTACATTATTACAGGTTATTGAAAATATGGGTTGTTACACATTTAAAACACAGTTCATGATAAACCCAAAATCACATTCCATTAATTATGGAATCTTCATGGAAAACAGATCAATATATAATCGATATCAATTTCCGTATCCGACTAATAATATAAACGGAATAACGACAAAGCCTTTTAAATTCCATATATATTAACAGTCTTCCTCCACAGAAGCTTACTTCGATTATTACCAAATCGAATTCCATTCAATTCCAATTTGATATATTAAATTGGAAAACTTTACTTTGGAAAATTTCCATTAACTCTTAATAAAAAGATTTATAAATTCCAAATCACATTTCACAGTTAATTGGGTTAAAGAACAAATGTTGTTTAAAACATCGTTAACTATAAACCCAAAAATCCAATTCTTTTATTCAATTCCAATTAAATATTAATTAATTGGAAAACTTCACTAAATCTTAATTAAAAGATTTATTCTTATCTCAACTGGGTTTAAGAACAGTGTTATTGAAGACACCATTCATGACAAACCCAAAACCACATTCTATTATTCAATTCCAATTTAAAATTAATTAATCGGAAAACTTCACTAAATCTTAATTAAAAGATATAATCTTATCTCAACTGGGTTTAAGAACAGTGTTAATGAAGACACCATTCACGACAAACCCATAACCACATTCTTTTATTCAATTCCAATTTAATATTAATTAAATGGAAAACTTCACTAAATCTAAATTAAAAGATTTATTCTTATCTCAACTGGGTTTCTGAATACTGTTAATGAAGACACCATTCACGACAAACTCAAAATCCAATTTAATATTAAATAAAAGGCTTTAAATAGAAACTATATTGGCTTATATTCAATATCAAATTCTGAAACCAACACATATCGTATGGGAAATAACAATATATATCTATCTTCCAAATTCCTCCGCAATATCTGTATAGTCACGGAATCCAATATCGAAATATTCCGGATATGATTTCTATTCAAATCCATTTCAATTTATATATTGGAAATTTTTGGTTTTCTTAAAATCCTTTATAAATCCAATTTATTTTTGGATTTCATATCTTGTTAATAACTAGTTCATTTTGGTAAAAATATATTTTTATCTTTGGAATTTTTCATACAAATTCTTTCCAAATCATTTATTGTGATTTTACACAAATTATTAATATTTTTAGTAATTTTATTAAGACCATTTCAGTCGATTTCCATAAACGGTCATCCAACTGCACTTACAATGACCTTTTCCAAATTTGATTTGGACATAATTCCAACTCCAACCGTTCAAATTTAAATCTCTTATATTCGTTGGAAAGCTCTTTTTGATACGAACCCTACGGTTCCAGTTTTAGGAGAATCCGACGGTCTAATCTCTCGTAATGTCAATTCGAAGCCAATGGTCGAAATTCGCAAATAGTCGCGGCGCGGCGTATTCAAGCCATTAAATATATATATATATATATATATAATATTATATATTTCATCGATTCCATTTAAAACATATTTTATAAATTCGTTTTAAAACAATTCTAGCTTCATTTTCAATTTTAAACCAAAATTGAATATTTCTTACTATTACTATACAAATGATAATATTTTCAAATATCAGATTTTGAAATCTTTTCCTTTTCGATATTTATTATAAAAGTGAATATAATCGATATAAATATCATTCGCATTAAAATGGAGCAAATCTAATCAACAATGCTTCATATATTTCAATATTTTCGTGTCCATCCAAAATCAGACATCAAAATCAGATTTTAATCCTTTACTGAGCATTATTTTAAAATATTCCTTATTGTAAAATATTCGTTCTTTCCGAATTAGAATCAGACACAGTCAATTACCATATAATATTATTTATATGGGTTTCATACAACACATGTACACAACAATAATAATACACAAGCAACAATCATCCAGAGTGCATTACACAACTGCATAAGCATTAAATATTAATAATTAACACTTACAACAGTCTGTCAACCAATCGATCGATATACAACTAAACAGTTGGGATTAGTGTACGTCAAAAATCATCCCAATACCCGTGTGGGGTTTCGATCAACAAACACTGAACATTATTTGTGCATTTGGGGGAGGTGTAAAATTTATCGTCCCAATCCATATCAGTTAAAAAGGTGTACATAAACAAATCGTCCAATTTGTAAATGAATATTTATTTTCATTTTAGGAGAATTTTTATGCCTTTCATATATACGTTAAAAGTTATATTTTTAATGATAAAATATTTTATTCAACACGTGAACAGTTTATTTATACAATAAAAATGGTATTTTTATTGTTCTAACATTTTATTCAACACATATAATCATCAACTACAATACAATCCATTCAATCCTAACAAACAATCATGTTTGTACAATAAATGGTGTCAGGTGCTACTAAGCACCGTCTGCATCCTAGTATATATTTAACTGTAAAACAAATAGAGTGAGAAGGTGTTCTCACAGTAGGTCCCCACTCAGTCAGTTTTATTTCTGAATAGTTTAGATTTGTATTTTCCCGAAATTCTAACGTGCTCCAAATTGGACCCGGTCAGTCTTGTTGTGAAGCTCTCATCTCGCAATGGATCCAATTTCGTTCAATTCCGCCCTCGTATGGAAAAGTTATGATAGTGTGATGTCCCGTATTTTCTGACCATTTATTTGAAATATTTTAGCCTTAAATAATGGAATTTGCCCATTTTAATTTGAACATTTACGGTAATAATTTACTTTTAATATTTTGAAATCCAATTATATCCTTAGTTCGTAAACAACACACGAATATTGAACATTCAGCAGCAACTGACAATGGAAAAATAAAATAAAATAAATCTACTCGGATTGGCCAAATCCATGTACGCTGAGTCTTATATATGGACATACATGTGCTAGTCAACTAATGTAGCCTGTATATTAGCGAACGTAAGGCTATGTCATAATTTTCAGTAGCATGTGTGATATCTTGGACATGAAGTATATGGTAACTGATTTGAGAAAAAACACAGCAGTTGTATGTTAAGCTTGCAGTGACGTTTCCGTATGCATGAGTTTTCATTTCAAAAGTCTCTTTGGATTTGAAGTTATAGGTTAGCAGGCCATATAGAACTATGTTCACCTCTAGATAGGTGATTATAACAAAGAATACTCTGCCATATAATAACCGATTAAATATATCAATATAATACACATGGATATTTAAGTACAAACTAATTTAATAGCATTCAGGTGACTTTCACCATGGCAAATAAAAAAAGAAGAAAAAAAATACAAAGTTCAAAACTCGAATTGAATGAACAACTCATACATACACAAGATCGACAAGTATCCACTGTGACCAGACCAAAAATTCTGAAAATCCAACACAAAGAAAAAACCAAATATCCCATACAAATGTTCATGAGATTTTCTGCCAAATAAAGTGAACAATTCAATAACAGGAGAAATCTAAGTCCTCTCCCAGCGTCACTTCTTCATCACCAACAGGAAGAATCTGAAAAGAAATATATAGCTATGAGTAGCTAGAATATGAATATAAATATATTTAAAGATTTTCAGAAGAGAAAAAAATACCACATGAAAAAAAGTAAAAACAGCTAATACAACAGCTATGCAAAACAGTAAAATGAACATATTTTACACCATCCAATCCATGTAGGCAATTCGAACATCAAGGAGAAAAATATGAAGAGGTACCACCAAATCTTTATAAAAAAAAAACAAAGGTAATATATGTAATCAGAAAATCACAAAGGATAGTTGTTCTGCTATCCCAATACAGATCTGGAATTGAATTAAAATAATGTAATGGCAGACAATACCATGTGAAACGTCCATAGATGAGCCTAAACCATAGGGACAGTTGAGCAGAAGTGCACATGGAGGGAAAAATTCTAACAGGAAAGTACCAACCAAATAAATACAGTAAAGATCTACATGTACAAATCTACATAAGGACGGTTTGATTTGCACAGAGAAATCCAATACAAACCTTTACATCACCCTATCAAGCATCATTTCTATCACAACAGTTCGGCCTCAAGACCGAAATAAACAAGGGAAATCACTTAGTATCTAAAATACAGCAGTCTAGTTTCCATCACCAACAGTTCAAACATGGCAGAGCCGAAATAAGAAGGTAAACGCCTATAATATAGGAACAACTAAGTCTCTAACTAGGATGTAACAATTCATGAATCACTGTACCCTTTTCTAGTATAAATACAAGATGAAACCTAAACGAAATCAACACAGTGGAGGTAAAACCGAATTCGAAACCAAAGAAGGAATCAAAACAGAAAATATTGGAAAAAAAATACTTAGCTTTTTGGGTGGGAGCTCGGTCTAGTTTTCACGAGCGACGGAAGCACGAAGCATGGGGAGGTGCGTCCGATTTGCACTGAAGGATGAAGGCGATGGAGGCGGAAACAGTGGAGTTCGGTGGAGGGTTTCTTTTTTGCTGGAAGGTTCTTGTGTGGCGGCGGAAGGATTTTTTTTTTGAGGGTTTGAAGTAAATGAGGAAGGAGGCCGATTGTTTTAGGGTATAAGGTGTAAATGCGGATCGTTCATGGGCTGGGCCGACTAAGATTTCGACGAAACGAAAAACGTCGGGACCCTGAAGATGGGTACTACGTGATGAAAGGGAACTGAGCAGGGCAGGCAGCAGCTGGGTTTTTCAAAAAAATGAAATATCGTCCAATTCAACTGAAAACAAGCAGATTTATCGACAAATCCAATCCAAAGTGAGTAAATCTCACTCAGTTATTTCCCGCTTATATTTTATAAGCTGGGTGTTTGTTTTTGTATGCTTTGATTGCTAGTGATTGATTGCTGATAGATATTCATATGTTTTTTTGAACTGACGAAATTAAACGTTGTTTAATTTCGGTGAAACCCGTATCGTTATTTTTTTTCGATGGGTCCCAGTCAAGGTAATTCACCTTACTGACCACGTTTATAAAATAAACATGATTTCATGGATTGTTGAATTGTCATGGATGTGTGAAATAAATTAGGGTTGACCATTATTTATTTGAATTGTTTTATTTGATGGGTCGTCCAGTTATTGAATATCAACTTGAAATTCAATATTTGTTTAGTTTTAACCAACGGGTACGACTGGTTGAGAAATTGGCAGTGCATGGCCTAGGGATTAGTCGTTCATGAATATCGTCAAAATTTAGGTTATAAAATATATTTTTATAACTGATGACAGATTTTAAACCTGTATTTTTGAACAAAAGTTGAAAAAGGAAATAAATATTTGTTAATTATGAATTGAGTTATAAATGGGTTTTTAAACGATCTTATAAAAGAGATTTCAAATATTTATCAAATTCATAGGAGTATGAGAAGAAATCTATTATAGATTTGAATAATCGTTTATGAGATATAAATAAAAGGAAGTTCGAAGTAAAGGCGAGAGTGAAAAGAAAAGTGATTTTGTTGAACCATGTGTTTCAATGAAGTTATGGAAAGGAAATAAAGTATAAATAAATGTTACTTAATGAAGGAATTAAGTAAGGTTCTGAAATAAGCCTCCAAGCGAAAGATTCAAGGGTGAATATGGTAAATGTGGTAAGTGATGGGATTTTAACAAAAAAATCCAAGGGAAAAGAGTATCGCTTAAAGAAGTAAAAGAAAATATGATACTTTGTAAATGGTTTTTTTTTTTTTTTAAATGGATTAAGAATGATGATATTTGAAGGGAAAGAAGTTTTATAAATATACAAAATAGCAAATATGGTATATTTGACATAGGAATGAGTTCAGGTTTTGAAATCAGCTAATATCTATCTGAAGAGAAGGCTGTGGTTGGTCAAGGTCTGAGAGGTAAATAAATACCCCAACTTGGACGACCTCGGTATTGTCTAAAGATAATCTTAGTTGGTAGTATGTAAGGAGAGAAATAAATTATTATTTTCATAAGGAAATAATAACGAGATGTAAAGAAAAAGGTCGAGAGTTTATAATGAGATTTTCCAAATGACAGAAGAGAAAGAATTTGATACTTATTTATATATAAATGTTAAGGGTCAGATAAGTGAAAAGAAAAGGGCTGGGAAGTTAAAATGGTATTTCCGAAGATTAAAGAGAATTGGGAAAGTAAAGTGTTAAGGATAATTTATCCTAAGTGAATAATCGTTGATTATTTTTCAAGTGATAATAGAAAAGGAGATTTCAAAGTATTGCTTAACTTGAAATAAGTTGAGTCGTGTTCCAATATGGTTAATAAAATAAGGATAGGGGTTTGAAATGGTTGAGTATATTTTCATAAACATGAAAATAAGATATTTAAGAGAAGAACCTTACCTCAAATAAGTTATATTTGAAACGTTAAGGGTTAGAGATTAACTATCGTTAATCGTTTTTAATTAAAGAGGCCATGTAGTGTTGGTACTGAACTGGTAACTCATGTCATTCACACAATTATTTATTTGGTAGTTAAAACACCGACTATCAAACCTTACCCATACGATCGTTGGTACGGAAAGACCGGGATCGAATATACATTCGAAAACCATTCCGACCAGCGAATACGGGAAAGAAGATTGGTGAAGATGGAGAGATTGAAGACCGTTGATCTTCATAAGCGGAAGAACTACTGATTGGATTTCTCTGGTTTAGCGGCCGGAGATATTTCAACAGTGATTCTGTCGTGATTGGAATATACGGATTGCAAGGACTTCTCGCTACTGATCTGTCGGGTGATTCCTAGGATGCAGTAGGAGGGTGCCTTCGGTTCATCCTGTTCCTGGATGACTTGTATGGACGAGTGTCTGACAGAGTATTTCCTAAGAATCACGTACGTTGATTTTTACAAACATACTTCTGTCAGCTGCAGAATATTTTTGTGGACGTCAATTAGTGATTTGACGGATCTGACGATGTGGCATTCAAAGTGAATGATGGCCAGATGCTCGAAGAGATGAATTCTAGCCTCAAACCTCATCAACCGGGAGATGACAAAAATCGGGCAGGCAGCATGGCTATGTGGGTCGCTCCCATTAGGGTGTATAATCACCTATCTAGGGAAATTCCTTTTGTTTCTAAATCTATCGATTCTGCCCATTCGGGAGACGGTGGTTTGAGTCCAACCGTCGGTGATATACATTCGATACACTCAAGCGAAATGAGTGGTCGGTCATGTGTGGGCCGGGTTGCAAGATGTTCTTGTTGAACCCAGGTGTATTCGCCTCTAGAGATACATCATCGGAAGGTGGTCCCATACCTTGTCAAGGTCGGAATCCAATCTCCAATAAGCGCCTGCGGTTTTGATTGTATACTATATATGTGGAGCGTGAGATGCAAGCGTTCCACTAGATGGTTATTTACTTGTATTTAGACATTATTATAATATCAGAGAAGATATTGGTTTCAAAACTGTTTTGGGTTATCGTAAGGTAAAAACCGTCCGTGTTTATGTGTGGATTCGGTCTTACGATTATCCTTTTCTTTTGAAAGGATTTCGAACTTAAAATCTGGATTGGATGATTTACCCTTAAACTGTGCGAGTTTATCTCACTCTGGTTCACCAGACTGACCCGGTGTTTTGTAAATGCTCGGGTTAGCCCGGTTTGCAGGTCCAGGTTATTAAACACTACAAAAAGGCGTGCTGGAGAAGTCCAGACATATTTAAGGTTTTCCGCTGTGTTGTATAAGGGCAGATTATCATAACTGTCCAGATGTGTTCTTGTACTCTGATGATTGTAAGTTTTATTTAAAGCTCTCAATAAAGATTTATTTCTATATTATATTTTGTTCCGCTGCGATGTGAGACTCTGTGTAGTGTTGATTCCTCTCCTTACTCTTCTATTCTAATATTCTTTCTTTCTTATCTCACCCTCTAAATTCTTTCTAATAACGTCCAGTGTTTCGGTGTTTGGAGGATCGGTATAAGATACGGTAAAGGTATTTATATCGATTTTCGAGGCCGAAAACCGCTGGGTCGTTACAGTTGGTATCAGAGCTATTGGTTTAGTGATAACCTTGGCTCTGTGGCGTAACTCGATAGAGATGGGGTTAGTAACACCCTAGATTGAGTTTGAGTGTATATATATGAGAGCGTATTTGTAAATTTTATATACAAATGTTTTGTATTGTGTTGTTTGATCGGTTCAAGTGTTGTGAAGCGTTGAACTGGTAAGGAACACAATATTGTTTTATAGAGAGGGTTAAATGAAATAATTTTACCTGAATTTTTATTTTTGTATAGAAAAGGAATATTTTTCTCAAAGTATTGAGATATTGGTTGGCTTGGTTAATTTGAATAGAATTCAAAATTTGATTAAAATCGGGATAGTTTAATAACAAGTAGAATTCACATATATGATTTGTGAAACATAATGAGTGAGAATTTAACTTAAGGATAAGTTAAATAATAAATAATAAAAAAAAAATTAAAAAAAAAAAAAAACAGGATAAATGATTCCTTAGAATAAGAATTGGATTTGAAATGGAAATAAACTAATTAGATAATTAATTACTTAATTGATATGGAGTTGAAAACTTAACTTGGTCAAGTTAAGAATGGATATCAAAATTAAGATTTGGATTTGAAAATTTAATAGGATCGATTTGGAAAATTGGAGTTCAATTAGAAATTGAGTATAAGGTTGAAACTTAACTCGGTTAAGGGAAATTAAGAATGGAGGCTGAAATTAAATTAATGTGGAATTTGGAAGCAAATTAATGATAACTGAATCAAAATCAATTGGATATAGAACGATTGATAATCAAGGTATGTTAACCCAAGTAAATATTATTTGAATATTAATTTAAATTGATTAGGGTATGTTGGGGGTTCATTATAATTGATTTGGTTGGACAGATTAAATAAATTTCATCTGTAAGTAAATGAATTGACTTTCGATTTATAATAAATAGGAAATAAATCGGTCTGTAGCATTTCTCCTAATTTAACAATTTCGAGGACGAAATTATTTTAAGGGGGAAAGAATGTGATGTCCCGTATTTTCTGACCATTTATTTGAAATATTTTAGCCTTAAATAATGGAATTTGCCCATTTTAATTTGAACATTTACGGTAATAATTTACTTTTAATATTTTGAAATCCAATTATATCCTTAGTTCGTAAACAACACACGAATATTGAACATTCAGCAGCAACTGACAATGGAAAAATAAAATAAAATAAATCTACTCGGATTGGCCAAATCCATGTACGCTGAGTCTTATATATGGACATACATGTGCTAGTCAACTAATGTAGCCTGTATATTAGCGAACGTAAGGCTATGTCATAATTTTCAGTAGCATGTGTGATATCTTGGACATGAAGTATATGGTAACTGATTTGAGAAAAAACACAGCAGTTGTATGTTAAGCTTGCAGTGACGTTTCCGTATGCATGAGTTTTCATTTCAAAAGTCTCTTTGGATTTGAAGTTATAGGTTAGCAGGCCATATAGAACTATGTTCACCTCTAGATAGGTGATTATAACAAAGAATACTCTGCCATATAATAACCGATTAAATATATCAATATAATACACATGGATATTTAAGTACAAACTAATTTAATAGCATTCAGGTGACTTTCACCATGGCAAATAAAAAAAGAAGAAAAAAAATACAAAGTTCAAAACTCGAATTGAATGAACAACTCATACATACACAAGATCGACAAGTATCCACTGTGACCAGACCAAAAATTCTGAAAATCCAACACAAAGAAAAAACCAAATATCCCATACAAATGTTCATGAGATTTTCTGCCAAATAAAGTGAACAATTCAATAACAGGAGAAATCTAAGTCCTCTCCCAGCGTCACTTCTTCATCACCAACAGGAAGAATCTGAAAAGAAATATATAGCTATGAGTAGCTAGAATATGAATATAAATATATTTAAAGATTTTCAGAAGAGAAAAAAATACCACATGAAAAAAAGTAAAAACAGCTAATACAACAGCTATGCAAAACAGTAAAATGAACATATTTTACACCATCCAATCCATGTAGGCAATTCGAACATCAAGGAGAAAAATATGAAGAGGTACCACCAAATCTTTATAAAAAAAAAACAAAGGTAATATATGTAATCAGAAAATCACAAAGGATAGTTGTTCTGCTATCCCAATACAGATCTGGAATTGAATTAAAATAATGTAATGGCAGACAATACCATGTGAAACGTCCATAGATGAGCCTAAACCATAGGGACAGTTGAGCAGAAGTGCACATGGAGGGAAAAATTCTAACAGGAAAGTACCAACCAAATAAATACAGTAAAGATCTACATGTACAAATCTACATAAGGACGGTTTGATTTGCACAGAGAAATCCAATACAAACCTTTACATCACCCTATCAAGCATCATTTCTATCACAACAGTTCGGCCTCAAGACCGAAATAAACAAGGGAAATCACTTAGTATCTAAAATACAGCAGTCTAGTTTCCATCACCAACAGTTCAAACATGGCAGAGCCGAAATAAGAAGGTAAACGCCTATAATATAGGAACAACTAAGTCTCTAACTAGGATGTAACAATTCATGAATCACTGTACCCTTTTCTAGTATAAATACAAGATGAAACCTAAACGAAATCAACACAGTGGAGGTAAAACCGAATTCGAAACCAAAGAAGGAATCAAAACAGAAAATATTGGAAAAAAAATACTTAGCTTTTTGGGTGGGAGCTCGGTCTAGTTTTCACGAGCGACGGAAGCACGAAGCATGGGGAGGTGCGTCCGATTTGCACTGAAGGATGAAGGCGATGGAGGCGGAAACAGTGGAGTTCGGTGGAGGGTTTCTTTTTTGCTGGAAGGTTCTTGTGTGGCGGCGGAAGGATTTTTTTTTTTGAGGGTTTGAAGTAAATGAGGAAGGAGGCCGATTGTTTTAGGGTATAAGGTGTAAATGCGGATCGTTCATGGGCTGGGCCGACTAAGATTTCGACGAAACGAAAAACGTCGGGACCCTGAAGATGGGTACTACGTGATGAAAGGGAACTGAGCAGGGCAGGCAGCAGCTGGGTTTTTCAAAAAAATGAAATATCGTCCAATTCAACTGAAAACAAGCAGATTTATCGACAAATCCAATCCAAAGTGAGTAAATCTCACTCAGTTATTTCCCGCTTATATTTTATAAGCTGGGTGTTTGTTTTTGTATGCTTTGATTGCTAGTGATTGATTGCTGATAGATATTCATATGTTTTTTTGAACTGACGAAATTAAACGTTGTTTAATTTCGGTGAAACCCGTATCGTTATTTTTTTTCGATGGGTCCCAGTCAAGGTAATTCACCTTACTGACCACGTTTATAAAATAAACATGATTTCATGGATTGTTGAATTGTCATGGATGTGTGAAATAAATTAGGGTTGACCATTATTTATTTGAATTGTTTTATTTGATGGGTCGTCCAGTTATTGAATATCAACTTGAAATTCAATATTTGTTTAGTTTTAACCAACGGGTACGACTGGTTGAGAAATTGGCAGTGCATGGCCTAGGGATTAGTCGTTCATGAATATCGTCAAAATTTAGGTTATAAAATATATTTTTATAACTGATGACAGATTTTAAACCTGTATTTTTGAACAAAAGTTGAAAAAGGAAATAAATATTTGTTAATTATGAATTGAGTTATAAATGGGTTTTTAAACGATCTTATAAAAGAGATTTCAAATATTTATCAAATTCATAGGAGTATGAGAAGAAATCTATTATAGATTTGAATAATCGTTTATGAGATATAAATAAAAGGAAGTTCGAAGTAAAGGCGAGAGTGAAAAGAAAAGTGATTTTGTTGAACCATGTGTTTCAATGAAGTTATGGAAAGGAAATAAAGTATAAATAAATGTTACTTAATGAAGGAATTAAGTAAGGTTCTGAAATAAGCCTCCAAGCGAAAGATTCAAGGGTGAATATGGTAAATGTGGTAAGTGATGGGATTTTAACAAAAAAATCCAAGGGAAAAGAGTATCGCTTAAAGAAGTAAAAGAAAATATGATACTTTGTAAATGGTTTTTTTTTTTTTTTAAATGGATTAAGAATGATGATATTTGAAGGGAAAGAAGTTTTATAAATATACAAAATAGCAAATATGGTATATTTGACATAGGAATGAGTTCAGGTTTTGAAATCAGCTAATATCTATCTGAAGAGAAGGCTGTGGTTGGTCAAGGTCTGAGAGGTAAATAAATACCCCAACTTGGACGACCTCGGTATTGTCTAAAGATAATCTTAGTTGGTAGTATGTAAGGAGAGAAATAAATTATTATTTTCATAAGGAAATAATAACGAGATGTAAAGAAAAAGGTCGAGAGTTTATAATGAGATTTTCCAAATGACAGAAGAGAAAGAATTTGATACTTATTTATATATAAATGTTAAGGGTCAGATAAGTGAAAAGAAAAGGGCTGGGAAGTTAAAATGGTATTTCCGAAGATTAAAGAGAATTGGGAAAGTAAAGTGTTAAGGATAATTTATCCTAAGTGAATAATCGTTGATTATTTTTCAAGTGATAATAGAAAAGGAGATTTCAAAGTATTGCTTAACTTGAAATAAGTTGAGTCGTGTTCCAATATGGTTAATAAAATAAGGATAGGGGTTTGAAATGGTTGAGTATATTTTCATAAACATGAAAATAAGATATTTAAGAGAAGAACCTTACCTCAAATAAGTTATATTTGAAACGTTAAGGGTTAGAGATTAACTATCGTTAATCGTTTTTAATTAAAGAGGCCATGTAGTGTTGGTACTGAACTGGTAACTCATGTCATTCACACAATTATTTATTTGGTAGTTAAAACACCGACTATCAAACCTTACCCATACGATCGTTGGTACGGAAAGACCGGGATCGAATATACATTCGAAAACCATTCCGACCAGCGAATACGGGAAAGAAGATTGGTGAAGATGGAGAGATTGAAGACCGTTGATCTTCATAAGCGGAAGAACTACTGATTGGATTTCTCTGGTTTAGCGGCCGGAGATATTTCAACAGTGATTCTGTCGTGATTGGAATATACGGATTGCAAGGACTTCTCGCTACTGATCTGTCGGGTGATTCCTAGGATGCAGTAGGAGGGTGCCTTCGGTTCATCCTGTTCCTGGATGACTTGTATGGACGAGTGTCTGACAGAGTATTTCCTAAGAATCACGTACGTTGATTTTTACAAACATACTTCTGTCAGCTGCAGAATATTTTTGTGGACGTCAATTAGTGATTTGACGGATCTGACGATGTGGCATTCAAAGTGAATGATGGCCAGATGCTCGAAGAGATGAATTCTAGCCTCAAACCTCATCAACCGGGAGATGACAAAAATCGGGCAGGCAGCATGGCTATGTGGGTCGCTCCCATTAGGGTGTATAATCACCTATCTAGGGAAATTCCTTTTGTTTCTAAATCTATCGATTCTGCCCATTCGGGAGACGGTGGTTTGAGTCCAACCGTCGGTGATATACATTCGATACACTCAAGCGAAATGAGTGGTCGGTCATGTGTGGGCCGGGTTGCAAGATGTTCTTGTTGAACCCAGGTGTATTCGCCTCTAGAGATACATCATCGGAAGGTGGTCCCATACCTTGTCAAGGTCGGAATCCAATCTCCAATAAGCGCCTGCGGTTTTGATTGTATACTATATATGTGGAGCGTGAGATGCAAGCGTTCCACTAGATGGTTATTTACTTGTATTTAGACATTATTATAATATCAGAGAAGATATTGGTTTCAAAACTGTTTTGGGTTATCGTAAGGTAAAAACCGTCCGTGTTTATGTGTGGATTCGGTCTTACGATTATCCTTTTCTTTTGAAAGGATTTCGAACTTAAAATCTGGATTGGATGATTTACCCTTAAACTGTGCGAGTTTATCTCACTCTGGTTCACCAGACTGACCCGGTGTTTTGTAAATGCTCGGGTTAGCCCGGTTTGCAGGTCCAGGTTATTAAACACTACAAAAAGGCATGCTGGAGAAGTCCAGACATATTTAAGGTTTTCCGCTGTGTTGTATAAGGGCAGATTATCATAACTGTCCAGATGTGTTCTTGTACTCTGATGATTGTAAGTTTTATTTAAAGCTCTCAATAAAGATTTATTTCTATATTATATTTTGTTCCGCTGCGATGTGAGACTCTGTGTAGTGTTGATTCCTCTCCTTACTCTTCTATTCTAATATTCTTTCTTTCTTATCTCACCCTCTAAATTCTTTCTAATAACGTCCAGTGTTTCGGTGTTTGGAGGATCGGTATAAGATACGGTAAAGGTATTTATATCGATTTTCGAGGCCGAAAACCGCTGGGTCGTTACAGATAGTAAATGCGTTAATTACAATTCGAAATAGTTAAAATGGAATTAATTTAATTAAATTCCCTAATTAAGCTCATACCTTTTGTTTAAATCAGAAAACCCGTCATTCCCAGGAAGGATCGTCGTCGCTTGTCACCTCCGACCGCCTGGAGTCGATCAGGATGGCCTACGACGTCGGCCTCCCTGTCACGCACCTCTTCAGTCAACAGCTCGAGATTCGAGCCACATTCCTTCTCGAAAAACGCGGCTGAACGCAAGCTCTTTGTGGCAAGATTTATTCTAGAATACATCACGAAATCGAATCACGTTGGTGTGGATAAGAAGATCTTGAACCACTCTTTGATTTTCGCTTTATGAGCCTCAATTAATTCTTCTTAGATTTTGAAAAATTCGAGCTCGAATTTCTGAGCATTTCGAGCCCTCTAATTCGAACTGTCGACGGCTGTGTATTGGGGAGACTAGGGTTAGCACTTAGGGTTTTTTTATAAATATTTTATTATATTTTAATTCGAAAAATTAGGGTTTTGTATCCGAACTCCAAATTGAACCCAATGACTATTGCCCCTAGCCAAATACCCCCATTTCGGACACAATGGAATATGTTTTGTAAGCCAAATCTATCGTTTTGATAAGTTTTTTTGTCAAAATTAAAATAGAAATCAATGTAACTATTTCAAACATACATTTTTAATTTATCGGGGCCATATATTGACTCCAAAAATTCCGAAAAAATAAATCTAGCTATGTTTTGACGATACGGTCCTAACAAAACTAATATCGTCGAATTTGGAGACCGTTTGAACAATGGCCAATTTCTAGTCGATTAAATTCAAACTAAAATCACCAAACACGTTTTCTTTTTCCGCGCTCATATATTAATTCCAAAAATTATGAAAATTGGAATCTAATGATAATTCATTCCGGATCCAACAAAAGTGGTTTCGTCAAAAACGGAGGTCGTTTACAAAATGGCTATTTTTAAGGGCTATATATTATATTAATATATATATAAATTCCATAGCGACTATTTTGAATTTTAAACCGGACATAACTTTTAATTTTTAAAGTGAAATCTCAGTTTCTCACATTCGTTAGAAAGATATAGCTAAACAGATTCAAATATTTCTTGTTACACTGAAATCCGATTTATATTGAATTCTATATATTCAATTGAAATTTAAAATCGAATTTTCAAACTACCGCGCCATTTCAGGCTCGTTTAATAATTGAAATGAATTTACACGTTCTAACTTCATTTTAAATAATTTTTTAGTTGTAACTATTTAAAATAAATCATTTAAAATATTTAAAATCCATTAAAATAGCTAAAATAAAAAATTTAAATTGGTTCTGAAAATCCGGGTTGTTACAATTGTGTTAAAAACAACTTCAAATATAAGTGTATCAATCATAAATGGCATGGGTACCATATATCACGTCGCCATACTAGTTCTACAATTAAAACTGAAATGTCGTATTGGAAATTGGATTTCCATCTATGAACCAAGGCAAGGGATCGTCTTTCCGATTCGAAACTCTCTAGACCGAGCCTTAGGCTCAACCGCAACTACACCTAGAGCGATAGGGCCAGTCCACACTTACGTTAGTGGATTATAATTCCTGAACAATACGTTTCCCCGCCCTATGGGGCATAAATCTGGTCAGTATCTCGACCATCATATCCATCGGCCCTGTAATGACCGATATATCTGAGGCGCCTCGCTTTCCATCATCCACACAAGTAAAATGTCTAGGCTCCATACCATGACACAACTCCTAGCTAGAAAGAAATGCATGTCCTCCTTGAGGTCCCTTCCCGTTTCTGATTCTCACCGGGGTGTGAGGCTCGCGAATTAACAATATACACAAAGCTATGCTATTTAAAGCGGTGCTTTGATCATCAACCACAAGGCCTTGCTTTTCAACAAGAACCTTGATCACATGCCACTCAACATGCCACACTTTCACTCCATACCTTACCACTGATTTCTACCGATATATAACCTCTAAGCTCATACGTCTCAGAGAAGGGTGTTAAGCAAGAGAATAAATTCTCCGCCACCAAACAGATATATATTTAGCAGAGATCAGGGAATACGATATAAAGGAATACAATGTTAGACATACTATCCATTTGCAAGTCCGTTCTGAGTCTGAATGAAACCGAAAGCACCTTATTCCTCGTCCCATATGTCCAATAAAGGAGAGAGGTCCTCGCATATCCGGTAGATCTCCAAGTACGTTTGGATGATCACCACTTATTACCTTGTCTTGGGATACCTCCCAATCAAGACATCAGTAATCATCCAAACGATGTGAAGATCCCCAGTCTTCAACACCGTCTTCATCGTCAACTTATCGCCATATCAATTATCCAGAATGGGATAAACTCGGTCTTTCCGAATAACTCGCGTATTTTATAAACAAGGGCTATAAAACACTACTTACGCCTCATTCCAATCTAGAATACTCTTTTATTCAAATATTCTTTTCTCAATTTAAACCAAATTAAGGTTTTCCAAACTAGTCGGGATTAGTGAACCTTACTGAAGTAATCTTTTATTTTCTTTCTCAATCCCAACCTATTCATCCCATGGAGCAAAACTGGTAGCACTCCATATCTAACACCATGGTTTTATCAGTAAAGTTAATTATCATTTTACGTTCAAATCTATTTAAAGATTTAACTATCGCCTGGAGTAAAATTTGTATTACTCCATTCTCGATCATTTCATGAATTCGGTAAATTTAATTATCCTATTCACATTCCAATCCAATTGAAGATTCATTGAAACTCTAATTCAGTTTTAATCTCAAAAATCATTACTTAATGATTATTCAAAGTTAAGAATTTAGTCTTATCTTTAACTGGGTTAAAGAACTAATGTCATTTAAAACACAGTTCACAATAAACCCAAGATCATGTACCATTAATTATGGAATCTTCATGGAAAAAAGATTAATAAATTTAATCGATATAAATTTCCGTATCCATCCAGTAATATAAATGGAATAATGGCAAAGCCTTTTAAATTCCGTATATAGTAACAGTCTTCCTCTATAGAAGCTCACTTCGATTATTACTAAATCGAAGTCCATTCCATTCCAATTTATTTTATTAAATTGGAAAAACTTTACTTTGGAAAATTCTCATTAAATCTTAATAAAAAGATTTATAACTTCCAAATCACGTTTCACTGTTAATCGGGTTAAAGAACGAATGTCGTTTAAAACACAGTTCATAATAAACCCAAATCCACTTTCCATTTTATTCCAATTACCAAATATAACAGGAATCTCTAATAATCATAATTAAAAGATTTATTCTTTTCACTATAGGGTTTAAGAACAGTGTTACTGAAGACATCATTCGCTACAAACCCGAAATCCAATTAAATATTAAATATAAGGCTCTGAACAGTTATGTCGGCTTATATTCAATATCAAATTCTGAAACCAACACATATCGTATGGGGAATAACGATATATATCTATCTTTCAAATTCCTCCACAATATCCGTATAGTCACGGAATCCAATATCGAAATATCCCGAAGATGATTTCCGTTTAAATCCATTCCTATTTATACATTGGAAAATTCTAGTTAGATTAATACCATTCACAAATCCATTTTATTTATTTAAAACATTGGATTATCCTACAAGTTCGTAACTAGTTCCTTTTGATAAAAATATAATTTTATCTTTTCAATTTTGGAATTTTTCATCCAAATTCTTTCCAAATCATTTGTTATGATTTTACACAAATTATTAATATTTTTAATAATTTTATCAAGGTCCGTACAGTCGGTTTCCACTAATGGCCACCGAACTGCATCCATAGCGACCTTTTCCAAATTTGGTTTGGACATATCTCCCAATCCAATTGTTAGATTTTAAATCTCTTATATTCATTGGAAATATCTTTTCGATACGAACTCAATGGTTCTGGTTTTAGGAGAATCCGACGGTCCGATCTCCCGTAATGTTCCTTCGAAGTTAATGGTTGAAATTCGCCAACGGTCGTAGCGCGACGCGTTCTATTCAGGCCATTAATATAGATATAATATATAATATATATATATATACACATATTTCATCGATTTTCATTTAAAACGTATTTTATTAATTTATTTATTAACTCATTTCAAAATGATTTCAACTTCATTTCAATTTTCAAATCAAAATTGAATATTTCTTAATAAATTCATTTTAAAATGATTTCTACTTCATTTCAATTTTCAAATCAAAATTGAGTATTTCTAATCATTATAATATTAAAATGAAAATATTTTCAAAATATCTGATTTTGATTGTACACTGGATATTATTTAAAAATATTTGTTAATTCTGAATTGGAATCAGACTCAATCAATTACCGTATAATTTCAGTTATACGGATTTCATACATCGCATGTATAAAACGATAATGATAAACAATCATACCAAAATTCATACAACATCCAGAGTGCATTTTACCATTGTGTAAGCATTAAAATAAATAAATAATGCTTATATAGTCTGTCAATCCGTCGATTGACATACAGCTAAACTATTGGGATTAGTGTACATCAAATATCATCCCAATGCCCGTGTGGGGTTTCAATCAACAAACACAGATTTTATTTGTGCAGTTGGGCGATGTGTAAAATTTACCGTCCCAGTCAATGTTAGTTAAATGGGTGTACATAAACAAATCGTCCGATTTGTAAATGAATATTTATTTCAACATATGACTATTTTATATAGTTCTATTACACATTAAAAATGATATTTTTAATGACTAAACATTTTATTCAATCACATGAATATTTACAACCACAATACAATAAATCCAAACAAGCATCAATGGTTTGTACAGTAAATAGTGTCAGGAGCTACTAATCCCCGTCCACAACCTAGTATATTTTTAACTGTAAAATAATTTGAGTGAGAAAGAGTTCTCACCTTGGTTTCTACTCCGCCATTCTTTGATTGCCAATCTTAAATTCTTTCCAGAAATCCAACATGTCTATTTTATAAATAATATACATAAGCTAAAAATCATATTTTTTATCTATCGAATAATTATTTCATAGCTTGACTATTTTATATATAGCATACATACGATAAAGATCATATTTTTAACTTTCTAAAAATCATTTCATAGTATGACTCCTAGCTCTAGAAAGAAACACATGTCCTCCCTGAGATCCTCTCCCATTTCTGGTTCACGCTGGGGTGTGAGGCTCGTGAATTAACGCTATACACAAAGCTATGTTATTTAAAGTCGTGCTTTGATCATCAACCACAAGGCCCTGTTTTCAACAAAAACCTTGATCACATGCCACTCAGCATGCCACATTGTCACTCCATACCGTACCACTGATTTCTGCCGATATATAACCTCTGAGCTCATACGTCTCAGAGAAGAGTGTTAAGCAAGAGAATAAATTCTCCACCACCAAACAGATATATATTTAGCAGAGATCAATGAATACAGTATAAAGGAATACAATGTCAAACATACTATCCATTTGCAAGTCCGTTCTGGGTCTAAATGAAACCAGAGGCACCTTATTCCTCGTCCCATATGTCCAATACAGGTCAGAGGTCCTCGCATATCCGGTCAATCTCCAAGTACATATGGACGATCACCACTTATTACCTTGTCTTGGGATGCCTCCCAACCAAGACATTAGTAATCATCCAAACTATGTGAAGATCTCCGGTCTTCAACCACCTTCTTCATCGTCTACTTATCGTCGTATCAATTATCCAGAATGGGATAAACTCGGTCTTTCCGAATAACTCGCGTATTTTATAAACAAGTGCTATAAAAACACAACATACGCCTCATTCCAATCTAGAATATTATTTTATTCAAATATTCTTTTCACAATTTTACCAAATTAAGGTATTCCAAACTACTCGGGATTAGCGATCCTTACCAAAGTAATCATTTTTTATTTTCCCAATCCCAACCTATTCATCCTATGTCGCAAAACTGGTAGCAATCCATGTCTAACACTACAGTGTTATCGGTAAAGTTAATTACCATTTCACATTCAAATCCATTTAAATATTTAACTATCACCTGGAGTAAAATTGGAGGTACTCCATTCTCGATCATTTCATGAATTCGATAAATTTAATTATCCCATTCACATTCCAATCCAATTAAAGATTCATTAAAACTCTAATTCAGTTTTAATCTCAAAAATCATTACTTAATGATTATTCAAAGTTAAGAATTTAATCTTATCTTTAACTGGGTTAAATAACTAATGTCATTTAAAACACAGTTCACAATAAACACAAGATCACATTCCATTAATTGGGGAATTTTCATAGAAAACAGATCAATACATATAATTGATATAAGTTTCTGTATCCAACCAGTAATATAAACGGAATAATGGCAAAGCCTTTTAAATTCCATATATAGTAACAGTCTTCCTCCAAAGAAGCTCACTTCGATTATTACCAAATCGAATTCCATTCCATTCCAATTTATTTTATTAAATTGGAAAAACTTTACTTTGGAAAATTCCCATTAAATCTTAATAAAAATATTTATAACTTCCAAATCACATTTCACCGTTAATCAGGTTAAAGAACGAATGTTGTTTGAAACACAGTTCACAATAAACCCAAATTCACTTTCCATTTTATTCCAATTACTAAATATAATTGGAAACTCTAATAATCTTTATTAAAAGATTTTTTTTTCACCATGTGGTTTAAGAACTGTGTTACTGAAGACATCATTCACGACAAACCCAAAATCCAATTCAAGATTAAATATAAGGCTCTGAACAGAAATTATATCGGCTTATATTCAATATCAAATTCTGATACCAACACATATCGTATGGGGAATAACGATATATATCTATCTTCCAAATTCCTCCACAACATCCATATAGTCACAGAATCCAATATCGATATATCCCGAAGATGATTTTTGTTCAATTCCATTCCAATTTATACATTGGAAAATTCTGGTTAGATCAACACCATTCACAAATCCAAATTATTTATTTAAAACATTAGATTATCCTACTAGTTCCTTTGGATAAAAATATATTTTTATCTTTTCAAATCTGGAATTTTTCATCCAAATTATTTCCAAATCATTTGTTACGATTTTATAAAAATTATTAATAATTTTAATAATTTTATCAAGGTCCGTACAGTCGGTTTCCACTAACGGCCATCGAACAACATCCATAGCGACCTTTTCCAAATCAGATTTGGACGTATCTTCAAATTCAACCGTTAGATTTAAATATCTTATATTCGTTGGAAAGCTCTTTTCGATGTGAACAAACGGTTCCAGTTTTAGGAGAATTCGACGGTCGGCTCTCCCGTAATGTCCCTTCGAAGTTAATGGTTGAAATTCGCGAACAGTCGCAACGTGGCGCGTTCCACTCAAGCCATTAATATATAATATATTATATATATATTTCATTGATTTCCATTTAAAACGTATTTTATAAATTCATTTCAAAATGATTTCAACTTCATTTCAATTTTCAAATCAAAATCGAATATTTCTTAAAAAATCGTTTTAAATTCATTTTAAAACGATTTCTACTTCATTTCAATTCTCAAAACAAAATTGAATATTTCTTATCATTATAATATTAAAATGAAAATATTTTCAAAATATTTGATTTTGATTATACACAGGATATTATTCAAAAATATTTGTTAGTTTTGAATTGGAATCGAACTCAATCAATTACCATATAATTTCAGTTATATGGATTTCATACATCGCATGTATACAACGATAATGATAAACAATCATCCAAAAATTCATACAACATCCAGAGTGCATTTTACCACTGTATAAGCATTAAAATAAATAAATAAAGCTTATACAGTCTGTCAACCCATCGATTGACATACAGCTAAACAATTGGGATTAGTGTACGTCAAATATCATCCTAATACCCGTATGGGGTTTCAATCAACAAACACAGATTTTATCTATGCAGTTGGGCGATGTGTAAAATTTATCGTCCCAATTAATGTCAGTTAAGTGGGTGTATATAAACAAATCGTCCGATTTATAAATGAATATTTATTTCAACACATGAATATTTTATATAGTTCTATTACACATTAAAAATGATATTTTTAATGATTAAACATTTTATTCAATCACATGAATATTTACAACCACAATACAATCACTTTCACAAATACAATCAATCCAAACAAACATCCATGGTTCGAACAATAAATAGTGTCAGGAGCTACTAAGCCTCATCTGCAACCTAGTATATTTTTAACTGTAAAATAATTTGAGTAAGAAAGAGTTCTCATCTTGGTTTCCACTCCGTCATTATTTGACTGCAAATCTTAAATTCTTTCAGAAATCCAACATGTCTATTTTATAAATAACATACATAAGCTAAAAAACATATTTTTTATTTATCGAATAATTATTTCATAGCTTGACTATTTTATATATAGCATACATACGATAAAGATCATATTTTTAACTTTCTAAAAATAATTCCATTGTATGACTACTTTATATATCTCATATATAATCTAAAAATCATATTTTTATCTTTCTAAAAAAACATTTTCATGTCATACACTAGTTAAAAATCATATCTTTAATGAACTAAAAGTATTTTCATTCAGAGAATTAGAATTGGAAAACTCACAATTTTCTAGGATTTCGATCAAGGGAGAGCCCAAACCAATCGACATCAAAAAGCCACAAAGACTCGAAGGAGGAGGCTATTGCACCTCACGTTGACCGTCACAGTGACTTTGCTCTCGAGGTGGCTCGCGCGGTGGTGTTGTTGAGGACTGGAGCTCGCGGTGGTGGTGCGAAGGAGGAAGCGGAGAGAGGGGGTGATTTGCTGGTCTACGGCGGACTGGAGGAGGGGGCTTGCGCAGGAGGATGGCGGCGCATTGGGATTCGTGCAGTGGTGGGCTGGAGTTGCGGGTTGGGTGCTGGATTCGATCGAAGGGTGCTGCGCGAGAGGGTGAAGCTGGCGGGGGCGAGGGACTTGCGAGCAACGGTGAGGGTGGAGCGACGACGAAGGCGGAGCAGTGGAGCGGGTGGAGATGGCGAAGGCGTCGCCATTTTTTTCCTAAATCAGGAAATCGATTTTAGGGGGAAAAGGGTTTATGTTTTAACGTTGGAAAATATATATGTATATATACTTTAAAATTATTTTATACCCAAAAAGGTAAATTTTTATCCGCACTCCAAACGAGACCCAACGACTATTGCCCCCAGCTAAATACCCCTATTTCGGACACAATGGGATATGTTTTGTAAGCCTATTCTACTATTTCGATCAGTTTTATCAAAATTAAAATATAAGTCCATGTATATTAATTTTAAACATACATTTTAATTTACCGGGGCCACATACTGACTCCAAAAATTCCAGAAAAATAAATCAAGCTTTGTTTGGATAATACGGTCCTAACAAAACCAATTTCGTTGAATTTGGAGGCCATTTGAAAATTGTCCAATTTCCACTCCATTAGATTCAAATTGAAATTACCAAACGCGTTTAAATTCACCATGCTCACATATACATTCCAAAAATTATGAAAATTGGAATCTATCAATAATTTGACATTCCGAATCCAACAAAAGCAGTTTCGTCGAAAACGGAGGTCATTTGCAAAATGATTATTTTAAGGGCTATATATTATTTAAAATGTATATAAATTCCATAGCAACTATTTTAAATTTTAAATTGGACATAACTTTCAATTTATATTATGAAATCTAGACTTTTCACATTTGTTAGAAAGATATAACTAAATAGATTCAAATATTTTTGGTTTTACTGAAATTCGATTTATTTTGAATCCTATGCATTCATTTGAAATTTAAAATCGAATTTTCAAACTACCATGCCATTTCAGGCTCGTTTTGTAATTAAAATAAATTTTTACATTCTAACTACATTTAAAATAAAATTTTAATTGTTATTATTTAAAATAAATCATTTTAAATTCTTAAAATCTATTAAAATAGCAAAAATAAAAAATTTAAATTGGTTCTGAAAATCCGGGTTGTTACAACATACCTGGCAAAGATGCATGTGAGATCACAATGAATCGGCAAAGCGCTGGCTTGAATGTTGAGATGGCTAAGTTGGCTTTGTCCAGGGGACTACGGGATTATATATGTAAGAAGAACAGTGCTTTGTAAAATTATTCATTTGATATGCATTGCCGATCACTATCAATTGCTATATTGCATAAACTTATTAAACAATACAATAACAATAATAGTGCATGATAAATGACTGGATTTAATCATCTAATTTTACAGAATACCATACAAGGATTTAAAATAAATTATTTATTTATTGTAGGTCGATCCACAATTTTGTTAGGACCATAAGATGCATAAAGTACCAACCATCATTTTGTTGAAGCATGCATACTTTTATTTCCAACAAAAACTAAAATTTTCCATATATGGAGCCGAGCATGCTACATACGTAACATGAAAACATAAAAATAATGCTTGGTATTTACCCTTTTTTCATTTATGATAAAATTTAATATCTTGATCTCTTTGCTTAACTAACCTTGGATATATTAATATGTCACCTTCCAGGTGTTCAATTTAGATACAACTATTTTCATATATTTTATGGGTAGTCTAATTCAACTAGAAAAAACATCGGGTTTTTTTTAGTTTAAAAATTGGTCAACTGAGAATCAAACGCTCTAAAAAAATGGAAACATTATCAAATAGTTGCTGAACGGGCGAGTCATATAGTTGCAATCACACAAGCATGCTAAAACTCTTCACCAGCCTAAAAACGTTGTAAGTCAGTTAGGAACTTTGACAAACACCAAACGTAAATGAAGAAGGAAATTTTAAATTGTATGAAGAACCAATCTGAACTGATGATAGAGGACATTGAGGAATCATTACCGTTAATAGAAAACTTGAATGTGGAATAACCAATGAAAAGAGCAAGAATCTCCCATTCATTAAATAAAACAAAGAACGAACCACCAAAACATGTAAATTGCAAAAAAGCATCATAAACGATGCTAAAAAAGAGCATTGGACTACTTTTAAAGTAAGACGGAGATTTTTTTGAAAGCTTTCATTAAGGATAGCTTATGCAATGGAATTAGATTTGAGATGATGGAATAAATGCTATTAATATGGGAGAGGAGAAACCAATTTTGGGGTTGAAAAAAATAATGAAATCTGAAGAGAAGAATTTGCCTAGTGAATCAGAAAGGACATGTTAAACTAATAAAATTAGTGGTTAGCTTTTCTTAATGTAATGTGCTCTAACACAACGACAAAATGATAAAAAAATTGATCCTATCCAAATTTTATTTTGAGACAATAAATATAGACATAGCATAATGAAGTGAATCGTGTGCATCCTTTTCACTTCTGATTTTTACAAACTTCTATCTTTTCCAGCTTTACATTATGATGTTATCTAACTCCTTATTTGAGTCATGCTAAATGTTATGTAACGACGGTCGAAATAAAGCTCCCCCTCCTCTTACATTGGGCACACGCATATGAGTTGGCACATACATTCTTGTAACAAAAAGGAATCACTGATGTTACGTGCCTACCAACTCATATTTATACTCTACTTCTCCAATTTATTCCGTGATGTGGGGCTATATGTTCAAACCGCCATTTCTACCTTAATTATATGTTAGGTAATCCTAACAATCCCCCTTGACTCGCATTCTACGAGTAACTTTTGAGAGCACTGCCTTACCTGCATGACCAAGTTTGTAACCTTCGCTCTGATACCACTATCATGCAACGAGGTCGGAATAAACATTCTCTTACTGTGCAAAAATTTGTATAACTCTAATATTTTGTGTTAAATTATTCCGCTGTAAGAAATTGTATTATGTGATTATTATTTTTTGATTCTTTTAAACCCGTATGCTAAATAACAACCCGTCGTTTTAAACGGTTTAAGTTGGTTTAATTACTGAATTGAGACGGTCGAAAAGGCAGGTCGTTATCTCAGCTATCTTTTTTTTTCCAACACTCGAATGCCCAGCACATAAATATCATGAATGTATTAACATTGGCTATTGAAGGTCGAAGAGTTAAATTTAAGCTTTTACAGAAGTAACTATAACTCTATATGGCCAGATTTAGAAAAATCATAAAGTAAGTAGCGCCATTAGTTCAAACTGGTATTTTTTGTTATAAGTCACTGTTTACTCCAAACTTGGAATCAACACCAAAGGTGCAAGCGATGCACTTCACCGATTCGATAAGATTAGAATGTGAAACAGCGTAATTACAAAATAAAAAGCATAAAATGAAGACAAAGAATTTTTATAGTGGTTCGATTCTAAATAAATCTACATCCACTTTACAATTAATTCTCATTATAGAATTTCTAAGACAACCCAAAACTTCCCTGTGAAGGAAAGCCCGTATTGAGTTGAGAATACGACAAATCAGAACACAAACAGAAGAACATTTCATTGCTTATTACAACAATTTCATCAGAATACAAGAATACACAGAGTATGAATAAATATTACACATTTATTAAATATCAGAGATTTACAAGTTACAATGCAGCTGTAAACCAGGATCCTGTGAATATAAATCTGCAAAACGAAAACTACTAGCTGCCCATGCGGAAAATAGGGGCACCCAAAGTTTAGGTTAAAACAATAAACTACAGGTCAGTCATGTGACTGGTGTGAGAACTAAAATAGTTATTAATTTGATTTTAAAGTTAGGTAAATCAAGGGACTATGCTGTATAACAGGGAACGGGTTTACCCCCAAGAATACCAGTGCATAAAATAAGCAGCGCAATGCTAAGTAAGGAACAATGAAGCTATTATAAGACTAAGGTCCCATCACACAATGCAACGCAAGCAGGAGGATAGAGTTTTTACCTTATAATAACCAAAAATGCTTGGTACGTGAAATTTTTCATCTTTTATTATTACTATAAGTGTATAGTGTCAAAATAATTTCAAATATAAATGTATCAATCATAGACGGCATGAGTACCCCATCCCACTATGTCACCATACTAGGCTCTACAATCAAAACCGCAAAATGCCATATTGGAAGTTGGATTTCCATCTGTGAACCAAGGCAAGGGATCATCCTTACCTTTGAATCAATTGTGGCTGCATCGAGGATCGATCTCGTTTTTTTCTTTTCTGTTTTTATTTCGATCTGAATCATATGGGGGGGTTGACCGGGTTATGAAGGGGAGAAACGCTTTGGGCCCAATTTATTTTATTTTTTAATTATCCATAAAGGTACTTTTTATTTCGACCTACAAACGAGACCCACTGACTGTCGACCATAACTAATTACCCTTATTCCGAACACAATGGGATATGTTTCGTAACCCAATTCGGATGTTACGATCAGTTTCCGTCAAAATCAAAATATAAATCTATATATTGAATTTGAATGCATATTTCAATTTACCGGGGCCACATACGTAGCCCAAAAATTCCAGAAAAATTATTTCTAGCTTCGTATTGACGATATGGTCCTAAAAAAATTAATTTCGTCAAATTTGAAGACCGTTTGAAAAATGGTCATTTTCTGGTCGATCGAAATTGAACGAAACTATCAAAACACGTTTTCTTTTGCCACACTCTCATATTGGTTTAAAAAATTATGCAAATTTAAATCTAGCAATAACCTGACATCCCGGATCCGATAAAAGTGGTTTCGTCGAAAACGGAGGTTGTTTGCAAAATATCCATTTTTACGGGCTATATTTCCATAGCGACTATTCTGAATTTTCAACTGGACATAACTTTTTATCCCACTATGAAATTTCAATTTTTCGGATTCGTTGGAAAGGTATTTTCAAATAGATTCAAATGTTTTTGGTTTCAATACAATCCGGTTTATTTTAAATCTTGTACATTCGTTTGAAATTTGAAATCGAATTTTCAAACTATCGCGCCATTTCCAATTTATTTTATAATTAAAATAAATATTTATATTCTAACGACGATTCAAATAAACATATATGTTCTAATTCTATTCAAAATAAATTTCTCGTCGTTATTATTTAAAATAAATCATTTTAAATATTCAAAGTTCATTAAAATCGCCAAAATAAATTTTTTAAATTGGTTCTGATTTTCCGAGCTGTTATAATCTCCCTCACTTAAAATCTTTTCATCCTCGAAAAGGAACGGAGCTGAAATTTGTTTTACTAACCAACTCAACTTTCAGTTTGGCTTTCATTCTTCAACTTTTCAGTTTCTAAGAATTTTCCAATTCTTCAAAAATTGGGCTAACACCCTAAATTTTCGAAATTTTTTGCCATTACCTCCTTTGTACGGGAGCACCAGGAAAATCCCCAAACCGCCACACAGGCCCTTTCATCTCAAAAATAAAAATAAAAAGCCAATCGGCTCATAAAATCATCCAAACCCAATAAATTAGTAAACATGTACCTATTTGTCGGGCATACAATTTTATTCCTCTTCTCTAGCCTCCTTGCTATGACCTGTTCAATGTATATACATGTATATGTATGCATTTTCAAACAAATTCCAATTCATTTCAATATCTGATACAATTTGACCTAATTCACCTTTCATTCACATGTTGTTTAAATGAATAACCATACAACACAAACATCAATCAATTAGTGGGTAAATTTTCAAATTCATAACTTTGATATATATACACACAAAATCATGTTTCTGATGCCAAATCACAACAATATCCCTATCGAGTTTTGGTTCTCACACCAGTCAATTGTAAATATGTAGACATCTCACTTTCGAAACTCGAACATAAATTCTGATGATGTTTCGAACCACCATCAGAACATCTACGGGCGACTAGAGTGCGATTCTATATCTATCCAGTATATTAAAACTTCGAATACACGTGGATCAGACATGTACGCAAAATATTTATATACTTGATTGTCCAAATCAATATAAAAATAATATTCAAATACAAATAATTTATTTAAATTTTCAGAAAAAATTGTTTTCATCTTTATTTGAAAACAACTCTCTTTTGACTCATTCTAGGATACTACTGGCCCCATCTCTAACGAGTCATTCTCATTGGATATTACTAATCCAGTCTATGATGAATTCTTTCGTTTGGTTCTAACGTGTCTTGTTCTCCAAGCTCTATAAACCAAAGCTATGATACCAAACTGAGATGACCCAAAACTTCCCCGTGAAGGAAAGCCCGGATTGAGTTGAGAACACGACAAATCAGAACATAAACAGAAGAACATTTCATTGCTTATTCCAACAATTTCATCAGAATACAAGAATATACAGAGTATGAATAAATATTACACATTTAATAAATATCAGAGATTTACAAGTTACAATGCAGCGGAAAATAATGCAAAACACAATTGAAAGGAATATACGGATACAGAGCTTTCTGAATATCATTCCAGCTGTAAACCAAGATCCTGTAAATATAAATCTGCAAAACCAAAACTACTAGCTGCCCGTGTGGAAAATAGGGGCACTCAGAGCTTAGGTTATAACAATAAACTCTAGGTCAGTCATGCGACTGGTGTGAGAACTAAACCAGTTATTAATTTGATTTTAAATTTAGGTAAATCAAGGGACCATGCCGTATAACATGGAACGGGTTTACCCCCAAGAATACCAGTGCTTAAAACAAACCGCGCAATGCTAAGTAAGGGACAATGAAGCTATTATAAGACTCGGGTCCCATCACACAATGCAACGCAAGCCGAGTTTTTACCTTATAATAGCCAAAAATGCTTGGTACGTGAAATTTCATCTTTTATTATTACTATAAGTGTATAGCGTCAAAACAATTTCAAATATAAATGTATCAATCATAGACGGCATGAGTGCCCCATCCCACTATGTCACCATACTAGGCTCAACAATCAAAACCGTAAAATGTCATATTGGAAGTTGGATTTCCATCTGTGAACCAAGGCTGTAACAGCGCGATTTTCCATACCTGGGAAACCGTGTCATTATTGAAAGAATTTAGAAGATGAGATAGAAAAGGTAGAACTTATAGAATAGAAGAGTAAGAAGTTATCAGAATCTCACAGCGGAATTTCACAAAATACTTATATATTACATCACAAAGCCTGATACATCAGAGTACATAATATATTACATCATCATGGTTCATACAATACCATATTACAATACCATTGGTAATTAAACTGATAATTAAAAACATATATGCTACTGGGTCTTGAACTGGTTCAGCATCATGTTCCACTTGCCTTGCCTGAACCTACTTGTCTACTCATAATAAATATTATGAGTACCCAAGAGTTTTAAGAAACACAAAAATAAACTCTGGGTCAGTCAGGGGACTGGTGTGAGGAAACATAGTTAGACAGTAAAAACAGGGTATAGGTGTCAAGGTGTTTATATTGATCCATGTTATTACTTTTAACATAAAAATCATTAGATCCATCCATGTCTAATATCTGGAAATGATCTAATCTCTTTTATATCAAAACATTTGATATTATAATAGTTTGTAACAGGTAATTAAAAATCTAGTGAAACGCTTGCATCTCACATTCACATATATAGTATACAAATTTAAAGTCGCAGAACGCGTATTGGAGTTTGGATTCCAACATACAGGGTATGGGAGCACCACCGATCAGTGTACTCTAGAGAGGATACACTGGGGTTCAACAAGAACGTCTTGTAACCCGGCCACACATGACCGTCCACTCATTTAGCTTGAGTGTAACGAATATATTATCACTCCTACGGTTGAGCTCGATTTACCGTTTCCGAATGCAACAGCAGCGAAATAGATTTAAGAAGTAAATAAGGAAATCCTCTAGATGGTGATAATATACCCTGCTTGGGTATGACCCAACTAGCCATGCTGCCTAGCCCAACTTTTGTTACTTCCGGGTTGTGAAGTTTGAGGCTACGTTGTTCTTCTGACTGGTTTTCTCTTTCCATTCTTTGAATGCCACATCGTCCTATCTGTCAGAAAATACTCATTCGATTACCCAAATATATTATGGGTAATGAAGCAAAGAGAAACGAATTTCCCTGCCACCAAGTAATATACTTACGTAAATTCGATGTGCAAGATCTGACTGATATACGTTGTCAGACACTCGTCCATTCGGATTTGTTCTGGGTTTGAACAAACCAAAAATATCATTAAAAATAACGCTTGCATCTCGTTGTCTTCAGCACTTTGATATGCGTCGTATACTTCGAATCGAAGTGAAATTGTTTATTCCGGACTCTTCGAACGATGTACGAAATCTTTTACAGTCGATAAATGTTTATCTATGAAACCAGGAGTATTACTCCATTTTAGATAAAATATATATTTTTCAAACAGTGTTTACTTGTTTGGTTTGCATTAGCATCGTTAGTTTATCCTTTACATAAATCAGTTGAGGTGTATATGGTTTTTGACCGAATTAGTTCATCCTTTAGAAATTTCCCGTGCTCCGCACACGGTGTATTCTTCTATTTGATTATTTTAGTTCAATTGATGTTTGAACTTCCCTTTTTTCTTTCTTTTGTTCTTATTCTTTTATTATTCTTTTATGATTATTTACTTTATAAATAATTCAAATAATTTATTATTTATTCACGTCTAATTTATATTTCAGACTTGCCTCAACTTCTACCGACAATTTTGTCAGTTTCTTCTCTACTTGTCCTTTAAATAAAAACACTTATTTTAATAAATTATTTATTTTCCAGATTTTAAATTTAAATTATAATTTAAATTTAAATCTTCGCTTTATTTAAAAAAAGTCCGTTTGGCGAGTTACCAGAATGCCGGACTTGGCGAGCGCCAAAGTACCAGGCTTGAAGAATACTTGGATTTTGCTTAAAATCCTTTGCTGTGCATGTATGTTTTGAAAATACCACTTGGTACTTTAGCAAGCACCAAAATGCCAGTGCCAAGTCCCCTGTACTCACGTTCACGCTCCTGATCCCCCATCGGTCACCATGATTCAAGAAGTACCAAACTGGTACTTTGTTTTCTTCTTCTCCCTTGTTGGTGCACATCCCTCCTGTGCACGTGCACACTCCACCGAGACCTCGTCCAACACCAGTGACCTTCCCGACGTGTCACACCTTGCCTCCACACTTCGTCGATCGCTTCAGGTTCGGTCATCCGCTTGTGAACAGTGTTTTCACTGTCATCTCGTTTTACGTCGGATTTTACTCCATCGAGGAAAACGCCTCGTTCGCCAACCTCAGACCATACTACGCCAAACCCTTCTGACCACAGCATCGCCACCCCCTGACGCTTCGTTTCCCCCACCACCGCACGTCCCTCTCGCCGCCGACGTTGAGCAGCTCCGACGTGAAGCAACGAACCCATTCTCCAACACAAAAACCCTATTTTCAATCCATTTTCAAAATCCATACATTATAAAAATCTTTTTCCATTTTTCCCTGATTCCCTGGTCCCCGACGCTCCTTCCCTTACGATCGCCTGACCCCTCGCTTCTCCGATGATCGAAATTTGGTCAAAACCCAAATTCCGTTCATGTTAAAAATTCTCGAAATGTACTTACTTAAAAATCGTGATTTTTACTTTAAAAATCATCATTTGCATTCGGGATTAAGTTCGTAACATCAAAACAGGTTTTTTATTTCATTTGAATTTATACTTTGATTTTCCACTTACAGAGAACACTCCTGTATTTCTGTTTTTGAACAAATATATTTCAAATGGTATTTTCTTTGATCTGAGATGTGTTTGTATGATGTTTATTCACTAGATTTACATGCTTTCATCAACAAAAAGTGGATCATCCTATTTTAGCTAGCAAATGAACAGGTTTTGTGTTTAACAGAACTTATACAGGAAATTAATGCTGGTGAACATCAACCATTCGCAACACATACTATGATGAATCTTATATGATGGATCCATCTATACAGATGAATTCAAGGTCTTCTACACCATGATCTACTGACTGGTATTTTCAAACGATAGTTACAATCAAACATGGCAGATTTCTAATTAACCCAAAAACTGTTTACTGTATTTTTAAAACAAGAGAGTTATAAATGTTTTACTCACCAGAAATGCTCTCCAATATCCAGAAAATGACTGCAGATCTTAGAATAAAAACTCAGTTTGTTTGTGATGAGATTTGTGAAGGAATGAGTGGTATATATAGGTGAATTCATGCATTAGAAAATGAATTTCTGGGCACAATTTCCAACAGCAAACTCTCTAGCCTCACCCCTCTCCTACGGCTAGAAAATGAGGAGAATGTCTTCAAATTTTGTCTCACTAAGGGTTTGTAGCTCCTAGGTAGTGCTTCTAGAAGCTTGAACCATTCTTGCATTAAATGCAAGGATCCATTTTGGATTTTTAAAGCCTTAAACAAATGCTTGCATTTGTTTTCTTCTTTGCTGGAAATACACATGTCATCTTTACTATAGGATTTAGGTAATGGTTTGCTAATTCTAGTGTTACTATTTAAGGTATGTTCCATTTAATGTTTTTGTCTCTTCTTGGAAATTTCTTTTTGTCTTTAGTTTGAATATTTCATATGATTCATATTCTTGCCGACTTGTTTATGTTGTAGACAACATATGGTGGTGTTTTTATCCATAGGTCCCTATATTTTCAAATGGAAGAAATGCTCCTTATTTTTGTTTAAGTTCTTAGTCCTTTGTTCTTGAAAACTTCTTGCTTCATCAAAATGACATTCCAAAGTATCATTTATTATATAAATTTATTCCCTTAGGAATTTCTATTTTATATCATATACTTGTTTTGAATTCCAAGATAATTCAAGTATATTCAAATCTAAGATTATTCAAGTATATATGTTTATTAAAATATTTCTCATATGCTTATACTTATATATATATATATATATGTTTGTTTTCAAAAATTTCCTTTAGCTTTGTTTTTAACTAATTAACTCATTTTAATTACTCATCAAAATGATTTACAAATGGTCGAAAAAGTCGGGACATTACAGTCCACCCCCCTTATAAGAATTTCGTCCTCGAAATTACAAGTAAGCAAGATAGAAAGGATTTCTTTCCCAAAAGATGATTCTATATATCATAATCATTTAGTACATCATAATTATACAACTAGTTCGATACTAGCACTAGTCTAGATAACATACTACACTCCTAGTGCTACACCTGACTAATCATATACCATACTACATAACTAGGGTTGATAGCTATGGACGACCTATATAAAAATAGTTTTTAGTAAAAATACGCTCTCTCGATACTTACCCAACTCAATCTAGGGTGTTACTAACCCTATCTCTACTGAGTTACGCCACAGAGCCAAGGTTACTACTCGACCAATAGCTCTGATACCAACTGTAACGGCGCGATTTTCCATACCTGGGAAACCGTGTCATTATTGAAAGAATTTAGAAGATGAGATAGAAAAGGTAGAACTTATAGAATAGAAGAGTAAGAAGTTATCAGAATCTCACAGCGGAATTTCACAAAATACTTATATATTACATCACAAAGCCTGATACATCAGAGTACATAATATATTACATCATCATGGTTCATACAATACCATATTACAATACCATTGGTAATTAAACTGATAATTAAAAACATATATGCTACTGGGTCTTGAACTGGTTCAGGCCAAACGGACTTTTTTTAAATAAAGCGAAGATTTAAATTTAGTCCGTTTGGCGAGTTACCAGAATGCCGGACTTGGCGAGCGCCAAAGTACCAGGCTTAAAGAATACTTGGATTTTGCTTAAAATCCTTTGTTGTGCATGTATGTTTTGAAAATACCACTTGGTACTTTAGCAAGCACCAAAATGCCAGTGCCAAGTCCCCTGTACTCACGTTCACGCTCCTGATCCCCCATCGGTCACCATGATTCAAGAAGTACCAAACTGGTACTTTGTTTTCTTCTTCTCCCTTGTTGGTGCACATCCCTCCTGTGCACGTGCACACTCCACCGAGACCTCGTCCAACACCAGTGACCTTCCCGACGTGTCACACCTTGCCTCCACACTTCGTCGATCGCTTCAGGTTCGGTCATCCGCTTGTGAACAGTGTTTTCACTGTCATCTCGTTTTACGTCGGATTTTACTCCATCGAGGAAAACGCCTCGTTCGCCAACCTCAGACCATACTACGCCAAACCCTTCTGACCACAGCATCGCCACCCCCTGACGCTTCGTTTCCCCCACCACCGCACGTCCCTCTCGCCGCCGACGTTGAGCAGCTCCGACGTGAAGCAACGAACCCATTCTCCAACACAAAAACCCTATTTTCAATCCATTTTCAAAATCCATACATTATAAAAATCTTTTTCCATTTTTCCCTGATTCCCTGGTCCCCGACGCTCCTTCCCTTACGATCGCCTGACCCCTCGCTTCTCCGATGATCGAAATTTGGTCAAAACCCAATTTCCGTTCATGTTAAAAATTCTCGAAATGTACTTACTTAAAAATCGTGATTTTTACTTTAAAAATCATCATTTGCATTCGGGATTAAGTTCGTAACATCAAAACAGGTTTTTTATTTCATTTGAATTTATACTTTGATTTTCCACTTACAGAGAACACTCCTGTATTTCTGTTTTTGAACAAATATATTTCAAATGGTATTTTCTTTGATCTGAGATGTGTTTGTATGATGTTTATTCACTAGATTTACATGCTTTCATCAACAAAAAGTGGATCATCCTATTTTAGCTAGCAAATGAACAGGTTCTGTGTTTAACAGAACTTATACAGGAAATTAATGCTGGTGAACATCAACCATTCGCAACACATACTATGATGAATCTTATATGATGGATCCATCTATACAGATGAATTCAAGGTCTTCTACACCATGATCTACTGACTGGTATTTTCAAACGATAGTTACAATCAAACATGGCAGATTTCTAATTAACCCAAAAACTGTTTACTGTATTTTTAAAACAAGAGAGTTATAAATGTTTTACTCACCAGAAATGCTCTCCAATATCCAGAAAATGACTGCAGATCTTAGAATAAAAACTCAGTTTGTTTGTGATGAGATTTGTGAAGGAATGAGTGGTATATATAGGTGAATTCATGCATTAGAAAATGAATTTCTGGGCACAATTTCCAACAGCAAACTCTCTAGCCTCACCCCTCTCCAATGGCTAGAAAATGAGGAGAATGGCTTCAAATTTTGTCTCACTAAGGGTTTGTAGCTCCTAGGTAGTGCTTCTAGAAGCTTGAACCATTCTTGCATTAAATGCAAGGATCCATTTTGGATTTTTAAAGCCTTAAACAAATGCTTGCATTTGTTTTCTTCTTTGCTGGAAATACACATGTCATCTTTACTATAGGATTTAGGTAATGGTTTGCTAATTCTAGTGTTACTATTTAAGGTATGTTCCATTTAATGTTTTTGTCTCTTCTTGGAAATTTCTTTTTGTCTTTAGTTTGAATATTTCATATGATTCATATTCTTGCCGACTTGTTTATGTTGTAGACAACATATGGTGGTGTTTTTATCCATAGGTCCCTATATTTTCAAATGGAAGAAATGCTCCTTATTTTTGTTTAAGTTCTTAGTCCTTTGTTCTTGAAAACTTCTTGCTTCATCAAAATGACATTCCAAAGTATCATTTATTATATAAATTTATTCCCTTAGGAATTTCTATTTTATATCATATACTTGTTTTGAATTCCAAGATAATTCAAGTATATTCAAATCTAAGATTATTCAAGTATATATGTTTATTAAAATATTTCTCATATGCTTATACTTATATATATATATATATGTTTGTTTTCAAAAATTTCCTTTAGCTTTGTTTTTAACTAATTAACTCATTTTAATTACTCATCAAAATGATTTACAAATGGTTGAAAAAGTCGGGACATTACAAAGGCAAGGGATCGTCCTTGCCGCTTCGAGACAATCTAGCCCATGTCTCAGGACCCGGACACAGGTGGGCCCTTGGATCGTCAGGGCCGGTCCACTCGATGTAGATTAAAATGCATGAACACTGCGTTTCCCCACCCTATGGGGCGTAAACTGGTCATATCCCGACAAAACCATCGGCCCCGGAACGACCGATATAACCGAGGCGCCTCGCTATCCATCATCCACATAAGTAAAACCTCAGGGCTTGCAAAATGCTGACACCACTCCTAGCTAGAAGGAAACGCATGTCCTCCCTGAAGTCCTCTCCCGTTTCTGGTTCACACCGGGGTGCGAGGCTCGCGAATTAACGCTACACAAAGCTATGCTATATTAAAGTCGTGCTTTGATCATCAACCACGAGACTCTGCTTTTCAACAAAAGCCTTGATCATTTGCATCTCAGCGTTCCACACAAGCAATTCACGCTATGCAACCGATGTTTATCAATCACACAGAATGAAATCCGATGTCAGACACACATCTATTTATAAGTTCGTTCTGGGTCTGAACGAAACCGAAGGAACCTTATTCCTTGTCCCGTATGTCCAATACAGGAGAGAGGCCCTTGCATATCCGGTCGATCTCCAAGTACGTCTGGACGATCACCACTTATTACCTTGTCTTGGGTGTACAGCCCAATCAAGACATCAGTAATCATCCAAACGTTATGAAGACCTCCGGTCCTCCACAACCGTCTTCATCCTAGATATATCGTCAAATCAGTTATTCAGAATGGGATAAACCCAGTCTTTCTGAATAACTACCGTAAATAATAAACAAGTGTTATAAAACACAACATATGCCTCATTCCAATCCAGAATATTCCTTATTCAAATATTCAGATTCTTTGGGAAAGGTTCCCATTAATTTTATCAAAGATAAATTCTTTAAATTTATTCTTTAATCTTCCTTTGAATATCAATTCAAACCAAGTTATGGTTTATCCAAACAAGTCGGGATTAGCACTCCTTACCGAAGTAATCATTTGTTTAATTTCCCAATCCCAACCTATTCGTCCCATAAAGAAAACTGATAATACTTCATATCTAACACCACGGTGTTATTGGTAAATTCAATTACCATTTCACGTTCAAATCTAATTAAAGATTTAACTATCGCCTGGAGCAAAACTGGTGATACTCCATTCTCGATCATTTCTTGAATTTGATAATTTTAGTTATCAAATTCACCTTTCAATCTACTTAAAGATTCATTAAAACTCTAATTCAGTTTTAATTTCCAAAAATCATTACTTAATGATTATTCAAAGGTAAGAAATAAATCTTATCTTTAACTGGGTTAAAGAACTAATGTCATTTAAAACATAGCTCATGATAAACCCAAAATCACATTCCATTAACAATGGAATCTTCATGGAAAACATATCAATATATATAATCGATATGAACTTCCGTATCCAACCGATAATATAAATGGAATAACGGCAACGCCTTTTAAATTCCATACATATTAACAGTCTTCCTCTACAGAAGCTCACTTCGACTATTGCCAAATCGGATTACATTCAATTCCAATTTAATATGTTAAATTGGAAACCTTTACTTTGGAAAACTCCTTTAAATCTTGACAAAAGATTTATAAATTCCAAATCACATTTCACTGAAAATCAGGTTAAAGAACGAATGTCGTTAAAAACACAATTCACGATAAACCCAATTCACATTTCATTTTATTCCAATTATTAAATATAATTGGAAACTCTAACAATCTTAATTAAAAGATTTATTCTCCTCACATGGGGTTCAAGAATAGTGTTACTGAAGACACCGTTCACGACAAACCCAAAATCCCATTTGATATTAAATACAAGGCTCTGAATAGAAAATATATCGGCTTATATTCAATATCAAATTCTGAAACCAACAAATATCGTATTGGAAATAACAATATAAATATATCTTCCAAATTTCCATAACAATATCTGTATAATCACGAAATCCAACATCATAATATTCCGAAGACAATTTCGATTCAAATCCATTCCAATTCATATATTGGAAATCCTGGTTATTTTTAAAACCATTTCAAAAATCCAATTTATTTATTTAAAAATATCGGATTATAATTCTAGTTCATAACTAGTTCATTTCGATAAAAATATATTTTTATCTTTTCAAATATGGAGTTTTTCATCCCAATTCTTTCAAAACCATTTCTTATGATTTTACACTAATTATTGATATTTTTAATAATTTTATCAAGGCCCGTACAATCGATTTCCATAAACGGCCGTCGAACTACACATACAATGACTTTTTCCAAATTTGATTTGGACATAATTCCAAATCCATCGGTTTGATTTCAAATCTCTAATATTCGTTAGAAAGTTCTTTTCGATACGGACCCAACGGTTCCAGTTTTAGGAGAATCCGACGGTCGGATCTCCCGTAACGTCCATTCGAAGTCAATCGTCGAAATACGCGAACTACCGCAGCGCGGCGCATTCTATTCAGGCCATTATATTATATATATTATATATATAATATATATTTCATCGATTTCCATTTAAAATGTATTTTATAAATCGTTTTAAATTCATTTTCACAACGATTTCAACTTCATATTCAATTTCAAATCAGAATTGAATATTCAATATCATTAATATATAAATGATAATATTTTCAAAACATTAGATTTTGAAATCGCTTCATTTTCGATATTCATTATAAAAATGAATAAAATCGATATAAATATCGTTCGCGTCAAAATGGCGCATATCTAATCAACACGACTATATATATTTAAATATATTCGTGTTCATCCCAAATCGAACATCAAAATCAAGTTTTTGATTCTTTTCCGAATATTATTTAAAAATATTCGTTATTTTAAAATATTCGTTATTTTAAAATATTCCTTCTTTCTGAACTGGTATCAGACACAGTCAATTACCATATAATGTTGGTTATATGGATTTCATACAATACATGTATACAACAACAACAATAAACAATCAACCATCATCCAGAGTGCATTCTACACTGCATAAGCATTAAATATGAATATTTAACGCTTACAACAGCCTGTCAACCAATCGATTGACATACCACTAGACAGTTGGGATTAGTGTACATCAAATATCATCCCAACACCCGTGTGGGGTTTTAATCCACAAACACTGAATATTATTTGTGCAGTTGGGCAATGTGTAAAATATATCACCCCAATCCATATCAGTAAAATGGGTGTTCATAAACAAATCGTCCGATTTGTAAATGAATATTTATTTTATTCATATACACGTTAAAAATTATATTTTTAACTATAAAATATTTATTCAGTTCATTTATACAATAAAAATGATATTTTTATTGTTCTAACATATTTTAGAAAATTTTGGCAGCATAACGGCGCGATATTGAAATCGGGTAATGTCTAGCATTACCCCTCTCCTGATATCGGCTTGTGCCATACACACATAACAATTCTAATTAATTCATTTCACCCGTACAACCAAATAATCTAATCAACCAAACAATCAAACAAGTCGTCCATGGTCTGTGGATGACAGGGAACAGTTCATATATGCAGTTATAAAATAAATAACTGTACAAAGAAAATTATTGTGAGGAGTTCTCACCTTTGGGATCCACTCCTCTATTCTTTATTTCTGAACGGTTCGGATTTGCCCAAAATTTCAAGCGATCTTTTCCCTCTATTCATAGTAAAAATCGCATTTTTAACATGATGTTTATTTTAAAATTCACATTTTTATAATAGCACTTCATGTATAAAAATCATATATTTTTACAACGCTTCTTTCTATATAAAAATTATATTTTTATATCTCTACTTCTCATATAAATATCGAATTTTTATTTCGCTTCATATATAATAATTATATTTTTATAAAGATCATATTTTTAATACGTTACATATATAAAAATCAAAATTTTATGTCCTTAAAAATCAAATCTTTGTATGAACAAAAATCAAATCCTGTTTCTTTTAAAAATCTAACCTTTCTTGTGTATAAAAATCCAATCTTTCTTTATATAAATCATAACTTTCTTTTATAAAAATCCTAACTTTCTTTTATAAAAATAAAAACCAAAGCTTTATGTAGAATAAAAATCAAAGCTTTAGGCAAAATAAAAATCAAAGCTTTAGGCAAAATAAAAATCAAAGCTTTAGGAAAAATAAAAATCAAAGCTTTGTATATAAATTACATTCCTATAACTATACTTCATATATTTATAAAACTGAAATTAAAATTCAAAATTTCTATAACAATTCTATTTTTCTTCTTTAAAAATCGTAAGTTTTTGTTTTTATAACTAAACAAAAATCAGTTTCTATAACTAAACAAAATCAGTTTTTATATAAATTAAAAATTAAAACTCACTTTTGTTCGAGTCGGAAGGGGGCCACTGTTAGAGTTAGGGGGTTGTGGAGGAGGGGATCGACGTCCCTGGTGGTCGGCCAGCTGCAAGGGAGGTGGCGCGCGGGGAGCATCAATGGAAGGCGGTGGCGTCAGCTAGGGTTTGGGTGGCCTCGCGGTTGATGTCGACCGAGGGGGGGGTTCAGAGGAGAGAGAACGCGAGAGGAGGGGAGGGCGGCGGGGTACTGATGGAGGGTGGTGGCGCGACGAATGGTGGCGTCAGGCGACGGATGATTGTGGCTGCGTCGAGGATCGATCTCATTTTTTTTCTTTTCTGTTTTGATTTCGATCTGAATCGTATGGGGGAGTTGACCGGGTTATGAAGGAGAGAAAGGCTTTGGGCCCATTTAATTTTATTTTTTAATTATTTAATTATCCACAAAGGTACTTTTTATTTCGACCTCCAAACGAGACCCATCGATTGTCGACCATAACTAATTACCCCCGTTTCGAACACAATGGGATATGTTTCGTAATCCAATTCGGCTGTTACGATCAGTTTCCGTCAAAATCAAAATATAAATCTATATATTGAATTTGAATGCATACTTCAATTTGCTGGGGCCACATACGGACCCCAAAAATTTCAAAAAAATTATTTCTAGCTTCGTATAGACGATACGGTCCTAACAAAATTAATTTCGTCAAATTTGAAGACCGTTTGAAAAATGGACATTTTCTGGTCTATCCAAATTGACTGAAACTGTCAAAACACGTTTTCATTTGCCACACTCACATATTGGTTTCAACAATTAGGCAAATTGAAATCTAGCAATAACCTGACATCCCGGATCCGACGAAAGTGGTTTCGTTGAAAACAGAGGTCATTTGCAAAATAGCCATTTTTACGGGCTATATTTCCATAGCCACTATTCTGAATTTTCAACTGGACATAACTTTTTATTCCCGTTATGAAATTTCAATTTTTTGGGTTCTTTGGAAAGATATTTTCAAATAGATTCAAATGTTTTTGGTTTAGCTAAAATCTGGTTTATTTTGAGTCATGTACATTCATTTGAAATTTGAAATCAAATTTTCAAACTACCGCGCCATTTCCAATTTATTTTATAATTAAAATAAACATTTATATTCTAACGATGATTCAAATAAATATATACGTTCTAATTCTATTCAAAATAAATTTCTCGTCGTTATTATTTAAAATAGATCAATTTAAATATTAAAATTCATTAAAATCGCCAAAATAAAATTTTTAAATTGGTTCTAGTTTTCCGGGTTGTTACAATTTTTCTCTGCAGTATTCATGAAATCTCTCATACATTTAATCCCCACTTTTCACTCTTTTTATGATCTAACTACACTTGAATTTGGCAAACGGATGGAAGAGATCACTTGCTTTGTGATGGTAGATGTATCAATCCTTGATCACTTAGGCTCTTTTGTGTTCTTCCATGTCTTGATGAGATTTTGTGCTTAGATCCGAATTTCGAGAGGATTAGAGAAGGTTTGAGATTCCTTGGAATGATATTGGAGAGCTTTCTTATGTAGTATGATTGAGATTTAAGGTCCTTTGATCCAGTTGGAGATAGCTTTAATGATCATAAGAATGGACTTGATCCATGTGGAATTGGAGAAGAGTTGTTAAATCCATGAGATCCATAATTGAAGTTGTAGACAAGTTTTGAATTTGGCGACACCTCCTTGTAGGAATGAAATTCCGTCCCCCATAATGATGGTGAAGAAGGTTATTTATAGGAGTGGTTGGAACTGAGTGGCACACTTATAGCGGACATGCGATCTCCACTTAGTAGCATACGACCCAAATATACTCGGTTTCACATGACCTAAAACAATACGGCCTAAAGCTTCCTTTTACTGGTGCGATCCAGCGCTCTGATATATGCTCAAAATGATCTAAAATGTCGCCACCATTCAATATTAATTATGCCCACCGGCTCATGTAAATGCCAACAATCCAACTTTACAGCTGTCACTCTACCCATGCTTTCTTCGTTCACATGCACGATCTAAAGAGTGGCCATTATCTAAAGACCATTCTCATGTTCTAAATGTATTTCCGTGGTTTGTGTCTTAAAATAATCAGCATGACTCAAAACCATCATCAGTACTCAACGACCTAATGAGCTTTTTGACGAGCTTGAGAGAGCGGGACCTGATAAATGTTAAGATAGACAAGTTGTTTTCTTATGTACTAGTACACCGCCAACAACTTGAAAGCATGTTCATCTTTTGCGGCACACACGAGAATGACCTTAAATACTTAAGACAGGAATGACTTAAAGCAAATTAGCGGGTCACGTTTGTCTATTGATTGTTGCGGGCTAAGAGCAGTCGCTGGCCACGTCCTAAAACAATGGAGCTGGCGACCTAACTTGAAGCCTGGGATGACCTTATACAAATATGAAGGTTGCACATACAAGGATAAATGACTGGAGTTAATCATCTAATTTTACAAAATACCATACAAGGATTTAAAATAAATAAATTATTTACTGTAGGTCGATCCACAATTTTTTTAGGACCATAAGATGCACATAGTACCAACTATCATTTTATTGAAGCATGCATTACTTCTATTTCCGACAAAAACTAAAATTTTCCATATATGGTGCAGACCATGCTACATATGTAACATGAAAACATAAAAATAATGCTTGATATTTACTCTTTTTTCATTTATGATAAAATGTAATATCAGTAATTTAATTTATTAATTATTACTAACCTGGTCTCTTTGCTTTACTAACCTTGGATATACTAATATGCCATCTTCCAAGTGTTCGGTTTAGATACAACTATTTTCATATATTTTAAGGGTAGTCTAATTCAACTGAAACAAATATCAGCTTAGTTTTAGTACAAAAAATGGTCAACTAAGAATCAAACGCTATAAATAAAATGGAAACATCATCAAATAGTTGTTGAAGGGGTGAGTCATACAATTGCAGTCACACAAGCATGATAAAACTCTTCACCAGCCTAAAACGTTGTAAGTCAGTTAGGAACTTTGACAAACACTGAACGTAAATAAAGGAAATTTTAAATTGTATGAAGAACCAATATGAACTAATGATAGAGGAAAACGACGAATCATTACTGCCAATAGCAAACTTGAATGTGGAATAACCAATGAAAAGAGAAGGAAACTCCCATTCATTAAATACAACAAAGAACAAATCACCAAAACATATAAATTGCAAAAAAAAAAATCATCATAAATGATGTTAAAAAAGAGCATTGGGCTACTTTTATAATAAGGCGAATTTTTTTTGAAAGCTTTCGTTAAGGATAGCTTGCTGCAGTGGAATTAGATTTGAGATGAAAGAATAAATGCTATTAATATGAGAGAGGAGAAATCAATTTTTGGTATTGAAAAAAATAGTGAAAACTGAAGAGAAGAATTTGCCTAGTGAACCAGAAAGGACATGTTAAACTAATAAAAGAAGTGGTTAGCTTTTCTTAATGTAATATGCTCTTACACAATGACAAAATGAAATAGAACTGATCCTATCCAAATTTTATTTTAGGACAATAAATATGGGCATAGCACAATGAAGTTAATCGTGTGTAGCCTTTTCAATTCTGATTTATACAAACTTCTATCTTTTCCAGCTTTACATTATGCATGTTATCCAACTCCTTATTTTAGTCATGCTCAAGTGTTATGTAACGATGATCGGAATAATGCTCCTCCTCTTGCATACGAAACACGCATATGAGTTGGCACACATTCTTGTAACAAAAAGGAATCACTGATGTCACGCGCCTACCAACTCATATTTGTACTCTGCTCCTTCAATTTATTCCGTGAAGCGGGACTATTTATTCGAACCGTCATTTCTACCTTAACAATAGCGAGGTAATCCTAACAGTCCCCCCCCCTTGACTCGCATCATACGAGTAACTTTTGAGAGCACCGCCTTACCCTGCATGGCCAAGTTTGTAACCTTCGCTATGAGACCGCTGCCATGCAACGACGGTCGGAATAAAGCTCCCCTCCTCCTGCATAGGACCAAGGCATATGAGTTGGAACACATATCCTTGTAACAAAAAGGAATCCCTGATGTTATGTGCCTACCGACTCATATTTGTACTCCACTCCTTCAATTTATTCCGTGATGTGGGACTATTTATTCAAATCGTCATTCCTACCTTACAACTGTGAGTCAATCCTAACATCAATTTCATTCAATCACTTAACATTTACCTTTACATTTATAATATACTTCTCCATATATTTATTCTTTCCCTGTAAAATTAAAACACATATTTACTAATGACACCTAAAAGCCATCCGAACCCATATACATATATGGTCAAACCACAATATACATAAACCATACTTATATCATAATTCATATGATAAAAGAAGTTGTAGTGAAATGCCCATCATCACATCACAAATCCCAATTAACCATAATATTCAATAAATATATTTGCAAATATAAGTAAATGTAAAAATCCTAGTTGTGCTTGATTATAAAACGATAAAAAAGGTTGTTGATGGTATCATTGGATTTGTGTTATCTAGAACTCAAAGAAAAGCTTTTACACCAACAATATAACAATGATACTACTTAGAACAAAAAAAGATGTTAAAAATCCAAGGGTCGCATTTTCTACCAAAAAAAAAATAAATCGTAAGAGAGAGGAGGAAAAAGAATCAATAACAATTACCTGTTTTTCGAAGTGGAAGTTTTGAAGCCCACCAAAAAACATGGCTATAGCCAGATACAAATGCAATATATTTGATTTTCATATTTGATACTAATTCAAAAATGATAGGCTACTACAAGAAAATTTGCTTTTGGATCGAAATGGATATATGATTTTATTTTCTCGATTATATACATTTATCTCTATTAATAATTTGTTTGAAAGTGCAAAGTTTTAGTCCGACCGCAAACTTTTAAAAGTGCCCCTTACATACTTTTTCTTTATATAACACTTAAAATTTAGATCTAATAATTAAACATTTTCTGCAAATTCAAACTATATTTCTCCATCATTACAAAAATTTAATACCACTTAAATATATTATAACAAATGAACATTTTTTTATAAATCGTTCTTTATCGATTAGTAACACAAATAAAAATTAAAGCTAATGATTTTCTTTTTATATTGCAACTTAGAAATGAAAATTCAAACTAACTACACATAATTACAATATAAAAATATAAACAAAAATCAATACAGATCATTATATCGTGAATGTGTTAAGCATATAATTTTCAAAAACATGATTTATGCATGAAGCATGTGCCACGATCACTGGTGAAGTACATGTCGTTCTGCCCGTAACTTGTAAATTCATTTGTCTATGCATTTAGAATAATGATATTTTAAAAAAAAATGTTAAAATTTAAATTCTTGTCGCATGCAAGGAAACTTTAAGATATTAGCATTCCCAAATTCCACATCTTGTAGTCGTGTATAAAAAAATATTAGAAATAATTTTGGGGTGACAATTGTTAAAAGGGCCCTTATATTTGGTTATGAAAGAGATTTTGGTAAGAGAGATGGTTGAATTTGAGCATGCTTTTCAATCAGGGATGACCGCATGTAGTATAAACTTTGGTTTATTTTTAACATTTTTCGATGGGTCAATCGAAATTTTTTATCTTTTCAGACCAAAAATTAAGACCTTATGACAAATGTCCTTGGAATAAGCTTTGAAAAACCATTGTAGCCATGTTAAAAGGGAAAATTACATGTTTAAAGCTATGACAAATGCCTGGTTTATATATGGTATGACCTTACAAGATACGTTTTTTTCAGTGATTATTTAGAACATTAGTAATCCATATATGTTTTTCTCTCACATTTGTTTTTCTGGACTGATAAAGCTGTTGTTTTCTTATAACGCTTAGGTTAGAACGATCATATTTTTAGATTTAGCTGTAGACGCTTTGAAGCTGTAGAAGATGAGTTGAAAGTCTCTAAGATGTATTTATGTACTTCTCGTTTTCTGCTGCATTTGTTGTTCGTATTTAACAACATTTGTAAGGATAAACTATTATAATTGTCCGAGCTGACTCTATGATAGATTTACCTTGATTATGCATGATTTTTTTTTTTTGTAAAGATCATTTTTTTATTTTTAACTTATCTGCTACATTGCGTGATTTTGTTCTTTTCCCTTTCTCAGCTTTTATTTTTCAACACTTGAATGCTCAGCACATAAATATCATGAATGTATTAACATTGGCTATAGAAGGTCGAAGAGTTAAATTTAAGCTTTTACATAAATAACTATAATTCTATATGGTCGGATTTAGAAAAATCATAAAGAAATTAGCGCCGTTAGTTCAAACTGGTAGTTTTCATTATAAGTCACTTAGAGTTCTATTAAAAATCTATTAAATAATAGTAAAGCAGAAGCTTTTCAAGCTATCTCCTTATTCTCACAATTCTCTCTATTCCCTTTAATTCTCTCAGTTCTCTCAATTCCCCTTAATTCTTTCAAGATACTTTTATCAAATCAAAATCATACAACAATACCAATCTATCTATTAAATAATATTTAATAGTAAAGCAGTCGTCACTTTTTTATTTTATTTTTGTATCCTGCTCTTCGCTTCCTTCATTGTAAACCCTAGCCCTAATATTAACACCCTTGCCTTCTCCCATCTGACAACATTGAACGCCCTTTCCTATGTCATAGTCAGTTGTTCAACACCAAATCTTCCCTGGACCCCGTCCTTCTTCATCATTTTAAGTATCTCGAAGCAATTCGAAACTCCGTCAGCTTTTTGGACCAGCTTGGATAGGTCCTACAATTAAGGTATTCTATTTTTTATTTCTTATCAATCTCCTGTATATCTTCAAGAATATTTCCTATTAATCAATTATTTCCTCTAATCGAGTTCGTTTGGATTTTATATTTATGTGCTTCTTTGATTGAATGATTAGCAATTATCAATTGGAATGACAGATGATGGGATGCAGAAGTTTCATATTGATTTTCACGGCCCAAGGGTAGTATGTTTTTTTTTACACCAACTTTTTCTCTTCTTTCTTACTTATTTTAAATGAATTTACCTGCTGCTATTTGAAAATCATGTATAATTGGTATGAGTATAATTGATTATGAAGCTTTATATGAAGTTGATGTTTAGAAAGTCAGGGTTCATGGTTTAGATTCTTACAATTGTCTAATTTGTTCATTTTCCTTGTTTTGATATGGGTTGTTTTGACGCATTTAATCAGACTTGGAGGCCCGATATTTGGTAAGCATCGTTACCATATAGGTAGTTTTTCCAGTGCAAGTGTAAAAGGCAATTATTTTCACTGTGTAAGTCTAAAATAAGCCATTACAGCACTTATTTTTGTTTAGTTATTTTATTTGTCATACAATTAGTTTTTCTGACATGCTTGAATACCTCAATCAGAGAACGATCCAATATCTGTGGTCATTTTACATTTAAAAACATGTGTTTGGGTATGGATTTCAATGTCTAGATTTGGAGCTTGCCTTTGATTGTTCTTCCATTGTCGCACTACATACAGGTTTGATATTTTAAACTTTTCAATTTTTTTTACTTACACCTATATTCAATCCACCATCCTTATATTTTGCACTATCATGTTAGAGTGTTTTTTTAAAGACATACTTATACATATTAAAAGGCTATTAATTGAGCGTACATGATTTCTATTCATGTGTTTGCAATATCAAATAGGAAAAATGGTCTGTCCATGTTCGAGAGAACTGTATGAGGTTTTTCTATATAGTTTCGTAATTTTATGAAATTTAAGCTTAGACATCTATTTAGGGCACTCTACTCTCATGGTGCGCTGCATTTATGCAGTCCTATGCCATAGGCTTACCTTCACAGAGCAGTAACTAATTTCTCTCCATAAATACAGTTTCTACTAGATCCATTTTTGATTTGTCATCCATTAAAATAATATTGATTATTATGTTGCATGCATATTATGGATTGAAGGACCATTGAAATATATATGTTATTAGTATAGCATTTTAAAATGAAACATTCATCTTTCAATAAGCACCAACATCCATTAGTAAACTTGAAAATATATTCCCTACATTGTCAGGCTAAAAAACTATCCATTTTAAAAATAAACAAAGATTATACTTATAGGATTTGGACACTATTTTAGATTTGATCCTGCTAATATAATTTTAGACAACTGTAGATCCATTTCAATGTTATTAGTATAACATTTCGAAAGGAAACATTCTTCTTTCAGCAAGCACCAACATCCGTTAGTAAACATGAAAATATATTCCCTACATTGTCAGGCTAAAAAACTATCCATTTTAAAAATAAACAAAGATCATACTTACAGGATTTGGACACTATTTCAGATTTGATCCTGCTAATATAATTTTAGACTACTGTAGATCCATTTCAATGTTTAGACATTGTTTCACAATTTTTGGATATTCAGCGGAATTATATGTTTATTTTTATCTAAAAAGATAATTACATTTAGACTTTTCATTAGAATGATAATCAGAGAAACAAGTAGATGATTTCACTTTATCCCAAAAAATAATAACTTATGCAATCACTTTCTAAATGATAAAAGTATAAATGATAAAAGTATTTATAGTACAATTCAAAGACCTTCCTATTATATAATATAGAGTAAGGTCTATTTTAGAAATTCAATTGAATTGGCCTAAAATTTAAAGACAATTGAGTTACATTTCTCTTAATCATCTACACTCCAACCCTAACACCTCGGTCATACAAATCATTTGCTTAAGATCCATTTCAATGTCATAAATTTTGTATCTCCTTCTAATTAATTAGGAGATGGATTGTAATCTCAAGAAATGATAGACAATTGATACCGAGGAAGGGATTTGATTTTTCTAAAGTTGGACAAATCTACTAATAATTAGCCAAGTGAAATCCAATTAATGTATTTTGCTTGATGTCTTTCTGGTGTTTGATAGGGCTCATTTACAATTTGTTCACTGAAATTTGCTACAAAGGCCTGCATAGGTAACAACACTTATCTGACTATGTACGGAACCTTGGTTATTGTAAGCTTTAAGAACGAACTACATGGATATGTTTTTCAAAGATGAAAATGTCAGTATTATCTAAAAAAACTAATCTATTTAACCTTAGTATCGTAATTCTGCTTTTATACTTAGTGTTTCCAGTTCAATGTTTTGCAGTACTTATCACATTAATGTGTAAATAGATTGCTTTTACTCTATGCCGAATGAACTATGTATTTGTGCATCAAAAACTAGATGGTGCATAGAGGCCTGATCCATCAATACTTAATATTTGACATTTACATTTGGTAGCTCATACATCAGTAACTTTTAATAATTTAGTATGTGGGCGAAGGTCCAAATAGTGTCTCTTTGTGTTCTTTTTCGTTACTAAAAGCTTACATGAAAGAGGCAAGCAAACTATTTTTTAGACCAAATCTGGACCCATTTCTCCTGCAGCACGGGTAAAATGTTACTTAATAGAAATTATATATCCTAATGTTACATATTTTTTGTAGACGATCTACTTTAAATGATATTTATAAAATTAAATTAAACTTTTTGGTGCACCGATATAATTTGCAACACAAAGTAATTATATATTGAAAATTCAATTTTTGATCGAGATCGTTTAAAGTTGGGACGGACTAAACTGTACTGTCAGCAACTTTAGGGAGTCAATTAGTGAACAAACAACTCCTTGACGCATTTTTAGTTTACAAAATCTATTGCAGATTTGAATGACCATGTGATAATGAAGTTAAATCGTTTGGTATCATTGTGTGTTGATTTGAGATTCAAAATGTAACGAACCGCATTTTCAGCAACAGAATAATTAATTAATTTAATTATTTGAATAGTGATTTAGATAATTAAATGGTCGCTTAATTGAATTATGGTGAATATTTAATTAAGTTAAATAATAGAATCATATATTTATTTCTGAAATAGTCAGAAATAGTGGAATTCACAGTATTGTGTGAATGGGCAATATAAAATATATAAATCAGTTTATATGGAATTATATTGACGAATATATTCATAAACGACAGTTTGAACGAATAATTTATATTATAATTATAATAGAGCTCGAAATGGCGCTGCAGTTCGCTATTTGGCGATTCGAACTTCAACTGGTTATACAGGATTCGTTTTAACCCGGATTTCTGTGAAACAAGAAACGTGTGGAGCTGGTGGAGTATATCTTCCTAGTGGAAGAAAGAAATCAGGATTTCGTCGTGTATATTTTGTCTTATGTCCAAATCAAATTTTAAAATAGTCGCTATGGAATTCTTTTATATTTTGCAACACTTTATTTACGTTATAAATGGATTTTCAATATAGATTGAATATCGAATTAACACTGGAAACTGAATATCGATTTATAAACTCTGAGATGATATTTTAGAGCTGTGGTATATCGTATGTGAATATATATATACGATAATATTTATTTTTAAATATTAAATTTAATTGTTTTTAAATATATTTTTATATTTAAAAGGGCTATTTAGGACTTTAAAAATAGCCACTTTTGCAAACGAAGTCGGATTTCAACGAAACTAATTTTGTTGGATCCGCAGCGTCAAATTATTGTTAGATTCCAAGTTTGGTGATTTTTAGAAGCAGTGTGTGGCCGTACGGATTTTTAGAGTGAAAAATAGACAGTATTTCGACGGTTAAAAATACGCTGTGTGGGCATACGGAGTCGGAATTCGACGAAACCAGTTTCGTTGGGACCGTAATGTCAAATTGAAGGTGCAAGTCCAGTTTGGTGATTTTTGGGTATTGTATGTGAGCACTGGAATTTTTAAACAGCGTATACGAGCAGCGATTGCTTAAAATAAAATAAAATAATCGAATAAAAAATTATAAAACCTATCCTATATAATATCCTTTGCTCTGTCTAACCCTAGCTCAATTTTCCCTCAGCTGAAACATGCGCCGCCACCACTCCATAAAATCTACAGCAAGGATTCCCCTTTGAAAATCAAAGTAAATTCATAGGAAAATATATAAATCAAAATAAATGTATATTTGAAACCCTGGGTGCTTTCTCTTCGCAACCTTGTTTTTTTTTCTGAGTTCGACGTCTGTTATGTGATGTTGGTTTTGTCCAGTGGAACTAGGGTTGGCCTTCGCGAGGCATAGAAGCATTTAATCGAGTTTTTAATATGGTATTTGGGATCGTTGTGGAGTTTGGCATCTAAGTTGAAGTATTTGGGTGATTTCGACGGAAAAGGTGTCGCTGTCTTCATCGGAGCAGCGCCAGAAAAGTTCGGAGTCTCTCTTCGCCAGGTGGTTGCGAGTTCAGTAATTTGGGTATAGGGATGAAGCTCATGTGATGAGGAGAATTGTGGTATATTTTGTTTGATTTTAAACTTAGTAGAGGACGAGGACGGGTGAGCTAAAGATCGTGAAATGGCAACAGGAGCTCACGGCAAATAATCGGGGAAGAAGAAAGGGGAGTGGGCCGTGGGATTTCAAGGATAGGATGGGCCAAGGTTTAGGGGTAAAGCCCACTTAATTTAATTAATTCCATGTTTATTTTTAATTTAAAATACATACCAACTTCGTAATAGCATAACTCCGTCATACTTTATCAGATTGACGAACCGTAAGTTGCGTTGGGACCGTATGGAAGGTGGCTACACTATGAAACTAACCGGGAGTGAATCCGAGTTCGTTTGGATTTATGGTGAAATTAAACGCCAGAATCAAATCAATGGCCGATATATCGCTATTTAACGATCACTGTCCAAGGTGAGTAAATCTCACTAACTCTGAATAATTTATATTTTTATAATGCATTTTTAGAAGTGATAAATATTGATTGAATTGCTGTGTGTTGGCTGTTTGGTTGAACTGTTAGTCAGTTGATTGGATTTATCGATAACGATATATATAAATCGTATCGAAATATTGACTCTGTTTATCAGAATATTTTATACTCATGTTATTGACGTGGACTGACATCTGTGGATGCAGGGGAACAGGTTGGAGGGACCCAACTGGGTTCCTCAACATTTATTTACCGCTTTTCATATATTTTGATATATGATGTGTTATATCATCCGTTATTGATTCTGTGTGTTTGGATGATGACCAATCATTTTGATTTGATATTTTTACGCCATAAGTGATACTGAAAAGTGGAAAAGGGAGATTTTCAAAAATATATTTGAAAATAGATTATTTATATAAAATCAGCGGATTTCATATATGAAAGGAAAAAGGAGTTTTATAAAAGAAATCATTTTATAAAATCAAAGCAATAAAGGAAAAATATTTGTAAAACAAATAGAGAAGGGAAATTGTTTGTAAAACATTTACAAATAAAATAGAAAAGAAATTATTTGTAAAACCATTGCAAATAGAGATAAAAAGGAAAACATTTGTAAAACATTTACAAATGGAATTAGAAAGAAAATATTTGTAAAAACATTTACAAATAGATTAAAAGAAAATATTTATCTAGAGAAATAAACGGAGTTATAAAAGGGAATTATTTATTTAGAAATAAATAGAATATTGGGATACTTGAAAATAGATAAGAAGGGTATAAAAGGAGAATTTTACACTAAGGAGAGTTTAGACCCGTGCTTCGCACACGGGTAAACAGAATATGAATTCAAAGTGAATTTTTAAGAAAGATCTGTTTTAACAGATAAAGTGAGAAGGTTAATTTATAAATAAAGTTTTATAAATTAATTTAGTTATTTATCTTTGGGTAAATAGAGTATATAAGTCAAGACTTATATAGAGAAGTAAAAATCGATTTCCACATCGATATTTGAAACTGAATATGTATGAAAGAGAATTTATCGAATAAGAGTTATTCGAACTAAAGCTATCGAATATCAGTTTATTCGAAAGGGAGTTTATTGAATATTTGTTATTTGAAATGGGTTGAGCCAAGAGAGTTAATCCAGTAGAGTTAATCCAATAAAACAAATTGATTGAGATCAACCGTTAGAGTTAAACTGTTAGAGTTGAACTGTTAGAGTTAAATCGTTAGGGTTAAACCGTAGAGTTAAACCGTTGGAGTAAACATTTAGAGTTAGTTAGTTAGAGTTAACCAATTAGAGTTAATCAGTTAGAGTTAATCGATTAGAGTCTAATCGAACTAGAGTTATCCAAATATAGTAATCGAATAAAGGATGATTGAATATTAGTTATTCAATTAGATTTGCTTGAATTTAGTTATTCGAGATAGAGTTAATCAGAAGTAGTCATTTAAGATAAGCTACCAGTGAGCACGACTGCTAGCGTAATTCGCAGGGCTGCAGATAGCCTAAGGCGGTCGGATGTTTCCTGAGGGAATCAGGCGGAACCATTGTGATCGCTGCGATCTAGAGTCGAGCGAATGGTGTCAAGTCAAATATTAGTTAATTGATAAAAGTAATTTAGTCGAGTTAATTAAACTGAGTTAGACCAGTTGAACTGATCAAGTAAGTGGGTCAAAATGAGTAAATCAGACCGAGTTATCTGAACGAGGGTTAGTCCATTAAGAGTTAAATAGAATAAGAGTAAATTGAATAAGAGTTACAACTTAGAGTTAACCGAGTATGAGTTAATAATTTAGTTCGTTATTTATTCGAGTTAGAAAATCAAAGTATTTATAAAGTCATTATAATTCGGATGCAGGGAATTATAACACCATTGTTATAATCAAGTGTTTTTCCGTACGAGAGGCGGATTTGTAAATAAAATCCGAGAATGTCGTAAAGAAGTGTTAAAGATTTAGAAAGATGAACTTTGCCTAATTCGAAGTTAGAAATGTTGTTCAGTTAAGGTCTGAGAGGTAACTATACCCCAACTTGATTGACTTCGTTTTTAACTAAGAAATGGTTAAAATTCGATGGTGAAAAGTGGTTAAGTTGAAACCAAATGAAGGAGATTTGGCATAGTGATGTTTATTCAAACATCTGTTTAATCAAATGAAAGAGATTTGGAAATGCTTTCCAAATGAGAAGCAGAATTGTTTTCTGAATATAGAAACAAGAGATGGAAATGTTTTCCAATGATAATGATATATATTTTCTAAACATAGTGAATAAGAAACATTAAACAACAGGAATAGGGAAATGAACGAATGGATGAAGTGATGATTGTTCGATAGAATTTCCTTCGGGAAATAATATCATTGTTTGCACACCGACATGTTTCCGTTTGATAGTTAACTCACCGACTATCAAAGTTTTGACCGTTTTACGTTGTTAATATGGAGAGACCGGTTGGATTATTATCCTGAGAACCACTCCGTATTGGCATAAGCGTTGCGAATCAAGTATGCTGAATATATTGAAGACGGAGTTGTGCAAGGGCTATCCTGTTTACAGAATAGTGCCTTCGGTTTGTCCAGTCCCAGGACAAACGTGAATGGAAGAATGTCTGACAGAGTATATTCAAAGGATCGCGTAAGTTGATCTCTTCAAACGTACTTACGTTTGGTGGCGGAGGAATTCGTTTCTCTTAGCTTTATACCCGTGGTATTTTTGGTGAAATCAATTTGTGATTTGGCGGGTATGACGATGTGGCATTCAAAGTAATGGAGGTGTGATCTGTCAAAAGATACGTTATGACCTCAAGCCTCATCAACCGGGAAGTGACAAAAATCGGGCAGGCAGCATGGCTAAGTCGGTCGCTCCGAAGTAGGGTGTATGATCACCTATCTAGAGAAATTCCTTTTGTTCTTAAATCTATCGATGCTGTCCCTTATCGGGAGACGGTTGCTGATCCCAACCGTTGGTGATATACATTCGATACACTCGAGCGAAATGAGTGGTCGGTCATGTGTGGGCCGGGTTGCAAGATGTTCTTGTTGAACCCAGTGTATTTGCCTCTAGAGATACACGTTCGAAAGGTGGTCCCATACCTTGTCAAGTCGGAATTCAATCTCCAATAAGTGCCCGCGAGTTTGATTTGTATACTATATATGTAGAGCGTGAGATGCAAGCGTTCTACTAGATTTTAATTACTTGTGATTAGACATTATTATAATATCAGATAATATATGATTTCCAAAGTGTTTTGGGTTATCGTAAGGTAAAAGCCATCCGTATTTATGAGTGGATTGGTCTTACGATTATCTTTTCTTTTGAAAAGGATTTTGAAAAGTTAAACCAAATGATTTGAGTTTACTCACACCAGTCCCATGACTGACCCAGAGTTTATTTTGTTTTGTTTCCCTAAACTCTTGGGTGCCCAAATTTGTACGGGCAGTCAAGTAGTCAGGATTTTACAGATATACTTGGAGAGCTTGGAGCAGGAGGCTTCAGGACTTATGTAGCTATTGTTTATTCCGCTGTATTGTAAGTGCTGTACTCTGATAATGGTATTATATAAATATACTGCTTTTGATTCAAGTTATGTTGTATATTATATTTTATTCGTTCCGCTGTGAGATTCGTGTTACTCTGATGTTGTTGTCTTCTTCTTCTTCTTCTATTCTATTAGTTCTATCTTATCTATCCTCACCCTCTAATTTCTTTCTTGGACTATCCGGTAATTTCGACTTTTGATTGTTCGATAGGTGTTATATATCGGATAACCTAGGTCGTCTTTTTCCCGGGTCGTTACAGTGGTATCAGAGCTGAAGGTTAAGTGATTACCTTGGCTCTGTGGCGTGACTCAGTAGAGATGGGGTTAGCAATGCCCTAGACTGAATTTGAGTGTATATATACGAGTGAACGTATTTGTTATTTGATATAAAATGATTTTATATTGTGGAGATTTATTGGTTGAGTTGTTTATGAATTCTGGTCGATCAGTTTGATCCACTGTATCGATAGGGGTTACTAAACGCTTGAATACGATGGACCGACACAGTATGTTTTGAAAGAGGGTAAATGAAATAATTTTACCCAAATTATATTTTGATATAAACAAAGTCTAGTTATTTGAAATATTATCATATATTGGATGTGTTGGTTGTTATTATAATCGAATAAGATTATAAAATGTGAAATGGTTATATAAATAACCAAATAGAATCCATATAAGTGAAATATATGAAATCAGATGAATTAAATTTGAATTTAAATCAGAAATGAAATTAAAACTCTGAAAATGTGAAGTGTGTAGAATGAATCTGGCTAAATATATGTGAATTTTAAAATCCTGGGAGATTTTAAATTTGTTACAGGCTTTGAAAGGGATATTTTGAAATAATTTTAAAATGTAAGTGTTTAGAAATGGTTTTGAAAGTGACAGTATTGAACTCACTTCGATAACTGGAAAGTAGATTCCGATGATGATCCGGACATCATCGGTGTTCATTTCCGAGTTTGTAAGTGACGGATTACTACCAAAGAGTTTGTTTTTGAATTGTTTTGAGAAAACAAGTTGTTTGATATTCCAAATAAATATTTGATTTTGGAAAAGGCTAAGCTGTTTAAGAACTCCCAGAAACAGATTATTTGGAATAAACACAAATTAAATAGAAATTTGTGAAAGCAAATTTGAAATTGGATTGAAACCAGTTCAGTGGAAATGGAATTGAAATAGAATGCTATCAAGTAGAATTGGACTGGATTAGAGATAATCTGGAATAGAAATGAATTATTGAGTAAGATATTTGAATTGAGATTGGAATTGCAGTTTGGTTGGAATTTTGCTTGGATAAGCGAATGGGTGTGTTGAAGATAAAAGTGATTTGAGTTTGACTGGGATGACAGTTGCATATGTTGGATTGGCAGCAGATGGATGTAATATAAGGAATGCCCGACAAAAGGTACACATTTATATTCATATGAGTTTGATGAGATTTTGATGAGCCGAATTGGCAAGCCGCTTGGCTGTTTGATTTTCTTTTGGATTGGAGAGGCCTGTGTGGCGGTTTGGGGATTTTCCCGATGCTCCCAGTACAAAGGAGGTGCTGGCGAAATTTTTTGGAAATTTCGGGTGTTAGAAAATTTTCAGGAGTTTTGAAAAATTTCGTTTATAGAAATGAAGTAATAATTTAATTGAAATAAATAAATTCAGTCGAAACTGAAATTAAAGAAGTAAACGAATAATTCGAAACTAGTTAATAGGGGTGTTCTCTACCTTAGCAATTTCGAGGACGAAATTATTTTAAGGGGGGAAGAATGTAACGAACCGCATTTTCAGCAACAGAATAATTAATTAATTTAATTATTTGAATAGTGATTTAGATAATTAAATGGTCGCTTAATTGAATTATGGTGAATATTTAATTAAGTTAAATAATAGAATCATATATTTATTTCTGAAATAGTCAGAAATAGTGGAATTCACAGTATTGTGTGAATGGGCAATATAAAATATATAAATCAGTTTATATGGAATTATATTGACGAATATATTCATAAACGACAGTTTGAACGAATAATTTATATTATAATTATAATAGAGCTCGAAATGGCGCTGCAGTTCGCTATTTGGCGATTCGAACTTCAACTGGTTATACAGGATTCGTTTTAACCCGGATTTCTGTGAAACAAGAAACGTGTGGAGCTGGTGGAGTATATCTTCCTAGTGGAAGAAAGAAATCAGGATTTCGTCGTGTATATTTTGTCTTATGTCCAAATCAAATTTTAAAATAGTCGCTATGGAATTCTTTTATATTTTGCAACACTTTATTTACGTTATAAATGGATTTTCAATATAGATTGAATATCGAATTAACACTGGAAACTGAATATCGATTTATAAACTCTGAGATGATATTTTAGAGCTGTGGTATATCGTATGTGAATATATATATACGATAATATTTATTTTTAAATATTAAATTTAATTGTTTTTAAATATATTTTTATATTTAAAAGGGCTATTTAGGACTTTAAAAATAGCCACTTTTGCAAACGAAGTCGGATTTCAACGAAACTAATTTTGTTGGATCCGCAGCGTCAAATTATTGTTAGATTCCAAGTTTGGTGATTTTTAGAAGCAGTGTGTGGCCGTACGGATTTTTAGAGTGAAAAATAGACAGTATTTCGACGGTTAAAAATACGCTGTGTGGGCATACGGAGTCGGAATTCGACGAAACCAGTTTCGTTGGGACCGTAATGTCAAATTGAAGGTGCAAGTCCAGTTTGGTGATTTTTGGGTATTGTATGTGAGCACTGGAATTTTTAAACAGCGTATACGAGCAGCGATTGCTTAAAATAAAATAAAATAATCGAATAAAAAATTATAAAACCTATCCTATATAATATCCTTTGCTCTGTCTAACCCTAGCTCAATTTTCCCTCAGCTGAAACATGCGCCGCCACCACTCCATAAAATCTACAGCAAGGATTCCCCTTTGAAAATCAAAGTAAATTCATAGGAAAATATATAAATCAAAATAAATGTATATTTGAAACCCTGGGTGCTTTCTCTTCGCAACCTTGTTTTTTTTTCTGAGTTCGACGTCTGTTATGTGATGTTGGTTTTGTCCAGTGGAACTAGGGTTGGCCTTCGCGAGGCATAGAAGCATTTAATCGAGTTTTTAATATGGTATTTGGGATCGTTGTGGAGTTTGGCATCTAAGTTGAAGTATTTGGGTGATTTCGACGGAAAAGGTGTCGCTGTCTTCATCGGAGCAGCGCCAGAAAAGTTCGGAGTCTCTCTTCGCCAGGTGGTTGCGAGTTCAGTAATTTGGGTATAGGGATGAAGCTCATGTGATGAGGAGAATTGTGGTATATTTTGTTTGATTTTAAACTTAGTAGAGGACGAGGACGGGTGAGCTAAAGATCGTGAAATGGCAACAGGAGCTCACGGCAAATAATCGGGGAAGAAGAAAGGGGAGTGGGCCGTGGGATTTCAAGGATAGGATGGGCCAAGGTTTAGGGGTAAAGCCCACTTAATTTAATTAATTCCATGTTTATTTTTAATTTAAAATACATACCAACTTCGTAATAGCATAACTCCGTCATACTTTATCAGATTGACGAACCGTAAGTTGCGTTGGGACCGTATGGAAGGTGGCTACACTATGAAACTAACCGGGAGTGAATCCGAGTTCGTTTGGATTTATGGTGAAATTAAACGCCAGAATCAAATCAATGGCCGATATATCGCTATTTAACGATCACTGTCCAAGGTGAGTAAATCTCACTAACTCTGAATAATTTATATTTTTATAATGCATTTTTAGAAGTGATAAATATTGATTGAATTGCTGTGTGTTGGCTGTTTGGTTGAACTGTTAGTCAGTTGATTGGATTTATCGATAACGATATATATAAATCGTATCGAAATATTGACTCTGTTTATCAGAATATTTTATACTCATGTTATTGACGTGGACTGACATCTGTGGATGCAGGGGAACAGGTTGGAGGGACCCAACTGGGTTCCTCAACATTTATTTACCGCTTTTCATATATTTTGATATATGATGTGTTATATCATCCGTTATTGATTCTGTGTGTTTGGATGATGACCAATCATTTTGATTTGATATTTTTACGCCATAAGTGATACTGAAAAGTGGAAAAGGGAGATTTTCAAAAATATATTTGAAAATAGATTATTTATATAAAATCAGCGGATTTCATATATGAAAGGAAAAAGGAGTTTTATAAAAGAAATCATTTTATAAAATCAAAGCAATAAAGGAAAAATATTTGTAAAACAAATAGAGAAGGGAAATTGTTTGTAAAACATTTACAAATAAAATAGAAAAGAAATTATTTGTAAAACCATTGCAAATAGAGATAAAAAGGAAAACATTTGTAAAACATTTACAAATGGAATTAGAAAGAAAATATTTGTAAAAACATTTACAAATAGATTAAAAGAAAATATTTATCTAGAGAAATAAACGGAGTTATAAAAGGGAATTATTTATTTAGAAATAAATAGAATATTGGGATACTTGAAAATAGATAAGAAGGGTATAAAAGGAGAATTTTACACTAAGGAGAGTTTAGACCCGTGCTTCGCACACGGGTAAACAGAATATGAATTCAAAGTGAATTTTTAAGAAAGATCTGTTTTAACAGATAAAGTGAGAAGGTTAATTTATAAATAAAGTTTTATAAATTAATTTAGTTATTTATCTTTGGGTAAATAGAGTATATAAGTCAAGACTTATATAGAGAAGTAAAAATCGATTTCCACATCGATATTTGAAACTGAATATGTATGAAAGAGAATTTATCGAATAAGAGTTATTCGAACTAAAGCTATCGAATATCAGTTTATTCGAAAGGGAGTTTATTGAATATTTGTTATTTGAAATGGGTTGAGCCAAGAGAGTTAATCCAGTAGAGTTAATCCAATAAAACAAATTGATTGAGATCAACCGTTAGAGTTAAACTGTTAGAGTTGAACTGTTAGAGTTAAATCGTTAGGGTTAAACCGTAGAGTTAAACCGTTGGAGTAAACATTTAGAGTTAGTTAGTTAGAGTTAACCAATTAGAGTTAATCAGTTAGAGTTAATCGATTAGAGTCTAATCGAACTAGAGTTATCCAAATATAGTAATCGAATAAAGGATGATTGAATATTAGTTATTCAATTAGATTTGCTTGAATTTAGTTATTCGAGATAGAGTTAATCAGAAGTAGTCATTTAAGATAAGCTACCAGTGAGCACGACTGCTAGCGTAATTCGCAGGGCTGCAGATAGCCTAAGGCGGTCGGATGTTTCCTGAGGGAATCAGGCGGAACCATTGTGATCGCTGCGATCTAGAGTCGAGCGAATGGTGTCAAGTCAAATATTAGTTAATTGATAAAAGTAATTTAGTCGAGTTAATTAAACTGAGTTAGACCAGTTGAACTGATCAAGTAAGTGGGTCAAAATGAGTAAATCAGACCGAGTTATCTGAACGAGGGTTAGTCCATTAAGAGTTAAATAGAATAAGAGTAAATTGAATAAGAGTTACAACTTAGAGTTAACCGAGTATGAGTTAATAATTTAGTTCGTTATTTATTCGAGTTAGAAAATCAAAGTATTTATAAAGTCATTATAATTCGGATGCAGGGAATTATAACACCATTGTTATAATCAAGTGTTTTTCCGTACGAGAGGCGGATTTGTAAATAAAATCCGAGAATGTCGTAAAGAAGTGTTAAAGATTTAGAAAGATGAACTTTGCCTAATTCGAAGTTAGAAATGTTGTTCAGTTAAGGTCTGAGAGGTAACTATACCCCAACTTGAATGACTTCGTTTTTAACTAAGAAATGGTTAAAATTCGATGGTGAAAAGTGGTTAAGTTGAAACCAAATGAAGGAGATTTGGCATAGTGATGTTTATTCAAACATCTGTTTAATCAAATGAAAGAGATTTGGAAATGCTTTCCAAATGAGAAGCAGAATTGTTTTCTGAATATAGAAACAAGAGATGGAAATGTTTTCCAATGATAATGATATATATTTTCTAAACATAGTGAATAAGAAACATTAAACAACAGGAATAGGGAAATGAACGAATGGATGAAGTGATGATTGTTCGATAGAATTTCCTTCGGGAAATAATATCATTGTTTGCACACCGACATGTTTCCGTTTGATAGTTAACTCACCGACTATCAAAGTTTTGACCGTTTTACGTTGTTAATATGGAGAGACCGGTTGGATTATTATCCTGAGAACCACTCCGTATTGGCATAAGCGTTGCGAATCAAGTATGCTGAATATATTGAAGACGGAGTTGTGCAAGGGCTATCCTGTTTACAGAATAGTGCCTTCGGTTTGTCCAGTCCCAGGACAAACGTGAATGGAAGAATGTCTGACAGAGTATATTCAAAGGATCGCGTAAGTTGATCTCTTCAAACGTACTTACGTTTGGTGGCGGAGGAATTCGTTTCTCTTAGCTTTATACCCGTGGTATTTTTGGTGAAATCAATTTGTGATTTGGCGGGTATGACGATGTGGCATTCAAAGTAATGGAGGTGTGATCTGTCAAAAGATACGTTATGACCTCAAGCCTCATCAACCGGGAAGTGACAAAAATCGGGCAGGCAGCATGGCTAAGTCGGTCGCTCCGAAGTAGGGTGTATGATCACCTATCTAGAGAAATTCCTTTTGTTCTTAAATCTATCGATGCTGTCCCTTATCGGGAGACGGTTGCTGATCCCAACCGTTGGTGATATACATTCGATACACTCAAGCGAAATGAGTGGTCGGTCATGTGTGGGCCGGGTTGCAAGATGTTCTTGTTGAACCCAGTGTATTTGCCTCTAGAGATACACGTTCGAAAGGTGGTCCCATACCTTGTCAAGTCGGAATTCAATCTCCAATAAGTGCCCGCGAGTTTGATTTGTATACTATATATGTAGAGCGTGAGATGCAAGCGTTCTACTAGATTTTAATTACTTGTGATTAGACATTATTATAATATCAGATAATATATGATTTCCAAAGTGTTTTGGGTTATCGTAAGGTAAAAGCCATCCGTATTTATGAGTGGATTGGTCTTACGATTATCTTTTCTTTTGAAAAGGATTTTGAAAAGTTAAACCAAATGATTTGAGTTTACTCACACCAGTCCCATGACTGACCCAGAGTTTATTTTGTTTTGTTTCCCTAAACTCTTGGGTGCCCAAATTTGTACGGGCAGTCAAGTAGTCAGGATTTTACAGATATACTTGGAGAGCTTGGAGCAGGAGGCTTCAGGACTTATGTAGCTATTGTTTATTCCGCTGTATTGTAAGTGCTGTACTCTGATAATGGTATTATATAAATATACTGCTTTTGATTCAAGTTATGTTGTATATTATATTTTATTCGTTCCGCTGTGAGATTCGTGTTACTCTGATGTTGTTGTCTTCTTCTTCTTCTTCTATTCTATTAGTTCTATCTTATCTATCCTCACCCTCTAATTTCTTTCTTGGACTATCCGGTAATTTCGACTTTTGATTGTTCGATAGGTGTTATATATCGGATAACCTAGGTCGTCTTTTTCCCGGGTCGTTACACAAAAGGCAAAAATTAACTGTGATTTATACTCAGATTACATTTTACGACAAACTGCTTTTGAAGAAAAATATCAATTTTAGATTCAGTTAATGTTTCTGTTTTTCCCTTTTGACTGATTCGTGATTTGTTTACCTTTTCCAAACACGAGGTTCAAAGCTTTTGCAGTGACAATTTTCTAGCTTTTGAGGAAATAAAATTTCATCCACTAACCGTTGATTTCTTTTACGCAAATAGGTACTGGAGATAGCATAAGTAGAAACACAACCGAGAAGAATGGAACTCAAGAATGGTGATCGGTTAGTGTATTTAGCCTGCAGTGGAACTGCTTTATGTTGTAGTGCATGGCCAACAATTTGGCAAAAAGAAAAGTAATTAACATAATTGGAACTTTCATGCACGTTCACTTCTTCTTAAATGGATACAAGAGTATAAGACATAAAGAAGTGCCTTCCATCTATATTTCTGTTTATTTTATGCCAACTTACTACTGTTTGACCAACTTTTTGGGACAAAATTCTTTATCATTTTGTACTGACTAATAGATGTCTATCCATATATGTGTGATTGTGTGTGTGGGGGGGGGTGTATATACGGGGGATTGAGCGCTATAATTTCATCCTAAGCTTTATTGTTAATAAAATTGTTCCAATCAGTCCATACTCTACCACTAAAATTATCATATTTGATGTCTTTACTTTAAATAATTAAGCATAGCCTATGTTTTTCATTGACTCTAAAATAATTTGTGTGTGTGTGTACACACAAGTACATATTAATCAAAACATAATGATCAGAAATTCTGAATATCAACAGGTTGTGCAATAGTTCTCATTTTGAGCTCTTTTCTTTCTTCATGCTATTCAATAAAATCATATAAACTCAATCACCATCGTCATGTTTTTAATATGTAAGATATAAAGTTCACCAACTCAAACTATCCTCTGAATTTCAATTTTTATTTAAAAATGTTAAATTTCAACTATTAAATCCCGTGAAATTTTACTTTCACTTAGAACTACCAAATGTCAAAAGTATAAAGTTGAATAACTAATATAATACTATGTACATATGAATTTATTTTCCTTCTTTTCTAAAAAGAAAATCCAACCATCTTAACATTTCATGAAAATTCAAGCTTCTCAATTTTTTTCAAACAAAAAGCTTAATAAGACAGTAGGTAACTCAAAATTCATGAATTTGTCTGTTTACTAACAGACAAGCTTCTTTTTTATATTTCTTTTCTCGCTTCCACTTTTATTTTATGTATACAATCCGAATCTCTCTCAAAATTATTTATATTTTCATAATTTTAAAATGTAAATACTCAGTTCTCCTTAATTTGTTATACACCTGAGAATGTCACAAGTTCGAATATCACTAACCATGCATATGTTTAATATATATTTGAATTACTCTACTTCTCTAAATTTACTTTATTTCCAAGCATGCAAGTTCGAACTTATCAACATCATTTACTTAATATATTTTGGATCCACTTAATTCTCTTACAAAAAATTCTTATTAAGTTTTTTTTACTTATAAATCCTGTCACAACCAAGTTATTATCATATGCATATGACCTTATATATTTTATTTGTTTTCACTAAATGAGCATGATTTGTATTCGAATTTCATTGATATTATTATTAGCAACTAAATCAAAAGGAAGGAATATCTCTAGATTATTCACGAGAAGGTTTTAAAATCCTTGCAGGTATATAAGGATTATTTTTAGATAATTTGAAAAACTTAGGTCAATATCCGCTAAATTTTTTTAGTGTTCATAGGATCATGTAAAATTATGCAAACTATTTGGATTGGTCATGCTACAGATCGAAGTGTTAAAGCAAATCAGTTCATGGTATAAAATATATCGCTTTTTTTGTACATTTTATTTGAAGTAATTTTTTTTTTTTTTTGATTTGCAACAATTTCCAATGACGGGCTGAAATTTTACCTTTTTTTTAATACATCTATTAGTTGTTGAGAATCTTGATAGCTGTATAGAATTGGTAGATTTTTTTTTGAGTAAGCTCACACAAGAATAGGTGTAAGATATAAGGAGAGAAAAAGATGCGATCTTGGTTTTATTTTGGGAAATAGCAAATAATTAAACTTTTTATACGATATGGATGCAGATTAACTAGGACTCTATATGGATGAATTCAACAACAAAGTATTAGAGTTGCAGGGACCTCATCATGTAGATAATAACGTCAAGTAACATCACATTTTCATATAATTTATGTATCATATATGCAATTAATTTTAAGGAGATGATATCTTTATGATGTATTTTTTCTGACTATGGTTATTACGGTTTTACTTATTGGTAACACGACCACATTATTTGCAAAAGGATTGAAAGCCTGAGGACTCCAAAGAAGAATGAAGGGCATGCATGCTTATAGACTGCAGTGGTACATGAACTTTTTATTCTACTGGATGTGCATATCAATTTTCCTAAGGTATGTTGTCTTTTCATTTGTTATTTTTACTATCTAGATATATAGACATCTGAATTCATTTTTTCAGTTCAGATTCCAAACTATTCAAATATCGCCATGTTAAGATCCATTTTTTATATTACTTTCAATTTTAAAAATATAGAACCAGTGTACGTATATGCTGTGACCGAATGAATACCTCTTGAAATATATAAGCCTTTCTTGAGTTACTAACTTTAAAGTTTAAATCTAAATGCTACCAAAACCTCTACAAAGTAAAGGTTCGGACATACTACCTGCTCTTTAGGAATCCAACAATTTGTCAAATCTCATAATTCGGTAAGAATTTATGTTATATCTTCAAAAGCATTGTTATCAGCCTTAATAATACAATTGTTCGTATGATTATTTGACTTAAAAACGTTGATAATAAAAAAAAATACCGTCAGACTACGCACTATACCTTGTGCTAGAACTCTTTTAGCTGCTCCGAAAGTAGTTTCATAGTTGAAATTCAAAAGAAAAAGAAATTTCAGGGTACAATACGACCAAATACAAAGGATAAAGATGGGTAATAATGAATAATTAATTTATGATATGAAAATTGCATATCATAAATGTAATATATTATGCAAACTAAAATAAGCATTGTCAAAGAAGAGTTTATCTGTACATGTAATGAAAATCTTTTTGTGGAATGTGTTATATCCAAACTACCCTAATTGAGTAAGCTTTTTTGAAGAAAGGAAATTATTCTATAGATATAGTTATCAACACTCTAATAATTTATACAAATATCAACCCTTCACTAAGATTATATAACTATTAGGGTAATGAGTACCATAGTGGAATGTGTGATTTTCCAAATTCATGTCCTACTAATATGATTTTTTTCCATCTTCCTTTCAACTTTAATTGCTATTTAGTGTATAAGAAGGATGACTTTATATCTTATGTTGCGTTACCAAAACCTTTTCTAACTCTTGGAGAATATAATATTATCACCTTCATATTTGTCTCTCCTATCATTACCGTTTCATATATGTCCAATTTGGTTGTTGTTACTTTCATCTGTATACCTTTTACATGGAGAGTGGGTGTTTATGTTATCTATATAAGATGGACCAAGAGATTATTCGAGTGGTTCTGTTTTGTTTAATACCAGTGGTTCATAATTTCGTATTTATTGGTTTCTTATGTGCATTTAAATTAATTTTGGATGAATGGTCCCAAGTTTTATATATGTGTGTAAATATATTTGCGTGTCTGTAGTTGTTTATTATATTTTGGTTTAGGAAAAATAAGTTCTGTATAACGTTTTCTTCAATGTACATACAATTCACAAATAGTTATGTAACCTATCCCAGTTATCCTTGGAACAGATGTGAACAATAGAAAAAATGGTTGTTTGTTCTTTGATAGTTCTACCTGACTCCAAAAAGGTTTTTTTTTCCACTAAGATATATGATAATCTATTTGTTTGCTTTGCTCTACCCATGATGAACCACTGCAATGTTTGTGTACCTCCATAACGCACCTTTATATGAGTTCTGGGTGGGGGAGGCACTACAAGCAATATCATGTTTAAGCATCTTCTGACAACCAAAATTAGATCCTTTATTAAATAAAATGAAAGGTATACACGAGATCTCTATGATGATACTTTTGTCAATGAAAAAGAATTACTAACGATTGTAAAAGATAAATATAACTTAAACTTGAGATTGAGCTACCTCTCAAATTCGAACCGTCCATGGTGTATATTATTTGATGTATGATTTAAATTCACTGGTGTGTTCTCTTATTATTTCATATTGGTTAACAATTTTTGATATTGGTGTATATTATTTGATGCTATTTTTGCTTCATACTAATATCTTTGCTCATTTCTGTATTGATAATTTGAAGTCACCATTGATCAAATGTAGGATCATGGCAACGCTGTACCAGCAGGTGTTATATGACAATAAAAGTGAGTTGTTAAAACTTCATATGTATTGTTATCATATTGTTTTTGTGCAGGTTCATTTCAGATCACATGTGTATAGATTATTGAACTTTTAAGCAATTTTCTTAAGCATACATTTTTGTGACATATTTTTGTACTCAGTGCATTTCATTCAGCTGCAATGATTGATCTAAATGTACTATGCTTTTATACATTGGAGATTATGATCCCTAGATGTACTTGAGTTTGACGGCTGTTTTTTCTTCAATTTTTTTTTTTTTTTTTTTGACTTTGACTACCTATACTACTTAGCCTGTGACAATAATGCCTCTAACTTGAAAATAGAGATTTTCTTTCTTACGTATCAGTTAAACGTGAATGATATTATCTATAGTGAATTGATGCCTCTATACTTAATTCTGCTTGCATCGTGAAATAGATTTATGAAAGTAAATAACATTTTAAGTAATTTGCTATAAATTAATTAACGTTTTATGTAACTTGCTATCCCATGTAAATGTACTATTTTCAATTATGTTTTCGCTATTATCTAATATAATTTTTGGGTTAAATAAATACATACATGATACGTTAACTAAGAGCTCCATGTTCAGATAAATAAATAAAAAATTCAAACAGTGCATCATCAACTGCTAAATCAAAGTCTGCATCCCAATTATATGTATGTTCAAGGATGGCATTGCTCAACATTCTTTCAACTCTTTTATATCTCAGTTTCACTTTGATAGATCAATCTTCATGTTTCTAAAACAATTAAAATATATCAGTTTAACATGAATATTTTCTCATAGTAATAAGATCAATAAAATTTTGTTTAACTTCAAAGAAAGACTTAAGTACATAACACATATCATATATAAACAACACCAACAACAACGATAATTTATAATATATTTATTTTGTCGAATTCATGTATGTTACATTATAAAATTCCAATTTTGACATTAAAATTTTAAATGCTATATTTATAACGTTATCGTGTGCAACGCACGGGTTACACACTAGTGATCATTTTGAAACGGAATTCTTTCCTTCATTTCGTATTTTCGAAAATCAAACCATAAACATTCATTACTTTTACATGAAAAGCCTAAATACATTGTTTTGTGTCATTTTGACTCAAGGTAATACTCTGTCTCCGCACATTTAAACGTTAAGTTAGTGTTAGCTAATATCAGAAAATAGTTAACTTGCGAGATAGGGATTGACGATGGAGATTGAATAAAGTTAATCGGTCGGTGATGGACGATGGAGATTGAATGAGGACGGAGGCCGATGGCTTTTAGGGACCGAGAGACTAATTAACTGCTGAGGGAACCCCAAATTCCACGTTGAGCTTTGAAAAACCCTCGCAACAATGTTTGGAGAGAAAATAAACCTCCGCTATTTTCTCAAGTTCACAGCTGCTCAGGCGTTAACCACCAAACATCCAAACCATCACTTCTGATCATCACTGCAAATGAATTGAGGATCCGCGTTTTGAGATTACATGATCGTTTCCTACAGCGATGTCGCTCACTTTCCAGCCTCTCACGGTTTGACCATCGCTGCAAATGGATTAAGGATCTGCGTTTCGAGATTACGTGATTGTTTGCAATACGAAGAGGAATGCAACGTCAAAATTCGAAATAAGTTCATGTAAAAAGAGGTTTAGGGGGCTGGCCTCAATTTTTAAGCTTCAAAAAGCAGTAGATTATGGTTGGATAACGTACTAATCAGTCTGAAAACAGATGAGATGGAAGCGTGCCAAGTGAAAACTGTAATTGGTATCAATTTATTTTCTGCATTCCTCATATTGTTTCTTTTCTTCTTGGTTTTGTAGTGTAGTTTAAGATTTCAATCCCATTTCTTTATTTATCTTTTAAAGAAACGTCAATTCCTAACACACTAAACAAGTGATGGAACATCTTCGGTGTATATACCTTTCAGATTGAAGTATGGGTGTATAATGTGTTTGTTCTACGATGGAGGAGAAGTATTTGTTGAATTGTTTCAATTAGTTAGTTCCGCTAATTAGGCTGATCATAGGTTAGGTACTTTGTGTATCAGGTGACGCTGCAGCTAAGGCCGTCGTATGACATTAATCAGCGTTGCAAATTCAACTAGCAACTATAACTACTCTGATCTGTACAATGGAAGTAACCAAGTCCTATGATTTATTCAAATAACTAATAATTCAGAGCTTGTTGAAAATGCAATTGCCGGCTAGAGTAAAATAGCGAATCAACCGTTCCTTAGTGCTATGCATTCTTCTTCTTGAAAGATGCAACTCATTCATCGTTTTTTAAGTTTGTCTAAAATATCAAACCTGAATTATTAATGCAGTCAGTCGTAGACATCAAACATTCAACATTTCATTCATGTGGAGCTTCAGGGAGTAAGCACTAGCATAATAATTAATTTGGCTTCGTTTATTCTTATTTTATAAAGGGTACATATATAACAAACTACCATCCATCCGAAATGGTGGGGGTATAATAAAGAATGAAATAATACAAATATTAAAATAATTACAGGAATAAAAAAAAAAAAAAAATTGAAGGTATATATGTCAGCCATGAGTAAGGATGATCAGTAGAATTGGTCCATGCTTCCTTTTGGTGAATAAATGTGCTGATAAATGAATGAAAAAAATTATATGTAGTGTTCAAATGCTCCTTTGTGCATATACAAGAGGCTTCAACTTCTCCATCATTTGATCGAAATCGTCATCTGTCTTGATTAAACTCAAGCGTGTGTAGCGACTATCGGCTTCAAAAAGCACTCCGCTTTGAGTTTTGATTTGTGCATTCCTAAGTAGAGCTTCACAATCCGTGTCTTGCTCCCATTCACACTTTAGCCATCCGAATGCTGCAATGTAAAGTACAAGCATAAGCATACATATGCAGTTGCTTGAATATTTAAATAAAGAAAGATGGAGATAGAAAATAGGACGTACATGGTGAGGGATCTCTAACTTTTCCGAAGTAGTTGCAATACTGCGGGGAGAGGTTTTGAAGGGAGAATCGATCCGAAGATGCAACTAGCTTGGTAAGTTCGGCCCATCTCTTAGATAACGTTTGATAGCCGAATTGGTTGATGTCGGCGGTTGTTTCCCGTTTCGTTTTCATTTGCAACAAGATCTCTTTTATTAGTTTCAAGGTTCGAAGTTGCGTATCGTGGGATGTTCCTTCCGTGTTCTCGGTCATGTACTCCATGACCTTGTCGTACACTTTCACGTCCTTGATGAGCGCCCACCTGAACAACGTAGTGATTTGTGTTAGGATGGATATATGATACCTACAATTGATTAATGCTAAGCTATTAAGAATGAATGAATGACATACCCGAATCTGCTACCGGAGTGTCCAGTGAATTTAGACATGGAAAACAACATGATATCTTCGTCGGCGGGTTGTGCAATTGGGGTATAATGCGGCCAATAGTAGACGTGGTCATGGATGGCTAGGGAGCCATTGATAATTGAATGGTGGAATCGGCCTTCGGGGTTATTAGGGGAAGTCACCAATTCTATGATGTTTTGAGGAGAGGCGGTGTTTACGTAGTCGGATGCGTTGCCTTTCCATTCGTAACCGGTAAAACGAAAGAACTTGGTTTGTTTTCTGAACACAGGGTAATAGGGGACAGCGGCGACAACTTTGGCCGGTTGCACGTCGATATCGTTTGGGGAAAGTGCGATAACTAGACCGTTGAGAAGTTGAGTGACGCCGGTACCGAAGACGATGTACTTGTCATCGGCTTTGGCGTTGCCGACGGCCTGATGTAAAAGTCTGACGTATTTTTCAAGCTCGGCGTTGATGATATTACCGGAAGATGGTTGAAAGAAGTAGCTCATTCTATGCCAGGGGGATATGAGAAGTGCAGCGTTTAATTTGTGTTGCATCCAATATTTTTCGAGAAATAGAGCGTCGCCGCTTACAACATCAGCGGAGCAGTTAGGGAGCAAAGCGGAGCAGTGGGGACCGGTGTAGCAGGTGTTACACTCGCACATGGGAGCTCCGTCGACGAGGATTCCATCCAAGTAAGCTCTGCCATGCGTGGAGCAGTCCATTGCGGCCACTGCCTCTGCCTCCTTTACTGCCTTTGCAGTCCAGCTTGGGCCTGGGCTTGGCTTCATCATTAGGGGATAGCCCATCATGCTGACTAATATGGATATGATGAAGAGCAATATGAGTAGCCATGGCTTTTCATTTTTATTTGCCAATTGGTACTCCATCTCTTTCCTTTCTTCCTTGATGAATTCAATTAATTGATTATCCTGTCGAGATTGAAGAACTAATGAATGTTTTGTTTTGTAACTTGGTGGTTGTATGTATATATATGTGATATTTGGTGAATAGAGAGAGGGATTATGCCTCATATATATATATATATATATATATATATATATATATATATATATATATATATATATATAGCATATAGCATGGCTGCTCTGCCTCTGCTCAGCATGTATATTTCAAACGTGAACATGCATACCTATACCAACCAACAGTCAACGCAGATGCATGCATATGTTTACACGTTTTTGATTACTATATATGTAAACTTTCAAATATTGCTTGTTATTTGACCATGCATGATCATTGATTGACCATCTTTCAAATTAAATCAAAGATTTGGTCTCAATCAACCATCTCTATATGTATATGTTGTCTCCCTGATTTGAAGTCTCCTTCAATTCAAGATTTTGATCCAGTCCCAATTGTTTGACCTCACCTCCTCGCATGCCATATGTATATTTTATATATTTGTATTTATTTGTAGGTCAGGCCTTTTTAATTCGGTTAATTTGTTTCTTTCAGTTAATGCATTTATATGTATGCATGTATGTATGACCACATGCTTCTATTCTGTAATATATGATGTGCATATTTAACTTGTAATTAAGCATATGCTATATATGAACCTGATATATGTATATAATACTCTAGTTAATTCCCTGATCATTAAGATTTAAGCTTAATTAATTGATTCTAAACTAACTCTGTTAATTGTTGTTATGGATCCATTATTTGCAGATGTCTTTAATTGGAGAGCCACATGCTGTCTTGAAAGTTAAAACTGGGCGAGCATCTTATATATCCATCTACATATAAACCACCTTGTTGCCTGCTTCGTTTCGTTTGTGTTGAGCCTACTTAACTTAACTGCCGGATGCCTTAATTATTTGCTTGCTGCATATATGTTTTATATATATATATATATACACCATGCTTTAGCCTCCATTTACAACTATGTAATATACGTCCCTTACTTGGAATCCTACTACTCTGGACTCAACGCTCATCCTTCCTTCAGTACCATTTATATCCTCCTGTTGTATTGTTTAATTCCTTTCCTTGTTGTTGTTTAAACTTTAAATGTACGTGATGCACCTTTTTTTATATAAACCAATTAACTTCTCACCATGTCTTTTTTGGCCTACTGTATAATGTGGTTTTTTTTTTAGCCTTCTAATATACCTGTGTTTGAGATCAACAACGCATGCTTTGTCAATTTATTAAGATTTAGTGTGGTATTAATGTTTAAATGATTTACTATGGTCACTCGCGGAAAACAAATGCATAGGCATTCGCGGATCTGATTGGCTGGAGCAATACTTTTTAATTTATTTTTTTATATGGTTTTTAGCAGCATCTGGGTCTCATTTATCTTATTCATCCAATAGCGTAACAATTCACTTTATTTATTTCGCTTTATTCTTTACCTTATATGCATTTATTGCTTGCTGATTACATATGATTCTTTTTTAGTCTACATTCTCCATTTTGATGAATGTCACTGCCACATCTATGTACTACGTGCCTTATTTGGAATGCTGCTTTAACCAATTCTGTTAGTTTTTAGTCTGCATTCTTACATTTCGATGAATGTTTTAGCCTACATTTTGCTGAATGCTTTAGCCCACATTTTAATCATATTAATAATATTCTAAGAAGTTTATACGATTTAATATTTTTAAATGTCTCCGTATGAATATTTTACTAAATTGTTGATATTGGTTTTATTTGTTGTATGTAATTTCTTGGTTTTATAATATTCTGATTAGCTATTTAATAAAAAAGACCATTTTTGCCTTGATTTAGTGTGGTGCATGTGCATGAGACTGTGCACATGAAATATCCTGTGCATTTGCTTGTGAAGGATCAATTGCAACTTTAAGGGCAAGTGTAAGTGCATTAGAGGCTTGTGGTTGAGCAACAAGATCAGGGGGCTTGTCCAATTTTGAAAAAAATAGAGCTGCAGAAGAAACAACATTTACTGGAGTTACAACATGCGAGGTAGCCTAGGATGAACCAACAACGGAGGGAACATGATCAACAAGCGCTGCATGACTAATAACATGACCAGTCCAGCTACCATGTAAAGGAGCTGCAACAAGCGCATGCTTATGATGTGCAAGTAGGGAGCCCATTATAGAAACAAGGTCGTCGGAAGCTACATGACTAGAAGGCGATGCCAGCACTGCCTCATGCAGCAGCGGGTCGGAGCAAACAAAGTCCACCAAGGATCATGCATAGAAGCACCCATGTCATAAGGCGGAATGAGATGCATTTGAACGGCCAAACACGCATAGTGCTGTCCAGCTCTAACGAAGGACCTAAAACGCTTGAAATGGAACTGATAATTTCGTTATTTCAGAATTTTATTTGCTAACTCAAGGCGCACCCTAATTCACTCCTCCTTCCATGGACCGAAATATGCTTACTGCTCTGTGCATGACAATATGTCACGACGATGATGATTATGCCGAGTGGGAGGTGGCGGTTGTTCTGTTAGAGAACGACAAACTATACTCCTTAATATCTATACATTATACAGCATCGAGAAAAAAACAATTGAATACAACAATCAGCACCAAAAAAAACTCTATACTGCTAGCGAACAACTCCAATACCAACAAAAACAACATCTTCTTTCATCACTCCAAAATGGCCGACTAACTAAATGCAAAAGTGCTTCCACACCTTAAATCACATGCCGCAAAGCTTCAACTTGAATTCAATTTCCTTACAATTCGTTTGTATTATGGCAAAAAGTTCATTAGTATTCAATGTAGAATTAGAGAAAATCCTCCTATTCCTTTCAGCCCACAGCTCATAAACAAATATCTTCAAAATTTTCAATAACAACATACTCTTCCTAGTTTTCCACCTAGTTGATTTGAAAAGTAAGAACCACTCAACTCTACTGTTATTTGAGGGTCTGTGCAAGTTACCAATAGCTAAAACTCTCCTCCATATCTGATAAACAAACCCGCACTCAAAAAACAAGCGAGTGTTACACTCAACATCCACTCTACATAAAACACAAATATCATCTGGAATTAATCCCATCTTGAATAGCTTATCCTTTGTATTTAAAGAATTAGACATGACTTTCCATATCATAAAATTAGATTTCGTAAAACTCATCAAATTCCATATTCTTTTGTGCCATGGAAACAAAGGACTATCTCCTTTCAGCATATCATAAACATGACTAATTGAGTGAGCTTTACCTGACCATGAAATATGAAGATTTGCGAATATCTTAAAATTATACGAAATCTCATACCAAAGACGACGCAAGATAGCTGAACTATTATGTGGCAATATCAGTTCACCTTCATGAATTAAATCGTCCACTAAAGTATTTTCAGCAATTCCACTAATCCTTCTAAGATTATAATCAACTAAATCACTCAATATGATATCCCATCCAGCCCAAGGTGAGTGCCAAAATGATAATCCAGCTACCTTAACTGCATTACACTGAATAAATGGTAAAAAGACCCTCCTGAGTTTCAGTATTTGCCTCCAGGTCCAACTACAATTTTGAGGGATTTCCATTGTCCAAAAATTCTTCTTGCCGATAAGATTGTTCCTAACAAACTTTGTCCACAAACAATTTTCATCAGAATATAGCTTGTTTATGTACAAAGAAATAATAGCCTTATTCCGTTGAAAAGATTGATAATACCGAGACCTCCACTTCTCTTGTCAACACACAACTTTTCAAAAGAAATAGGAATAATCTTTTTCGCAAATGGATATTTATGCCACAAAAATTTGTTCATTGCACTAACAACCATACTAACTAACTTTACAGGAAGAATGAAGTGCCTTGTGTAATAAGTAGTCATAGAGGTGAGAATGGAATGAATGATAGTTAACCTTCCATCTTGTGATAACTTGCATGCAGACCACTGCTTTATTTTGTCAATGATGTTTTCATACAAAGGCATGCATTTATCCTTGGTAACTCGAGAATAGATCAAAGGTAGTCCTAAATAAGTAGAATTATTAGGCAATTCCTTCAAACTGTATAAAGAGATAATCTCCTCCTTTTTACCTGAGACAGACCAACAATCTTAATATAGGACTTATTCAAGTTAATTTGAATCCCTGTAATCTCATTGAAAAGTTTAAGGACAAAAAGAATGCATTGAATATTTCCAATAGTAGGCTTGGTAAAAATAACCAAATCATCAACAAATAAAAGATGGGTGATTAGGGGATTTTTACACCGAGGATGGAGCTTTAATTTACCAATCTTAACATGATGCCTAATTAGAGAGTTAAGCAATTCCATTACAATGATGAAAAGATAAGATGAGATGGGATCACCCTGCCTGACACCACGTTTACCCTTGAAATACCCATGTAACCTACCATTCCTTGATATAGAGAACACTGGTGAAGAAATGCACGTGTAAATCCAGGCAAGAAACGGTCTAGCAAAATTCATTATAGACATGATTGCTAAAATAGTTGACCACAAAACACGGTCAAATGCCTTCATAATATCCAGCTTTAACGTGCAACGAGATGATATGTTTTTCCTATCATATCCAAGCAACAACTCTTGTGTGATTAAAATATTATCACTAATTGATCTACCAAAAACAAAAGCAGACTGATTGCTTAAAATAATAGAAGGCAAAACTAACTGTAGTTTAATAGCAATCACCTTCGATATAATCTTATAAAATACACTACAGCAAGATATAAGTCTAAAATCTAAAACTAGTAAGGGATTTTGAAATATACATTGAGATTAATAAATATAATCTAACAACAAATGGAAGACCAACACCTATGGCCACCACTGCAAGAAAAATCGTAAATAGCTGCAGATTTTAGCAGCGGAAAATTCAATTGCAAATTAGCGACGGATTTGCGAGTGATTTACAAGGGATAATTTTAAGATTTTTCTATTTTATTTTTTCCTACATTATCACCGACCTTTTTTATATCTGTCGCTGAACCGTTGCAAATTGCGTCAATTTACCGACGGATAAATTTTGACACTAAATTTTGTCGCAAATTAAGACATATTACAGACACAAGCATTTATAAGCTATTTTGCAATGGATTTTCCAAGGAATTTGCAAGGGATTCTTATTTCTAAATTAAAATTTGGGAAGGCTTATACAATTCAGCCACAATGAATTTTGTAATACACATATTTAATAATCAATAACCAATGATTAATACTTAATAATTAAAAAATAATTTATATTACTTAATTTTTATTGATTATAAATTATTACTAAATAATTGATAATTAACAATGCATACTAAGTAATTTCTACTAATAATTAATAACAAAAATTAAATAATTAGTATTAATGATAAATAGTTAATAAATAATATTTAATAATATATGGACTAATTAATTATCATAATTAAATAATTAAAAATAAATTTTGTTGTTTAATACAGTTTATTGTTTATAATTAATGATTAATATGTAATCTTTAATAATTATTACTACTAATATTTAGCTCTTAATTTTTTTATAAATAATAAGTATTATTAAATGGCGTTTAATTAAGATTAACATTTAGTCTGTTATTGATAAATGTAAGTTTTATGGAAAATGCTGTTATGACCGAAATACGCAAACAAATGAGATGTATAAAGCATCGCCACTTTTAAAATTTTCAGCTTTCGAAATAAAATTTTGGTTTCCAAACTAAAATTTTCGGCCTCCCTCCTAAATTGTCTGTTATATTTCCTACGCACTCACTCACCCAAAATCCCTGAATTAACATTCGAAGAAAATCCCTAAATTTTCTTCTCCTGTAGCGATTCCTCCAGCTCAATCAGAACAAATGAAGCTCGATTTAGATTTTATCGTCCGATGCTTCATATTTGCCGATACAGATCGTTGTCGACCATGCTTCCTTCAATTCCATTATTGCAATTTTACTTTTTGTGCTAGTGAATAACGATAGACTTGTTAGTTTTGCAGTTTCGATTTTAAATAAAACATGATCAATCTAAAATTTGTTAACGGTAGCTAGTCGAACACAATCTATAAACATTGCACTATTAACTTTCTGTGCTAGTGAATAATGATTGACTTGTTAGTTTTGTAGTTTTGGTTTTAAATAAAACATGATCAGTCTAAAATTTGTTCACGGTAGCTGGTCGAACATAATCTATAAACATTGCACTGTTATTAATCTAGCAAATTACCATAGGCCATCTTTCCGAAACTTTGTTGTAACAAACTTAAGGCTGTTAAAAATATATTCAATAATTAGTAATTAATATTAACTAACAAAATTTAATAATTAATTTCAAATATTTTCTACAAGCGTTTCCTTTCACCATGATACACTACAAAGCCAAAAGTTAATTTGGCTCTAGACCGTTTTTTTTTTTTTTTGCTCCAATTTCAAATTTTCGTCGTAATTTTCACTCTAAACCACTCTTCTTCATGCTGTATTATTCTTCCAGTCAATAAAATATTTTTGATTCAAAGGAAAACTCCCAAAATCCCAAAACGATAACCCTAATTCGTTTTCGCTTGCTTCTACTTCCGTCAAAATTTGAATTCGTACTTACCTCAGCCTAGCGGCAAATTGCTATGGCAGTCCGATCTAATGAGTCCGAACCTAAGCCATACGGTTGTCCTGTTGAGGTGAATGACGTGGTTCGCTGTAGATTGAGGTGTTGCTGGAGGCTCACTTTGAATTTCTATTCGGCTCATCTTGGTTGGATTAGCTTTCGGTTCCTTCTATGTCGAATTGAATGCTTAAAAAACTAGTATGATTTCTACCCTTTTTTTATTTTATGATTTTTACTCGACCTCAATGATAATTTCCATTGCCGATGATGTTTGGTAGAATTTGTTGGAATTGGGCACTACAGTCAGTGCAACTATCAAATTGGTGTTGATTTGAGTTAGCACATCAACTGTTAGTTTCCATATGAAATCTGCAAACTCTTTTTTGTTTAGTAAACCGTCTAGGTTCAGATCATACTCCTTCATCATAGATTTCAGATCCTCTTCGTTGGTGGATCGTTGTGAGGACCTGGTAAGTGTTTGTTTATATGATTGTATACACATAGAAATGCTGTGTAGAGATACTCAAAATTGATCCCATCTTCTCCACAATCAGCTTGTATTCAGTTGTAAGCCTTATCTGTGATTTTTCAAATCTACTTCTCTTTCCACTGTTTTCCATGAAATTTCTCTTCGATTATGGCTAAAGCCTGACCCATGTTGCATAAAACTGGAAAGGAAATTCTTAGCTAAATTGATTTTCACATTGTAATCATACTGGCTTCATTTGAAGATTACACTCCATCATAGATTTCAGATCCTATTTCTTTTTCAGAAAATCAAATTCAAGATGTTGATCGGATCATTTGACGCTAATGCAAATTAAAATTTATGCAATGAGTTGGTAAGCTAGAAAATTTATGCAATGTATTTGCTAATATAACTTGAAATTTTGCCAGTAATGCTTGCACCAGTATAGTTCTGCCAATAGCTCTAGCAATTATCTGCTAGCTTCTTAATAAGCAAAGTATACTAAAATTGATTTCATTTGTTTTGCTTAACTTGAAATCTGTATGGATGAATTTGTTTTAATTTCATTATCGGCAGTTGTACCTCTTTAATGACACTTTTGGTACTTTATTTTTGCAGTTTCAGTTAATATTGTTGAGAGTCATTTGGATACAAGGATGATGACGTGTACTTGATAGCTGTATAAACTAGAAATCCCAAGCTTTTCATCGTTAAGGCTTGCTTTCTTCATAAGTTTGCTTTCTTAAACTAAGGTTTGCTTTCTTCACAATACTGGTGGGAGCCACTAGTATTGCTAGCTCTCTAGGAAAAGAACCTCCCAAATTAAAACTAGATACTAATATTAACGCACAATATATTACTTTAGGATGATAATGTAAAGTACATATAGTGATATATATAAATTTCTAACATGGGCGTTAAATTTATATCGACAACTATGAAACTATTGAATTCTTCCACTTACCTGCATGAAATGGAAGAATTGTTTTACTAAGCTCTTCAAAGTACAAATCATACAATTGGTGACTAAAATATTTTGGTTGACAAACAGACCTTCAGTCTTGCAAATTATCCAATAAAATGTTGATAATTCTCTTGTAAATGTTCCAACTAATAACTATAGCATTCACGAATGAGTAACCAATAGTGATCAATCTTCTGATTAGCAATTTTTCAGTTAAATAGATATCCCAAACAATAATATTTTTTTGTGTGTTCCTTAACTCATGGGCTGCTATTCAGTTTCCTTATTGCGCACTTTTGTATTATATGTACCAGCATAGGTGCACAGAAAATCAAGGCGGCATGTGAACACTTTCGCTTAGCCTGTGAGCGACACGACAAACAAGAGTATGTCCATGTTATACTCTATGAAATATGAATATTTAAGTCTTAAAGTGTTTATACAATTATGTTCCTTGTGTCCAACTGACGAGAACTTTAAGTCTTAAAGTGTTTAAGTCTTAAAGAGTATGTACAAAAAGGAAAAGTGTTTTGCTAGTCTTTATTTTCTATGCTAATGAATCGAACTAAACACAATGGTAAAAGCAAACATGTTTCATTGCTTTTGTTGTTTATCACCTCTTATGAATTTGTGCATGCTATATATCATTTCAGCCCAATCCTTTTCCTAATTTATTGTAATTGTATATTATAACTACATCTTTAATTTGTAAGCTTTGTGAATTTGGAACACGGGATATATTTTGTATATCTGAAGTTGTAAAAGTAACAATATATTTTACATTAACTTGGTAAGAATCTGAAACTGATTTTCGCATGAACTGTTTAATAAATTCACAATCTTCTGTACTTTTGATTTTTCATGCCTATATATTTATTATTTTCAATGTTTTTACTCCTGAACACCGCTCTATTTTCTGTTAGACTTGCCTGACGATGTATTTTCTTTTTTTAACAGGTGTTTGAAGATACTGAATGTTATTAAGAACGAGTACCATCGCTTAAAAGCAAATTTTAACACTATAGGTTCAGGTGACCATTCTGATATTTTTGGCAATTTTAACACTATAGTTTAGGTAATCTCGACATAGTGTGTCATACCACTAATTATGAACTTAGTGAACTAAACTGTACTACATATCCGGAGCCAACACTTAATTGTTTTGTTATATATACAATATAACAATTACTAACGTTTTGACTGTTTATTTGACATTAACAGGACCATCGTTGTTGATATTAAGGAGAAAATATCAGAAGCAAAGCAAGACTAAATCTATCATTTTTTTATTTTGTAAGTAAATTTATTGATGTAAAAATGTATGTCATATTATGCATGGACATGGAAAAGTTGATAAAATAATATGTATGAAATGTTAAGTTGTTTGAATGATATGTATGAAATAATATACAGTAATTTATATATTTGTTGTTTTTTTGTTGGGTTATATTATTTATTTTACCATTGACAATTGAACGATAGTATTCGGTAAAGCTGTAAGCAGAAAACACGAAAGAATGTTTATTGGCAGAATAGAAACGGAACAGCGACAGATCACCTACAGAAAATGTTTGATCTAAAAAATATTTTGTCGCTAATCCCTTGGCAATTAGTAAGGGTTTACCCACTCCTTTTGTAAATAATATTTTATTATAAATTAATTATCCGTCAGTAAGTAGTAGGTATATAAATAAAAATTAAATTAAAAAGTAAATTTTTATGTTTATTATAAAATTAGTAAAATGACGGAAAACTGTCTGAAAACTCATGCTAAATTCCGTCGTAAATTCTAACACAAGTACCGTCATGGTTTTTACTAACTACCGAGTTATGCAGGAAATTCATCGCTAAGGTCAATTTAGCGATGGATTAGAAGCGGATACTACCGCTGCTATATATTGTTTTTCTTGTAGTGGACTAATATAGCATTAAGTAAAGATGATACATCTAAAGATGTGGATCAAAAATTATACAGAGGAATGATAGGATCGTTATTATATATAACTGATAGTAGACCGGATATAATGCATAGTGTCCGTCTATGTGCAAGATATCAATCGCAATCTAAGGAAACACATTTAAAAGCCGTAAAACGTATTCTAAGGTATGTAAAGCATACATTAGATTTTGGATTGTTTTACCCTTAGGATGATTCATTCAATTTAGTTTCTTACCATGACGCTGACTACGCAGGATGTAAATGTGATTGCAAAAGTACTAGTGGAACATGTCACTTATTAGTACATTCACTAGTCTCGTTGTACGGTAAAAAGAAAAATACTGTACCTTTGTCAACAACTGAAGCAGAATATATCTCTGCTGCTTTGGCTTGTTCAACAAAAATTTAAATGAATTTGGATTAAAAATAAATAAATCTCCAATATACTGAGATAATACAAGTGCAATAAATATTTTAAAAAATCCAACTCATCATTCAAGAACTAAACATATCGATATACGACATCATTTTCTAAGAGATAATATAAGTAAAGAGAAAATTTCACTTGAATTTATAGAAACAGATAAACAAATAGCGGATATATTAACAAAACCATTAAACGAAGCAACATTCACTAAATTCAGAAGTGAATTAGGCATATGTTCACTAAGTGAGTTAGAGTAATTACATATACTATAATATATAAAATAACATAAGAAATTAGAAAAATAAAATTTAAAACTAAAGTATGTCGACATACATTTATTCATATGTCGACATATAACTGCCAAAATTTTAAATTTAATTCCCACCAAAATTTGTTATATTAATTATTTAAACCTTCTACTTTGACTTTTATTCTTCATTTTCATTTCTCTTCTCTATAAAAATTCAAAACTGAAAAAAAAAACAATGGCTTCCACTAATTTAAACATCCAAATCAACTCCGATTCGTCCGTTGGACTATCCAAGGGTCCATTTCAACAATCTACGCTTTCTCGTGTCATCAAAATCGAAGAAAAGATGGAGTATGCTATGCAAATTATGGTTGAAATACAAGTACCCCAGAATAGAATGGGTCAAGAGCAAAATTGGCAAGGGAAAGTAATAAGAAGCCTCCTAAAGTTTATAATGGATAATGAGGCTAATCTGATTATCATCGACGATGATAATCAAAACATGGATGAGGTGGAAAAGCCAGAGGAAGAACAGGAGGAAGAACCAAAAGAAGAAGAAGAAATGATGGAAGAAGAACCTCAAGAGACTTAGCCAACAATTATGGAAGAAGACGATAAGGTTGTATGTGCAGGAGAGGTCTTATTCGACCAAAATGGGAATGTGATTGAAAGGAATGGGGAATTTTGTCTTCATGATCCAAATTGTCCAATTCACAAATCTCTCATTGTCAAAACTAATTAGTGTTTAAAGTTTTCTTTGATTTTCATTTCTTTACGTTCTTACAATAAATCGTGCTTGTATAAATTCATGTATCTGTACAAACTCAAGTTTAATGCAAAAATTGTTTATATTTATAAGATATGTGTTATAATTAATTATAACTTTATAAATATCAATTAATATGGATATATGATTAAGGGGGAGTATAAATTATCAAACGAATATTTTACTTAGTGGAGTTTTCTACTTTGAATTGGTTATAGATTAAGGGAGAATATCATAATAGGATTAGTTACTTAATTTCTTATTGAGTCGTTTTAGAATTTCATTTTGATAATGCCAAAGGGGAGAAATTATAAATTATAGACATATTTTTATAGGATTCATATAGACAGGGGAGTATTTGAAGGATCATCATCAACATGCATATACAGGTATGATATTTTATAAACTAAGGTTGTCATCATCAAAAAGGGGGATATTGTTGGAGAATGGAGTTTTGATGACAACAACCTTATTTCAATATTAGTCGATTATAAAATATATGCTAACATTTTTGTCTAATATATATGTATATATATATATGCACATATGCAGGATTTATATACAGGAAATATTACTGAAGACTGTACAGTTTAAAGATATTAGAGATTCAGAATTCAGAGATATTTCAAGACTCATGAATATTCAAGATTTCAAGAGTTCAAGACCAATATAGTTATAGAGTCTAGATTATGTAAGACTCTAAATAGCACTCCAGGTTCAAATTCAAATTCTGTTTTTAAATTTCAAATTATATCTTCAATCCTCTCTATTTTATTTTCTATCTTTTTTATTTTTCTTTCTTACTTTACTTTTGTTTTCAAACTCAAGTTTTATAAGTTTTATATATTTATATATATTTATATTTGATACTAATATAGATTTAAACTTTATAATTTTATAAATATGTTTATATAGTTTATCTTTATGTTTTCATTTGATTTCCTACTTTATAATATTAATTTAGAATACTATATTTAATTCAAGAATTTCCAGAATTATACTTATATCAAAACACTTGTTAAGCTTGGCGAAATCGGCCCTAGGCGCCTGCACTACTGCACCACCACCGCTAGCAGCATTAGGAATTGCTCCCCGAGCATCCCTAAGCATCTCTCGCATGAAGGTAGTAAACATCGTCCTCATATCAGGAGCATTCCCATTATTAGCTCCTCTACCAATACCCCTAGTATATCGGCTCATCGTTCAATCCGTAAGGAGAAAACGATTAACAATCTCTTCAGTGGTGCCAGTGTAGTGTGACTCCATCTTAGATATACTAATAGTATATATATAGCTTTTGAAAACCAGAATATCACAAATATGCTCTCTCATATACGTATACAATCTCTCCCTAGTGCCTTTCCCTAGGTTAACTACGCAACCTAGAGCTCTGATACCAAATGTGACGGCCCACCCCGCACCAGCCGACATTTCCAATGAAAGTGCGCTGTGCTAATGCCCGACTAGCACATGACGGTCGCCAAAGAAAGGAATTTGAACTAACGAGGAACCTGTCGAATGTCTCACAACGCACGGGATAAAATATAATAATAACATAACTTTGACATAAAATAGGTGAGACAGTGCATAAGATGAAAACTAAACCATCATAGCAGCGGAAAATCCAAAATACAGCTTATGTTTCACATCATCATTATTACAACTTTTAAAAAATTGTCTCTAAAGCAAAATAAGAAAGGTACACTACTAATGCCCAAAGTAGTGACCAGCAGCGACACAGGGAGAATATATGTATAAATGGTACGTGTAAGCCTCCTGCTTGTCTCCGGACATCTACTCGTGCATATCCACCTGACCTACCTCTAGTCTGCTCGTTTAGGAGCACCCAGAGTAATAAGAAGAGACATAAAACTCTGGGTCAGGCAAAAGTCTGGTATGAGCGATAAGCAACAAGACAAAACAATAACAGATATAATCCAATCATACCTGAACCTGTTCCTACAACCAAAGAGTTAGCATAACAAGATGTACAGTACTCTAAGGTAATACTATCGTAAAGTGTAAATGGGGTGGGTCATGGTGATTGCAAACATCAAACATTGCAATCATCCTCACATCTCTCACTCAGTGCGTAAAGCATACGATATCCACCACCCGATCACCTAATCCTTCGCTACAATCACTTTGCTCCATAGAGTCACTATGACCCCATTGCACTGATCCATAGCCACTAATCCGTTTCTAAGTGGTGAGCTAAAATTATGGATATCGATAACCCCTTTGCACTCATCCCGTAACAAAGTCCAATCGTGAAGTTAACTCGTTGGTTCCCATCTGGATCCCGAGTTCTAACTTCTCATTTGAACTTTTCATCTCGAGTTTTGGTCTCCTCCCGTTCGTGTTTCTTCAGTTCATAGCTCCAAGCTTCCGTTCATGTCCAAGCTTCGATTCGTGGTTCGCCCTCTTGACATCGACTCGTGACTCCTACTAGTGGCCATCGATTCGTGATCCCCCTTCGACTCGCGGCTTGTGACATCGTGACTCCAGGATCCGGTTCATGTCCTTCGTGATCGGTTCGTAGTCCTCCCTCTAGTTCACGAGTTGCAGTGGCGATTCGTGGTGTCTAGGTCCACTCGTGGCCCATAATTCAGTTCGCGATGCTCCAGGTCGGCTCGTGGGTGTTGCACCAGCTCGTGGCACGGGCGGTTCGTGAAGGGTGGTCTGATTCGTGATGGGGGTGTGCCCCACGATCGGGTCGGGTCGTGGCATGTGCTTCACGAACGGATCGGTTCAGGTAGGGGCGATCCAATCTGGTCTGGCTCCTGCATATTTTTCCAACAACTTCCAGCGACTGTTTTTACGCCACACGACTGCGTTTTCGACTATTCTAACTGTTCCAAACAATTACAAAACATTCCAAACAGTCATAGCAACATGCATAGTCATACACAAACACCAAAACAATAAATAATCATGATAATATAGATCAAACATGCCCAAGAACCCATGTTTTCCCCTAATCATGTTTAAGCATAACTAATGATAAGATTAAAAAAAACTTAACCAAACTAACCCAAATTTATAACAGAGACATAAAATAATGTTTTAGAATTTTACAAATTTTTCCAGATTTTTCTGAGTTAAAATTTAGCTAATTATCACTAATCACCCCTAATCAACCGTAATTAGTGAGAAACTATGCAAATCACTCACCTTTGCCACAAATAAATTATAGATCTGAACTTTGCTACTATTTTGGGTCGAATTCTAATGTAACACAGCAGCTCCAACTCTGATTTTGTGTTATATCCTCTTGATTTGATGTAGCTTGACTTAATCTTAAATTAGAAAGTGATTAGGAGCGATTTGGGATGAAATTAGAAGGTGCAGGCCATGGTTAGGGTTAGAGAATGTTTTAGGCGGCTGAAAAATGAAATAAAATTCGTTTCCTAACTGTTCTCAGCCTCCCCATAACCCTAATCCCGAAATGGGTTATGGGCCCTCTTGCTAATCACCCTAATTAGGTCCGATTAAGCTGTTTTTCACCTTCTAAACCTTGTTTTAGCCATATCTCCCAAACAGTGAGTCTGTTTGGCTAATGTGACCACTCTACGGAAAGGTAAACCATCATCCGAATCTAATGGAAGTGGTTTCAGGTCAAAACTCCTTATCAATCAAAAGTTATGGCCAAAACTAGATCAGCTAGGGGCAAAATGACCATATAAAAATAGGCAAAAATCATGAACATGAGAAATGACCCCAATAGTCGTCTCTCAAAGTTACATGACCATATGGCTTTGTATGTGAAAGAAATAAACATTCTACGATCCTTCGATACGTAGAATGCGGGTCGTTACACTTGTCCAGGTACAAATTCGAAAAATGATGTACCAGATGAATAGAGATGTTCGTTTTGTAGAAAAAATTAATATCCATATAACGATCACATACAACACTTGTCAGATGGGGTAATAATTTCTAAGTGCTTAAATATTTGTTTATACTAAATTTAGATATATAATTTATTTAAATATTTGTTTATATTTTACTGTTTTATTACATAGTACTGAATTATATATTTTTACAATTTACTGAATTCTAATTACGACGATTCCTATCGAAATCATATATACACCAAATCAGTTCGCGTGTTCGCGCCATAAGCACAAAACTCGTGTTCGCACAAATTATCCAAAACTAAGATCACTCCTAACATAATATAATCTTCATGTTTGCATAAATTATACTATTTGCAAACTCTATTACACATATACATTTAATACTAACCAAATCAACATAAACTAACGCAATCTACTAAATTAGAAAAAGATTCATTCGATAATAATTTGATCATTATGGTGTTTGATCATTATGGTGATAATATTAGCAATTAGGGGGTAACATGATGTAATATACATACACTAACAAGTAGGAATCAATCACAATTTGAATTAAACCTTAAATTAAAAAAAAATTAAAAAACAAGTTTAGGAAAATTACCATTATGGGTAGCTAGATTGGTGGAGAGGGGCTGTAGCATCTTGTAGATGGTGTCGGAGGTGGTTAGGGTGATGGCAGCGAAGTTGGAGGTGGAGGAATGACTAATTTATGGGAAAAAACATTGGAAATGGGAGAATGAAGCTTCAGGTCGCGGATTCTGAAAAATATGCAGGAAATTTCCAATGGCTTCCAACGACAACAAACGACAATTATTCCATCGGTTTCCAATGGCTCCAAATAGCTTGCTTAAAATTCAATGAGCCGTTGGATAAGCCGTTGACGATTGTTGGAAACTGGACGTTGGAATACACTGTAGTTCTAGTAGCGATTGGCTTATCAAATAAGTTCTAAAATATTATATACTTGAAGTAAAATTTATATTCCTCTAAACCCGTAATGCAATTGTTTATAAACATAGGTTTATAGAGTATAGTAAAACTCTACATGTATATAAATTAGATCTTTACTGAATATGTATGGGGAACTTCCTTTACCGCCATACCCTACTCCATTAGCTAAAACATGAGCGGAAGTAAGTTCATTTTGGAAAGTGATAATGTATACCCTAGCATATGCTCATTTATTACTAAGCTAAACTAAAACATAATCTGAGAATAAACGTACGAATGTATATTGGTACCTATTCATAACAAACATTTCTCACAAGATTGCCAAAATCTGATTTATTTAATGCTACATTGAATAGTGAACCTAAACTAAGTGTAGTTGCTCACTTGTTCATATAAAGGGTTCCTATTATTAAACTGAGAATTTTCTGATTTACAAATGAAATCTGTTACCATGTCTTAAATGTTATACAAGTATATTATTTTCAAGACTGAAAGAGGACCATACACTACAACAAAAAGGCACTTTCACAATAGTCAAATTGTGTCATAAAAACACATTAACATTTTTTCTTACATTGTGGTATCCATAGTTGCATAAAATTTATATTTTTTGCATCACTTGTTGAATGTTGTATAGACCGTTATACGTTATATATTTACGACACTTATGTACAATGGCAAATTTTCCATATATCAATTAGAAGATATTACGCAATGATCTTTGGATGTTGTAAGATGCAATTTTTACAATGTATTACAAACGTAAATGAATTTTCTCTACATCAATATAATTTTCACAAAATTTTGATAATATTTTTGAAAATCATAATATAATATTTCTATTTTATTTCAATTATGCTTAACAAATGTTGTAGATATAATTTTCATAACCTGTTCAAATTTCTGATCGAAATAATATTTATGATGTTTCATAAAGTAATCCATAAAACAAGAAGATATGTTTTACATAACATTTCACAGCAAGTAAATCTGAACCAGTACTATGAAATTCTAGACTCCTATATACACAATACGCATACATAGAAAATAGAACTTATACTTGAAGTAGAAAATGTAATCCTGCAATCCAAATCAATAGCTCAAACTAAACGTAATAATAGGTACATGGCTAGCTGTTCTTTTTTCCGAAGATCTCTCCACTCTTACTGCAAATGGAAGATTGCCTTGTAGTTTCTCCTTTCAGCTTTGCTGGAATCTCCAACTCACATTCAGTTGGCTGGGACTTGATAAATAATTTTTAGGCCTCGACATTTGAAGCCATGGTGGGTATAAATGCACTTTATATGTATAACTTCCCAATAAACTCATGTATATGTAGAAAACATATTACACTGTAAATGCTGCTATTTTATCTGAACCAGCAGTGTGAACTTTTAGGGATTAAAATTTCTGAAGTGTGTTTCTCTGCTACCATCCATGTAAAATACTTGATCAAACTAAGAATACTGTATTTTCGAGGATTCCTTTCATATAATATCAAAAAAATAAGTTTTTTCTAAAGGTATGCAACTTGTCTAATCTATGTAATCCTTGATTATTATGATAACTAAGTAAGCTTTGCTATTGCAAAGTACCATTTATTTATCAAGAATCCCGTGGTCCAAGAGCTGAAAACTAGAGTAAGCCAGTTATATAGTTAAACTTAAATTCATTTGCAGAAAACTAAAACTTTAAATGTGCTTAATTTTTTTCTAATTATCCATTTAAACCGACCACTCTTTCCTAGTTATTATATGTTAGCACTGACTAGGCCTCTATTGCCTATAATTCTAGATTGCACAAAATGAACATACTTTACTACTTTAGTACACGTTACGTTTAATTGAGCCTCTAGTTCTACATAGGACCAGAAAATCCAAATGGTACCTTCGCTCAATCTGAGTATAATGGACTGAAGAAGCTTATATTTAAAAATATGTAACTAATAACTGAGGAAGAAAAATAATAAAATGTTGCATCGCAGAAAACAAATTTGAATAGCCACACTTGTAGAGCTCAGTGATAATCCTAGTGGAGCACATTTGGTTCTTACATCATTTACATAATGCAGATTGCGTGGCTAAAATAAATAAGGGAAATAATGATGATCTAAAATTTCATGTATCATACACATAACGCATATGTCATATACAGTGTTCAACAAAAATCTTGGTGGAGCGCATTTCAATCAAAATATTAATTTATACACACACAGAGAGTCTAATATACTAAATCAATGAAAAACATTGAAAGTTTTGTTGTTTGTTGGATTATACCGGAAAAGTAATACAAAAGATATTGAGTATAGGCTAGAATTGTGACACGGGTGGCTCGGTCAAATATCTAAGTATATCTACAATCAAGAAATGTAGCATGGACTTTTAGTATATTTTTACATGGATAATAGATATAGGATAGAATGGGACAAGACATTAATTGAATACAACCAACATGAGGTTTATGAACTCAGGAAAAAATAACTGAGTAGCTCATTAAAAGTACAATCATGTCATGTCATTATGAGTTTTGACATCTACATAATATATATTAGCATGGCGTGTGTGGGATGGAAAAGAGTAAGCCATGCAAACACTCGCAAGTTCCACAACTAATAAAGTACGCCCGAGTTAATTATCACAAATGTAAATAACGTATGAAACGATTTGAAATCCCCCAATCTCCGAAGAGAAGGGAAAGGCCGGATTGAGTTGAGAACACGACAAATCAGTACGCAAACGTAAGAACATTCCATTGTTATTACTACAATTACATCAAAGAACAAGAATAACGGAGTATGGATAAATATTACCCATTGTAAAATATCATAGATTTAATTTACTAAGCAGCGGAAAATAATACATAACACAATTGAAAGAAATACACGGATACAAAGCTTTCTGAATATAGCTCCAACTGTAAATCCAGGATCCTGTATAAAGAAAAATCTGCAAAACCAAAACTATTTGCTGCCCGTGTGGAAAATTGGGACACCCAGAGTTTAGGTTAAAACAATAAACTCCAGGTCAGTCATGTGACTGGTGTGAGAACTCAAACAGTTATATAAAACTTTACTTTAAAATTAGGTAAATCAAGGGACCACGTCGTCAACGGGTTTACCCCCATGAATACCAGTGCATAAAACAAACGGCGTAATGCTAATCAAAGAAAATGAAGCTATTATAAGACTCAGGTCCCATCACACAATGCAACGCAAGCCGGAGGATAGAGTTTTCCCTTATAATAGCCAAAGAATGCTTGGTAAGTTTAAAACAAATCATTTGATACTACTATAGAGAAAACTAAAACGACCCAGAACTCGCCCATACGGGAAAGCCCGGATTAAATTGAGAACACGACAAATCCAAACACAAACAGAAGAACATTCCATTTCTTATTACAGCAATTACATCAGAGTACACGAATATAACAGAGTATGAATAAACTATGTACATTTGATAAATATCAGAGATTCGAATTACAAAGCAGCGGGAAAATAATGCGTAACACAACTGAAAGAAATACACGGATACAGAGCTTTTCGAATATAGCTCCAGCTATAAACCAGGATGCTGAGAAAGTAATATCTGCAAAACCAAAACTACAAGTTGTCCATGTGGAAAATAGGGGCACCCAGAGTTTAGGTTAAAACAATAAACTCTAGGTCAGTCATGTGACTGGTGTGAGAACCAAAATAGTTATTTAAAACTTTACTTTTAAAATAAAGCAAATCAAGGGACCACGCCGTATAATACGAATGGGTTTTCTCCCAAGAATACCAGTGCATAAAACAAACAGCGTAATGCTTTTTGGGAAAACGAAGCTATTACAAGACTCAGGTCCCATCACACAATGCAACACAAGCCGGAGGATAGAGTTTTACCTTATAATAGCCAAACATGCTTGGTACATTTAAAATAAATCATTTTTATATTTCTATAAGTGTAAAGTGTATAAAACAAATTCAAATATAAATGTATCAATAAAAGATGGCATAGTATCCCATGCTACAATGTCGCCAGACTAGTTCTGCAATTTAAAACCGAAATGCCACGTATTAGAAATTGGATTCCATCTATGAACCAAGGCAAGAGATCGTCCTTACCGAATTCGAGACAATCTAGCCTACCATGTCTCCGGACCCAGACTCAGGTGAGCCCTTAGGAGCAGCAAGGCCAGTCCACTCTTATGTTTGAGGATTAGTAATTCCTTTCCCCGCCCTATGGAGCGTAAGTCTGGTCAGTATGTCGACCATATCCATCCATCGACCCCGTAGTGACCGATATATCTGAGGTACCTCGCTTTCCAACATCCACATAAGTATAAATGTCTGGGTTCCATACCATGACACCACTCCTAGCTAGAAACAAAATGCATGTCCTCCCTGCCATCCTTCTCCCGTTTCTGGTTCATACCGGGGAGTGAAGCTCGCGAATTAACGCTACACAAAGCTATGCTATTTAAAGCCGTGCTTTGATCATCAACCACAAGGCCCTTCTTTTGAACAAAAACCTTGATCATTTGCATCTCAGCATGCCACACTGACAATTCATGCCATGCGACTGATGTCTATCGATATATAACCTCTAAGTCGTACGTCTTAGAGAAGGGTGTTAAGCAAGAGAATAAATTCTCCGCCACCAAATTGAGATATATTTAATAGCAACTAATTGGTTTTGTGATGAACTAAAATGTCAAACACATAATACATTTCGAAATCATTCCGACATCATCGGGTTTAGCCCTCGAAATCCTATCTGTTTTATAAAACATTCCCTATCCAAAATCGGGAATACATTTCTTTTCACTTAAGAAAAATATCATTTTGAAATCATTCATTAAATTTGAAATGAACTCAACAACATCGCTAAACATCTCATAGTCAAATCGTGAAGGGTATCAAAAGATGTTAGCATATAAATATTTCTACCCAACCCAATGCTAAATGTAAAAGCATATTTTGCTCATAAACTGGTCGAGCACAGTCCAAACAACCAATCAATCACAATTAATATCAGCAACCAAGTATATTTGGTTTATACCACACCTTATGTTTCAATAAATTTAATTACCATTCAATCCTTCACATCTAATTAAAGATTTATTAAAACTCTTCTTCATTTTTAATCCCTAAAATCATTACTTAATGATTGTTCAACTTTCTAGAAATTAATCCTGACGTTACTCGGGTTAAAGAACAAATGTTATTTAAAACACAATGCATGATAAACCCAAAATCATCTTCCATTCAAATGGAACTTTTACGGAAATCATAACAGTATATAATCAATATAAATTTCCATATCAAATCAATACTATAAATGGAATAGCGGCAAGGCTTTCTAAATTCCATAAATAATAACAGTCTTCCTTTGCAGAAGCTCATCTCGATTATTACCAAATCGAATTCCATTCAATTCCAGTTTAATATTTTAAATTGGAAAATTTTACTCTGGAAAATTCCATTAATCTTATTTAAAAGATTATAAATTCCAAATCATATCTTCATTGTTACCCAGATTTAGTCATTTAAAACATCGCTCACAATAAATCAAAAATCCAATTTCAATCCAATTCCAATTAAATATTAATTAATTGGTAAACTTCTCTAAATCTTATTTAAAAGATTTATTCCATTCTCAACCGGGTTTAAGAACAGTGTTAATAAAGACACCATTCACGACAAATCCAAAATCCACTTTGATATTAAATACAAGGTGTAATGACCCGCATTCTACGCATCATAGGATCGTAGAATATTTATTTCTTTCACATACGAAGTCGTATGGTCATGTAACTTTGGGAGACGACTATTGGGGTCATTTCCCATGTTCATGATTTTTGCCGATTTTTAAATGACCATTTTGCCCCAGCTGATCTTGTTTTCGCCATAACTTTTGATTGGAAAGGAGTTTTGACCTGAAACTACTTCCATTGGATCCAGATGATGGTTTACAATTCCGTAGAGTGGTCATATTAGCCAAACGGACTAAATGTTTGGGAGATATGGCTGAAACAAGTTTCAGAAGGTGAAAGACAACTTAACCGGGCTAAATGAGGTGATTAGTAAATGGGCCCATAACCCATTTCGGGAGTAGGTTTATGGGGAGGCTGAAATGAGTTAGGTTTTCATTTCATTTCAGTTTTCTAGCCACCATTTACCTCCTAAGAACCCTAGTAATGGCCTCCAACCTCTAAAACATCCCCAAATCACTTTCTAATCAAGGATTAAGCTTAGCAACATCAAATCAAAGAGGATTAGCACCAAAGCAAGGTTAGAGCTACTGTTAGACATCAGTATTCACGCCAAACAGAGATTCATTTCAGATTTGGTATTTATTTGTGGTCAAGGTGAGTGATTTGCATAGTTTTGCACTAATTACGGTTGATTAAGGGTAATTAGTGAAGATTAACGAAATTAGACGTGATAAAATTTTGGAAAAATATTTATAAATTTGAAAAAAATGTTTTATACCTTTGTTAGAAATTTGGTTTAATTTGGTTAAGTTTTACTAATCATATCATTAATTTTGCCTAAACATGCTTAAGGGAAAATATGGGGTTTTGGCTATGTTTGATCCATTTTACATGTTATGGCTGTTGTTTTGCTGGTTGTGGTTGATTATACATGTTGCTATGACTTTATGGTATGCATTGTTTAGAATGATTATAATGGTCGAAAACGGAGTTGAGTGGCGTATAAACCGTTGCTGGAAGTTGCTGGAAAAGTGCAGGAAAACACCCGAACCGGATCGGATCGGATGGGAGCAGGGACCGACCCGAGGTGCAACTCCCGAACTGAACCGTTGTGAAGTCCTTCCCCATGATCTGCCTGGGAGCTCGTGAACAGAAGGCCAAAGAAGATCACCTACCGGAGTACTCTATCCGAACCGAACCGTGCCTCCGACCCGATCCGCCAGAAGACCTCCAACCTGAACCACTTATGTGTTTCCGATCTGACCCGGAGTGGAGAGGAGGACTCAAGCTGCTTGCACCATGAACGGAGACCATGATCCAATGGGATGACCAAGACCGATAAGATGGAAGGAGCACGACCCGATCCGACCCGAAGGAGCTTGTCACGAACTGAGATGTTGAGTGTGAACTGAGGATACATCGAACCGAACTGAACTGTAGATCGATGGAAGGACTAAACCGGTCCGGAGGAGAAGATTAAAACCCGAGATTCAAAGGTAGTCCAAGTGGGAAGTTTGTACTCAAGGTCCAGCTGGGAACCAAAGAGTTAACTTCATGAGTTGGGCTTTGCTGCGGGACGTGTGCAAAGGGGTTATCGATATCCATAACTTTGGTTCACCGCTGAAGAAAAGGGGGAATGTAGACGAACCAAAGATAAGATGGTTGGCCCATTTGGTTTATTGACTATGGACCAGTGCAGTGGGGACAGTGTAATACTTGTACGGAGTTTCCGTCATAGCCCCAAAAGAGCAAAGTGGGTCATAGCAATAGTTGTACGGAGTTGCCGTCATGACCGTAAAGATTTGGTGGCCAGGGAAATGGATATCGTATGCTTTACGCACTGAGTGAGAGATGTGAGGATGGTTGTGTGCTTGACTTGTTTGCCTTCACTATGACATACACACCCCACCCTCGTATCTTTACACCATTTGTTTTGTGGCACCTTAGAGTATTGTATGGTATGCAGTGCTAACTCTTTAGTTGCAGGTCCAGGTTCAAGTATGGTTTAGTATACCTGTTATTGTTCTGTTTAGCTGCTTATCGCTCATACCAGACTTTTTGTCTGACCCAGAGTTTTATGTCTCTTCTTATTACTCTGGGTGCTCTCACGAGCAGACTAGAGACAGGTCAGCTGGTGATGCACGAGTAGCCGTACCAGAGACGAGCAGGAGGCTTCCACGTATGATATATAGATATTCTCCCTGTGTCGCTGCTGGTCACTACTTTGGGCATTAGTAGTGAACCATTCCTTTCTTTTACTTTAGAGACAGTTTTAAAGTTGTAATAATAATGATGTGGAACATAAGCTGTATCTGGATTTTCTGCTGCTATGATGTTTAGTTTCCAGCTTATGCACTGTCTCGCCTGTTTTATGTCAAGTATGTTGTTATTATATTTTATCCCATGCGATGTGAGACATTCTACAGGTTTTCGATTAGCTCACTCTCTTCTTTCCTTTCTTTGGCGTCCGTTCTGTGCTAGTTGGGCATGTGTACAGCGCACTTTCGGTGGAAATGTCGGCTGGTGCGGGGCGGGCCGTCACACTTGGTATCAGAGCTCTAGGTTGTGTAGTTAACCTAGGGAAAGACACCAGGGAGAGATAATACGTATATGAGAGCGCGTATTTGTGATTATTTTGGTTTTCAAAAGCTATATATATATTATTAGTATAGTTAAGGATGAAGTCGCACTGCACTGGCACCACTATGGAGATGGTTAATCGTTTTCTCTTTACAGATTGAATGATGAACCGATATGCAAGAGGTGCCGGTAGAGGAGCCAATAATGGGAATTCTGCTGACATGAGGACGATGTTTACTGACCTATGAGAGAGATGCTTAGAGATGTTCAGGGGGCAGCTCCCAATGTTGGTATTGGTGGTGGTCCAATAGTGCAGGCGTCTGGGGCCGATTTCGCCAAGCTGAACAAGGATTATACTTTTCTTGGTGGGAAGCAGTTCCACGGAACGGAGTCGGTTACAGATGTTCAGGATTGGTTGGATAGCTGCGAGCGTATCTTCGAAGATTTGGGTATCGAGGATGCGATAAAGAGAAGGCTAGCATCCGGTCAGCTGCAAGGACGGGCAATGAATTGGTGGAATGCTATCAAGGCAGCTACCCACGACGATCAGATTACTTGGGATCAGTTTAAGGTTCGCTTTAGCGATAAATTCATTCCAGCTGCTCAGAAGTCAGTGCTGTTTAAGAAATTCTTGGAACTCAAGCAGAATGGCAGAGCTGTCTCGGAGTATATTGTCGAATTCAACACTTTGTCGAAATATGGGTTATCCCTAATAGATACTGTCGAGAAGAAGAACAAGAAATTCATAACTGGCTTGGATCAGTACTTGGGGGAAAGTCTTATTAACCACATCGATGAGACGTTTGAATCAATTATGGGGAAAGCATTGAGGTCAGAGAGTCTTTACCCTAAGTCGAAGATTGAGGTTGCATCCGCAGAGGAGCCAAAGCCGCAAGCAAGTGGTGGAGGCAAGAGTGGTCCTCAGAATAAGAGGAAGAAGAACCAAAATAAGGATGGCCAGAAAAAGAATAAGAAAGATGTTGAGTGCTTCAGCTGTGGTAAGAAGGGCAATTATGCTAGTAATTGTCGGGCCAAGCCAGCGGATAGGAAGTGCTTCAAGTGTGGCCAAGTGGGACGTCACAAGGGCAAGTGTCCGCAACCCCCTAAAGAAAAGCAGATGGTGAAAGCATATGCCCTTAATGTTGTTCCTTCTTCGTCGAATGCCCCAACTGCGGCGGAGAAAGGAAAGAATGTCGTTATTCAAGGTATGCTTTCTGTTTATGATGTTCCTGTTCGAGTATTGTTTGATACCGGAGCTTCCGGTTCCTTCATATCTTGTGACCTGGTAGATAGGTTGGGACTAGAGCCCGAGATTGTCGATAGACCTTTAGTAGTGACAAACCCGATTGGTGGTTCAACTAACCTTAGCATGATTTTGTCGTAATGTGGTCTTATCGAATCATGGATGCATGTTCGTTTGTGATTGCTTTGTTTTGGGCTTTACTGGGTTTGGCATTATTTTGGGAGTCGATTGGCTTCAAAGATATGGGGTGGTGGTAGACTGTGAGGGCATTTTGGTGACAGCTAGAGCGGATGATGGGCGGGGGGCAGTGTTTGGTGGTCTACCCGGTGATGGGGTAATGACTAGTTTTCTAAATTCCCTCGACATCCCGCATAGTGAGTTGTCAGGTTTGCCCGTGGTTGGCCAGTATCCGGACGTTTTCGAGGAAGTGACCGGGCTTCCACCACATCGAGAGATTGAGTTCCGTATTGATTTAGTGAAAGATGCCAGACCTATAGTGATGCCACTTCGTCGTATGGCACCAAGGGAGAAGCGAGAGCTCGGGGTGCAAGTCAGCAACCTTTTGAAGAAGGGATTTATCAGAAGGAGTGTTTCTGAATGGGGAGCACCAGTTGTGTTTGCTACCAAGGCAGATGGTTCCCTTCGTTTGTTTGTAGACTACCGCGAGTTGAATAAAGTGACGAGGAAGAACAAGTATCCTCTACCGCGGATAGATGATTTGTTTGATCAGTTGAGTGGCGCGAGAGTATTTTCCCAGTTTGATCTCGCGACAGGTTTTCATCAGCTTAGGGTGGAAGCTGAGAGTATAGCTAAAACGGCATTTCGGACGCCGTCTGGATTTTATGAGTGGTTGGTCATGCCATTCGGATTGACCGATGTGCCTGCATATTTTGTGGATCTTATGAATATGGTATTCAGAGATCAGTTGAATAAGTTTGTCCTTGTGTTCGTGGATGATATTTTGGTCTACTCGAGGACAGAGGAAGAAAACAAGGAACATTTGAGGGTAGTAATGGAGGTGTTGAGAAAACACCAACTGAAAGCGAAGTTTTCTAAGTGACACTTCTGGAGAAGGGAAGTGAGATTCTTGGACCATGTTGTTTCAGAGAATGGTATTGCCGTGGATCCTGCGAAGGTGGCTATGGTACAAGATTGGTCTACGCCCAAGAATGCAACGGACATAAGAAGTTTCTTGGGATTAGCTGGATATTATCGTAAGTTTATCCAAGACTTCTCCAAGATAGCAACACCGTTGATTCAGTTGACCAAGAAGAATCAAGCCTTCGTCTGGGACGAAAGGTGCGAGAATGCATTCAAGAGCCTAAAGGAAAAGTTGACATGTGCACCAGTGTTAGTCATTCCTAAGGGGAATGAAGAGATGATAGTATATATGAATGCATGTGGCACAGGGCTAGGTGCTGTATTGATGCAAGGAGGTAGGGTTGTAGCTTATGCAAGTCGGCAACTGAAACCACATGAGAAAAGATACACTACCCATGATTTGGAATTGGCAGTGATCATGTTTGCATTGAAGATGTGGAGACATTATCTCTTGGGAGAAAGATTCGAGTTGTTTACCGATCATAAATCGTTAAAGTATCTTTTCTCTCAAAAGGATCCAAATCTCGTATAACAAAGATGGTTAGAATTCTTAGCTTCCTATGATTTCGATATCTCATACACACCAGGAAAGGGCAATGCGGTAGCTGATGCATTGAGTAGAAGACATGCCAGTTTAGGGGCTATGTTTCTAGAATGGAAGCAATTGGAGTACATCGCTGGTTACAATTTCAGACCAAAGTGCGAATTGGATCCAGAAATGTTAGCAAGTTTGATGATTAGACCCACTTTGATTGAGCGGATTGGTTCCAGTCAGAGGAACGATCCTAACCTATTGGAAATCATCTCAAAGTTAGAGATGGGAATCGATGGAGAGATGAACATGTATGGGCTTGATCGAGATGGATGGCTTGGAAAGAATGGAAGACTAGTTGTACCCAATGTCAATGGATTGAGAGATGAAGTGCTTAGAGAATGTCATCACTCAAAACTGACTATACATCCCGGTGGTAACAAGATGTATCAAGACATGAAGCAGACCTACTACTGGGAAGGGATGAAAAGAGACATTAGGAAGTTTATATCCAAATGCATGAACTGCCAGCTAGTTAAAGCTGAGCAAAAGAAGCCTAGTGGTTTGTTACAACCATTAGAAATTCCAGAATGGAAATGGGAACAAGTGTCAATGGATTTCATTGATGGGTTACCAAGGACTAGATCGGGCCATGATAACATTTGGGTGATTGTGGACCGATTGACTAAGAGTGCAAGGTTTATACCCGTCAAGTCGAACAGGACGGCAGCTAAGTTAGCAGAACTGTATATAAAGTGGGTAGTGAGATTTCATGGAATACCCAAAGGCATTGTGAGTGACCGAGATCCGTTGTTCACTAGTGGATTTTGGAAGTGCTCGCAAGAGGCGTTGGGATCAGAACTACATCTCAGTACCGCGTATCATCCTCAAACTGATGGACAGACAGAGAGGGTGAATCGAGTGTTAGAAGATCTCTTGAGAGCTTGCATACTGGATTTTGGTGGATCATGGGATGACCATCTGCATCTAGTAGAGTTTGCATATAATAATAGTTATCAATCCAGTATTGGTATGACTCCATTTGAAGCTTTGTACGGAAGACCGTGTAACTCACCATCATGTTGGTTAGAGACCGGTGAGAAATATGTGCTTGGACCAGAAGTAATAAGAGAAACATCAGACAAGATCAAGGCCAACAGCGAATGAAGGCTGCCCAAGATAGGCAAAAAAGTTATGCTGATAAGAGGAGAAGAGAATTAAAGTTCTCCATTGGTGACTTGGTGTTTGTCAAGATTTCTCCGTTGAAGAGCGTGATACGATTTGGCAGGAGAGGCAAGTTAGCACCAAGATTTGTTGGTCCATTCCCAGTTCTTGAGCAAATTGGGAATCTTGCATATAAGGTTGAATTACCAGAGAAGATGGCAGGAGTTCACAACGTATTTCATGTTTCCCAGTTAAGGAAGTTCGTACACGACCCAGATGTGACTATTTCACCTGATCAGTTGGATGATATCGTAGTTGAACCCGAGGCGGTTGGAAACCGCAAGCCTACGCATATTGTTGGGAACGATACGAAGCAACTTCGAAGGAAAGCGGTGAATCTAGTCAAAGTTCAGTGGGGCGAGAATGAGAAAGACTGTACTTGGGAGACAGAGGAGAGCATTAGGAAGACGTATCCAGAACTCTTCGCCTGGTAAAATTTCAGTTTCGATTTAGTCTTTCCGCATGTTAGGATAGGTTTGTTATCTATTTTGCATGTTTGATTGTTGTATATGATTGGTAGGCATGCGGGATCCTTTGTATGTTTTGGGTTGAGGAATTTCGGGGACGAAATTTCTTAAGGGGGGGGAGAGCGTAACGACCCGCATTCTACGCATCATAGGATCGTAGAATATTTATTTCTTTTACATACGAAGTCGTATGGTCATGTAACTTTGGGAGACGACTATTGGGGTCATTTCCCATGTTCATGATTTTTGCCGATTTTTAAACGACTATTTTGCCCCTAGCTGATCTTGTTTTGGCCATAACTTTTGATTGTAAAAGAGTTTTGACCTGAAACCACTTCAGTTGGATCCGAATGATGGTTTACAATTCCTTAGAGTGGTCACATTAGCCAAACGGACTCACCGTTTGGGAGATATCGCTGAAACAAATTTCAGACGATGTAAGACTGCTTAACCGGGCCAAATGTGGTGATTAGTAAATGGGCCTGTAACCCATTTCGGGACTAGGGTTATGGGGAGGCTGAAATGAGTTAGGTTTTCATTTCATTTCAGTTTTCTAGCCACCATTTACCTCCTAAGAACCCTAATAATGGCCTCCAACCTCTAAAACATCCCCAAATCACTTTCTAATCAAGGATTAAGCTTAGCAACATCAAATCAAAGAGGATTAGCACCAAAGCAAGGTTAGAGCTGTTGTTAGACATCAGTATTCAAGCGAAATAGAGATTCATTTTAGATTTGGTATTTATCTGTGGCCAAGGTGAGTGATTTGCATAGTTTTGCACTAATTACGGTTGATTAAGGGTAATTAGTGAAGATTAACGAAATTAGACATGATAAAATTTTGGAAAAATATTTATAAATTCGAAAATAATGTTTTAGACCTCTTTTAGAAATTGGGTTTAGTTTTGTTAAGTTTTACTAATCATATCATTAATTTTGCCTAAACATGCTTAAGGGTAAATATGGGGTTTTGGCTATGTTTGATCCATTTTACGTGTTATGGCTGTTGTTTTGCTGGTTGTGGTTGATTATACATGTTGCTATGACTTTATGGTATGCATTGTGATTGTTTAGAATGGTTAGAATGGTCGAAAACGCCGTCGAATGGCGTATAAACCGTTGTTGGAAGTTGCAGGAAAAGTGCAGGAAAACATCCGAACCGGATCGGATCGGATGGGAGCAGGGACCGACCCGAGGTGCAACTCCCAAACCGAACCATTGTGAAGTCCGTCCCCACGATCCGCCTGGGAGCTCGTGAACAGATGGACAAAGATGATCACCAACCGGAGTACTCTATCCGAACCGAACCGTGCCTCCGACCCGATCCGCCAGAAGACCTCCGACCCGAACCACTTATGTGTTTCCGATCCGACCCGGAGTGGAGAGGAAGACTCAAGCTGCTTGCACCACGAATGGAGACTATGATCCGATGGGATGACCAAGACCGATCCGATGAAAGGAGCACGACCCGATCCGACCCGAAGGAGCTTGTCACAAACTGAGATGTTGAGTATGAACTGAGGATGCATCGAACCGAACCGAAATGAAGATCGATGGAAGGACTGAACCGATCTGGAGGAGAAGACTAAAACCTGAGAAGCAAAGGTAGTCCAAGTGGGAAGTTTGTACTCAGGGTCCAGCTGGGAACCAAAGAGTTAACTTCATGAGTTGGGCTTTGCTGCGGGACGTGTGCAATGGGGTTATCGAAATCCATAATTTTGGTTCACCGCTGAAGAAAATGGGGCATGTAGACGAACCAAAGCTAGGCTGGTTGGCCCATTTGGGTTATTGACTATGGACCAGTGCAGTGGGGACAGTGTAATACTTGTACGGAGTTGCCGTCATAGCCTCAAAAGAGCAAAGTGGGTCGTAGCAATAGTTGTACGGAATTGCCGTCATGACCCCAAAGATTTTGTGGTTAGGGAAATGGATATCGTATGCTTTAAGCACTGAGTGAGAGATGTGAGGATGGTTTCTATGCTTGACTTGTTTGCCTTCACTATGACATACACACCCCACCCCCGTATCTTTACACCATTTATTTTGTGGCACCTTAGAGTATTGTACGGTATGTAGTGCTAACTCTTTGGTTGTAGGTCCAGGTTCAGGTATGGTTTAGTATACCTGTTATTGTTCTGTTTAGCTGCTTATCGCTCATACCAGACTTCTTTGTCTGACCCAGAGTTTTATGTCTCTTCTTATTACTCTGGGTGCTCTCACGAGCAGACTAGAGACAGGTTAGCTGATGATGCACGAGTAGCCGTACCAGTGACGAGCATGAGGCTTCCACGTATGATATATAGATATTCTCCCTGTGTCGCTGCTGGTCACTACTTTGGGCATTAGTAGTGCACCCTTCCTTTTTTTTTACTTTAGAGACAGTTTTAAAGTTGTAATAATAATGATGTGGAACATAAGCTGTATTTGGATTTTCCGCTGCTATGATGTTTAGTTTTCAGCTTATGCACTATCTCGCCTGTTTTATGTCAAGTATGTTGTTATTATATTTTATCCCATGCACTGTGAAACATTCTACAGGTTTTCGATTAGCTCACTCTCTTCTTTCCTTTCTTTGGCGACCGTTCCGTGCTAGTCAGGCATGTGTACATCGCACTTTCGGAGGAAATGTCGGCTGGTGCGGCTGGCCGTCACACAAGGCTCTGAATAGAAAATAATATTGGTTTATATTCAATATCAAATCCTGAAACTAACGGATATCATAATGGGAATTACGATATCTATATCTTCCAAATTCCTCAATAGTATCCGTATAATCACGGAATCCAATATCGAAATATTCCGAAGATTATTTCCATTCAAATCCATTCCAACTTATTATTCTAGTTATTAACTCATTTAGATAAAAATGTAATCTATCTTTTCAAATGCGGAATTTTTCATCCAAAAATTTTCCAAATCATTTGTCATGATTTAACATAATTTTTCCATATTTTTAATAATTTTATCAAGGTCCCTACAGTAGGTTTCCAATAACGGCCACCGAACTGCATCCATAGCGACCTTTTCTGAAATTGATTAGGATATATCTCAAGATCTAACCATTCAAATTTAAATCTCTTATATTCATTGGAAACACCTTTTCAACGCGAACCCAACAGTTCCGGTTTTAGGAGAATTCGATGGTCGGATCTCCCGTTACATCAATTTGAAGTTAATGGTTCGTGAACGGTCGTTGCGCGACGCGTTCTTTTCAAGCCATTATGTAAATATATATATCGTTGATTTCTATTTAAAATGTATTTTATAAATTCGTTTTAAAAACTATTCCAACTTCCTTTTCAAATTTAAATCAAAATCAAATATTCCATTGCATGACAATTTTATACAGTGTATACATATGTTAAAATTTATATTTTTAACAATCCAATAATTATTCCATTACATGACAATTTTCTATATCTTATATATAAGGTCAAAAAAGAAAAGCAAACAAATAATTATTTCATACATGACCATTTTATATATTGCATATACATGTTAAAAATTATATTTTTAACAATCCAATAATTATTCCACTACATGACCATTTTTCCAAATCACATAATCAATTTTATCGCATTTCAATTCTATACAACGCATATATACTTTATATAACGCATACATATTTTATTCAATGCATATATAATTTTCATACAACGCATATTTTTTTTCATACATGCATATATATTTTTCATAACGCTTATATATTTTATTAACTCCATTTCACATCACAATCACGATACAATACAATGAATTTAGTCATCCATAGTTTTCAAACAACAGTGAATGTAAGCTACCAGGCACCGTACAACATTTGTGATAATTAAAAACTGATAAAAATCAATACTGGCAGTTCATATATGCAGTTATAAAATAAATAACTGTACAAATATTTTAGTGAGACCAAGTCTTAAATGACCAAACTCTCCCTTTCGGGAAAGCCCGGATTGAGTTGAGAACACGAAAAATCAGAATGCAAAGAGAAGAACATTTCATTGCTTATTACAACAATTTCATCAGAGTACAAGGATTTAACAGGGTACGAATAAATAATTTACATCAGAAAAATATCAGAGATTTAAATTACATTTAAATACATAGTAGCGGAAAAATAATACATATCACAACTGAAAGAAATACACGGATACATAGCTTTCCGAATATAGTTCCAGTTGTAAATCCAGGATCCTGTATAAAGAAATATCTGCAAAACCAAAATTACTAGCTGCCCGTTTACATGACCCAAACTCGCCCTTACGGGAAAGCCCCGATTAATTTGAGAACACGACAATCAAAACACAAACAATAGAACATTTCTTTGCTTATTACATCAGAGAATAAGAATATAACAGAGTATGAACAAATAATATACATTTGATAAATATCAGAGATTTAAATTATACTGCAGTGGAAAAATAATACATAACACAACTGAAAGAAATACACAGATACAGAGCTTTCCGAATACAGGTTCAACTGTAAATCCAGGATCCTGGGAAAATAAATCTGCAAAACCAAAACTACTAACTGCCCGTGTGGAAAATAGGGGCACCCGGAGTTTAGGTTAAGACAATAAACTCCAGGTCAGTCATGTGACTGGTGTAAGAACTAAATACAGTCATTAACTTGGTTTTAAAGTAAGGTAAATCAAGGGACCACGCCGTATAACACGGAACGGGTTTTTACCCCAAGAATACTAGTGCATAAACAAACAACGTAATGCTAAAGAAGAAAATTGAAGCTATTATAAGACTCAGGTCCCATCACACAATGCAACGCAAGTCGGAGGATAGAGTTTTACCTTACAATAGCCAAATAATGCTTGATACGCGAAATTTCATCTTTTATTATTATTACAAGTGAAGAAATCAACTTCAAATATAAATGTATCAATCATATACAGCATAGTATCACATGCTACTATGTCTCCATACTAGTTCTACAATTAAAACTGAAATGCCACGTATTGGAAATTGGATTCCATCTGTGAACCAAGGCAAAGGATCGTCCTTACCGAATTTGAGACTCTCTAGCCCGAGCCTCAGAATCAGAACACATCGATCCTTGGATCTTTAGGTTAGGTCCACAGAAAGTGGATTAATAATCCCTGAACAATACGTTTCCCCGCCCTATGGGGCGTAAGTTTGGTTAGTATGTCGACCATATCCATCCATCGGCCCCGTAATGACCGATATATCCGAGGTACCACGCTTTCCATCATTCACATAAGTAAAAATGTCTGGGATCCATACCATGACACCACTCATAGCTAGAAGAAAACGCATGTTTTCCCTGCAGTCCTTTCCCGTTTCTGGTTCATACCAGGGTGTGAGGCTTGCGAATTAACGCTATACACAAAGCTACGCTATTTGAAGCCGTGCTTTGATCATCAACCACAAGACTCTACTTTTCTGCAGAAGCCTTGATCATTTGCATCTCAGCATGCCACACAGGCAATTCACGCCATGCGATCGATGTCTATCGATATATAACCTATGAACTCGTACGCCTCAGAGAAGGGTGTTAAGCAAGAGAATAAATTCTTCGCCACCAAACAAATATATATTTAATAAAGATCAATCAACACAGAATAAAATCCAATGTCATACACACATCCATTTACATGTTCGTTTTGGGTCTGAACGAAACCGGAGGCACCTTATTCCCCATCCCGTATGTCCAATACAGGAGAGATGTCCTCGCATATCTAGTCGATCTCCAAGTACATTTGGACGGTCACCACTTATTACCTTGTCTTGGGTGTACAGCTCAATCAAGACAACAGTAATCATCCAATCGATGTGAAGGCCTCCGGTCTTCAACCACCGTCTTCATCATTAACTTATCGTCGTATCAGTTATTCAGAATGGGTATAAACCCCGCCTTTCCGAATAACCCGCATATATTATAATCAAGTGATATAAACACACAACATACGCCTCATTCCAATCCAGAATATTCTTTTATTCAAATACTCTTTTCACAATTTAAACCAAACTAAGGTTTTCCAAACTAGTCCGGATTAGCAAACCTTACTGAAGTAATCATTTATTTTATTATCCCAATCCCAATCTATTCTTCTTGTGGAGCAAAACTAGTGATACTCCATATCTAACACCATTGTGTTATCGGTAAAGTTAATTACCATTTCTCGTTCAAATCTAATTAAAGATTTAACTATCGCTTGGAGCAAAACTGGTAATACTCCATTCTCCATCATTTCCCAAATTTGATAATTTAAATTATCACATTCCAATCTAATTAAAGATTCATTAAAACTCCACTTAGTTTTAATATTCCCAAAAATCATTATTAATGATTATTTAACTTTGGGAAATCAAACCTGCCACATTGACAATCTACACCGTACCATTGATCTTTGCCGATATATAACCTTTGAGCTCGTACGCCTCAGGCAAGGGCGTTAAGCAAGAGAATAAATTCCCCACCACCAAACAGATATATATTTAGCAGTGATCAACAAATACAGTTCGAAATACAATGTTAAACATGTAATCCTGTCTTTAACTGGGTTAAAGAACTAATGTCATTTAAAACACAGTTCATGATAAACCCAAAATCAAATTCCATTAATTATGGTATCTTCACGGAAAACAAATCAATATATAATCAATATCAATTTCTGTATCCGACTAATAATATAAATGGAATAACAACAAAGCCTTTTAAATTCCATATATATTAACAGTCTTCCTCCACAGAAGCTCACTTCGATTATTACCAAATCGAATTCCATTCAATTCGAATTTAATGTATTAAATTGGAAAACTTTAATTTGGTAATTTTCCATTAACTCTTAATAAAGATTTATAAATTCCAAATCACATTTCACGATTAATCGGATTAAAGAACAAATGTCGTTTAAAACGTCGTTCACTATAAATCCAAAAATCCAATTCTTTTATTCAATTTCAATTAAATATTAATTAATCGGAAAACTTCACTAAATCTTAATTAAAAGAGTTATTCTTATCTCAGCTGGGTTTAAGAACAGTGTTATTGAAGACACCATTCATGACAAACCCAAAACCCCTTCTATTATTCAATTCCAATTTAAAATTAATTAATTGAAAAACTTCACTAAATTTTAATTAAAAGATATATTCTTATCTCAACTGGTTTTAAGAACAGTGTTAATGAAGACACCATTCACGACAAACCCATAATCACATTCTTTTAATCAATTCCAATTTAATATTAATTAATTGGAAAACTTCACTAAATCTTAACTAAAAGATTTATTCTTATCTCAACTGGGTTTAAGAATACTGTTAATGATGACACCATTCACGACAAACTCAATATCTAATTTAATATTAAATATAAGGCTCAAATAGAAATTATATTGGCCTATATTCAATATCAAATTCTGAAACCAACACATATCATATGGGAAATAACGATATATATCAATCTTCCAAATTCCTCCACAATATCTGTATAGTCACGGAATCCAATATCGAAGTATTCCGGAGATGATTTCTATTCTAATCCATTTCAATTTATATATTGGAAATTTCTGGTTTTATTAAAAATCCTTTATAAATCCGATTTATTTTTGGATTTCAAATCTAGTTAATAACTAGTTCATTTCGATAAAAATATATTTTTCTCTTTTCGGACTTGGAATTTTTCATACAAATTCTTTCCAAATCATTTATTGTGATTTTACACAAATTATTAATATTTTTAATAATTTTATTAAGACCCTTTTAGTCGATTTCCATAAACGATCATCGAACTGCACTTGCAGCAACCTTTTCCAAATTTGATTTGGACATAATTCCAAATCCAACCATTCAAATTTAAATCTCTTATATTCATTGGAAAGCTCTTTCTGATACGAACCCTACGGTTCCGGTTCTAGAAGAATCCGACGGTCGGATCTCTCGTAATGTCAATTCGAAGCCAATGGTCGAATTTGAGAACAGTCGCGGCGCGGGTATTCAGGCCATTAAATATATATATTATATATATTTCGTCGATTCCATTTAAAACATATTTTATAAATTCGTTTATAAATTCGTTTTAAAACAATTCTAGCTTCATTTTCAATTTTAAATCAAAATGGAATATTTCTTATCATTAATATAAAAATGATAATATTTTCAAAATATCAGATTTCGAAATCTTTTCCTTTTCGATATTCATTATAAAAATGAATAAAATCGATATAAATATCGTTCGCATTAAAATGGCGCAAATCTAATCAACAGGGCTTCATATATGACAATATTTTCGTGTCCATCCAAAATCGGACATCAAAATCAGATTTTAATCCTTTACTGAACATTATTTTAAAATATTCCTTATTTTAAAATATTCGTTATTTTAAAATATTCGTTCTTTCCGAATTGGAATCAGACACAGTCAATTACCATATAATATTATTTATATGGGTTACATACAATACATGTACACAACTATAATGATACACAAGCAACCATCATCCAGAGTGCATTACACAACTGCATGAGCATTAAATATAAATAATTAACGCTTACAACAGTCTGTCAACCAATCTATTGATATAAAACTAAACAGTTGGGATTAGTGTTCGTCCAAAATCATCCCAGTACCCGTGTGGGGTTTCAATCAACAAACATTGAATATTATTTGTGCCTTTGGGGGATGTGTAAAATTTATCGTCCCAATCTATATCAGTTAAATGGGTGTACATAAACAAATCGTCCGATTTGTAAATGAATATTCATTTTCATTTTAGGAGAATTTTTATGCCTTTCATATATACGTTAAAAATTATATTTTTAACGATAAAATATTTTATTCAACACATGAACATTTTATACAGTTCATTTATACAATAAAAATGATATTTTTATTGTTCAAACATTTTATTCAACACATATAATCATCAAACACAATACAGTCCATTCAGTCCAAACAAACAATCAAGTTTGTACAATAAATGCTGTCATGTGCTACTAAGCACTGTCTGCATCCTAGTATATATTTAACTGTAAAATAAATAGAGTGAGAAGGTGTTCTCATAGTAGGTTTCCACCCCATCATTTTTATTTTTAAACGGTTTGGATTTGTATTTTCCAGAAATTCTAACGTGCTCCAAATTGGACACGGTCAGTCTTGTATTGAAGCTCTCGTCCCCACGATCGCATTGGATCCAGTTTCGTTCAATTCCGCCCTCGTATTGAAAAGTTATGACAGTAAACGCATTAATTACATTTCCAAGTAATTAAAATGGAATTAATTTAAGTAAATTCCCTAATTAAGCTCATTCCCTTCGTTTAAACCAGAAAACCCGTCGTTCCCACGAAGGATCGCCGTCGCTTGTCACCTCCGACCGCCTGGAGTCGATCAGGATGGCCATGACACCGACCTACCTGTCACGCTCCTTTTCGATCAACAACTTGAGATTCGAGCCACCCTCCTCCTCGAAAAACGTGGCTGAACGCAAGCCCTTTGAGGCACGATTTCTTCTAGAATACATCACGAAATCGAATCACGTTGGTGTGGATTAGAAGATCTTGATCCACTCTTTGATCATCGCTTTATGTGCCTCAATTAATTCTTCTTAGATTTTTAGAAATTCGAGCTCGAATTTCTGAGCATTTCGAGCCCTCTAATTCAAACTGTCGACGGCTGTGTATTGGGGAGACTAGGGTTAGCACTTAGGGTTTTTATATAAATATTTTATTATATTTTAATTCGAAAAATTAGGGTTTTGTATCCGAACTCCAAATTGAACCCAACGACTATCGCCCATAGCCAAATATGCCCATTCCGGACACAATGGAATATGTTTTGTAAGCCAATTCTATCGTTTTAATCAGTTTTTTTGTCAAAATTAAAATAGAAATCAATGTAACTGAATTCAAACGTACATTTTTTATTTACCGGAGCCACATACTGACTCCAAAAATTCCAAAAAAATAAATCTAGCTATGTTTTGATGATACAGTCCTAACAAAACTAATATCGTCGAATTTGGAGACCGTTTGGAAAATGGCCATTATCCAGTCGATTAAATTCAAACTAAAATTACCAAACACGTTTTCTTTTTCCGCGCTCAGATATTAATTTCAAAAATTATGAAAATTGGAATCTAATGATAATTTGACATTCCGGATCCAAAAAAAGTGGTTTAGTTGAAAACGGAGGTCGTTTACAAAATGGCTATTTTTAAGGGCTATATATTATATTAAAATATATATAAATTCCATAGTGACTATTTTTAATTTTAAACTGGACATAACTTTTATTTTTTAGAGAGAAATCTCATATTCTCACATTCGTTAGAAAGTTATAGCTAAATAGATTCAAATATTTATAGTTTTACCGAAATTCGGTTTATATTAAATTCTATATATTCAATTGAAATTTAAAATCGAATTTTCAAACTACCGCGCCATTTCAAGCTTGTTTAATAATTGAAATGAATTTATACGTTCTAACTTCATTTTAAATAAATTTTTATTGCAATTATTCAAAATAAATCATTTTAAATATTTTAAATCCATTAAAATAGTTAAAATAAAAAATTTAAATTGGTTCTGAAAATCCGGGTTGTTACAATTGTGTTAAAAACAACTTCAAATATAAATGTATCAATCATATACGGCATGGGTACCATATATCATGTCGCCATACTAGTTCTATAATTAAAACTGAAATGTCGTATTGGAAATTGGATTTCCATCTATGAACCAAGGCAAGGGATCATCTTTCTAATTCGAAACTCTCTAGACCGGGCCTTAGGCTCAACCGCAACTGCACCTAGAGCGATAGGGCCGGTCCACACTTACGTTAGTGGATTATAATTCCTGAACAATACGTTTCCCCGCCCTATGGGGCGTAAATCTGGTCAGATTGTCGACCATCATAGCCATCGGCCCCGTAGTGACCGATATATCCGATTCGCCTCGCATTCCATCATCCACATAAGTAAAATGTCTAGGCTCCATACCATGACACAACTCCTAGCTAGAAAGAAACGCATGTCCTCCCTGAGGTCCCCTCTCGTTTCTGATTATCACCGGGGTATGAGGCTCACGAATTAACGCTATACACAAAGCTGTGCTATTTAAAGTCATGCTTTGATCATCAACCTCAAGGCCTTTCTTTTCAACAAAAACCTTGATCACATGCCACTCAGCATGCCACACTATCACTCCATACCGTACCACTGATTTCTGCCGATATATAACCTCTAAGCTCATACGTCTCAGAGAAGGGTGTTAAGCAAGAGAATGAATTCTCCGCCACCAAACTGATATGTATTTAGCAGAGATCAGCGAATACGATATAAAGGAATGCAATGTCAGACATACTATCCATTTGCAAGTCCGTTCTGGGTCTGAACGAAACCGAAAGCACCTTATTCCTCGTCCCATATGTCCAATAAAGGAGAGAGGTCCTTGCATATCTGGTAGATCTCCAAGTACGTTTGGACGATCACCACTTATTACCTTGTCTTGGGATACCTCCTAATCAAGATAAATCATCCAAACAATGTGAAGATCTCCGGTCTTCAACCACCGTCTTCATCGTCGACTTATCGCCGTATCAATTATCCAGAATGGGATAAACCCGGTCTTTCCAAATAACTCGCGTATTTTATAAACAAGTGCTATAAAAACACAACATACGCCTCATTCTAATCCAGAATATTCTTTTATTCAAATATTCTTTTCACAATTTAAACAAAATTAAGGTTTTCCAAACTAGTCAGGATTAGCGAACCTTACCGAAGTAATCTTTTATTTTATTTCCCAATCCCAACCTATTCATCCCATGGAGCAAAACTGGTAGCACTCCATATCTAATACCATGGTGTTATCGATAAAGTTAATTATCATTTTACATTCAAATCTATTTAAAGATTTAATTATCGCCTAGAGTAAAATTTGTATTACTCCATTCTCGATCATTTCATGAATTCGGTAAATTTAATTATCCTATTCACATTCCAATCTAATTGAAGATTCATTAAAACTCTAATTCAGTTTTAATCCCAAAAATCATTACTTAATGTTTATTCAAAGTTAAGAAATTAATATTATCTTTAACCGGGTTAAAGTACTAATGTCATTTAAAACACAGTTCATAATAAACCCAAGATCATGTACCATTAATTATGGAATCTTCACGGAAAATAGATCAATAAATATAATCGATGTAAATTTCCGTATCCATCCAGTAATATAAATGGAATAAGGGAAAAGCCTTTTACATTCCATATATAGTGACAGTCTTCCACAGAAGCTCACTTCGATTATTACTAAATCGAATTCCATTCCAATTTATTTTATTAAATTGGAAAAACTTTACTTTGGAAAATTCCCATTAAATCTTAATAAAAAGATTTATAACTTCCAAATCATATTTCACTGTTAATCGGGTTAAAGAACGAATGTCGTTTAAAACACAGTTCACAATAAACCCAAATTCACTTTCCATTTTATTCCAATTACAAAATATAATAGGAAACTCTAATAATCATAATTAAAAGATTTAATCTTTTCGCTATGGGGTTTAAGAACAGTGTTACTGAAGACATCATTCACGACAAACCCAAAATCCAATTCGATATTAAATATAAGGCTCTAAACAGAATTATATCGGCTTATAATCAATATCAAATTCTGAAACCAACACATATCGTATGGGGAATAACGATATATATCTATCTTCCAAATTCCTCCACACTATCTGTATAGTCACGGAATCTAATATCGAAATATACCGAAGATGATTTTCGTTCAAATCCATTCCAATTTATACATTGGAAAATTCTAGTTAGATTAATACCATTCACAAATCCAATTTATTTATTTAAAACATTGGATTATCCTACTAGTTAAATAACTAGTTCCTTTTGATAAAAATATAATTTTATCTTTTCAAATCTGTAATTTTTCATCCAAATTCTTTCCAAATCATTTGTTATGATTTTACACAAATTATTAATATTTTTAATAATTTTATCAAGGTCCGTACAGTCGGTTTCCACTAACGGCCACCGAACTGCATCCATAGCGACCTTTTCCAAATTTGATCTGGACGTATCTCCAAATACAATTGTTAGATTTTGAATCTCTTATATTCATTGGAAAGCTCTTTTCTATATGAACTCAGCGGTTCTGGTTTTAGGAGAATCCGACGGTCAGATCTCCAGTAATGTTCCTACGAAGTTAATGGTTGAAATTCGCGAAAGATCGTAGCGCGGCGCATTCTATTCAAGCCGTTAATATAGATATAATATATAATATATATTTCATCGATTTCCATTTAAAACGTATTTTATAAATTCGTTTATTAATTCATTTCAAAATGATTTCAACTTCATTTCAATTTTCAAATCAAATTTGAATATTTCTTAATAAATTCGTTTTAAATTCATTTTAAAACGATTTCTACTTCATTTCAATTTTCAAATAAAAATTGAATATTTCTAACCATTATAATATTAAAATGATAATATTATCAAAATATCTGATTTTGATTGTACACTGGATATTATTTAAAAATATTTGTTAATTTTGAATTGGAATCAGACTCAATCAATTACCATATAATTTCAGTTATATGGATTTCATACATCGCATGTATAAAACGATAGTGATAAACAATCGTCCAAAAATTCATACAACATCCAGAGTGCATTTTACCATTGTATAAGCATTAAAATAAATAAATAATGCTTATACAATCTGTCAATCCATCGATTGACATACAACTAAACAATTGGGATTAGTGTACGCCAAATATCATCCCAATGCCCGTGTGGGGTTTCAATCAACAAACACATATTTTATTTGTGCAGTTGGGCGATGTGTAAAATTTATCGTCCCAATCAATGTTAGTTAAATGGGTGTATTATAAACAAATCGTCCGATTTGTAAATGAATATTTATTTCAACACATGACTATTTTATATAGTTCTATTACACATTAAAAATGGTATTTTTAATGATTAAACATTTTATTCAATCACATGAATATTTACAACCACAATACAATCAATTTCACAACAACAATCAATCCAAACAAGCATCGATGGTTTGTACAGTAAATAGTGTCAGGAGCTACTAATCCCCGTCTACAACCTAGTATATTTTTAACTGTAAAATAATTTAAGTGAGAAAGAGTTTCTCACCTTGGTTTCGACTCCGCCATTCTTTGATTGCCAATCTTAAATTCTTTCCAAAAATCCAACATGTCTATTTTATAAATAACATACATAAGCTAAAAATCATATTTTTTATCTAACGAATAATTATTTCATAGCTTGACTATTTTATATATAGCATACATACGATAAAGATCATATTTTTAACTTTCTAAAAATAATTCCACAGTATGACTACTTTATATATCTCATATATAGTCTAAAAATCATATTTTTATCTTTCTAAAAAAACATTTTCATGTCATAAACTAGTTAAAAATCATATCTTTAATGAACTAAAAATATTTTCATTCAAAGAATTAGAATCGGAAAACTCACAATTTTCTAGGGTTTCGATCAAGAGAGAGCTCAAACCAATCGACATCAGAAAGCCACAAAGACTCGAAGGAGGAGGAGGTTGCTGCACCTCACGTTGACCGCCACAGTGGTTATGCTCTTGAAGTGGCTTGCGCGGTGGTGTTGTTGAGGGCTGGAGCTCGCGGTGGTGGTGCGAAGAAGGAAGCAGTGAGAGGGGGTGATCTACTGGTCTGCGGCGGACTGGAGGAAGGTGGGCTTGCGCAGGAGGGTGGAGGCGCATTGGGGTTCGCGCGGTGGTGGGCTGGAGTCGTGGGTTAGGTGCTGGGTTCGATTGAAGGGGTGTTGCGCGAGAGGGTGGAGCTGGTGGGGGAGAGGGACTCGCGAGCGACGGTGAGGGTGGAGCAACGGTGGAGGCGGAGCGATGGAGGGGGTGCCGATGGCGAAGGCGTCACCTTTTTTTCCTAAATCGGGAAATCGATTTTTGGGGGAAAAGGTTTATGTTTTAACATTGGAAAATATATATATGTGTATATAATTTAAATTTATTTTATTCCCATAAAGGTGAATTTTTATCGGCACTCTAAATGAAACCCAACGACTGTCGCCGCTAGCTAAATACCCTCATTCCGGACATAATGGGATACGTTTCGTAGGCTAATTCTACTGTTTCGATCGGTCTTTATCAAAATTAAAATATAAGTCCATGTATATTAATTTTAAACATACATTTTAATTTATTAGGCCACATACTGACTCCAAAAATTTCAGAAAAATAAATCTAACTATGTTTTGACGATACGGTCCTAACAAAATCAATTTCGTTGAATTTGAGGCCGTCTGAAAAATGGCCAATTTCTAGTCGATTAAATTCAAACTAAAATTACCAAACTCGTTTAAATTCAACACGCTCACATATTAATTCCAAAAATTATGAAAATTGGAATCTAGCAAAGATTTGACATTCTAGATCCAACAAAAGTGGTTTCGTCGAAAACGGAGGTCGTTTGCAAAATGGCTATTTTTAAGGGCTATATATTATTTAAAATATATATAAATTCCATAGCAACTATTTTAAATTTTAAACTGAACATAACTTTCAATTTATATTATGAAATCTGTATTTTTCACATTCGTTAGCAAGATATAGCTAAACAGATTCAAATATTTCTGGTTTTATTGAAATCCGATTTACTTTGAATCCTGTACATTCATTTGAAATTTAAAATTGAATTTTCAAACTACCGCATCATTTCAGGCTCGTTTTATAATTAAAATAAATTTTTACATTCTAACTACGTATAAAATAAATTTTTAGTCGTTGTTATTTAAAATAAATCATTTTAAATTCTTAAAATCCATTAAATAATTTTAAATTGGTTCTGAAAATCCGAGTTGTTACAATCTCCCACACTTTAAATCTTTTCGTCCTTGAATAGGAACGGAGGTGAAAGTTGTTTAACTAACCAACTCAACTTTCATTCTTTAACTTTTCAGTTTCTAAGAATTTTCTAATTTCTTAAAAATTTGGCTAACACCCTAAAGTTTCAAAAAATTTCGCCATAACCTCCTTTGTACATGTTGATATTTAAAACTGCACTTGCCTCACAAGGCCCTCATCAATCCAAAAGAAAAAGAAAAAGCCAACCGGCTAGCCAATTGGCTCATAAAATCATCAAAACTCAAGAAATATAGTATACATGTACCTATTTATCGGGCGTACAATTTTATTCCTCTACTTAGCTTCCCTGTTATGACCTGTTCATTATGTACACATGTATATATATGCAATTGTTATCAATTTTCAATTCAGTTCAATATTAATTAAATTTGGCTAAATTTACCTTTCGTTGTCATATTGGTTTCATTAGTGGAATTAATAATCATTCATCACAACCAGCAATCAACATTCAATTAGTGGATTTATGTTTCAAATATATAATTTTATACCTACTCGAAAATCACATTTTTAATGCCAAATCACAACAATATACTTTAACTATGTTTTGGTTCTCACACCAGTCAATTGGGATCATATCGATATCCCAATTTTGAAACTCGAACATAAATACTGATAATGATGCATTATTATCAAAATTATCCTCAAGCGACTAGAGTGTGATTATATATTTATCCAATATATTTGGGAATTCAGATACTCGTTAATGACACATATATTCAAAATCTTCATATACTCGATTGCCCAAATTCAATATAAAATAAAATATTCAAATATGAATAATTGATATAAAATTTTAAAACTAAATTTGATTTTAAAAATGAAACTCTTCACACTCGTTCTAGGATACTACTGACCCTATCTCTAACGAGTCATCCCCGTTGGATATTACTAATCCAACCTCTGATGAATTCTTTCGTTCGGTTCTAATGTGTCTTGTTCTGGAGCTCTGTAAACCAAGGCTCTGATACCAAACTATAACGATCTGAAATCCCCTAATCTCTGAAGAGGACGGAAAGGCCGGATTGAGTTAAGAACACGACAAATCAGTACGCAAACGTAAGAACATTCCATTGCTATTACAACAATTACATCAGAGTACAAGAATAACAGAGTTTGAATAAATATTACCCATTGTAAAATATCAGAGATTTAAATCATTAAGCAGCGGAAAATTATACATAACACAACTGAAAGAAATACACGGATACAGAGCTTCCGGAATATAGCTCCATTTGTAAATCGAGGATCATGTATAAAGAAAAATCTGCAAAACCAAAACTACTAGTTGCCCGTGTGGAAAATAGGGCCACCCAGAGTTTAGGTCAAAACAATAAAATCCAGGCCAGTCATGTGACTGCTGTGAGAACTAAAACAATTATTTAAAACTTTACTTTAAAATCAGGTAAATCAAGGGACCATGCCGTATAACACGGAACAAGTTTACCCCCAAGAATACCAGTGCATAAAACAAAAAACGCAATGCTAATTAAAGAAAATGGAGCTATTATAAGACTCATGTCCCATCACATAATGCACCACAAGTCGGAGGATAGATTTTTCCCTTATAATAGCCATAGAATGCTTGGAACATTTAAAACAAATCATTTGATATTATCATAAGTGCATAGTGTTAAAAACAACTTCAAATATAAATGTTTCAATCATAGACGGCATGGGTACCACATATCATGTCGCCATACTAGTTCTATAATTAAAATCGAAATGTCGTATTGGAAATTGGATTTCCATCTGCGAACCAAGGCAAGGGATCGTCCTTCAGATTAGAGACTCTATAGCACGAGCCTCAGGCTCAGCCGCAACTGCACCTAGAGTGACAGGGCCGGTCCATACTTACATTAGTGGATTATAATTCCTAAACAATACGTTTCCCACCCTATGGGGCGTAAATATGGTCAGTATGTCGACCATCATATGCATTGTCCCCGTAGTGATTGATATATCCAAGGTGACTCACTTTCCATCATCCACATAAGTAAAATTTCTGGGTACCATACCCTGACACAACTCCTAGCTCTAGAAAGAAACACATGTCCTCCCTGAGATCCTCTCCCATTTTTGGTTCACACCGGGGTGTGAGGCTCGTGAATTAACACTATACACAAAGCTATGCTATTTAAAGCCATGCTTTGATCATCAACCACAAGGCCATGTTTTCAACAAAAACCTTGATCACATGCCACTCAGCAAGCCACACTGTCACTCCATACCGTACCACTGATTTCTGCCGATATATAACCTCTGAGCTCATACGTCTCAGAGAAGAGTGTTAAGCAAGAGAATAATCTCTCTGCCACCAAACAAATATATATTTAGCAGAGATCAATGAATACAGTATAAAGGAATACAATGTCATACATACTATCCATTTGCAAGTCCATTCTGGGTCTGAACGAAACCAGAGGCACCTTATTCCTCGTCCCATATGTCCAATGCAGGTCAGAGGTTCTCGCATATCCGGTCGATCTCCAAGTACGTATGGACGATCACCACTTATTACCTTGTCTTAGGATGCCTCCCAATCAAGACATCAGTAATCATCCAAACAATGTGAAGATCTTCGGTCTTCAACCACCTTTTTCATCGTCTAGTTATCGTCGTATCAATTATCCAGAATGGGATAAACCCCGTCTTTCCGAATAAATCACGTATTCTATAAACAAGTGCTATAAAAACACAACAAACACCTCATTCCAATCCAGAATATTATCTTATTCAAATATTCTTTTCACAATTTAAACCAAATTAAGTTATTCCAAACTATTTGGGATTAGCGATCCTTACCGAAGTAATCATTTATTTATTTCCCAATCCCAACCTGTTCATCCCATGTCGCAAAACTGGTAGCAATCCATATCTAACACTACGGTGTTATCAGTAAAGTTAATTACCATTTCATGTTCAAATCTATTTAAAGATTCAACTATCGCCTCGAGTAAAATTGGAGGTACTCCATTCTCGATCATTTCATGAATTCAATAAATTTAATTATCCCATTCACATTCCAATCTAATTAAAGATTCATTAAAACTCTACTTCAGTTTTAATCTCAAAAATCATTACTTAATGATTATTCAAACTTAAGAATTTAATCTTATCTTTGATTGGGTTAAAGAACTATTGTCATTTAAAGCACAGTTCACAATAAACATGTAACGGCCGGGTTTTTCGACCCAGAAAATCAACATAAATACACTGTCAATTTCTCGAGCATCGAAAATACCGGGACATTAATAGAAGAATTTAGAGGGTGAGAAAGAAAAGATAGAACTAATAGAATAGAAGAAGAAGAAGATCACAACTGAACAGAATCAGAGTAACACGAAACTCGCAGCGGAACAAAATAAGATGTATTATATAACATAACTTTGAATACAAAACCTGAATTTGTACTTACATATCATATCAGAGTATAACTCATATACATCACAGCGGAAATAATCTCTACATAACTAATTAATGGTGAAGCCTTCTGTTTCCAGCTCCTCCAAGTGAATCTGTAAAAGCCTGAAACACTTGACTGCCCGTACAAATTTGGGCACCCAAGAGTTTAGGGAAAACAACAAAATAAACTCTGGGTCAGTCATGGGACTGGTGTGAGTAAATTCCAACCATACTGTTTAACTTTGAAAATCCTTTTCAAACAAGAAGATAATAGTAAGACCAGCCCACACATAAACATGGACGGTTTTTACCTTACTATAATCCAAAATACTTTGATATCAAACCCCAGTGATATTATAATAATGTCTACTCAATTAAATAATCAAGTAGCAGAACGCTTGCATCTCACGTTCCACATATATATAGTATAAAATCATAAACCGCAGGGCGCTTATTGGAGATTGGATTTCAACAGACAAGGTATGGGAGCACCTTCTGAATAGTGTACTCTAGAGGGGATACACTCAGGGTTCAACAAGAACGTCTTGCAACCCGGCCACACATGGCCGCTCACTCATTTAGCTTGAGTGTCGCGAATATATTGCCACCACGGTTGTAGGCCATCCAACCGTCATCCGAAGATACAGAATCGAAAGAAGTATAAATATGAATTTTCTCTAGATCGGTGACAATACACCCTGCTTGGGTATGACCCAACTAGCCATGCTGCCTAGCCCAACTTCTGTCATTCCCGGTTGTGAGGCTAGAGGCTACGTCTATCTCCAGAACATCTGATCACCATTCACTTTGAATGCCACATCGTCAAATCCGTAATCACATATTGATTACACAAATGCACACTGGGTGTAGAATAAAGAGAAGTTACCTTCTCCCCACCAACTTGGTATATCCGTACAAATCAACGGCGTGACCGTTGGAAATACTCTGTCAGACAGTCGTCCATACAAGTTGTCCTGGGACTGGACAAACAAAAACATCATTCTGGAACTGGACGATCCTTGCATTTAACTCCGTCTTCAATTATCTTCAGCATATCTAATTCGCAACGCTTACGCCTATACGGAGTGGTTTTCGGATAATATACCCAACCGGTCTCTCCGTATTGACACGATGGTCAAAACACTTCGATGGTCGGTTATTTAACTATCGAAGTAAAAACAAACATCCATTCACAAACACTGGCCCTTTTATTTAATACTAACTTTCTAGTTTCCCATATTTCTATAAACTCTTCCTTACTTCCCTTCATTTCTACTCTATTAGTTCCTCGTTATAAATCGGTAAGTGAATAAATTTCTAAGTATCAACCCCGAAGGCCGAAACCAACATCAGATTGACGCCTCGAAAGTTACTCAACTCAACCAACGTACAACGGGTTCTAATTTCTTTAAAACTATATCACCTTCCTTATCATGCTCAGTATATCTTTTTAAAACATTATAACTTATCGACTTACTTTGAAACCGTTATATTTTAACTAATGCTGCTATCTTTTCCTTTATAACTAATACAATACGCTGCTATATTCTCTTTTATAACTACTGCAATGCGCTGTTGTATTCTCTTTTATAACTACTGCAATACGCTGCCATATTCACATTTCATTTGATAAACTCTGTTTCTAAGTCAGGTTCTTATTAAATCAATATCAAGTTTATAACTAAATACTGATTACATATCCTATTATAATTTGTTGGTTTAAAACTAAATATTAATTAGCCTATCAGACTATAATTCCTAATAATGTTATTTAGGTTCATGTCGTATATATAAATAATATACAACAAACAGTACATACAACTATTGAGGAATCCGGTCGGATTCTTCCAACCGGTTTCCACATCCACAGATGTCAGTCAACACAATTTACACTAACTCTATACTAGGGGATATTCAAATCGATGGGATCAGTGTCCAAACTGATGGTGTGTACATATGCAACGATATAAAATATTTAACCAATTTAATTGAAATCTACCTAATCGACCATCATACAACATTCAAACAACATTTAAAATATAATTAAAATATTTTAAATAGAACAGAGTGAGTGATTTTACTCACCTTTGCGCGTTAACCGTTAAATAACGATTTGCGTTCAGTTGGTTATGTCTGTCGCTTTGATTGCCTAATCTGTACCTTGCCCCAAATCTCTTCAGATCGGTTCCCGTATGTAGCTTGCGTTCTCATGATTCCATCGTGATAAACAGATCGTAAACCAATCCTTCTCAGTCAGCTCATTATCTATCTATCCACTTTAAGTTGTGCTCCTACTCCAGTATTAAAACGCGAGCAAATACTTATTATAAATTTATCTTTTTTCATTTCAACTTCCTGTTCATAATATATACAAGCCCATCCGCATGTACTTGATCTTCTTCTTCACACATTAAAACTACTTCTTACCGCCCCCTCCCCTTAAGCTCCTCCGTCTTCCTGTTTTTAGTTTGGAACCATGAACCTTTCAAACCATAAAACAGCATGCCCACTTCGTCTTCGAGCACCACCACTTCTAACCGTTCATCTCACAACAGCACCTCGTGCCGAAGATCATCACCAAAGATCCGAGCTCGGTCCCCTACTTATCTATGTAAGTACACAGCATGAACTCCTCCCCAACGCTGTCACATGCGACAGAACAGAACCTCCCCTCGCCAAAAGACCACCATTCGCACATTGTTCAGATTCTCATGCACCATCACGTTGCCCCCATGCACCCGCGTTTTCCCATCCTTCTCGCTACCTCCATATTTTCTTCTATCTACTTTCGGTTTTCAGAAAACAAAACCATTGGTCCCAATTTTCGAAAGCCTTGAGCTCCTACTTCGACATGGGATTTGCAGGCATCGGCAAACATGCAAAATACCAGGCGTGTGACTCCCTTTACCCTCACAATTTCGTATACATATATCTCTTACTCTATTTCTAGGCTCACGCCATTCCCTCTCAGGTTTATTTCTTCATTTTTGTTGTTAAGAAGAATGATCGAGACCGTATTTATAGAGTTGAGTTCCTTCGTAGGCAGGGAATAGGGTAGACGAGCTTTAGATTAGCTGTATGGCTTCATACGTTTGCATTCGACTGTTCGAAAGTATGGTGCTAATTAAATGGTGGTAAGGTCTAGTATTTTAGGGAATGGATGGTGATTGGATTACACGAGGCAGATCTTTCTTTGTTATGAAGTAATAGGGAGTTATAGGGTCTGTGCGCCTATAATTTCTACTGTGCCTTCATACTTCATTTAATATGATTTAGAAATGGTATGGTGTGTTGATTTATAGAGGTAAGGCTGTTCTTTGGTAAGCGAGAATAGGTAATAGGCGTCGACAGCTTTTGTCTCTTCCAGCGAGAGATATACATATTACCTAAGCTTTGTTAATATTGTTCCAAAAGTTATATATATATATAGTGAGTGAATTTTGTTTACCTAGTTCCTGAAACTACACTTACGTACGGACAGAAGTCAGAGTACAGTCGTGCTCAACGAGGTGTCACGGTCCCAAAAATATAATAATACCGGTAGATTGACTTATTCTGTGAAATCCCGAAATACCGATACAGGGTACGCAATACTCCAAATAAAAAGTTGCATATTTAATTAATTAAAAATTACAGTAAAATTCTAAAAATTAAATTATCGCTGCGCCTCAAAAGAACCTTGTCCCGATTTGCAACCGATATCCAGTTATTTCAAATAACCGTTACGGTCGATATACGATTTCATAGCGATTTTCTGAATTCAATATTTAAACTGATTTAAATATTCAAATTCAAACCGACAAAAATGCGGGACGTTACAGTCCTTCCCCCTTAAAATAATTTCGTCCTCGAAATTGCTAAGATAGGGAAAATGCTACAATCTCTGTTATAAACAGGTTAAAAATCTTTTTGGTTTACTTCATAATTTTATTTTCAACTAAACTGATTAATTCCAATTAAAATATTAATTTCTTCTTATTACCGAATATTTTCAAAATTTCTGAAAGTTTCCTAACAGCTTAAATTTTCAGAGAATTTTGCCAGCATCTCTTCTGGACGGCTCATTCGGTACTACAACAACTTGCCACTCTGGGCCCTCTCCAATCCAAAAGAAATCAAACAGCCAAACGGCTTGCCCAAACCGACTCATAAAAATCTCATACTCGTATATAAACGTGTACCTTTGTGTCAGGAATTCAATTCAACTTTTTCATCTGCTATCAACTCCGCATATATTCATGCATTCCGATTGACCTCCAACCTATCCAGTTATTCTCCAATACCCAGGCCAAGTTCCATTTCATACTTCAAATTCCAAACTCACTTCCAACTCTTAATTCATCAATTCAACTACTTTGCCAAGTCAAATTCTTATTCCAGTACGATTTCCACTTACCTGGCTTCACTTTAACTCCAATTTTATTTGACTTAGTCAAATTCTCTATTTATTTACTTCATAAGTAAATTTTAAATTTCAGGATTCAAATTTCTGGGGTTTTTATTTCAAATCAGTTTGATATCATATATATTACATATAATAATAGCAATTCGAAACATTTGAATATTTTGAACAACTTGTTTCTCAAAACAATTCCAAAACAAAATCTTTGGTAGTAATCCGTCACTTAGCAACTCGAAAATGAACACCGATAATGCCGCGGTTCATCACCGGAATTATTTTCCAGCCATCAAAGTGAGTTCAATACTATATTACTTTTCAAAATTCATTTTGAAACACTTCCATTTTGAAAATCACTTCAAAATATCTTTCACATCATTTGGAAAACAAATTTTCAAATCTCCCAGGATTTTAAAATTCCCTTATATTTAATTCAAATTCAATTCCAATTCTTTTCCAAGTTTCCAGAGTTTTAATACAGATTTAATTCATCTGATTTGCATGTTATACTTATATAATATTTCGATTGGTCATTTATATCACTATCTCAATTATAAAACTTATTTGATCATGATAATGACCACCCATCCAATATACTATAATAATCTCAAGATACATACTCCTTTTATATCAAAATATATTTTGGGTAAAATTATTTCATTCACCCTCTTTTCAAAACATACTGTGTCGAATTACTCTGTTCAAGAGTTTAGAAATACCTATCGATTCAGTTTGCATTACTGTTTCGACCAGAATTCATAAACCACTCGACTGACCAGTCAACACAATATAAAACAGTTTTTATATTAATTTACAAATACGCGCTCATATATATATACACTCATACTCAATCTGGAGTATTTCTAACTCCATCTCTATTGAGTTATGCCACAGAGCCAAGGTAATACTTAACCTTATGCTCTGATACCAACTGTAACGGCCGGGTTTTTCGACCCAGAAAATCAACATAAATACACTGTCAATTTCTCGAGCATCGAAAATACCGGGACATTAATAGAAGAATTTAGAGGGTGAGAAAGAAAAGATAGAACTAATAGAATAGAAGAAGAAGAAGATCACAACTGAACAGAATCAGAGTAACACGAAACTCGCAGCGGAACAAAATAAGATGTATTATATAACATAACTTTGAATACAAAACCTGAATTTGTACTTACATATCATATCAGAGTATAACTCATATACATCACAGCGGAAATAATCTCTACATAACTAATTAATGGTGAAGCCTTCTGTTTCCAGCTCCTCCAAGTGAATCTGTAAAAGCCTGAAACACTTGACTGCCCGTACAAATTTGGGCACCCAAGAGTTTAGGGAAAACAACAAAATAAACTCTGGGTCAGTCATGGGACTGGTGTGAGTAAATTCCAACCATACTGTTTAACTTTGAAAATCCTTTTCAAACAAGAAGATAATAGTAAGACCAGCCCACACATAAACATGGACGGTTTTTACCTTACTATAATCCAAAATACTTTGATATCAAACCCCAGTGATATTATAATAATGTCTACTCAATTAAATAATCAAGTAGCAGAACGCTTGCATCTCACGTTCCACATATATATAGTATAAAATCATAAACCGCAGGGCGCTTATTGGAGATTGGATTTCAACAGACAAGGTATGGGAGCACCTTCTGAATAGTGTACTCTAGAGGGGATACACTCAGGGTTCAACAAGAACGTCTTGCAACCCGGCCACACATGGCCGCTCACTCATTTAGCTTGAGTGTCGCGAATATATTGCCACCACGGTTGTAGGCCATCCAACCGTCATCCGAAGATACAGAATCGAAAGAAGTATAAATATGAATTTTCTCTAGATCGGTGACAATACACCCTGCTTGGGTATGACCCAACTAGCCATGCTGCCTAGCCCAACTTCTGTCATTCCCGGTTGTGAGGCTAGAGGCTACGTCTATCTCCAGAACATCTGATCACCATTCACTTTGAATGCCACATCGTCAAATCCGTAATCACATATTGATTACACAAATGCACACTGGGTGTAGAATAAAGAGAAGTTACCTTCTCCCCACCAACTTGGTATATCCGTACAAATCAACGGCGTGACCGTTGGAAATACTCTGTCAGACAGTCGTCCATACAAGTTGTCCTGGGACTGGACAAACAAAAACATCATTCTGGAACTGGACGATCCTTGCATTTAACTCCGTCTTCAATTATCTTCAGCATATCTAATTCGCAACGCTTACGCCTATACGGAGTGGTTTTCGGATAATATACCCAACCGGTCTCTCCGTATTGACACGATGGTCAAAACACTTCGATGGTCGGTTATTTAACTATCGAAGTAAAAACAAACATCCATTCACAAACACTGGCCCTTTTATTTAATACTAACTTTCTAGTTTCCCATATTTCTATAAACTCTTCCTTACTTCCCTTCATTTCTACTCTATTAGTTCCTCGTTATAAATCGGTAAGTGAATAAATTTCTAAGTATCAACCCCGAAGGCCGAAACCAACATCAGATTGACGCCTCGAAAGTTACTCAACTCAACCAACGTACAACGGGTTCTAATTTCTTTAAAACTATATCACCTTCCTTATCATGCTCAGTATATCTTTTTAAAACATTATAACTTATCGACTTACTTTGAAACCGTTATATTTTAACTAATGCTGCTATCTTTTCCTTTATAACTAATGCAATACGCTGCTATATTCTCTTTTATAACTACTGCAATGCGCTGTTGTATTCTCTTTTATAACTACTGCAATACGCTGCCATATTCACATTTCATTTGATAAACTCTGTTTCTAAGTCAGGTTCTTATTAAATCAATATCAAGTTTATAACTAAATACTGATTACATATCCTATTATAATTTGTTGGTTTAAAACTAAATATTAATTAGCCTATCAGACTATAATTCCTAATAATGTTATTTAGGTTCATGTCGTATATATAAATACTATACAACAAACAGTACATACAACTATTGAGGAATCCGGTCGGATTCTTCCAACCGGTTTCCACATCCACAGATGTCAGTCAACACAATTTACACTAACTCTATACTAGGGGATATTCAAATCGATGGGATCAGTGTCCAAACTGATGGTGTGTACATATGCAACGATATAAAATATTTAACCAATTTAATTGAAATCTACCTAATCGACCATCATACAACATTCAAACAACATTTAAAATATAATTAAAATATTTTAAATAGAACAGAGTGAGTGATTTTACTCACCTTTGCGCGTTAACCGTTAAATAACGATTTGCGTTCAGTTGGTTATGTCTGTCGCTTTGATTGCCTAATCTGTACCTTGCCCCAAATCTCTTCAGATCGGTTCCCGTATGTAGCTTGCGTTCTCATGATTCCATCGTGATAAACAGATCGTAAACCAATCCTTCTCAGTCAGCTCATTATCTATCTATCCACTTTAAGTTGTGCTCCTACTCCAGTATTAAAACGCGAGCAAATACTTATTATAAATTTATCTTTTTTCATTTCAACTTCCTGTTCATAATATATACAAGCCCATCCGCATGTACTTGATCTTCTTCTTCACACATTAAAACTACTTCTTACCGCCCCCTCCCCTTAAGCTCCTCCGTCTTCCTGTTTTTAGTTTGGAACCATGAACCTTTCAAACCATAAAACAGCATGCCCACTTCGTCTTCGAGCACCACCACTTCTAACCGTTCATCTCACAACAGCACCTCGTGCCGAAGATCATCACCAAAGATCCGAGCTCGGTCCCCTACTTATCTATGTAAGTACACAGCATGAACTCCTCCCCAACGCTGTCACATGCGACAGAACAGAACCTCCCCTCTCCAAAAGACCACCATTCGCACATTGTTCAGATTCTCATGCACCATCACGTTGCCCCCATGCACCCGCGTTTTCCCATCCTTCTCGCTACCTCCATATTTTCTTCTATCTACTTTCGGTTTTCAGAAAACAAAACCATTGGTCCCAATTTTCGAAAGCCTTGAGCTCCTACTTCGACATGGGATTTGCAGGCATCGGCAAACATGCAAAATACCAGGCGTGTGACTCCCTTTACCCTCACAATTTCGTATACATATATCTCTTACTCTATTTCTAGGCTCACGCCATTCCCTCTCAGGTTTATTTCTTCATTTTTGTTGTTAAGAAGAATGATCGAGACCGTATTTATAGAGTTGAGTTCCTTCGTAGGCAGGGAATAGGGTAGACGAGCTTTAGATTAGCTGTATGGCTTCATACGTTTGCATTCGACTGTTCGAAAGTATGGTGCTAATTAAATGGTGGTAAGGTCTAGTATTTTAGGGAATGGATGGTGATTGGATTACACGAGGCAGATCTTTCTTTGTTATGAAGTAATAGGGAGTTATAGGGTCTGTGCGCCTATAATTTCTACTGTGCCTTCATACTTCATTTAATATGATTTAGAAATGGTATGGTGTGTTGATTTATAGAGGTAAGGCTGTTCTTTGGTAAGCGAGAATAGGTAATAGGCGTCGACAGCTTTTGTCTCTTCCAGCGAGAGATATACATATTACCTAAGCTTTGTTAATATTGTTCCAAAAGTTATATATATATATAGTGAGTGAATTTTGTTTACCTAGTTCCTGAAACTACACTTACGTACGGACAGAAGTCAGAGTACAGTCGTGCTCAACGAGGTGTCACGGTCCCAAAAATATAATAATACCGGTAGATTGACTTATTCTGTGAAATCCCGAAATACCGATACTGGGTACGCAATACTCCAAATAAAAAGTTGCATATTTAATTAATTAAAAATTACAGTAAAATTCTAAAAATTAAATTATCGCTGCGCCTCAAAAGAACCTTGTCCCGATTTGCAACCGATATCTAGTTATTTCAAATAACCGTTACGGTCGATATACGATTTCATAGCGATTTTCTGGATTCAATATTTAAACTGATTTAAATATTCAAATTCAAACCGACAAAAATGCGGGACGTTACAAAACACAAGATCACATTCCATTAATGATGTAATCTTCATGGAAATCAGATCAATATAGTAACAGTCTTCCTCCACATAAGCCCACTTCGATTATTACCAAATCGAATTCCATTCCATTCCAATTTATTTTATTAAATTGGAAAAATTTACTTTGGAAAATTCCCACTAAATCTTAATAAAAATATTTATAACTTCCAAATCACATTTCATTGTTAATCGGGTTAAAGAACGAATGTCGTTAAAAACACAGTTCATAATAAACCCAAATTCACTTTCCATTTTATTCCAGTTACTAAATATAACTGGAAACTCTAATAATCTTAATTAAAAGATTTATTTTTTTCACCATGGGGTTTAAGAACTGTGTTACTGAAGACACCATTCATGACAAACCCAAAATCCAATCCGAAATTAAATATAAGGCTCTGAACAAAAATTATATTGGCTTATATTCAATATCAAATTCTGAAACCAACACATATCGTATGGGGAATAATGATATATATCTATCTTCCAAATTCGTCCACAATATCCGTATAGTCACAGAATCTAACATCGATATATCCCGAAGATGATTTTCATTCAAATCCATTCCAATTTATACATTGGAAAATTCTGGTTAGATTAACACCATTCACAAATCTAAATTATTTAATTAAAACATTGGATTATCCTACTAGTTAATAACTAATTCCTTTTGATAAAAATATATTTTTATCTTTTCAAATATGGAATTTTTCATCCAAATTATTTCCAAATCATTTGTTATGATTTTACATAAATTATTAATAATTTTAATAATTTTATCAAGGTCCGTATAGTCGGTTTCCACTAACGGCCATTGAACTACATCCATAGCGACCTTTTTCAAATCTGATTTGGACGTATCTCCAAATCCAACCGTTAGATTTTAAATATCTTATATTCATTGGAAAGCTCTTTTCAATACGAACCCAACAATTCCAGTTTTAGGAGAATCCGACAGTCGGTTCTCCCGTAATGTCCCTTCGATGTTAATGGTTGAAATTCGCGAACAGTCGCAGCGCGGCGCGTTCCATTCAAGCCATTAATATATATATATAATATTTCATCGATTTCCATTTGAAACGTATTTTATAAATTATTTTATAAATTCATTTCAAAATGATTTCAACTTTATTTCAATTTTCAAACCAAAATCGAATATTTCTTTAAAAAATCGTTTTAAATTCATTTTAAAACGATTTCTGCTTCATTTCATTTCTCAAATCAAAATTAAATATTTCTTATCATTGTAATATTAAAATGATAATATTTTCAAAATATCTTATTTTGATTATACACAGGATAATATTCAAAAATATTTGCTAATTCTGAATTGGAATCAGACTCAATCAATTACCATATAATTTCAGTTATATGGATTTCAAACATCGCATGTATACAACGATAATGATAAATAATCATCCAAAAATTCATACAACATCCAGAGTGCATTTTACCACTGTATAAGCATTAAAATAAATAAATAAATAATGCTTATACAGTCTGTCAACCCATCGATTGACATACAACTAAACAATTGGGATTAGTGTACGTCAAATATCATCCTAATACCCGTATGGGGTTTCAATCAACAAACATAGATTTTATCTGTGCAGTTGGGCGATGTGTAAAATTTATCGTCCCAATCAATGTAAGTTAAAGGGTTGTATATAAACAAATCGTCCGATTTGTAAATGAATATTTATTTCAACACATGACTATTTTATATTGTTCTATTACGCATTAAAAGTGATATTTTTAATGGTTAAACATTTTATTCTATCACATGAATATTTACAACCACAATACAATTACTTTCACAACCACAATCAATCCAAACAAACATCCGTGGTTTGTACAATAAATAGTGTCAGGGGCTACTAAGCCTCGTCTGCAACCTAGTATATTTTTAACTGTAAAATAATTTGAGTGAGAAAGAGTTCTCACCTTGGTTTCCACTCCGCCATTCTTTGACTGCCAATCTTAAATTCTTTTCAAAAATCCAACGTGTCTGTTTTATAAATAACATACATAAGCTAAAAATCATATTTTTTATCTATCGAATAATTATTTCATAGCTTGACTATTTTATATTTAGCATACATACGATAAAAATCTTATTTTTAACTTTCTAAAAATAATTCCATAGTATGACTGGTTTATATATCTCATATAAAATCTAAAAATCACATTTTTATCTTTCTAAAAAAACATTTTCATGTCATACACTAGTTAAAAATCATGTCTTTAATGAACTAAAAATATTTTCATTCAAAGAATTAGAATCGGAAAACTCACAATTTTCTAGGGTTTCGATCAGGAGAGAGCTCAAACCATTCGACATTAGAAAGCCACAAAGACTTGAAGGAGGAGGAGGCTATTGCACCTCACGTTGACCATCATAGTGGCTTTACTCTCGAGGTGGCTCGCGCGTTGTGTTGTTGAGGGCTGGAGCTCGCGGTGGTGGTTCGAAGAGGTAGCGGAGAGAAGGGGTGATCTGCTGGTCTACGGCGGACTGGAGGGGGGCTTGCGCAGAAGGGCGGCGGTGCATTGGGATTCGTGCGGTGGTGGGCTGGAGTCGCGGGTTGGGTGCTGGGTTCGATCAAAGGGTGTTGTGCGAAAGGGTGAAGGTGGCGGGGGCGAGGGACTTACGGGCGATGGTAAGGGTGGAGCGACGGTGGAGGTGAAGCAGTGGAGTGGGTTGAGATGGCGAAGGCGTCGCCATTTTTTTCCTGAATCGGGAAATCGATTTTGGGGGGAAAGGGTTTATGTTTTAAAGTTGGAAAGTATATATGTATATATAATTTAAAATTATTTTATACCCAAAAAGGTGAATTTTTATTCGCACTCCAAATGAGACCCAACGACTGCCGCCCCCAGCTAAATACCCCCATTCCAGACACAATGGGATATGTTTCGTAAGCCAATTCTACTGTTTCGATCAGTTTTATCAAAATTAAAATATAAATCCATGTATGTTAAGTTTAAACGTACATTTTAATTTATCGGGGCCACATACTGACTCCAAAAATTCCAGAAAAATAAATCTAGCTTTGTTTTGACGATACGGTCCTAACAAAACCATTTTCGTCGTATTTGGAGGCCATCTGAAAAATGTCCAATTTCCAGTCCATTAGATTCAAACTGAAATTACCAAACGCGTCTAAATTCACCATGCTCACATATACATTCCAAAAATTATGAAAATCGGAATCTATCAATAGTTTGACATTCCAAATCCAAAAAAAATGGTTTTGTCAAAAATGGAGGTCATTTGCAAAGTGAATATTTTTAAGGGCTATACATTATTTAAAATGTATATAAATTCCATAGCGACTATTTTAAATTTTAAATTGGACATAACTTTCAATTTATATTATGAAATCTAGACTTTTCACATTCGTTAGAAAGATATAGCTAAACAGATTCAAATATTTTTGATTTTTCTGAAATTCAATTTATTTTGAATCCTACGCATTCATTTGAAATTTAAAATCAAATTTTCAAACTACCCCGTCATTTCAGGCTCCTTTTGTAATTAAAATAAAATTTTACATTCTAACTACGTTCAAAATAAATTTTTAGTCGTTATTATTTAAAATAAATCATTTTAGATTCTTAAAATCTATTAAAATAGCAAAAATAAATTTTTTAAATTGGTTCTAAAAATCCGGGTTGTTACAATATACCTGGAAAAGATGCATGTGAGATCACAATGAATCGGCAAAGCGCTGGCTTGAATGTTGAGACGGCTAAGTTGGCTTTGTCCAGGGGACTACAGGGTTATATACGTAAGACGAACAGTGCTTCGTATAATTATTCATTTGATATGCATAACCGATCACTATCAATTGCTATATTGCATAAACTTATTAAACAATACAATAACAATAACAGTGCATGATAAATGACTGGAGTTAATCATCTAATTTTATAGAATACCATACAAGGATTTAAAATAAATTATTTATTTATTATAGGTCGATCCACAATTTTGTTAGGACCATAAGATGCACAAAGTACAAACTATCATTTTGTTGAAGCATGCATACTTTTATTTCCAACAAAAACTAAAATTTTCCATATATGGAGCGGAGCATGCTACATACGCCACATGAAAACATAAACATAATGCTTGATATTTACACTTTTTTCATTTATGATAAAATGTAATATCTTGATCTCTTTGCTTAACTAACCTTGGATATATTAATATGTCACCTTCCAGGTGTTCAATTTAGATACAACTATTTTCATATATTTTATGGGTAGTTTAATTCAACTGAAACAAATATCGGGTTATTTTTAGTGTAAAAATTGGTCAACTAAGAATCAGACGCTATAAATAAAATGGAAACATCATCAAATAGTTGTTGAAGGGGCGAGTCATACAGCTGCAATCACACAAGCATGCTAACACTCTTCAGCTGCCTAAAAACGTTGTAAGTCAGTTAGGAATTTTGACAAACACGAAACGTAAATGAAGAAGAAAATTTAAATTGTATGAAGAACCAATATGAACTAATGATAGAGGGCAATAACGAATCATTACCGTTAATAGAAAACTTGAATGTGGAATAACCAATGAAAAGACCAAGAATCTCCCATTCATTAAATAAAACAAAGAACGAACCACCAAAACATATAAATTGCAAAAAAAAGCATCATAAACGATGCTAAAAAAGAGCATTGGACTACTTTTAGAGTAAGACGGAGATTTTTTTGAAAGCTTTCGTTAAGGATAACTTACTGTAATGGAATTAGATTTGAGATAATGGAATAAATGCTATTAATATGGGAGAGGAGAAATCAATTTTGGGGTTGAAAAAAATAGTGAAAACCGAAGAGAAGAATTTTCCTAGTGAATCAGAAAGGACAAGTTAAACTAATAAAATAGTGGTCAGCTTTTCCTAATGTAGTGTGCTCTAACACAATGACAAAATGATTAAAACCCGATCCTATACAAATTTTATTTTGAGACAATAAATATGGACATAGCCCAATGAAGTGAATCGTGTGCATCCTTTTCACTTCTAATTTATACTAACTTCTATCTTTACATTATGATGTTATCTAACTCTTTATTTTAGTTATGCTAAGTGTTATGTAATGACAGTCGAAATAAAGCTCCCCTTCCTCTTACATTGGGCGGACGCATATGATTTGGCATACACATTCTTGTAACAAATAGGAATCACTGATGTTACGTGCCTACCAACTCATATTTGTACTCTACTCCTCCAATTTATTCCGTGATGTGGGACTATTTATTCAAACCGCCATTTCTACCTTAATTATATGCGAGGTAATCCTAACAGTCCCCATTGACTCGCATTCTACGAATAACTTTTGAGAGCACTGCCTTGCCTGCATGACCAAGTTTGTAACCTTCGCTCTGATACCACTATCATGCAAGGACGGTCGGAATAAACATTCTCTCACTGTGTAAAAATTTGTATAACTCAAATATTTTGTGTTAAATTATTCCGCTGTAAGAAATTGTATTATGTGATTTTTTTTGTTTGATTCTGTTAAACCCATATGCTAAATAACAACTAGTCGTTTTAAACGGTTGAAGTTGGTTTAATTACTGACTTGAGACGGTCGAAAAGGCAGGTCGTTATCTCAGCTGTCTTTTTTTCCAACACTCGAATGCTCAACACATAAATATCATGAATGTATTAACATCGGTTATTGAAGGTCAAAGAGTTAAATTTAAGCTTTTACATAAGTAACTATAACTCTATATGGTCGGATTTAGAAAAATAATAAAGAAAGTAGCGCCGTTAGTTCAGACTGGTAGTTTTTGTTATAAGCCACTGTTTACTCCAAATTTGGAATCAACACCAAAGGTGCAACCGTTGCACTTCACCGATTCGATAAGAATAGAATGTGAAGCCGCGTAATTACAAAATAAAAAGCATAAAACGAAGACAAAGGAATTTTTATAGTTGTTCGATTCTAAATGAATCTCTATCCACTTTACAATTAATTCTCATTATAGAATTTTGCTCTACAATATTCATGAAATCTCTCATGCATTTAATTCCCACTTTTCTCTCTTTTAATGATCTAACTACACTTGAATTTGGCAACGGATGGAAGAGATCACTTGCTTTGTGATGGTAGATGTATCAATCCTTGATCACTTAGGTGCTTTTTTGTTCTTCCATGTCTTGGTGAGATTTTGTGCTTAGATCCTAATTTCGAGCAGATTGGAGAAGGTTTGAGATTCCTTGGAATGATGTTAAAGAGCTTTCTTATGTAGTATGAATGAGATTCAAGGTCCTTTGATCCAATTGGAGATAGCTTTAATGATCATAAGAATGGATTTGATCCATATGGAGTTGGAGAAGAGTTGTTAAATCCATGAGATCCATAATTGAAGTTATAGACAAGCTTTGAATTTGGCGGCACCTCCTTGTAGGAATGAAATTTCGTCCCCCATAATGATGGAGAAGAGGGGTATTTATAGGAGTGGTTGGAACCGAGTGGTACACTTGTAAATAGCAAACATGCTATCTCCACTTAGTAGCATACGACCTAAATATGATCGGCTTCACACGACCTAAAACAATATGGCATAAAGCTGCCTTTTACTGGAGCGATCCAACGCTCTGATATATGCTCAAAACAATCTAAAATTTGAGGGGCTAAGCGACCTATAGAGTCTGATGCTAATGTGGCCACCATTCAATATCAATTATGCCCAGCGGCTCATGTAAATGCCAACAATCCAACTTTACAGCTGTCACTCTACCCACTCTTCCTTCGTTTTTGCATGATCTATAAAGTGGCCATTATCTAAAGACCATTCTCATGTTCAAAATGTATTTCCGTGGTTTGTGGCTTAAAATAATCAGCATAACTCAAAACCATCATTAGTACTCAATGACCTAATGAGCTTGAGAGAATGGGACCTGATAAATGTTAAGATAGGCAAGTTGTTTTCTTGTGTACTAGTACTCCGCCAATAACTTGAAAGCATGTTCATCTTTTGTGGCACACACGAGAATGACCTTAAATACTTAAGACAAGAATGACTTAAAGAACTCGTTACAACTGTCTTGCGTTGAATTTGCTCCATGCGGCCTAAAGCAAATTAGCGGGTCGCGTTTGTCTATTGATTGTTGCGGGCTAAGAGAAGTCGCTTGCCACGTCCTAAAACAATGGAGCTGGAGACCTAACTTGAAACCTGGGACGACCTTATACAAATATGAAGGTTGCCTTACTAATTACAAGTTTGTCATGCTCGTCCTTTAGTGAATTATAGGATTTAAAAATCACATGGTGTGCCATTGCACTTCTTTTATATGAATCTGCATATTCATTTCACATGCAAATGGCCTACACTTTCTTCATAAGCTCGTGCACCGATTTATGAGTTCACATCTTGCTCCATACTAACATCAGCGTACTGGCCTGCTTATAATGTTAACACAGTTTCATTTTTCATGGTCTAAATGACCTTTAATGCATGAACGACCTAAAAAGGTCTGTGCGGTCTAACAGCTGCATGTACATGGTCCAACGCCCCGAAAAGGTAGTTGCAACCTAACATGTTTTTATGGTCCAAAAGTATGATGCTTTGCCTAATAGATTGTTCCACCATTCTAGCGTACCCGGTTGCATCTGACCTAATGTACACAAGCAGTTTGCATGTCCAGCATGTATCACTTTATGATCTCCTTATACACTTGAGGGCTAAAATGTGATAAACGATCTAGCGTTGAACCATTTAGCTCGCAGGAGCTTTTAGATCGCAAATTGCAATATTATGCTGACGGTCTAAAGCATGCAACACGACCCAAATAGCATACAAGCTAAAGCTGTGGATTGCGGCCCAACTGAAGGCGCGAGCTAATTGGAGAGCGGGCTAAAATGAAATCGCGGACTAAAAGAAGCCGCATGCCAACGTTCATTCGTACTTCATAATTTTGAATCGCGTTTTCATAATGGGGTTAACATTTTCCCCCCGAAGCTTGTATTTTCTGCTTGCGGAAAATGCGGGCTTCGCTATTGTTGACATCTTTTTGCTTGTTTGACCTTATATGAAATTTGCGTCTGTTATTTGTAGACGCTTCAATTTTGAATTTCAAAGTCTGTTGTTTGACAATGTTGTGCTAGGGTTTGACTACCTCGGTTTTCACTCGGGCTATTTTCCACCGCTACAACCTGTTTTACAATAAAAACATTGCATATTTCTGGGCTAATATTTTGTTATTGGCTGCCCAAATCAACAACAGATTAGCTAGCTAAACATTTAGGTATAACGATTTTTCATTGAATGAAGTGTTTTCACAGACTCATTTTATTCAATGATTTAAAATCTGTTGAATATTGTCTGTAAAAACACGACACTCTAATTTGGATTCGGTCTGACACTTAAAATCAACTAGTCGACATAACTCGAATGTGGATTTCAAGTTTTGTTATTCTGATTGAGTTTCATGTAACATATGATATCTCTCATTTGAAAAATACGTATCTGTGAGATTTTTTGGTTCCCTTTCGAAGAAGGCATGGATTTTTATGCCCCTGTTTTAGGAAGTCGTTATCAATTTTCTCCCCAGAGGTATTTTGGATTCCATACCCTGTTTGGGCAAAAGTTTAGCACTTGTCGTGTCTGAGATTTTTAGAAATTATGCAAATTAATTGGTTAATGTCCAAACTCCATCCACAATCCAGCTTGGTTAATTCAGTCACTGAAGACTTTCGTCACTCAATTATATTGATTAATCCAAGCGTCAGTAATTTTAGATGGAGTGCCTCTAGAAAGGACTTCGGTTAAAACCCAATGTTTATCGTGATTGGATCAGGTGCTTCCTGATTCTAACGATCAATTGTGTGCCTCCGGAGAGGACTTTGGTTGAAACCCCAATGTTTATCGTTAACGGATCAGGTGCTTCCTGATTCTGATGATCAATTGGGTACCCCCGTAGAGGACTTTGGTTGAAACCCAAATGTTTGTCGTTATCAGATCAAGTACTCCGTGATTATGACGATCAATTGGGTGCCCCCGGAGAGGACTTTAGTTGAAACCCCAATGATTTTCTTTATCAGATCAGGTACTTCCTGATTCTGGCGATCAATTGGGTGCCCCTGGAGAGGTCTTTGGTTAAAACCCCAATGTTTGTCATTATCAGATCAGGTACTTCCTGATTCTGACGATCAATTGGGTGCACCCGGAGAGGACTTTGGTTTGTACTAGTCAGCGTGTTTGTCGGAAGTCCTTGCGGCCTGATGTTAGTACTTCCAACTTCAGGTTCGTCGGTCCTTCCGACTTGGTGCTGGTCCTTCCAGCGTGTCTACGAGTCCTTCCGGACTGATGTTGGTATTTCAGCTCTGGTTCACTCCGATTCCCTTGTTAGCCGCTTGACTTGGTGATCTATTTCAAATTGGGGGTCGAAGCTTTGAAACTTTCACTTGGAGGAATTACCCTTTGATGAAAGTTACAATATTCTTGTTTATTTGTCGTGGCGCTTGTTCATTGTTTGAATCTTTGTGACTTTTCCCATTCACTTCTCAAGGCGGTGCTTTTCTATTCTTGCATTTGTGCATGCTTACAATATTTGGTACTTGAGTTAGTGTTGTTGGGGTCGCTACGCTTTGTTTGATTCTAAAGGAACAAGCGCTCGACAAGTAGCGTGCAACATGGAATCATTTTTAATCAAGTTTTGATTTAACATGAGGTTTGCAAGTTAGAAATTAATTATGATAGATATGATCTTAATTGTAGAGCTAAAGATCAGTACATCACTTGCAGGTTATTATAGACTGTTTACAAGAAGTTTCGAATATAACAGAATGTTGAACATGAAATAAAGCATGAACTAAAGTAGGAAATAGAGCATGAAGTAAAGCAGTGACGATGTAGACCGCTTATTCTGGGCCATTGGAATTGAAGCACAATCGGCAGTTATCTGTTGATGATCAACCTTGGCATGGTCTGAACAAAAGCTTCGTTGTTTGTTGCCCCCTGGCCCTGGGGATTCAGAACAGTGTTTGAGGATTGTGGATTTTTCACATATTATTGCAGACGATTCTTCCTAATCAGCTCTTTGATCAGTGATTTCAGATGCCTACATTCGTTGGCGTTGTGGCCTGGCTGATTATGGAATCGGCAGAACTTTCCAGAGTTTGATTGATGGTCTTTGATTTTTTGAGGCTTAGGTATTGGATAACCTACGGTTTCTTTAATTGCAGCAAAGGTGTTTTCTGGAGTGTCATAAAGGTGTTATCTTTGATGGATTGGAAAAGCGTGGCTTCTTGCCGTCTCGATTTTCTTTTCCGTCGCCTCCTCTTTTTTGACCTTCGGTATTTTCCTGATTGTACTGAGTATGAGTGTTTTTGGGAGCTTAAGGGGGTTGGTTTGCGTCAACGATCCGAAGAGGCGCAGGATTATTATCCAATCTCACATATTCCTCAGCCTATTTATATAATTTCTCAAGCGTACTTCGCTCTTTCATTTTAATCCATTTACCGAACTTGTTATTTTCGTCTATGGCGCCGATTAGAGACATTAAGATCATGCGGGGCTAGGGATTTCCTACTTCGAATACAACATCATTAAATCTTTTGAGGAAAGCTTTGACAGATTCTCCTAGATTCTGCTTCATGGATGTAAGAGAAATGACGTCTTTAGCCTTCGTAGCCTGCAACCTGAACTACTCTTTGAATTTCAGAGTCAAGTCATCAAATCAGTCAACGGGCTTGGGCGGCAGCCATGTGAACCACAAAGATGCAACACTTTCTAGATAGAGAGGGAAGCACAAGCATTTGATCTTGTCTGGTTCCTTGGTTGCATTCATGTTCCGCTCATATTTGTATAGGAAGTGAGTTGGATCAGAATCCCCGTTATACGGAGGCAGAGTAGGATGAGTGAACTTTTTGGGGAATTCAGCTTTGCAGATCCTCTTTGTTAATGGATTTTCACCGATGGAGAAGTCCCATTCTCTTTCACTATCCTTGCGAGGCGTGTTATCTTTCATGATTTGCTTTACCACATCCGTGATATATTCCTGCGAGTTGTGTTACTCCGGAGAGTGGACTTCGATCTCTTTCCCGGATGCTCGTCGTGGCGAGCGATCGTGTTTAGAGGATCTTGGTCTTTTACTTCCACTATCGGAAGGTGCGCCCTTGACGAGACTTGCAATTCGTCAGTGGTCATTTCGATTGGAATGGTTTATAGCTTTCAGTTTTGAGTCTTCGACATTAGTGTCATCCTTACCCACAAATCTTTCCAAGTTATCATTGTGACGATTGGAGTCTGATGAGTTTGCTGTAATGGCCCACACCTCCGTTCACGCAAGATATTGTCCCCAACTTAGCCACCGTATAGGTGTGGGGTTTTGTTCCTCAAAAAGCCTCGGTGTTAGTAAGAGATGAGCTCTATTATATAAGTACCCACTTCACACAAGCTTCCACGATGTGGGACTTAGGGGTGTTACATTCTCCCGTCCTACAGAGCCCAACGTCCCCGTTGGCTCACAAAAACCTTACCCAGGCGCTGTGGTTCACACAGGAGTCACAATTCCAACTGGGTATTGGCTCTGATACCACTATAACTTTTATATTCTTTCTTTAATTACATTGCAAAATGTAATCTTTCCTAATGTAATCTTTTCTTCTCTTTTCTAATTTATGTTTACAATCACTTTAAAAAGTATAATTCTTTTTCTATGTTTTATTTGCATCTAAAAAGAATAATTTCTATGTTAACACTTTTCCACGTACTCTATTACCATATAAAAGAATAATTCCTATGTACCATTTTCTATGGATTCTAATGACATATAAAGGTATATTTTATAAGTTATCATTTTTCTATAAACTCTAATGGCATATAAAAGTATATTCTATATGTTAACAATTTTCTATGCATTCTAATATTATAAAAATTAATATTTTTCTATGTTAACATTTTCTATGCATTCGAATATTATAAAAATTAATATTTTTCTATGTTAACATTTACTATGCATTCTAATATTATAAAAATAATATTTTTCTATGTTAACATTTACTATGCATTCTAATATTATAAAAATTAATATTTTTCTATGTTAACAAATATCATATAAAAGAGTATTTTACATGTAAACGTTCCTAACCTTTCATATTAACATTAAAAAGATGTTTTATGTTAAATCAATTCTAACATTTCAACAAAACAAATAAAAGTGATATATTTGCTTTGTTGTCAATCCTAACTCAACGAAACAAATAAAAAGTGATATTTTATCTACTCAACATTTTATAACTAAGATGCTATTTTCGTTCTCCCTAACATTTTATAACTAAAATGTTATTCTCTCTTTTTTTTAAACATTTTATAACTAAAATGTCATTTTTATATTCATCATAACATTTTATGTTTTAACTATTCAAGTTTGTCAAGAATGACCATTATATTTTGTCAATTCAAATTTGGCATAAATGACAATTATATTATGTCAACTCTAATTTAGCACATATAACAATTATAATTTGTCGCTTCTAATTAAACACATATTTATGATTTGTCAATTCTACTCCAACATACATGACATTTATAACTTATCAGTTATAATTAAACATACATGGCATATATGATTTATCCACTCTAATTAAATATGCATGGCAGATTTACACTAACATTACATGTATAACATACTAGATGAACTTTATACTAATACAACATATATAACATCAATGATAAATTTATGTTATGACATAATTTAGCTTCTAACATAATTGACAATTTTTGTGCTAACATAAATGACATATTTTAGCTTCTAACATGATTGACAAATTTTGTTCTAACATAAATGACATAATTTTGCTCCTAACAAAATTGACAAATTTTGTTCTAACATAAATGAGATAATTTAGCTTCTAATAAAACTGACAAATTTTTTTCTAACATAAATGACATAATTTAGCTCCTAACAAAATTGACAAATTTTGTTCTAACACAAATGACATAATTTAGCTTCTAACAAAATTGACAAATTTTGTTCTAACATAAATGACATAATTTAGCTTCTAACAAAATTGACAATTTTTGTGCTAACACAAATGACATATTTTAGCTTCTAACATGATTGACAAATTTTGTTCTAACATAAATGACATAATTTAGCTTCTAACAAAATTGACAAATTTTGTTCTAACATAAATGACAGAATTTAGCTTTTAACAAAATTGACAAATTTTGTTCTAACATAAATGACAGAATTTAGCTTCTAACAAAATTGACAAATTTTGTTCTAACATAAATGACATAATTCCATACGCAATATCGCTACAACAATATATGACTTAATTTCATATGCAATATCGCTACAACAAAACATGATTTAATTTCATATGCAATATCATGTACAAGAATATGCTTTATTTCCATATGCAACTCTAACTTTATCTTCATGTTTCATAATATTTCATGATGCTAATTTTATCTACATATTTCATAATATTTCATGATGCTAAAAATATAATTATATTTCATAAATGCTAAAAATATACTTGCATTTTCGTGTTTTCCATAAACGCTAAAAATATAATTTTTATTCATGTTTCAACACAACGCTAATTTTATAATCTTACTTCCTGAAAACATATGACGCCAATTTTATAATCTTATTTCATACAACGCCAATTTTATATATTTGGTGTCAACATACATAACCAATTCAATATTTCAGACAACGCCAATTCTATATATTTGGTGTCAACATCCATGTTATAACATCCAAACAATTTTATAAATTTCATATTAACCACATATCATATCATGAATTTGTAAAAATGAATATTTTTACTTGAATCCATATCTAAATAATTTGGTGTTTTATAGATCTAAATAAAATGAATCTAAACAAGTATGAACATTCCAACACTTCTCAAATCATACAACAAAAAATCCAAACCCAAATCATTACGGATAAGATCATAAACATGTATTTAGGAATTTCCATTAATAATAAATAATTAAACGTTTAATTTATTTTTTTAAAATAGAAAACTCACCTCTTTTTCTTCCAAATCAAAGCCGTGCCTTTGAACCCATATGCTCAAATCTAAGATTGCAATTATCTTGAAATCTAGGAGGCTTGAAGGCGATCAGGAAGTGGCACGACGGAGAGGAGTGGGAGGGGAGTAGGCGCCCAAGGTGGTGTAGGGCGCGGTGGGGCCCTAGGGGTGCGGTTTAGGCTGAAACCCACGGGTTAAGGGGTGTGTGTTCTGGGTCTATGTGCAATTTTAGGTGAAGATCTTGGTATGGATGTAAAGAGGAGAAGAATCTCTACAAAAAAAGTCTAAAGGAGGAGGATCTAATTCTTTTCGTAGGAGGAGAGATTAGAGGAGGAAGAAAGAGGAAAAGGGAATGGCGGCTGAAACGAGAAGGAGGATTAGAAGAGAGAGGCGGCTGTGTTTTCCGAATAACGATGGATTAGGTTAGGATTAGGAAATTACATAGGCTAGGCAAAATTTCGTTTTAACCCTTCAATGTTTTATTTTTAAAATTAGCATGAACGTATTTTCTAATTACATTCATTGACAAATTTATATGTTTCTCAATTTACATGAACATATTCTCCAAATTAATGTCAATGACATATTCTCAATTGAATATATTTTCCTAATTAATGCATATATTAGCATACTTATAATCAATGTCAAATGTCATGTTTACTAAATTAATGATATGTTCACAAATCAATATAAATTAACATATTTTCTAATCAATGCATATATTAATATATTTAAAATCAATGTCGAAATAACATATTTACTTTAAATTTTTTTCTTTTGTGATCTTTTATTTACATTGTAAAATGAACTCTTTCATTTCACCTATAACTACATTGCAAAATGTAACTTTTACTGTAACAACCCTGAATTTTGGGGTAAATTTAAACATTTATTTTAAGTTATTTTAATGAGTTTTTGATATTTAAAATAATTTATTTTAAATAATCACGATTATAATTTATTTATAAATATGAGCATGACTTTGAGAAGAAACAATTAAGCTTAACAGTAAAGTGGGTATTAAGTTATATGCCTAAAATTTTTATTCTATGGGATCATTTGATTTGACATTATTCTATGGGGCTCTGTGACCTGGCATTATTTTATGATACATTTATATATATACATTAAAATCCATTCTTTAATGTGAAAGAATCATTAAATACGATTCATTGTTTTGAAAATGAATGTACATTTGTATTTGTCATATGCATAGAAAATTTTATACAAATTAAATATCTCATTAACACATACCTTTTATTTACTTCTTTTCCATTTAATTGTCCTTTCTTTCAATTAGAAAACCACAATTTAAGCACCGACTACTTTATTTATTTTGACCGTTTCCTCTCACTCCACTCTCCACGTTCTCTCTCTTTCCCTTTTTGAAATTCTGAAATGGCATGTATTAATTAATATACTTATAACAAAAGAAAAAAATTACATTTTATTTGCATTATAGATGCAAATAAAAAGATGAATTTAGAAAGGATTATTTTATTCACATTTTAGTTGTGAATAAGAACATGAATTTAAAAAAGATTATTTTATTCACATTTAGATGTGAATAAAAGACATGAAATTTAAGAAGTACATTTTATTTGCCTTTTTATATGCAAATAAAAACCCATAGAAAATGAAGTACATTTTCATTTGTAAATTAGTTGCAAATAAACACATGAATATATAAAGTTACATTTTTCAATATAAACAAAAGAAAAATAGGAAGTTACATTTTTATATGTAATTAGTGAAATATAGAAACTTACATTTTTTCAATGTAAATAAGGATGAAATAGAGATTACATTTATTTATTTATTTTTATGTAAATAAAAGAATTAATATTTTTCAATGTAAACAAAAGAAATAAAAGAAATATAGAAATTTACATTTTCCAATGTAAATAGAAAATGAAATAAAAGTTTACATTTCTCAATGTAAATAAAATAGGAATAGAAAATTACATTTTTCAATGTAAATAAAAGGATTAGAAATTTATATTTTAATGAATGGATTTTCATTAGAGAGAATAATGAACCAAATATACATTTTTTGTAATTTGAAAGATAAAAGAAAAATATACATTGTTATATTTAGGATGTGTATGTAAATAAAAATAAAAATAAGCATTATTGTGTGTCATGTTATACCTCGAAATTATATATACAAATAGGGATATTCAATGTTATCAAAATATAGTGAATGGAATGGATGACGGAATTATATATATATATATAGAAATTAAAATCAAACGAACCGAGCGTGGTTGTTCTCATTTTGGAATTGTACTTTTAATCGGTTATACCGACAGATCCGACCGTCAGATTTTCCTAAAACGGAAACCGTTAGGTTCGCCTTGGGAAAAGCTTTCCGACAATATGAGTTGTGTTAAATTCCAATGGTTGGATTTAGAGAAACTTGTAAAACAAATTTGGGTGAAAACAGCGCCAAGGTCGCCTATTGACATGAAGTGTTGTTAAATAAAATTCAATTATCTTTATATAAATAAAAATAGCGATAGAGCGTTATTAAATACAAATAACGATATGAAATGATTTTAAAAAATCTATATGCAGGGATCATTTGAAAAGTCCGAGTTCAATCTCATTTCAAATGATTATACGTCGACCTAAGTCGAAGAGTTGAAGACGGTGATTGAAGATCGGTAATCTTCGACATCGAATGGTTGATGACTACTGATGCCCTCGATTGATTTGCTACCTTGAAAAGGGTTTCGGGTGTAGTTGTCCAAACATACTCGGAGATCTACCGGATATAGTTTCGTTCAGACCCAGAACGGGCTTACAAATGGAATGTGTGTCCGACATTGTATATATATTGTATTTATTGATTTTCTGCCGAATGTATTAGTGATTGGTGGCGGAGAATTTATTCTCTTGCTTAACACCCTTTTGTATATTTTGGCAAAGGATTAATAGTATGATATGGATTGACAGTGTGGCATACCAAGATGCAATGATCAAGGCTTTTGTTGAAAAGCAGGCCTTGTGGTTGATGATCAAAGCACAACTTGAATAAGCATAGCTTTGTGTATTACGTAGCTTCACGAGCCTCACAACCCGATTGGAGTCTAAAACGGGGGAAGGGAACGCAGGGAGAGCAGCACGTTTTTTCTAGCTAGAAGTGGTGTTTGGGTTTTACACGGCCCGGCATTTTACTTATGTGGATGATGGAATGAGGCACCTTGGATGATAGGTCCTATAGGACCGGGAAACATGTGTTCAGGAATTGCCAATCCGCAAAATCATATGTGTGGACCGACCCTGCAGCTTTCCAAGGGTTCACTGTAGGGGATCCTGAGACATTAGCTAGAGTGTCTCGAATCGGTAAGGAGCTCCTCCCTAGCCTTGACTCATGATGGAAACCCAATTTCCAATACGACCTCATGCGGTTTTGATTGTATTACTAGTATGGAGGCTAGTATATGGTAGCTTTGCTTCCTAGGATTGATACATTTACTTTGAAATGTTTTTGAAACATATATACACTAATAATAATATCAAATTCATTTTATCGTACCAAGCATGTTTAATCATTATAAGGTAAAACTCTATCCTCCAGTTTGCGTTGCATTGTGTGATGGGACTTGAGTCTTATGATGATTTCATTTTTCTAAAAAGCATTGCGTTGTTTAACGATTCACTTTATTTTATGCACTGGCAATCCAATGGAGTAAACCCGTTCCGCGTTAGCGGCGTGGTCTTGTGATTAGCCTTATTCTTATTAGTTATATTAGTTAAGAATTCTCACACCAGTCCCATGACTGACTCGTAGTTTGTTTCACTTTGCAAACTCGGGTGCCCTCTTTTCCACACGGGCAGTCGAGTAGCTTTTTGCAGATATTTATCTCTTGAGCAGGATTCTGGATCGAAGCCTAAAGCTGTGTCCAGAGCATAGAAGTCTTCCGCTGTTTATTGTATTTAATTTATTGAAATTTATCTTTCGCTGTAATTTTATTCGATGTACTCTGATATTCTGTACTCTAATGTAACATTATTATGATGTTTTATAAAAGTCTGTTGTTGTTCTGATGTTGTTGTATTCCCAAAGTTAACGTATTTGGGTTTTGAACGGTCTTGGTCGATTTAACGATCGATTGGGTCAGGCGAAATCCGAGTCGTTACAGTTGGTATCAGAGCTCTGGTTAGCTCAAATCTTTGGGGTACAACTCGTTAGAACTGAACAAAAGACTCATCAGAGATTGGATTAGTAATATCCAATAAGAATACTCATTAGAGATAGGATCAGCAGTATCCTAGAATGAGAAAACTCATTAGAGATGGGGTTAGTAATGCCCTAGAATGAGTTGAGAGTGCCCAGTTTATAATTAACGTATTTTTGATTATATATAATCCGATTTTTGGAAATATAATTTTTGAATATATAAAGTTATATATTTTAAAAGTTAATCAACTAATAAAATTATAGAAACGAACAAAAGAATGAAAGATGAGTTAATTAATTAAACAACTTTTAGCTTCGTTCCTTTTCGAGGACGAAAAGTTCTTAAGTAGGGGAGACTGTAACAACCCTGAATTTTGGGGTAAATTTAAAAATTTATTTTAAGTTATTTTAATGAGTTTTTGATATTTAAAATAATTTATTTTAAATAATCACGATTAAAATTTATTTATAAATATGAGCATGACTTTGAGATGAAACAATTAAGCTTAACATTAAAATGGGTATTAAGTTATATGCCTAAATTTTTTATTCTATGGGACCATTTGATTTGATATTATTCTATGGGGTTCTGTGACCTGGCATTATTTTATGATAAATTTATATATACACATTAAAATCCATTCTTTAATGCGAAAGAATCATTAAATACGATTCATTGTTTTGAAAATGAATGTACATTTGTATTTGTCATATGCATAGAAAATTTTATACAAATTAAATATCTCATTAACACATACCTTTTATTTACTTCTTTTCCATTTAATTGTCCTTTCTTTCAATTAGAAAACCACAATTTAAGCACCGACTACTTTATTTATTTTGACCGTTTCCTCTCACTCCACTCTCCACGTTCTCTCTCTTTCCCTTTTTGAAATTCGGAAATGGCATGTATTAATTAATATACTTATAACAAAAGAAAAAAAATAACATTTTATTTGCATTGTAGATGCAAATAAAAAGATGAATTTAGAAAGGATTATTTTATTCACATTTTAGTTGTGAATAAGAACATGAATTTAAAAAAGATTATTTTATCCACATTTAGATGTGAATAAAAGACATGAAATTTAAGAAGTACATTTTATTTGCCTTTTTATATGCAAATAAAAACCCATAGAAAATGAAGTACATTTTCATTTGTAAATTAGCTGAAAATAAACATATGAATATATAAAGTTACATTTTTCAATATAAACAAAAGAAAAATAGGAATTTACATTTTTATATGTAATTAGTGAAATATAGAAACTTACATTTTTTCAATGTAAATAAGGATGAAATAGAGATTACATTTATTTATTTATTTATTTTTATGTAAATAAAAGAATTTATATTTTTCAATGTAAACAAAAGTAATAAAAGAAATATAGAAATTTACATTTTCCAATGTAAATAGAAAATGAAATAAAAGTTTACATTTCTCAATGTAAATAAAATAGGAATAGAAATTTACATTTTTCAATGTAAATAAAAGGATTAGAAATTTATATTTTAATGAAAGGATTTTCATTAGAGAGAATAATGAACCAAATGTACATTTTGTGTAATTTGAAAGATAAAAGAAAAATATACATTGTTATGTTTAGGATGTGTATGTAAATTAAAATAAAAATAAGCATTATTGTGTGTCATGTTATACCTCGACATTATATATACAAATAGGGATATTCGATGTTAGCAAAATATAGTGAATGGAATTGATGACGGAATTATATATATATATATATATATATATATATATATATATATATATATAGAAATTAAAATCAAACGAACCGAGCATGTTAGTTTGAATTTTGGAATTGTACTTCTAATCGGTTATACCGAAAGATCCGACCGTCGGATTTTCCCAAAACTGAAACCGTTAGGTTCACCTTGGGAAGACCTTTCCGACGATATGAATTGTGTTAAATTCCAACGGTTAGATTTAGAGAAACTTGTAAAACAAATTTAGGTGAAAACAGCGCCAAGGTCGCCTATTGACATGAAGTGTTGTTAAATAAAATTCAACTATTTTTATATAAATAAAAATAGCGATAGAGCGTTATTAAATACAAATAACGATATGAAATGATTTCAAAATATATATATGCGGGAATCATTTGAAAAGTACGAGTTCAATCTCATTTCAAATGATTATACGTCGACCTAAGTCGAAGAGTTGAAGACGGTGATTGAAGACCGGTAATCTTCGACATCGAATGGATGACGGCTACTGATGCCCTCGATTGATCTGCTACCTTGAAAAGGGTTTTGGGTGTAGTTGTCCAAACGTACTTGGAGATCTACCGGATATAGTTTCGTTCAGACCCAGAACGGGCTTACAAATGGAATGTAAGTCCAACATTGTACTCCTTTATATTGTATTTATTGATTTTCTGCTGAATGTATGAATGATTGGTGGCGGAGAATTTATTCTCTTGCTTAACACCCTTTTGTATATTTTGGCAAAGGATTAATAGTATGATATGAATTGACAGTGTGGCATACCAAGATGCAATGATCAAGGCTTTTGTTGAAAAGCAGGCCTTGTGGTTGATGATCAAAGCACAACTTGAATAAGCATAGCTTTGTGTATTACGTAGCTTCACGAGCCTCACAACCCGGTTGGAGTCTAAAACGGGAGAAGGGAACGCAGGGAGAGAAGCACGTTTCTTTCTAGCTAGAAGTGGTGTTTGGGTTTTACATGGCCCGGCATTTTACTTATGTGGATGATGGAATGAGGCGCCTCGGATGATAGGTCCTATAGGACCGGGAAATGTGTGTTCAGGAATTGCCAATCCGCAAAATCGTATATGTGGACCGGCCCTGCAGCTTTCCAAGGGTTCACTGCGGGGGATCCTGAGACATTTTCTAGAGTGTCTCGAATCGGTAAGGAGCTCCTCCCTAGCCTTGACTCATGATGGAAACCAAATTTCCAATACGACCTCATGCGGTTTTGATTGTATTACTAGTATGGAGGCATAGTATATAGTAGCTATGCTTCCTAGGATTGATACATTTACTTTGAAATGTTTTTGAAACATATATACATTAATAATAATATCAAATTCGTTTTATCGTACCAAGCATGTTTAATCATCAAAAGGTAAAACTCTATCCTCCGGTTTGCGTTGCATTGTGTGATGGGACTTGAGTCTTATGATGATTTCATTTTTCTAAAAAGCATTGCGTTGTTTAACGATTCACTTTATTTTATGCACTGGCAATCCAATGGAGTAAACCCGTTCCGCGTTAGCGGCTTGGTCCTGTGATTAGCCTTATTATTATTAGTTATATTAGTTAAGAATTCTCACACCAGTCCCATGAATGACTCGTAGTTTGTTTCACTTTGCAAATTCGGGTGCCCTCTTTTCCACACGGGCAGTCGAGTAGCTTTTTGCAGATATTTATCTCTTGAGCAGGATTCTGGATCGAAGCCTAAAGCTGTGTCCAGAGCATAGAAGTCTTCCGCTGTTTATTGTATTTAATTTATTGAAATTTATCTTCCGCTGTAATTTTATTTGATGTACTCTGATATTCTGTACTCTGATGTTACATTAATATGATGTTTTATAAAAGTCTGTTGCTGTTGTTCTGATGTTGTTGTATTCCCAGAGTTAACATATTCGGGTTTTGAATGGTCTTGGTCGATTTGACGATCGATCGGGTCGGGCGAAATCTGAGTCGTTACATTTGCATTCTCTTCGAGGTTGACATGAATTTTCGGAGGAGGAGCGGGATTTTCTTGAGCGTTTAGGAGAGCGCTCATTTATCCATCAAAGCTTGATTAGCATCCATGAGAGTTTTATTAGCATCGATTGAGGCTTTATTGGAAATTTCCATTCGTTGGCTCAAGTTAGCAACGACGGCATCTAATTCTGCTTTTGTTACTCCAGCTCCGGACATTGAATTTTCTCCAACTTCGAAATGGTTAGTGAGTGAAATAGCTCCGTTATTAACAACATTGTTATTTTCTTCAACGACATTGGTATTAGTCTTCTTAGATTTTGCCATTATATTGGATAAGGCCTTGAATTTGGAAGATAGTTCATCGATTGGCCTAGATCTTAGATTTGCGGGATCTATGGCAGAAGTAGGCTCTCAGGATCGAGAGAAATGCACATGCGGCCCCACGATGGTCGCCAAATGTTTACTCCAAATTTGGAATCAACACCAAAGGTGCAAGCGATGCACTTCACTGATTAAGTTAGATTAGAATGTGAAACCGCGTAATTACAAAATAAAAAGCATAAAATAAAGACAAAGGAATTTTTATAGTGTTTTGATTCTAAATGAATCTACATCCACTTTGCAACCAATTCTCATTATAGAATTTTGCTCTATATTATTCATGAAATCTCTCATACATTTATTCCTCACTTTTCTCTCCTTTTATGATCTAACTATACTTGCATTTGGAAAATAGATGGAAGAGATCACTTGCTTTGTGATGGTAGATGTATCAATCCTTGATCACTTAGGCGCTTTTGTGTTCTTCCATGACTTGATGAGATTTTGTGCTTAGATCCGAATTTCGAGAGGATTCGAGAAGGTTTGAGATTCCTTGGATGATGTTGGAGAGCTTTCTTATGTAGTATGAATGAGATTTAAGGTCCTTTGATCCAATTGGAGATAGCTTTGATGATCAGGAATGGATTTGATCCATATGAAGTTGGAGTTGTTAAATCCATGAGATCCATAATTGAAGTTGTAGACAAGCTTTGAATTTGGCGGCACCTCCTTGTAGGAATGAAATCCCATTCCCCATAATGATGGAGAAGAGGGGCATTTATAGGAGTGGTTGGAACTGAGTGGCACACTTGTAAATAGCAGACATGCGATCTCCATTTAGTAGCATACGACCCAAATATGCTCAGCTTCACACGACCAAAAACAATACAGCCTAAAGCTGCCTTTTACTGGAGCAATCCAACGCTATGATATATGCTCAAAACGATCTAAAATGTGAGGGGCTAAGCGACCTAAAGAGTCTGATGCTGACTTGGCCACCATTCAATATCAATTATGTCCAGCGGCTCATGTAAATGCCAACAATCCAACTTTACAACTGTCACTCTACCCATGCTTCCTTCGTTCACATGCACGATCTAAAGAGTGGCCATTATCTAAATACCATTCTCACGTTCTAAATGTATTTCCTTGGTTTGTGGCTTAAAATAATCAGCATGACTCAAAACCGTCATCAGTACTCAACGACCTAATGAGCTTTTTGACGAGCTTGTGAGAACAGGACCTGATAAATGTTTAGATAGACAAGTTATTTTCTTGTGTACTAGTACTCTGCCAACCACTTGAAAGCTTGTTCATCTATTACGGCATACACGAGAATGACCTTAAATACTTAAGACAGGAATGACTTAAAGAAATTGCTACAACTATCTTACGTTGGACTTGCTCCATGCGACCTAAAGCAAATTAGCGGGTCATATTTATCTATTGATTGTTGCGGGCTAAGAGCAGTCGCTGGTCACGTCCTAAAACAATGGAGCTGGCGACCTAACTTGAAGCCTGGGACGACCTTATACAATTATGAAGGTTGCCTTACTAATTACAACTTTGTCACGCTCGTCTTTTAGTCAATTACGGGATTTAAAAATCACACTGTGTGCCATTGCATTTCTTTTTTATGAATCTGCATATTCATTTTACACACAAATGACTTGTACTTTCTTCATAAGCTCGTGCACCGATTCATGAGTTCACATCTTGCTCTATACTAACATCAATGTACTGGCATTCTTATAATTTTAACACGGTTTCATTTTTCATGGTCTAAATGACCTTTAATGCATGAACAATCTAAAAAGCTTTGTGTAGTCTAACAGCTGCATGTACGTGGTCCAACTCCCCAAAAAGGTAGCTGCAACCTAACATGTTTTAATGGTCTAAAAATATGCTGCTTTGCCTTATCGATTGTTCCACCATTCCAGCGTACCCAGTTGCATCTGACCCAATGTACACAAGCAGTCTGCATGCCCAGCATGTATCACTTTACGATCTCCTTGTACACTCGAGGGCTAAAATGTGATGGACAATCTAGCGTTGAACCATTTAGCTCGCAGGAGCTTTTAGATCGCAAATTACAATATTATGCTGATGGTCTAAAGCATGCCACACAACCCAAATAGCGGACGAGCTAAAGCTATGGAATGTGGCCCAACTGAAGGCGCGAGCTAATTGGAGCGCGGGCTAAAATGAAATCGCAGACTAAAAGAAGCCGCTTGCCAACGTTCGTTTGTACTTCATAATTTTGAACCGCGTTTTCACAATGGGGTTAACATTTTTTCCCCGAAGCTTGTATTTTCTACTTGCGGAAAATGAGGGCTTCGCTATTGTTGACATTTTTTTCGCTTGTTTGACCTGTTATTTGTAGACGCTTCAATTTTGAATTTCAGAGTCTGTTGTTTGACAATGTTGTGCTAGGGTTTGACTACCTCGGTTTTCAGTCGGGCTATTTTCCACCGCTACAACCTGTTTTACAATAAAAACATTGCATGTCTCTGGGCTAATATTTTGTTATTGACTGCCCAAATCAACAACAGATTAGCCAGCTAAACATTTAGGTATAACAAATTTTCATTGAATGAAGAGTTTTCACAGACTCATTTTATTCAATGATTTAAAATCTACTGAATATTGTCTGTAAAAACACGACACTCTAACTTGGATTCGTGCTGACACTTAAAATCAACTAGTCGACATAACTCGAATGTGGATTTCAAGTGTTGTTATTCTGATTGACTTTCATGTAACGTATGATATCTCTCATTTTAGAAATACATATCTGATAGATTTGTTGGTTCCCTTTCGAAGAAGGCTTGGATATTTGTGCTCCTATTTTAGGAAGTCGTTATCAATTTTCTCCCCCGGAGGTATTTTGGATTCCATACCTGTGTTTGGGAAAAAGTTTAGCACTTGTCGTTTTTGAGATTTTCAGACACTACGCAAGTTAATTGGTTAATGTCCAAACTCCGTCCACAATCCAACTTGGTTAATTCAGTCACTAAGACTTTCGTCACTCAATTATATTGATTAATCCAAGTGTCGGTAATTTTAGATGGAGTGCCTCTAGAAAGGACTTCGGTTAAAACCTAATGTTTATCGTGACTAGATCAGGTGCTTCCTGATTCTGACGATCAATTGGGTGCCCCCGGAGAGGACTTTGGTTGAAACCCTAACGTTTGTCGTTAACAGATCAGGTGCTTCCTGATTCTGACGATCAATTGGGTGCTCCCGGAGAGTACTTTGGTTGAAACCCCAATGTTTGTCGTTATCGGATCTGGTACTTCCTGATTCCGATGATCAATTGGGTGCTCCTGGAGAGGACTTTGGTTGAAACCCCAATGTTTGTCGTTATCGGATCAGGTACTTCTTGATTCTAATGATCAATTGGGTGCCCCTGGAGAGGACTTTGGTTGAAACCCCAATGTTTTTCGTTATCGGATCAGGTACTTCCTGATTCTGACGATCAATTGGGCGCCCCCGGAGAGGACTTTGGTTTGTTTTGGTCCTTCCAGTGTGTTTGCCGGTCCTTCCGGCCTGATGTAGGTACTTCCAACATCAGGTTTGTCTGTCCTTCCGACTTGGTCCTGGTCCTTCCAGCGTGTTTGCCGGTCCTTCCGTCCTGATGTTGGTACTTCCAACATCAGGTTTGTCGGTCCTTCCGACTTGGTGCTGGACCTTCCAACGTGTTTGCCGGTCCTTTCGGCCTGATGTTGGTATTTCAGCTTTGGATTGGCTCTGATTCCCTTGTTGGCCACTTGACTTGGCGGGATATTTCGGATTGGGGATCGAAGCATTGAAATTTTCACTTAGAGGAATGCCCCTTCGATGAAAGTTACAATATTCTTGTTTATTTGTCGTGGCGCTTGTTCATTATTTGAATCTTTGCGACTTTTCCCATTCACTTCTCAAGGTGGTTCTTTTCTATTCTTGCATTTGTGCATGTTGATATTTACAGTATTTGGTACTTGAGTTAGTGTTGTTGGGATCGCTATGCTTTGCCTGATTTTGAAGGAACAAGCACTCGACAAATAATCTGCAACATGAAATCATTTTTAATCAATTTTTGATTTAACATGAGATTTGCAAGCTATAAATTAATTCAGACATATATGATATTAATCGTAGAGCTAAAGTTTAGTACATCACTTGCAGGTTATTACAGACTGTTTACAAGAAATTTCGAATATAACAGAAAGTAGAACATGAAATAAAGCATGAACTAAAGCAGGAAATAAAGCATGAAGTAAAGCAGTGACGATGTTGATCGTTTATTCTGGTCCATCGGAATTGAAGCACAATCAGCAGTTATCAGTTGATGATCAGCCTTGGCATGGTCTGAACAAAAGCTTCGTTGTTTGTTGCCCCCTGGCCCTGGGGATTCGGAACAGTTTTTGAGGATTGTGGATTTTTCACATATTGTTGCAGATGATTCTTCCTAATCATCTCTTCGATAACTGATTTCAGATGCCTGCATTCGTTGGTGTTGTGGCCTGGCTGATTATGGAATCGGTAGAACTTTCAAGAGTTTGCTTGATGGTCATTGATTTTTTGAGGCTTAGGTATTGGACAATCTTCGGTGTCTTCGGTTGCAGCAAAGATGTTTTCTGGAGTGTCATTTAAAGGTGTCAGCTCTGATGGATTGGAAAAGCAAAGCTTCTTGCCGTCTGGATTTTCTTTCCCGTTGCCTCCTCTTTTCTGACCTCAGGTATTTTTCTGATTGTACTGAGTAGGAGCGTTTTTGGGAGCTTCAAGGGGTTGGTTTGTGTCAACGATCCGAAGAGGCACAGGATTATTATCCAATCTCATGTATTCCTCGGCCTTTTTATAGAATTTCTCAAGCGTACTCAGCTCTTTCATTTTAATCCATTTACCGAATTTGCTATTTTCGTCTATGGCGCCAATTAGAGACATTAAGATCATGCGGGGCTCTGAATTTCCTACTTCGGATACAGCATCATTAAATATTTTGAGGAAAGCTTTGAGAGATTCTCCTAGATTCTGCTTTATGGATGTAAGAGAAATGACGTCTTTAGCCTTTGTAGCCTGCAACCTGAACTACTCTTTGAATTTCAGAGTCAAATCATCAAATCGGTCGACGAACTTGGGTGGCAGCCTTATGAACCACAACGATGCGACACTTTCTAGATAGAGAGGGAAGCACAAGCATTTGATCTCGTCAGTTTCCTTGGCTGCATTCATGTGCCACTCATATTTATATAGGAAGTGATTTGGATTAGAAGTCCCGTTATGTGGAGTTAGAGTGGGATGAGTGAACTTTTTTGGGGAATTCAGCTTTGTGGATCCTCTATGTGAATGAATTTTCACCAATGGAGAAGTCCCATTCCCTTTCACTATCCTTGCGAGGCATGTTATCATTCATGATTTGCTTTACCACATCCGTGATATATTCCTGCGAGTTGTGTTGTTCCGAAGAGCGGACTTCGATCTCTTTCCTGGATGCTCGTCGTGGAGAGCGATCGCGTTTAGAGGATCTTGGTCTTTTACTTCCACTATGGGAAGGTGCCCCCTTGACGAGACTTGCAACTCGTCGGTGGTCTTTACGATTGGAATTGTTTATTGCTTTCAGCTTTAAGTCTTCGACATTAGCGTCATCTTTACCCACAAATCTTTCTGAGTTATCATTGTGAGAATCGGAGGCTGATGAGTTTGCATTCTCTTCGAGGTTGACATGAATTTTCGGAGGAGGAGAGGGATTTGCTTGAGCGTTTAGGAGAGCGCTAACTTTTTCCATCAAAGCTTTATTAGCATCCACGAGAGTTTTATTAGCATCGATTAAGGCTTTATTAGAAATTTCCATTCATTGGCTCATGTTAGCGACGATGGAATCTAATTCTGCTTTAGTTACTCCAGCTCCGGACATTGAATTTTCTCCAACTTCGAATGGTTAGTGAGTGGAGTAGCTTCATTATTGATAACATTGTTATTTTCTTCAACCACGTTGGTAGTAGTCTTCTTAGATTTGGCCATTATATCGGATAAGGCGTTGAATTTGGAAGATAGTTCATCGATTGGTCTAGATCTTAGATTTGCGGGATTTATGGCAGAAGTAGGATCTTAGAATCAAGAGAAATGCGCACGTGGCCCTATGGTGGGCACCATATGTTTACTCCAAATTTGAAATCAACACCAAAGGTGCAAGCGATGCACTTCACCGATTCGGTGAGATTAGAATGTGAAACCGCGTAATTACAAAATAAAAAGAATAAAATAAAGACAAAGGAATTTTTGTAGTGGTTCGATTCTAAATGAATCTACATCCACTTTACAATCAATTCTCATTATAGAATTTTTGAGACGACACAAAACTTCCCCGTGAAGGAAAGCCCGTATTGAGTTGGGAACACGACAAATCAGAACACAAACAAAAGAACATTTCATTGCTTATTACAAAAATTTCATCAGAATACAAGAATATACAGAGTATGAATAAATATTACACATTTATTAAATATCAGATATTTACAAGTTACAATGCAGCGGAAAATAATACAAAACACAACTGAAAGGAATATATGGATACAGAGCTTTCCGAATATCATTCCAGTTGTAAAACAGGATCCTGTGAATATAAATCTGCAAAACCAAAACTACTAGCTGCCCGTGTAGAAAATAGGGGCACCCAATGTTTAGGTTAAAACAATAAACTCCAGGTCAGTCATGTGACTGGTGTGAGAACTAAAACAGTTACTAATTTGATTTTAAAGTTAGGTAAATCAAGGGACCATGCTGTATAACATGGAACGGGTTTACCACCAAGAATACCAGTGCATAAAACAAACAGCACAATGCTAAGTAAGGAACAAAGAAGCTATTATAAGACTCAGGTCCCATCACACAATGCAATGCAAGTCGGAGGATAAAGTTTTTACATTATAATAGTAAAAAATGCTTGGTACATGAAATTTCATCTTTTATTATTACAATAAGTTTATAGTGTCAAAACAATTTCAAATATAAATGTATCGATCATAGACGGCATGAGTGCCTCATCCCACAATGTCACCATACTAGGCTCTACAATCAAAACCGCAAAATATCGTATTGGAAGTTGGATTTCCATCTGTGAACCAAGGCAAGGGATCATCCTTACCGCTTCGATACAATCTAGCCTACCTCTCAGGACCCATACAAAGGTGGGCCCTTGGATCGTCAGGGTCGGTCCACTCGATGTGGATTAAAATGCCTGAGCACTGCATTTCCCCACCCTATGGGGCATAAACTGGTCATATCCCGACCAAACCATCGGCCCCGGAATGACCGATATAACCGAGGCACCTCGGTATCCATCATCCACATAAGTAAAACATCAGGGCTTGCAAAACGCTGACACCACTCCTTGCTAGAAGGAAACGCATGTCCTCCCTGAAGTCCGATCCCGTTTCTGGTTCACATTGGGGTGCGAGGCTCGCGAATTAACGCTACACAAAGCTATGCTATATTAAAGTCGTGCTTCGTGCTTTGATCATCAACCACAAAACTCTGCTTTTCAACAGAAGCCTTGATCATTTGCATCTCAGCATGCCACACAGGCAATTCACGCTATGCAACTGATGTCTATCAATCACACAGAATGAAATCCGATGTCAGACACACATCCATTTACAAGTTCGTTCTAGGTCTGAACGAAAACGGAGGCACCTTATCCCTCGTCCCATATGTCCAATACAGGAGAGAGGCCCTCGCATATCCGGTCGATTTCCAGGTACGTTTGTACGATCACCACTTATTACCTTGTCTTGGGTGTACAGCCCAATCAAGACATCAGTAGTCATCTAAACGATGTGAAGACCTCCGGTCTTCCACCACCGTCTTCATCCTCGACATATCGTCGAATCAGTTATTCTGAATGGGATAAACCCGGTCTTTCTGAATAACTCGCCTATATAATAAACAAGTGTTATAAAAACACAACATACGCCTCATTCCAATCCAGAATATTCTTTATTCAAATATTCACATTCTTTGAGAAAGGTTCCCATTAATTTTATCAAAGATAAATTCTTTAAATTTATTCTTTAATCTTCCTTTGAATATCAATTCAAACCAAATTATGGTTTATCCAAACTAGTCGGGATTAGCGCACCTTACCAAAGTAATCATTTGTTTAATTTCCCAATCCCAACCTATTCATCCCATGAAGCAAAATTGGTAATACTTCATATCTAACACCACGTGTTATTGGTAAATTCAATTACCATTTCACGTTCGAATCTAATTAAAGATTTAACTATCGCATGGAGCAAAACTGGTGTACTCCATTCTCGATCATTTTTTAAATTTGATAATTTTAGTTATCAAATTCACCTTTCAATCTATTTAAAGATTTATTAAAACTCTAATTCAGTTTTAATTTCCAAAAATCATTACTTAATGATTATTCAAAGTTATGAATGAATCTTATCTCTAAGTGGGTTAAAGAACTAATGTCATTTAAAACACAGCTCCCGATAAACCCAAAATCACATTCCATTAACAATGGAATCTTCATGGAAAACAAATCAATATATATAATCAATATGAACTTCCATATCCAACCGATAATATAAATGGAATAACGGCAACGCCTTTTAAATTCCATACATATTAACAGTCTTCCTCTACAGAAGCTCACTTCGATTATTACCAAATCGAATTCCATTCAATTCCAATTTAATATGTTAAATTTGAAAATTTTACTTTAGAAAATCTCCTTTAAATCTTGACAAAAGATTTATAAATTCCAAATCACATTTCACTGAAAATTGGGTTAAAGAACGAATGTCATTAAAAACACAGTTCACGATAAACCCAATTCGCATTTCATTTTATTCCAATTATCAAATATAATTGGAAACTCTAACAATCTTAATTAAAAGATTTATTCTCCTCACATGGGGTTCAAGAACAGTGTTACTGAAGGCACCGTTCACGACAAACCCAAAATCCCATTTGATATTAAATACAAGGCTCTGAATGGAAAATATATCGGCTTATATTCAATATCAAATTCTGAAACCAACAAATATCATATTGGAAATCAACATATAAATATTTATTTCAAATTTCCATAACAATATCTGTATAATCACGAAATCCAACATCGAAATATTCCGAAGACAATTTCGATTCAAATTCATTCCAATTCATATATTGGAAATCCTGGTTATTTTTAAAACCATTTCAAAAATCCAATTTATTTATTTAAAAATATCGGATTATAATTCTAGTTCATAACTAGTTCATTTCGATAAAAATATATTTTTATCTTTTCAAATATGGAGTTTTTCATCCCAATTCTTTCCAAATCATTTCTTATGATTTTACACTAATAATGATATTTTTAATAATTTTATCAAGGCCCGTACAGTCGATTTCCATAAACGGCCATCGAACTGCACTTATAACGACCTTTTCCAAATTTGATTTGGACATAATTCTAAATCCAACCGTTAGATTTAGAATCTATAATATTCGTTAGAAATCTCTTTTCGATTCGAACCCGACGGTTCCAGTTTTAGGGGAATCCAACGGTAGGATCTCCTGCAACGTCCATTTGAAGTCAATCGTCGAAATTCGCGAACTGCCGCAGCGCGGCGCGTTCTATTCAGGCCATTATATTATATATATAATATATATAATATATATTTCATCGATTTCCATTTAAAACGTATTTTATAAATCGTTTTCAAAACGATTTCAACTTCATATTTAATTTCAAATCAAAATTGAATATTCCATATCATTAATATATAAATGATAATATTTTCAAAACATTTGATTTTGAAATCACTTCATTTTCGATATTCATTATAAAAATGAATAAAATCGATATAAATATCGTTCGCATTAAAATGGCGCATATCTAATCAACACGGCTATATATATTTAAATATATTTGTGTCCATCCCAAATCGGACATCAAAATCAGATTTTTGATTCTTTTCTGAATATTATTTTTAAATATTCCTTATTTTAAAATATTCATTATTTTAAAATATTCCTTCTTTCTGAACTGGAATCAGACACATTCAATTACTATATAATATTGGTTATATGGATTTCATACAATACATGTATACAACAACAATGATAAACAATCAACCATTATCCAGAGTGCATTCTACACTGCATAAGCATTAAATATGAATATTTAACGCTTACAACAGCCTGTCAACCAATCGATTGACATACCACTAAACAGTTGGGATTACTGTACGTCAAATATCATCCCAATACCCGTGTGGAGTTTCAATCCACAAACACTGAATATTATTTGTGCAGTTGGGCGATGTGTAAAATATATCATCCCAATCCATATCAGTAAAATGGGTGTTCATAAACAAATCGTCTGATTCGTCAATGAATATTTATTTTATTCATATACACGTTAAAAATTATATTTTTAACTATAAAATATTTATTCAGTTCATTTATACAATAAAAATGATAATTTTATTGTTCAAACATATTTTAGAAAATTTTGATGGCATAACGACGCGATATTAAAATCGGGTAATGTCGACTCCTGATATCGGCCCGTGCCATACACACATAACAATTCTAATCAATTCATTTCACCCATACAACTAAATTCAACCAAATAATCGAATCAATCAAACCAAACAATCAAACAAGTCGTCCATGGTATGTGGACGACGGGGAACAGTTCATATATGCAGTTATAAAATAAATAACTGTACAAAGAAAATTATAGTGACGAGTTCCCACCTTCAGGATCCACTCCTTCATTCTCTATTTCTGAACAGTTCGGATTTGCCCAAAATTCCAATGCGATATTTTCCTTTGTTCACAGTAAAAATAGCATTTTTAATATGATGTTTATTTTAAAAATCACATTTTTATAATAGCACTTCATTTATAAAAATCATATATTTTTACAATGCTTCTTTCTATATAAAAATTATATTTTTATATCTCTACTTCTCATATAAAGATCGAATTTTTATCTCACTTCATATATAATAATTATATTTTTATAAAGATCATATTTTTAATATGCTACATATATAAAAATCAATTTTTTATATCATTAAAAATCAAATCTTTGTATGAACAAAAGTCAAATCCTTTTTCTATTAAAAATCTAACCTTTCTTGTGTATAAAAATCCAATCTTTCTTTATAAAAATCCTAACTTTCTTTTATAAAAATCCTAGCTTTCTTTTATAAAAATAAAAACCAAAGCTTTATGTAGAATAAAAATCAAAGCTTTAGGAAAAATAAAAATCAAAGCTTTAGTCAAAATAAAAATCAAAGATTTGTATATAAATTACATTCCTGTAACTATGCTTCATATATTTATAAAACTGAAATTAAAATTCAAACTTTCTATAAAAATTCCATTTTTCTTCTTTAAAAAATCGTAACTTTTTGTTTTTATAACTAAACAAAAATCAGTTTCTATATCTAAACAAAATCAGTTTTTATATAATTTAAAAACTCACTTTTGTTCAAGTCGGAAGGGGGCCACTGTTGGAGCTAGGGGGTTGCGAAGGAGGGGATCGACGTCCTTGGTTGTCGGCCAGCTGCAAGGGAGGTGGCGTGCGGGGGGCATCAATGGAAGGCGGTGGTGTCAGCTAGGATTTGGGGGGCCTCGCGGTTGATGTCGACATGTGGGGGGGGGGGTTCAGAGGAGAGAGAGCACGAGAGGAGGGGAGGGCGGCGGGGTACTGATGGAGGGTGGCGGCGCAATGAATGGTGGCGTCAGGCGGCGTACAATTGTGGCTGTGTCGAGGATCGACCTCGTTTTTTTCTTTTCTGTTTTGATTTCAATTTGAATCGTAAGGGGGGGGGGGGGTTGACCGGGTTATGAAGGGGAGAAAGGCTTTGGGCCCAATTTATTTTATTTTTTAATTATCCGTAAAGGTACTTTTTATTTCTACCTCCAAACGAGACCCACCGACTGTCGACCATAACTAATTACCCCCATTCCGAACACAATGGGATCTGTTTCGTAACCCAATTCGGCTGTTACGATCATTTCCGTCAAAATCAAAATATAAATCTATGCATTGAATTTGAACGCACATTTCAATTTACTGGGGCCATATACGGACCCCAAAAATTCCAAAAAAAATATTTCTAGCTTCGTATTGATGATATGGTCCTAAGAAAATTAATTTTGTCAAATTTAAAGACCGTTTGAAAAATGGACATTTTCTGGTCGACCAAATTGACTGAAATTGTCAAAACACGTTTTCTTTTGCCACGCTCTCATATTGGTTTCAAAAATTATGCGAATTGAAATCTAGCAATAACCTGACATACCGGATCTGATAAAAGTGGTTTCGTCGAAAACGGAGGTCGTTTGCAAAATAGCCATTTTTACGGGCTATATTTCCATAGCGACTATTTTGAATTTTCAACTGGACATAACTTTTTATTCCCGCTATGAAATTTCAATTTTTCGGATTCGTTGGTAAGATATTTTCAAATAGATTCAAATGGTTTTTGTTTTGCTAAAATCCGATTTATTTTGAATCCTGTACATTCATTTGAAATTTGAAATCGAATTTTCAAACTACCGCGCCATTTCTAATTTATTTTATAATTAAAATAAATATTTATATTCTAACGATGATTCAAATAAATATATACGTTCTATTTCTATTCAAAATAAATTTCTCGTCGTTATTATTTAAAATAAATCATTTTAAATATTCAAAGTTCATTAAAATCGCCAAAATAAAAATTTTAAATTGGTTCTGATTTTCCGGGTTGTTACAATCTCCCCAACTTAAAATCTTTTCGTTCTCGAAAAGGAGCGGAGCTGAAAGTTCTTTTACTAACCAACTCAACTTTCAGTTTGGCTTTCATTCTTCAACTTTTCAATCTCTAAGAATTTTCCAGTTCTTCAAAAATTTGGCTAACACCCTAAATTTTTGAATTTTTTTGCCATAACCTCCTTTGTTTGGGAGCACCGGGAAAATCTCCAAACCGCCACACAGGCCCTCTCATCTCAAAAAGAAAAAGAAAAAGCCAAGCGGCTCATAAAACCATCCAAACCCAATAAATCAGTAAACATGTACCTATTTGTCAGGCATACAATTTTATTCCTCTTCTCTAGCCTCCTTGCTATGACCTGTTCAATGTATATACATGTATATGTATGCATTTTCAAACAAATTCCAATTCAGTTCAATATCTGATACAATTTGACCTAATTCACCTTTCATTCACATGTTGTTTAAATGAATAACCATACAACAAAATCATCAATCAATTAGTGGGTAAATTTTCAAATTCATAACTTTGATATATATACACACAAAATCATGTTTTTGATGCCAAATCACAACAATATCTCTATCAAATTTTGGTTCTCACACCAGTCTATTGGAAATCTATAGACATCTCACTTTCGAAACTCGAACATAAATTCTTATGATGTTTTGAACCACCATCAGAACATCTACCGGCGACTAGAGTGTGATTCTATATCTATCCAGTATATTAAAACTTCAAATACACGTGGATCAGGCGTATACGCAAAATCTTTATATACTTGATTGTCCAAATCAATATAAAAATAATATTCAAATACAAATAATTGATTTAAATTTTCAAAAAAAAAATTTGTTTTCATCTTTAAAACAACTCTCTTCCGAATCATTCTAGGATACTACTGATCCCATCTCTAATGAGTCATTCTCATTGGATATTACTAATCCAATCTCTGATGAATTCTTTCATTTAGTTCTAACGTGTCTTGTTCTCCGAGCTCTGTAAACCAAAGCTCTGATACCAAACTGGGATGACCCAAAACTTCCTCGTGAAGGAAAGCCCGGATTGAGTTGAGAACGCGACAAATCAGAACACAAACAAAAGAACATTTCACTTCTTATTGCCACAATTTCATCAGAATACAAGAATATACAGAGTATGAATAAATATTACATATTTATTAAATATCAGAGATTTACAGGTTACAATGTAGCGGAAAATAATACAAAACACAACTGAAAGGAATATACGGATACAGAGCTTTCCGAATATCATTCCAGCTGTAAACTAGGATCCTGTAAATATAAATCTGCAAAAACCAAAACTACTAGCTGCCCGTGCGGAAAATAGGGGCACCCAGAGCTTAGGTTCAAACAATAAACTCCAGGTCAGTCATGTGACTGGTGTGAGAACTAAAACAGTTATTAATTTGATTTTAAAGTTAGGTAAATCAAGGGACCACGCCGTATAACAAGGAACGGGTTTACCCCCAAGAATACCAGTGCATAAAACAAATAGCGCAATGCTAAGTAAGGAACAATGAAGCTATTATAAGACTCAGGTCCCATCACACAATGCAACGCAAGCCGGAGGATAGAGTTTTTACCCTATAATAGCCAAAAATACTTGGTACGTGAAATTTCATCTTTAATTATTACTATAAGTGTATAGCGTCAAAACAATTTCAAATATAAATGTATCAGTCATAGACGGCATGAGTGCCCCATCCCACTATGTCACCATACTAGACTATACAATCAAAACCGCAAAATGTCATATTGGATGTTGGATTTCCATCTGTGAACCAAAGGCAAGGGATCGTCCTTGCCGCTTCGAGACAATATATGTAACACCCCATCTCCATTAAGGTCACTCACAAAGGGAATGCCTTAACTTCAGTGGAGCGTTTTTGGTAAACAGACACAGAATATCACAAGACAGATATAAAATTTTTGCAGCGGAAATAAACAGCTTTATTAAATCACCAAAATACTTTTTTACATAATACCATGAGTCATAAAACACTTCTGTCTTACATTATCAGAGTACATAGGTATTTAAAAGAAAAACATCATTCCCCAGATTAAAGAGCAAGCCATATAAGAGACAGAGACTCGAGCCATACTTCAGAAGTAGCTCCTAGAAGATGATATCCAAATCCTGCCTAAACCTGGGTGTTTCCTTCCTGAGAACCTGGGGGTAAACGGAAGAAAAGAGGCGAAACAAACTAGGTCAGACATACGTCTGGTGAGTCCAGTAACTTTTAGCCAGTAAATAAATAAAGGTAAACATGACAAGAATACAAAGTGGATAAGAGGATTCACGGTATAGATGGAATGTATGACGGGACAAATAAGGTAAGATGTATGCTTCACTACAAACTACTCTGCACTTATACTAGTAAAATCAAGATGGGATGTTCCCTTCTGCTAACCATAATAACGATAAAGATGGTGGTAGTTTCGTGTACTCCTAGCTGCTATCATAGGTGCCACCTGCTCCTATCTCAACTAGTCGTACCCACTACCCTCCTACTATAAATTGGTAGACCTAGGGCATATGGCCGGGTATACCCTAACCACTACCCTAATCGATCGGCTCCCTACTCTGTAGATACCCTGTGTTGTTCCCACAACTAGGGGGTATCACTTCCCTAAAGTGGCAACCCAAGGTGTGCACAGTTATACCTACTGGTGTCACGGTCGTCTTGTCCCCCTCTGCCCGGCCCATGCACGCACATGTCCTCGGTCGGCTTGTGCCGCCCACACCATCTGTCTCGTTTTGGATCTCTTACAATCAATCAGTAAGCGTGCCCCTTCCCCGCCTAGTACAGAGTTCTTTACTTTGATACCGCTCCGAGTTACTGACTGAAATGGATCCCACACAACATGATACAAGCTCTCCCCTATGTCTTGTATCCCCACTAGGTTTTCTACTGACTATGTGTACCCTAAGGTGTCTTTAATTACATAGCCCTCAATCAGTTATGCGTACCTATAGGTGTCTTTAACACATAACCCTTAATCTACCTATCGGTTATGCTTACCTATAGGTGTCTTTAATACATAACTCTATCTATTCCCATTAGTTATGCGTACCCCTAAGGGTGTCTTTAATACATAACTTTACTATTTTGTCCCGTTTATGTATACCATTAGGTGTCTTTAATTACATAACCCTTTTTATCCGGTTAAGTTTGTGGGCCTATATATATTAATATTACCCACCTACCCTTCAGTTGTACTTAAACCTCCCACTGATTTAATCCTATTTATTTAATGGTTAAGTTTGTGGGCCTATATATATTAATATTACCCACCTACCCATCAATTTACTTAACCTCCCACTGATTTAACCTTATTTATTTAATGGTTAAGTTTGTGGGCCTATATATATATATATTAATATTACCCACCTACCCATCAGTTGTACTTAACCCACCCACAATCCAACTCATTTTACTTAACCCTAACTTATGTCTGTCATCATACAGTCCACATGTATTAAGTTAGGTTAAGTAGTCTTTTCTTATTACCATGTCCAATTATGGTTATATTGGGCTAGACCTCCCACATTAGGCCTACAACATGTGGATACTGGATTGCCGGTCGGGTCCGGGCAGTCTTATTCCACCGTTGGGTCTAACCTCGTGTCTTAGCCCGAGTCGTATTCACACACTTAGACCTCTCACATTAGGTTCAACATTAGTGGCTGCTGGATATGCCGGTCGGTTCCGGGCAGACTTCCACCACTAATGTAACCTAACCTCGTGTCATAAGTGTTAATTAAATTTTCAGACTTTAATTGCTTAAACATTCCTCTTTTGATTAACTAAGTTAATTAATTAATCCTTTCCTTTTTATAGGTGTCAATACCTATTTTATTAACAATTTGAATTTCCTATCCATAAATGGTCATATTCAAATTATACCATTTTCACTCAACTTTACCTTTGTCATAATAGGCAATTATTTATATGTTTCCCTACTAGAATCATGTGCGCAATTTACATAATCACTATGTAAATTATGCCTATTACAAATTCCCCTTTTCCCTGTTTCTTAACTAGCGTAACCATTTGCGTTTTTGGCGTCATCGAGGCTACAAGGTAGCCTCGCCATAACAATAAAATAAAGGGAATGACAAGGTGATTGTTTTCAATACATTTTTTGGCATAAGCATGAAAACTAGGGAAATGACATGATAACTTCGCATATAATTATGATTCATCACATAATTAACAACTTGCATAGATTCATGATTTTGCAACATAACAACTTGCATAGGTTCATGAATTTCAGCATAACAACTTGCATAGGTTCATCAATTAACAACAAAATTAACAACTCGCATAGGTTCATGATTCACAACATAACAACTTGTATAGGTGACTTGCATATGTTCATGATTCACAACATAACAACTTGTATAGGTTACTTGCATAGGTTCATGATTCATAACATAACAACTTGCATAAGTGACTTGCATAGGTTCATGATTCATAACATAACAACTAGCATAGGTTCATGAATTAATCACACAATAACTTGCATAGGTAACTTGCATGATCTCATAACAACTTGCATAGGTTCATGATAACAACTTACATAGGTTCATAACACAATAATTACTTTCATATGGATAACCATTTTATTTTGGAAAATCCATACTTTCAACTTCGAAAATCATCTTAAGTATAACCCTCCCCCCTTTTTTGTCAAACACATAATTCAGTTTGCAAAAATGTTTTAGGATAGCAAACTTTCAAAATATGCTGTAAGTATTCTAGATAATTAATCTAGCTTCCCAATAAGATTAACTTTGTCTAAACCCAAATCAAGGAATCAATAGTTGTGACTGAATTGCTGAGAGATGTTTCAGCAGCTTTTTAAGCTAACACCATAATGCAAAACAATTCTAATATCTTATTATATCAAAATTTCTCACCTTGATTTGGCATGAATGTAGTGCTCAATTTTACTCCTCTTGGACTTCCTCAAGTTTATTTTCCCAAGCTCATTTAACTCATTCCTTGATAAGTTGCAATACCTCATTTCTCTTAAGCCACTCTGTTGCATCCATTTCAAACTGCAACATTCCTTCCTTTGCAAGCCACTTCATTCATTTCTTTGTTACTTATTAGCTTGTCATATGCACTTACAACTTCGTTAAACCTCTTTATGTGATGCTTAAAAATGAATCCACACATTATTCATAAACAAAAGTTAAACAAATAAATATTACTCATATACCTGGTCAGAGGAATGATGCCTTACATTATCCACTTTTATTCACCAAATTAAGGTAACTTCATTTTAAAATTTCTAAAAAATGATTTTCTAATCTTATATGAAATTTTATTTAGGCACCTAACCTAAGCTCAGATACCACTTGTAACGCCCCGGAATTTCCAACCAGTCAAAACTGCCGAAAATCCCGTGCATTCCAAAAACAAACGATGACAGTTACCGTTTTATTTGAAAAATATACAACATCACTAAATGCTCTGGATAAAATTTAAATAACTGCCCCTTATCAAAGTATTCATTTGTGCTTAAATATAAATTAAACACAATTACCGTAAATCTACCGTTGTGCAACTCTAATGAGATGGTCATAGATATTCATTCCTGCACACTTGATAAACACATTAGCATGACATAAATGATAACACATAAAAGATGCACCAACACAAGATGCAATAACAAGTAATAAAAAAATATTTTATTAATAAAGCAGCTGCATCACTATCCCTTGTGACTGCCTACGTACCTTTATCTAATTGGGTAAGCAATTAGATACAGGATCAAGCCAACGTAGTTCTTCTTTACTCAAAACATTTAAAATCAGTATTTACTTTCAAAATACTGTTTATATCATATAAAGATTCTCAAAAGTAATCTTAAATTACTTTTTAAATAATTTCAAATAAAATTTTGAATTAACCTTCCCGTCCATCGGATCAGTTAGGGATAGCCAGGGAGAGCAGGAAACTATATTTTCCAAACCCAAGCCTAGACACTATCCTCTCTGTCACCCTAGAACATTTCAGTCTTTTATTTTGAAAGACATCTATATATCTCTTATAGAACTTCATTTCAAAAGATAAAAATCTTTTATTTTAAATACTAATCATCTTTATTATGCAAAAACTCCTTCATAAACAATTTCAACTCACCTTTGTATTTCTCTAATATATGTTTGGAAAGATCTTCAAAGATTGAAGTGAAATAATTAAGTTAAACACCATTCACGCCTCATTTAAACACTATCCTAACTTCATTTGGACTATTCATACCTCGTTTACACAATTCATATTCATACCTCGTTTGAATACTATTCATACCTCGTTTACACTATTCATATTCATACATCGTTGGAACACTGTTCATACCTCGTTTACACTATTCATATTCATACCTCGTTCGAACACTGTTCATACCTCGTTTAATCACATATTATTCATATCTCGATTTAACAGTATTCATACCTTGTTTACACATTATTTATACGTTGGTCAAACACTAATCATACCTCGTTTAAACACTAATCATAAATAATCTCAATCATCAGTCGTATATGTTGATTGCTTGTCAAAGCAGATATGGCAACCAATATAATATGTTAATGTCGTAGGCATCTTTAAATAAAAACACAAGCTTATGAAATAATAATAGATTAGATGATAAGTATACTTACAGTATTTCTTGCTATTTTCATACAAGGATCTCATAGAGCATCATATTGTACTTACCATCATTCCAAATCTTATTTTCCTCGAATCATCGAAATTCGTCGACACATTTTGGCTCGCCTTTGCTTCGATTTAACATCCTCGATTTTATCAATTTGTTTATGATACTATACTCAAATCCAAATTTGAGAGGACTTGGAATAGTTTACCATGAATTAATACTCAAAACATCTATAACAGTGTTTCTATCATGCTACGGAAAGTTCTAGTCGTTTTAAAATATTTCATAGTCAATTTTAGAGAAAAGACAGCGTTTCGAAATGCTATAAAAAGTTTCAAAACTCAGATTTTAAGTCTGTTTTTGGGTAAAATGTTTGACGCTCTTTCTCTATGATAAGAATAATTTTTGATTCCAAATTTTATACGGTAAGAAGCTCTCTTTGTCTACTTAATTATCATCAAAATAAAACCTCAAAATCGTTTACCAATTCAATATGTTAAATTAAACATCATGAGGCATTTTTAACATGTCATTTTCGGGCTAATTTTTACCACACTCTGCATCCAGTTTTTGAGTATGAAAACGACCGAATTAAAAAAGGTGGCCAAAGACAAAGTTGTAGCCCTTTGAATTAGCTTTCCAAATTGATAGAGAAGTCGAAATTTCATTAAGAATTGCAAAAGTTATGCCTAATTTCAGTGTTTCGGGTTCTATCGTTTCTTCGTAACTTTCACAACATTTCTTCAAAATATGAAATGAATATATGAACTTACATCGTTTTTCTTACCTCATACTTGTGCCTTGATCTTGTATTTTTCCTCTAGGCTTCTCCCAAACACCTCTTCCTTTTCTAATCTTGTTTTTATGTTTTTGAATGCATGATATGAAATGAACCCTTCCACCCTTTATATAGAAATTTTCAAGGCTGGTTTGGTAATTTAGTTTTTGGACACTTGTCCTTCATCATTCATGCAAACCATAAGATAATGACACATGCCTACTTAGGTGTCTTAAGATGTTTCTACACATGGACACCTAATATGGTTATGTGTCATTACATTATTTACTTACAAGATATGTGTTCCATTCTTTTGGTGACACATGTCCCTATCATGTTAAGTCATTTTTCCTCTTCTAGAACATGTACACATGTATTCTTTGTAGGTTACTTCTATGATATGTATATATACATATATGTGTTCTTCTAACGTTACTACATGCACATGACACTCCAACAACTTTTAATAGCAAAACCTCGTTTATCGATAAAACTGTTTTCGGTCACATTATCTATTTTTCTTTAAACTACTAATCTTTGTAAACAAAAACTCAACAACATGTTTTCTTCTCCTTAATTATAGTTTATAAAGGGCTTTATTCAAGGTTATAAAACCATTAAATCCAAATTTTAAATATTTAAATAACCTTGATATTTAAATATTTACTGCCCGAAGTTTCAGGTTGTTACAGGTAACTTGCATGATCTCATAACAACTTGCATAGGTTCATGATAACAACTTGCATAGATTCATGATAACAACTTGCATAGATTCATGAAATCGCAACATAATAACTTGCATAGGTAACTTGCATATGTTTATGAATTTCACTTGCATAATTCTATGATTTACCACAACAATAAACTTGTATAATTTCATGATCCACAACAACAATAAACTTGTATAATTTCCTGATCCACAACAACAATGAACTTGTATAATTTCATGATCCACAACAACAATAAACTTGCATAACTACAAACAACATATACCCAAATCATAGTCTACCATGATTCACTTTTATTTATTTAAACCTAAAAGTGACTAGAACTCACAGAAAAAGGGTCTTGAGTTCTGGGATCTGAATTCTGTATTTGATTAGCGTTCCCTTGTTGTAGACAATTTCGTTGTTGAGATTAGACTTTGATTTGATTTGAAGTGTTGTCTTTAATTTTCTTCTAGTTGGTGGCGGATATTCTAGGGTTTGGAGTGACAACATGACGGCAATTGATCTAATTTTGATTTGATTTTAGGGTTTGAGTCTACCCATGTTTATATAGAATTTCAAATTAATTATAGCCGTCGGATGATCTTAGGGTTGATCAAAACCACTCAGTCAGGATAGGGTGACAAGTCAGCCCTAATGACTCAGCAAGGAGTCAGAAAGGACACAGCAATGAGTCACAGATTGGATCAGATCACACCAGAAAGCTGTGCAGGCTTTCTGCTCGGCCTGGGCGCACTTGGCAAGTGCGCCAGTGTATTTTTATACTGGCGCACTTCCCAAGTGCGCCAGTGCATTTTTTTCTTCTTTCTTCTTCTGGGTTTTCCGCCTAACTTCGTTCGTCCATATCTTCTTCATACGGTATCCCTTTTACGCAAACTCGAACTATATCTCAAACAGAATTCCGAGACGAACGCAATGGAGTAACTCGTTTCCCTTAATTACCACATTTGAAATTAAGTATTCTTAAATTTAGTTAATTTGATTATTCAAAAATTCGGGGTGTTACAATATAGCCCATGTCTCAAGACCCATACACAGGTGGGCCCTTGGATCGTCAGGGCCGGTCCACTCGATGCGGATTAAAATGCCTGAACACTGCGTTTCCCAACCCTACGGGGAGTAAACTGGTCATATCCCGACCAAACCATCGGCCCTGGAATGACCAATATAACCGAGGCGCCTCGCTATCCATCATCCACATAAGTAAAACGTCAGGGCTTGCAAAATGCTGACACCACTCCTAGCTAGAAGGAAACGCATGTCCTCCCTGAAGTCCTCTCCCGTTTATGGTTCACACCGGGGTGCGAGGCTCGCGAATTAACCCTACACAAAGCTATGCTATATTAAATCTGTGCTTTGATCATCAACCACAAGAATCTTCTTTTCAACAGAAGCCTTGATCATTTGCATCTCAGCATGTCACATAGGCAATTCACGCTATGCAACCGATGTCTATCAATCACATAGAATGAAATCTGATGTAAGACACACATCCATTTGCATGTTTGTTCTGGGTCTAAACGAAACCGGAGGCACCTTATTCCTTGTCCCGTATGTCCAATACAGGAGAGAGGCCCTTGCATATCTAGTTAATCTCCAAGTACGTCTGGACGGTCACCACTTATTACCTTGTCTTGGTTGTACAGCCTAATCAAGACATCAGTAATCATCCAAACGATGTGAAGACCTTCGGTCTTCCACCACCGTCTTCATCCTCGACATATCGTTGAATTAGTTAATCAGAATGGGATAAACCCGGTCTTTCTGAATAACTCGCATATATAATAAACAAGTTTTATAAAAACACAACATACGCCTCATTCCAATCCAGAATATTCTGTATTCAAATATTCACATTCTTTTGGAAAGGTTCCCATTAATTCTATCAAAGATAAATTCTTTAAATTTATTCTTTAATCTTCCTTTGAATATCAATTCAAACCAAATTATGGTTTATCCAAACTAGTCGGGATTAGCGCACCTTACCGAAGTAATCATTTGTTTAATTTCCCAATCCCAACCTATTCATCCCATAAAGCAAAACTGGTAATACTTCATATCTAACACCATAGTGTTATTGGTAAATTCAATTACCGTTTCATGTTCAAATCTAATTAAAGATTTAACTATCGCCTAGAGCAAAACTGGTGATACTCCATTCTCGATCATTTCTTGAATTTGATAATTTTAGTTATCAAATTCACCTTTCAATCTATTTAAAGATTCATTAAAACTCTAATTTAGTTTTAATTTCCAAAAATCATTACTTAATGATTATTTAAAATTAAGAAATAAATCTTATCTTTAACTGGGTTAAAGAACTAATGTCATTTAAAACATAGCTCACGATAAACCCAAAATCACATTTCATTAACAATGGAATCTTCATGGAAAACAGATCAATATATATAATCGATATGAACTTTCATATCCAACCGATAATATAAATGGAATAACGACAACGCCTTTTAAATTCCATACATATTAACAATCTTCCTCTACAGAAGCTCACTTCGATTATTACCAAATCGAATTCCATTCACTTCCAATTTAATATGTTAAATTGGAAAACCTTACTTTGGAAAATTTCCTTTAAATATTGACAAAAGATTTACAAATTCCAAATCACATTTCACTGAAAATCGGGTTAAAGAACGAATGCCATTAAAAACACAGTTCATGATAAACCCAATTCGCATTTTATTTTATTCCAATTATTATAATTGGAAACTCTAACAATCTTAATTAAAAGATTTATTCTCCTCACATGGGATTCAAGAATAGTGTTATTGAAGACACTGTTCACGAGAAACCCAAAATCCCATTTGATATTAAATACAAGGCTCTGAATAGAAAATATATCGGCTTATATTCAATATCAAATTCTGAAACCAACAAATATCGTATTGGAAATAACAATATAAATATATCTTTCAAATTTCCATAACAATATCTGTATAATCACGAAATCCAACATCGAAATATTCCGAAGACAATTTCAATTCAAATCCATTCCAATTCATATATTGGAAATCCTCGTTATTTTTAAAACCATTTCAAAAATTCAATTTATTTATTTAAAAATATCGGATTATAATTCTAGTTCATAACTAGTTCATTTCGATAATAATATATTTTTATCTTTTCAAATATGGAGTTTTTCATCCCAATTCTTTCCCAATCATTTCTTATGATTTTACACTAATTATTGATATTTTTAATAATTTTATCAAGGCCAGTATAGTCGATTTCCATAAACGGTCATCGAACTGCACTTACATCGACCTTTTCCATATTTGATATTGATATAATTCCAAATCCAACTGTTAGATTTCAAATCTCTTATATTCATTAGAAAGCTCTTTTCGATACGAACCCAACGGTTCCAGTTTTAGGAGAATCCGATGGTCGGATCTCCCGTACATCCATTCGAAGTCAATCGTCGAAATCCGTGAACTGCCGCAGCACGGCGCGTTCTACTCAGGCCATTATTTATATATATATATATAATATATATTTCATCGCTTTCCATTTAAAACGTATTTTATAAATCGTTTTAAATTCGTTTTCAAAACGATTTCAACTTCATTTTCAAATTCAAATTAAAATTGAATATTCCATAGCATTAGTATGTAAATGATAATATTTTCAAAACATTAGATTTTGAAATCACTTCATTTTCAATATTCATTATAAAAATGAATAAAATCAATATAAATATCGTTCGTGTCAAAATGGCGCATATCTAATCAACATGGCTATATATATTTAAATATATCGTGTCCATCCCAAATCGGACATCAAAATTAGGTTTTTGATTCTTTTCTGAATATTATTAAAAAATATTCCTTATTTTAAAATATTCGTTATTTTAAAATATTCCTTCTTTCTGAACTGGAATAAGACACAGTTAATTACCATATAATGTTGGTTATATGGATTTCATACAATACATGTATACAACAACAACGATAAACAATCAACCATCATCCGGAGTGCATTCTACACTGCAAAGCATTAAATATGAATATTTAACGCTTACAGCAGCCTGTCAACCAATCGATTGACATACCACTAAACAGTTGTGAATAGTGTACATCAAATATCATCCCAACACCCGTATGGGGTTTCAATCCACAAACACTGAATATTATTTGTGCAGTTGGGTGATGTGTAAAATATATCGTCCCAATCCATATCAGTAAAATGGGTGTTCATAAACAAATCGTCCAATTTGCAAATGAATATTTATTTTATTCATATACACGTTAAAAATTATATTTCTAACTATAAAATATTTATTTAGTTCATTTATACAATAAAAATGATATTTTTATTGTTCTAACATAATTTAGAAAATTTTGGCGGCATAACGGCGCAATATCGAAATCGGGTAATATCTGGCATTACTCCTTTCCTGATATCGGCTCATGCCATACACACATAACAATTCTAATCAATTCATTTCACCCATGCAACCAAATTCAACCAAATAATCTAATCAACCAAACAAACAAACAAATCGTCCATGGTCTGTGGACGACGGGGAATAGTTCATATATGTAGTTATAAAATAAATAACTGTACAAAGGAGTTCTCACCTTTAGGATCCACTCCTCCATTCTCTATTTCTGAACGGTTCGGATTTGCCCAAAATTCCAATGCGATCTTTTCCCTCTGTTCATAGTAAAAATCGCATTTTTAATATGATGTTTATTTTAAAATTCACATTTTTATAATAGCACTACATGTATAAAAATCATATATTTTTACAATGCTTCTTTCTATATAAAAATTATATTTTTATATCTCTACTTCTGATATAAAGATCGAATTTTTATTTTGCTTCATATATAATAATTATATTTTTATAAAGATCATATTTTTAATACGCTACATATATAAAAATCAAATTTTTATATCCTTAAAAATCAAATCTTTATATGAACAAAAATCAAATCCTATTTCTATTTAAAATCTAACCTTTCTTGTGTATAAAAATCCAATCTTTTTTATGAAAATCCTAACTTTCTTTTATAAAATTCCTAGCTTTCTTTTATAAAAATAAAAACCAAAGCTTTATCTAGAATAAAAATCAAAGCTTTAGGCAAAATAAAAACCAAAGCTTTAGGCAAAATAAAAATCAAAGCTTTAGGCAAAATAAAAATCGAAGCTTTTTATATAAATTACATTCCTATAACTATACTTCATATATTTATAAAACTGAAATTAAAATTCAAACTTTCTATAAAAATTCTATTTTTATTCTTTAAAAATCATAACTTTTTGTTTTTATAATTAAACAAAAATTAGTTTCTATACCTAAACAAAACCAGTTTTTATATAAATGAAAAATTAAAACTCACTTTTGTTTGAGTCGGAAAGGGGCCACCATTGGAGCTAGGGGGTTGCGGAGGAGGGGATCGACGTCCCTGATGGTCGGCCGGCTGCAAGGGAGGTGGCGCGCGGGGGGCATTAATGGAAGGCGGTGGCATCAGCTAGGGTTTGGGTGGCCTCGCGGTTGATGTCGACGGAGGGGGGGGGGGTTCAGAGGCGAGAGAGCGTGATAGGAGGGGAGGTCGGTAGGGTACTGATGGAGGGTGGCGGCGTGAGGAACGATGGCCTCAGGCGGCGGACGATTGTGGCTGCGTCGAGGATCGATCTCGTTTTTTTCTTTTCTGTATTGATCTCGATCTTAATCGTATGGGGGGGTTGACCAGGTTATGAAGAGGAGAAAGGCTTTGGGCCTAATTAATTTTATTTTTTTAATTATTTAATTATCCATAAAGGTACTTTTTATTTCGACCTCCAAACGAGACCCATCAACTGTCGACCATAACTAATTACCCCTATTCTGAACACAATGGGATATTTTTCGTAACCCAATTCTGCTGTTACGATCAGTTTCCATCAAAATCAAAATATAAATCTATATATTGAATTTGAGCACATTTCAATTTACTGGGTCCATATACGGACCCCAAAAATTTCAAAAAAATAATATTTCTAGCTTCGTATTGACGATCTGGTCCTGACAAAATTAATTTCATCAAATTTGAAGACCGTTTAAAAAATGGACATTTTCTGGTCGATCCAAATTTACTGAAACTATCAAAACACGTTTTCTTTTGCCACGCTCACATATTGGTTTCAAAAATTATGCAAATTGAAATCTAGCAATAACCTGACATCCCGTATCTGACAAAAGTGGTTTTGTCGAAAACAGAGACGTTTGCAAAAATAGCCATTTTTACGGGCTATATTTCCATACCGACTATTCTGAATTTTCAGTTGGACATAACTTTTAATTCCTGCTATTAAATTTCAATTTTTCGGATTCGTTGGAAAGATATTTTCAAATAGATTCAAATGTTTTTGGTTTCGCTAAAATCTGGTTTATTTTGAATCCTGTACATTCATTTGAAATTTGAAATCGAATTTTCAAACTTCCTCGCCATTTCCAATTTATTTTATAATTAAAATAAATATTTATATTCTAACGACGATTCAAACAAATATATACATTCTAATTCTATTCAAAATAAATTTCTCATCATTATTATTTAAAATAAATCATTTTAAATATTCAAAATTCATGAAAATCGCCAAAATAAATTTTTTAAATTGGTTCTGATTTTCCGGATTGTTACAATTTTGCTCTACAGTATTCATGAAATCTCTCATACATTTAGTTCCCACTTTTCCCTCTTTTTATGATCTAATTACACTTGAATTTGGCAAACAGATGGAAGAGATCGCTTGCTTTGTGATGGTAGAAGTATCTACTACAAGAAAAGTTCTAATTTTCGACAGAGCATAGCGACGGTTTCCGACGGCTAATTCCGACGGCTTTCGACGGGCCGTCGGCGGCAGTCGGAAACCGTCGATTATAATCGGGATATCTTCCCCCCGAACAATTTTCTGCTTCACTCGATCTCCTCTAACCCATTTACAGCCGCGATTTTCCAAACCCTACCTCCCCCAATTTGCGATTTCCCCCCACCAAACACCAATTTTTTCACGTTCGGATAGCTCCCGACTTCCTCTCAAGCTTGTATCATCATCGATTTGAGGAATAATCTCGTTTTTACCTTAAAATTTTAATTTTTACCTAAACCTAAATTTGGTAAAATTAGCAAATTAGAGTTAATTGTTGATAGCAATTGGTTCCTACGGTATTGTAGTATGTTATATCATCATATTATTTGTGTATTTCATATGCTACACTGAAATTGAAAGATTTATGTTCAATATTTGGATATTTGTGTATGTGACATCGTAAATTAGACATATTTTGGATGGATTTTTGTTAGTAGTGGCCATAAAATTGGTCAAAAGCTCGAGTATTTACAAATTGGTTTAAGTGTGTGCATGTATTTCAATTTAGGTTGGTTTTTGTCATTGTATAATTTAGGATATTTTTGTACATGTGCGCCGTTGTCCGCTTGTTCTTGCATGTGTTAGTTGATATACGAAAAATTGAGTGGATGAAGTTGGAAAAGTACATCGTGCAAATTTTGACTTATGCAAAAAAAATTATGAGTCTAAATTCTAGTTGTGCCTATTGAATCGACGATAATAGTATTAGCTTTAAGTTGATTGAAATGTTAAGAAGATGTGATAAAATATAAAATATTTTTGTGTTGCAGTAAAACGTACTTTTATGTTAAAATGCGCACATATAATTGAGTAATATCCCCTAGATTGCTTTCGGCCCCGTCCGACGAGTGTTATACATGATCGTTATATAAATAGTCTTTTTTTCGAATTAAAAAACGACTGTTTATATTCATCTGGTACAATATTTGTTGGATTTGTCCTTGTATTGGACAATTTATAAACACAATAAACATTTACATTTTGTATACTACTTTGTTTCAAAAGATTCAGAAAATTTCGATTCAATTTTCCTTTTTGTTTCCTGCGTACACATGTACAGTGCAGGAAACAAAAGGGAAATGCTGCCGAAATTTTGTTGAATCGTTTGAGCCGAAGTAGTATACAATTGTAAATGTTTATTGTGTTTATAATGGGAAGTAGGGATGCCTGACTATGTAAAAGAGTTGCATTAAAAAAGTGTCAAATTAGATTATTTTTTTAACTTAATGAAGATGTTATTAATTTTTGATCCTATGACCATGTAATACAAGTTTTTTTCGAATTTGAATTCTTGAAAAAATAAATATTAATTTTTGAACATGTGACTGAATTTCTCAAATAGGAAAAATGATTGATTATTTTGTTGATGGGAGGAGTTGGATGTACCAAAGAAGAGGACAAAGAGGTTCAATAAAAGAAGTTTTTTATAATGGTATAAATGTATTTGTTGACTTCACTTTACGTAATAATGGAAGCGATCCTGAAATTCGTTGTCCGGGTAGCAAGTGTGGACATTTGAAATATTTGCTACCCAATGTTGTGAAAGTCCATTTGCGCAAAAACAGATTCGTACCCGAGTATTATTTTCGGGATCGTCATGGATAAGTTGTATCAAACACTCCTGTAGAGACTGAGGAAGAACGTGTTGTTGATGAAAATGTTAGTATGACCCGTATTGAAAATATGGTCGAAGATGCAGCGCGATCTATGTTTCCAATGATTGCAGCTGACGACGATAATGGAAATGATGAAGAACCGAATATTGAAGCTAAATTTTTTTATGGTTTGTTGGATAATGCTAAGAAACCTATTTGGGACGATTGTAAAAGCGGCACTCAGCTATCGGTAATCGCAGAATACATTGCGATGAAGTCAAAATACAACATAACTGAAGCTGGGTTCACAGCTATTGTACAAGCTGCAAAAAGGCACATGCCGCCGGATAATTTAATGTGTGAAAATCACTACGAAGTTAAAAAAACTTATGTCGGCATTTGGTTTACCTTATCAGAAAATAGATACATGTGTAAAAGGAAGTATGTTGTTTTGGAAAGATGACGTAAACCTTAGAAATTGTAATTTTTGTAATGAAGAAAGATATAAACCAAGAAAGAAAAAGGGAAAGGAAGTTCCATACAAACGTATGCATTACTTACCTATTACTCCACGGCTTCAAAGATTATATGCATCTTCTGCAACTGCATCTCATATGAGATGGCATAAGGTGAGATCGGAGGAAGAAGGTACATTGACCTATCCAGCCGATGGGGAAGCATGGAAGCATTTCGATAAAACTTATCCCAATTTTGCAGCGGAGAGTCGTAATGTCAGACTAGGATTATGTACAGATGGTTTTTCACCATTTTCTCAGTTTGGTTCTAAATACTCATCATGGCCTATTATCATCACACCTTATAATTTACCTCCATGAATGTGTATGAAAACGCAATATATGTTTCTTACTGTTGTTGTTCCTGGCCCTGATGATCCGGCACAAGGAATTGATGTTTATTTACAACCGTTAATTGAAGAATTAAGAACATTGTGGAACGAAGGAGTAGAAACGTACGATGTTTCAAAGAAGAAAATTTTTCGTACGTTCGCTTCTTTGTTGTGGACTATAAGTGATTTTCCTGCCTATGTAATGCTTTCAGGATGGAGTACTGCTGGTCGTCTATCATGTCCATATTGCATGGAAGAGACACGAGCGTTTTCCTTACCGCATGGTAAGAAAAGTTCATGGTTTGACTATCATTGATGTTTTATCCATGTAAATCATCTTTTCAGAGCAAACAAGAAAAACTTTTTGGATAATAGAGTAGAAACCAGACAACCTCCAACGTTATGGATTAGCGAAGAAATATATGAAATGGTTTAAAATCATCCAAAGATACATGTTACTGGAGTTCAAACAGAAATTGAAGGCAAATCGATTTATCACAATTGGTGCAAACGGTCTATTTTCTGGGAGTTGCCGTATTGGAAACATCTTCTGCTTCGTCATAATATTGATGTGATGCATAATGAGAAAAATGTATTTGAGAATGTCTTTAATACGGTTTTGAATGTTAAAGGGAAAACTAAAGATGATTTGAAATCAAGGCGCGATATAGAAGAATTATGCAAACGTCCTGAGCTTCATATGAAAGCAAATGACAGTGAAAAACCCAAAGCATGTTATGAATTAGATAATAATCAGATTAAAATTTTGTTAAAATGGGTTGAAGGGTTAAGATTTCCTGACGGAATTTCATAAAACCTTCGTAGATGTGTTGACTTCAAAAATGGTAAATTGAGTGGAATGAAAAGTCACGATTGTCATATTATGATGGAGTATCTATTTCATGTTATGTTCAAAGAACTACTTCCGTTGAAAGTTTGGAAGGTAATAACGGAGCTTAGTTTGTTTTACAAAGTGCTTTGTTCAACTACTTTGAAAGTGGAACGTTTACGAAAATTTGAAGTAGATATTCCAATATTGCTTTGCAAATTGGAGAAAATATTCCCGCCAGGTTTCTTTAATGTAATGGAGCATTTACCTGTTCACCTTCCAACTGAAGCACGATATCGAGGTCCCGTCCAATATGGATGGATATATCCATTTGAGAGGTAAATATAAACATGTTAACGATTAATTTAATTGCATTTAAAACTATGAAATAATGTAAATTAATTTTGCATAGGTATCTGAATCATTTGAAGAAAAAAGTAAGACAAAAAGCACGAGTTGAAGGATCGATATGTAAGTCTTACATTGAAGAAGAAGCTTCGTTCTTTTTCTCTCATTATTTAAGTGATAATGTGAATATATCATTTGAAAGTGTTCCACGAAACGACGAAGGGGACGAACAAGAATCATCTCAAATAGTTTTGTCTATTTTTAGACAACATGGTCGGCCTTCTGGAAAATGTGTTGACGTATGGCTAAATGATAAAGATCTTCATGTAGCTCACACTTATATTCTTCTAAATTGTGCTGAAGTTGCACCGTTTGTTAGGTAATCTGAAATATCAATTGGTGCTTTTTCATTTCAACATTTTTATGTGTGTATAATCTAATGTAAAACTCTATTTCTATTTACAGCGTTTATGAACTTGAACATCCAAACGGAGATATCAGTAAAGAATTTTCTGCTTGGTTTACGAATTATGTTTATGAACCCAAAAATTGTGTTGTTGATGAAGGGTTGAAACATCTTGCAATGGGACCAAAAAAATTGGTCAAGACATATCCAATATATTTTGTTAATGGATATAAATTTAATACGAAAGAATACGGTGCCGAAAAATTAACGAACAATACTGGTGTATTCGTTAAAGGTAGTGACGATCCTGAAAATAACATCAATGATTTTTATAGCGTTTTAACACAAATTTTGCAACTGACATATTTCTCATGACCCGCGGAGGATGTGTTTCTATTTAAATGCGATTGGTTTAGCAATGTTCCGGGTTCTGGGATTAATGTACATAAGGATTATAATCTGATCGAGATAAAGCATACATCGCACTATTACAAGTATGATCCTTTTGTACAAGCCAAACAAGCATTACAAGTTTATTATGCTCCTTACCCGTCTTTAAAAAGAGATAAAGCAGATTGGTCGGCAGTTTTTAAAACAAAGGCCAGATTTACTTTCGACGGGAAGAATATTCCAGACGAAGGAGCCTATCAGGCAGAACTCGAACATAACACTAAAATAATAATTGAACATGATCATGCAGATTTTGGACCGCTGGTCGATGATGCAAATGCTTTGGTAGATGCGTTTGAGAGCGCGGAGGAAAAGATTATACAATCTGAGGTTGAATCTGAATTTGAAGAAGATGATGACTAATATAGATGTAGAGTACTAATTTTCTAGTTGTAATGTAATTATGTAATAAACCCAGCTTATTTTGCAATTCATGTAACTATGTTAAATTTTTTTAATGTTACGATGGTTTTTTACATATTTTATGTCATATGCAGTTTTTCCTATTTATTTGTCTTAAATATGCAATGTAAAATGTTACTCCTTGGAATATGAGACCCAATCAAATACAGGTATAAACAATTTCTCATTTATGCCATTTTTTACATCATTTTTGTCACCTATTTAGCGGCTTATTATATCGTTTGTTTAAGTTTTCTTACATCTTTTGAAATGATTTGTATGTGACAGATATGTCATTTAGAGGAAACTCTTCTGGCGAGGGTTCTGGATCGCAACCCCGTGTGCATGCAGTCGTGTCATTGGTCCCCACGAGTACTGGATAAAAATTAAAATTTACTTAGCATGTTAATTATTTTATGATGTACACTTATGATTATCACATTTAACGCAGGGTTTTCGATCTTCAGCCTTCGAAGACTATTTTGGCCGCTTCGACAGCAGCATATAGGTCCAGGATGTCAGCATGTTGGCCTAAGTGGGATTTGATCCCACCTCACATTCAGGAGGTCATTTGGCAGGATGTGCTAGTAAGTATTTTCTTACCTATTTTTTGTATTTTGATTTCTTTTAATCGCTGAGATATTGTACATATTTTTCTAGTAATGTTTGTTTAACGTAAAATACAGGACGAGGTGGATATAGATACACATGATTTAGCACTGGCTCGGACATACTGGATGCAGAAAATGAGAAAAAATTATAAAGATGCTATATCAACAATGAAGAAAAGCAGGAAAAAACCTTCATGGATGGGCGATAACGTTTGGAGTGGGTTTCTGAGGTATTGGGATAGTGATAAAGCGAAGGTTAGTGTACTAATTTTTTTTTTAAATATAAAATATTCAGTCGATAATTACTAAATTTAAATGTAAAGGCGGAGGCAGAAAGAAACAGTGCAAATAGAAATAAAAATCCAGTCACTCATCGACGAGGATCCAAGTCTTTTCAGCAGTATCGGCAGGAGTTGGTATTTTTTTTTTTAAATTCGACTTGTATTAAAATTAATACGCTATATAGTTTTGAACTTGTAATAATTGTGTGTAATAATCAAATTCAGGAGGCTGAGGGACAGGGTCCTGTCTCGTATATGGATGTATTCACTCGTACACATGCCGTCGAGCATGTCGACTTAGACGGGAACATCACATACACATGGCATGACGAGAAATCTAGGAAGAGTCACGTAAGATTTCATTTTATGTACAAGTTTATGTAGTAATTGTTAAATTACTATAAAATAAGATATCATGATATTAATTTTATATACATTTTTATTTGGTCTTGCAGGAGAAGTTTATGTAGCAACGTCAGATGCGTCTAGCTGAGACTGGACATGAGCAGCTTACTACTGACGAGGAGGACATTATCTTTCAGTCAGTGATGGATCTTGCGATGCGGAATAGACGTTATGGATTCGAAAATCAAGTGGTAAAGCATTTTTACCTTAATTTAATATTTAGTTATTCACTTGGTATCTCATTCACATAATGTCTTACCTTAATTTAATATTTAATATTTAGTTATTCGCTTGGTATTCCTGAATTGATGGACTAGAGCTGATAAAGCCTTACACTTTAGTTTTGGATTTTCGTATAAATATGCTAACGATGCATTTATATTATGAAAAAAGATGATTTTAGAAAATAAAGTTTAAAAGCAAAATAAAAAATAAACTTTTTTTATATTCCGTTTTTTGAAAGATAATGTAAGGACAAGAGACAATCCGTTCTCTCGTCATTCCTTCACCTACCGTTGGAAACACAAAATACAAAACATAATATAAATCAACCACTTAAAGAAAATAAAAAAATTTATTTTAATAAATAAACAACGAGATTTGAACGTCTTAGGAGTATGAAATAACAAAATGTGGAAGAATGTATTGAATCTTCAATTAGTTTGAAGCTAAACTAATTTGATTGGCGAATGTCTTTCGGAAACTTAGTATGAAATAGTAGAATGGTTAATATTGCATGAAACTTTATCATTTTTAATGAAGAATGGTTTAATGGTTAATATTTTTTTTTATAAAATAATTGTTACAGTCCACCAGTCAGCAGGCATGGGGCAAACAGACTAGAGCTGCTATAGTCGCCGCAGAGATTGAGGAGTTGAGAGCTAGGGTGGCATAGCTTGAGGAGGAGAATTGCCCCAAGCTATCGAGACTACTCAGCTTCTAGATTGACGCTTAGCGGAGTTTGCACAGGAGTATCAGCAATTCCCTTCATCAGCTGGTTCTGCAGAGGATGAGGATTAGTGTTGGATGGATAGGTATGTTTTGTAGTTGGGCATGCACACACATATATATATATATATATATGACTAGTTTGCTATGGTATGGATCTATGACTGTGGGTTGACATTTTGCTTGTATTTTGACGGTAAAAATGATGTGGTGGATTGACATTTTGCTTGTATTTTGACGCTAGACATGATGCAGTGGGTCGACGTAGTAAACTTGATGTATTATATGTTGTTGGAATGGTAAACTTGTTATGGTTTATTTGTTTTTTGTGGTTTTCATGATTTTTTGGGTAAGTTGGTGTGGTTCGCATGATTTAGGTATGGAATATTGTGTTGGGATTATAGACCGATGGTCTGAATACGTGAATTGAGGTGAATGGGGGATGGAAAGCTAAATAGCATGAGAAATACAAAAAAAAATGTAGTATTTTCGATGGCTACCGACGGTTTCCGATGACCTACAGGTACACTACGGATTTACGGTTTCCGACGGCTTTCGACGACCTATTGGTCCTCATATGTAATGGTTTCCGACGGCCGTTTGAAACCGTCGGAAACCAATGCCAACAGTCTCAAGCCGTTGGAAACGTAATCGACGAGCTCTGTCAGCAGCCGTCAGAAACACTATTTACCGACGCCCAGATTTCCGACGGCCGCCGACAGCAAAAAGCTGTCGGAAATCCGTACTTTTGTTGTAGTGACCAATCCTTGATCACTTAGGCTCTTTTGTGTTCTTCCATGTCTTGATGAGATTTTGTGCTTAGACCCGAATTTCGAGAGGATTAGAGAAGGTTTGAGATTCCTTGGAATGATGTTGGAGAGCTTTCTTATGTAGTATGAATGAGATTCAAGGTCCTTTGATCCAATTGGAGATTGATTTAATGATCATAAGAATGGATTTGATCTCTATGAAGTTGGAGAAGAGTTGTTAATCCATGAGATCCATAATTGAATTTGTAGACAAGCTTTGAATTTGGTGACGCCTCCTTATAGGAATGAAATTCCATCCCCCATAAAGATGGTGAAGAGGGTTATTTATTGGGGTGGTTGGAAACGAGTGGCACACTTGTAAATAGCAGGCATGCGATCTCCACTTAGTAGCATACGACACAAATATGCTTGGCTTCACACGACCTAAAACAATACGGCCTAAAGCTGCCTTTTACTGGAGCGGTCCAACGCTCTGATATATGCTTAAAATGATCTAAAATATGAGGGGCTAAGCGACCTAAAGAGTCTGATGCTGACGTGGCCACCATTCAATATCAATTATGCCCAGCGGCTCATGTAAATGCCAACAATCCAACTTTACAGCTGTCACTCTACCCATGCTTTCTTCATTCACATGCACGATCTAAAGAGAGGCCATTATCTAAAGACCATTCTCATGTTCTAAATGTATTTCCGTGATTTGTGTCTTAAAATAATCAGCATGACTCAAAACCATCATCAGTACTTAATGACCTAATGAGCTTTTTGACGAGCTTGAGAGAACGGGACCTGATAAATGTTAAGATAGACAAGTTGTTTTCTTTGTACTAGTACTCCGCCAACAACTTGAAAGCATGTTCATCTTTTGCGGCACACACGAGAATGACCTTAAATAATTAAAACAAGAATGACTTAAAGAACTCGTTACAACTGTCTTGCATTGAACTTGCTCCATGCGACCTAAAGCAAATTAGCGGGTCACATTTGTCTATTGATTGTTGCGGGCTAAGAGCAGTCGTTGGTCACGTCCTAAAACAATGGAGCTGGCGACCTAACTTGAAGCCTGGGACGACCTTATACAAGTATGAAGGTTGCACATACAAGGATAAATGACTGGAGTTAATCATCTAATTTTACAGAATACCATACAAGGATTTAAAATAAATAAATTATTTATTGTAGGTCGATCCACAATTTTGTTAGGACCATAAGATGCACATAGTACCAACTATCATTTTGTTGAAACATGCATTACTTCTATTTCCGACAAAAACTAAAATTTTCCATATATGGTGCGGACCAAGTGTAACAACCCGAAAATCTGGGCCAGTTTAAAATTTTTATTTTGGCAATTTTAGCGAATTTTGATTATTTAAAATAGATTATTTTAAATAATATCGACGAGAAATTTATTTTGAATAGAATTAGAACGTATATATTATATACATGGTCGTTAGAATATAAAAATTTATTTATATTTATAAAAGGAATTGAAAATGGCGCGGTAGTTCGATAATTCGATTTCAAACTTCAATTGAATGTACCGGGTGCAAAACAATCCGGATTTTAGTGAAACCAAAAACATTAGGATCTATTCGTGAATATCTTCCCAACGAATCTGAAAAATCAAGATTTTATAACGGGAATCAAAAGATATGTCCAGTTGAAAATTCTGAATAGTCGCTATGGAATTCAGGCCCTTAAAAATGGACATTTTGCAAACGACCTCGGATTTCGACGAAACCAGTTTTGTTGGGTCCGTGATGTCGAGTTATTGCTAGATTCCAATTTTCATAATTTTCTGAATCAGTATGTGAGCGTGGCAAAGGAAAATGCGTTTGACCAGTTTCAGTTGATTTTAATCGACTGGAAATTGGCCATTTTTCCAACGGTCTCAGAATTCGACGAAACTAGTTTTGTTAGGACCGTATCGTCAATACGAAGCTAGAAAATATTTTTCTGGAATTTTTAAAGTTCGTATGCGACCCCGGTAATTTGAAATGTACGTTTAAAATTCAATATAGTGATTTAAATTTAAATTCAACGGAAACCTATCGTAACAGCCGAATTGGGTTACGATACATATCCCATTGTGTTCAGAATAGGGGTAATTAGCTAGGGGCGACAGTCGATGTGCCTGATTTAGCGTTCGGTTCGATAAGCAACTATGGTTTGAATTAAATATTATTTAAATTTAATATAAAACCCTTCAATTCAGTCAAACCCTCCTCTTTTCTTTCACGCGGTCAAAGGGGGAACCCACCTCCGATAAACGATGGAAATAAGCTCAAATTTTTCAATCCATTTTTCCTCCCAATCCGCCAATTGAATCGAAGAAAATTCTGAACAAAGATCGAAGCACTAAGTGAGATCTTCACATCTAACCGGGGGGGATCGTTTCTGGTGGAGTCGTTGGTTCGAAATTGACGTGTGAAGAGCCGCCGTTCGTGCCAGGATTCCAGCGCCTGTGTGGGGTCGAGTTGGTCGCGCCGCCGGCCAGAGGAAGCTGTCGCGGAGGAGCATCGCGTGAAGCCACAGATCGTCACCAGAAGCCTCGATGGTTGTGCAATTTGCAACCCTAGATGGCAGCTAAATGTTCGAACACGCCTAAAGGCAAACCGTGAGCATTTTATTTATTTATTTATTTATTTATTATTTCTATTTCTTTTTAATTTTAATATGTGTAACATTATGACAAAAATCTGAAAATACATATAGAGTTGAATAAAAATAGGGTTTCTATAAATAAAAATGTGTCCTTTTGAAATATAAAACCTTGAGATAAAAATATACACAATTTAGAAAATAAGAAGTTATGATTTCTTTTGTTTTATAAAGATCAGTTTTTTTTTGAATAAAATAGAAGAGTAGATTTTTAAAATAGAAAAGCCAAGATTTTTAAAATAGAAAGGCTAAGATTTTTAAAATAGTAAAAATGTGATTTTTATATATTGAAATTCGAAATAAAAATATGATTTTTGTTTAGGTAGAGAAAAAAAATATAAACTTTATATTTGAAAGGCGAAAACTTTATTTTTGAAAAGGAGAAATCTTTATTTTTATAAAGGCGACATCTATATTTTTGAAATGGAATTTTATCTATATGATAACATAGTAAAAATTCGATTTGTATATATTGAATAACATAGTAAAAATTCGATTTTTATATATTGAATAACATAGTAAAAATTCGATTTTTTTCATATGTAGAGAATACGGGCAACGAAGGTGATAAAAAGGCAAGAACGACGAAGACTTCTGCAAATGAAGAGCCGTGGAGCTAGGATAGCTATTTGTGAGAATTTCTCACTCTTCAATTTATTTTTCTAGTTATATACATATATACTAGGATGCAGACGGTGCTTAGTAGCACCCGACACAATCGTCCACAGACCATGGACTTGTTTGTTTGGTTGCATAGATTAGTTGGATATTTGATTTGAATTTGGTTGTTTGGTGAATTTGATTGATGTGTGAATGGCGTGGGCCTTCACTAGACCGGGGATAAGGCTAGGCCTTGTCCCGTTTCTAGTATCGTGCCGTTATGCCGCCGAAATTTTCTAAAATAAGTTAGAAAAATAAAAATATCATTTTATTTAAAGAATGAACTGAATAGAAATTCATATGTTGGAATAAAATGTTTTATCGTTAAAAATATAATTTTTAACGTGAATGTGAATAAATAAATATTCATTTACAAAGCAGACGGTTTGTTTATGTACACCTATTTGAAGGACATTGATTGGGTCGATAAATTTTACACATCGCCCAACTGCACGAATAAAAATCTGTGTTTGATTGTTTGAAACCCCACACGGGTGTTGGGATGAAATTTGAAGTTCACTCATCCTGATTGATTAAATATGTCGAACGATTGATTGACAGGCTGTTATAAGCGTTAGATATCTATATTTGATGCTTATACAGTGTAGTGCACTTTGGTTGATGGTTGATTATTTTTCAATGCTATTATATGTGTGTAATGTAGGAAAATCCATATAATTAACTTTATATGGTAATTGATTGGGCCTCATTCTAATTTGAAAAATAAAGAATATTATAAAATAAAGGTTCATGTGTTGACAGTACTCATCCATTGAGATTGGTCATGTGTTGAACGAAATATTTTGATAATAACAACTATTTTGAAAAAGAAATATTTGAAATAGGATATTTGAAAATAGAAATTTATGAAGCCGTGTTGATTAGATTGACGCCATTTTGACGTGAACGATATTTATATCGATTTTAAACGATTTCGAAATGAATTGAATAGAAAACGATTTCGAAATGAATTGAATTGAAAACGATTTCGAAATGAATTGAATTGAAAACGAATTCAAATTGAATTGAAAACAAATTGAAATGAATTCAAATTGAAATTTGAATTGAATAGAAATGAATTTTAAAACGAATTTATAAAGAAGAATTCAATTTTGATTTGAATTGAAATGGAAGTTGAAATTGCTTTTGAAACGAATTTTAAAACTATTTATATAATTCGTTTTAAATAGAAATTGACGAAATATATATTATATATATAATATAATGGCCTGAATAGAACGCGCCGCGCCGCGGCAGTTCGTGAATTTCGACCATTTATTTCAAACGGACATTACGGGAGATCCGACCGTCGGATTCTCCTAAAACCGGAACCGTTGGGTTCGTATCGAAAAGAGCTTTCTAACGAATATTAGAAATTCAAAATCTAACGGTTGGATTTGGAGTTGCGTCCAAATCAAATTTGAAAAAGGTCGCTGTAAGTGCAGTTCGATGGCCATTGATGGAAATCGACTGTACGGGCCTTGATAAAATTATTAAAAATAGTAATAATTTGTGTAAAATCATAAGAAATGATTTGTGAAGATTTGGGATGAAAAACTCCATATTTGAAAAGATAAAAATAGATTTTTATCGAATTGAACTAGTTTTGAACTAGAATTATAATTCTATTTATTTTTAAGTAAATAAATTGAATTTGAAAAAGGTTTTAAAAATAACCAGAATTTCCAATGATTGCATTGGAGTGGATTTGAATCGAAATTGTCTTCGGAATATTTCGATGTTGGAATTCGTGATTATACAGATGTTGTTATGGAAATTTGAAAGATATATATTTATATCGTTATTTCCAATATGACATTTGTTAATCGTAGAATTTGATATTGAATATAAGCCGATATATTTTCTATTCAGAGCCTTATATTGAATATCAAATGTGATTTTGGTTTGTCGTGAATGGTGTCTTCACTAACACTGTTCTTGAACCCAGTTGAGAAAAGATTAAATCTTTTTATTTAGATTTAATGAAGTGTGCCAATTAAATAATATTTAATTGGAATTGAATTGATATTGATTTTTGGGTTTATCGTGGACAGTGTTTTAAATAACACTTGTTCTTTAACCCGATAATTAATGGAATGTGATTTGGGTTTATCGTGAACCGTGTTTTAAATGACACTGATTCTTTAACCCAGTCGAAGATTAAAACTAAGTGGAGTTTTAATGAATCTTTAATTAGATTGAAATAATCGAAATGGAGTATCACCAGTTTTGCTCCAGGCGTTAGTTAAATCTTTAATTAGATTTGAACGTGAAATGGTAATTGAATTTACCGATAACACCGTGGTGTTAGATATGAAGTATTACCAGTTTTTCTTCATGGGATGAATAGGTTGGGATTGGGAAATTAAAACCAATGATTACTTCGGTAAGGTTCGCTAATTCCGACTAGTTTAATCGAAATTCAAAGGAAGATTAGAGAATAAATTCAGGAATTTTATCTTGGATAAAATTAATGGGAACCTTTCCCTATGAATGTGAAATTAGAAACTAACTGTCGGTTAGCTAAGCAGAACGGTTTTCTGGATATTGATCTGATGTTGGTTTCGGCCTTCGGGGTTAATATTTGGGGAATTATTCTCTTGATTAATTTGCGGTTAGTGACTGATGAATTGGAATGAGGCGTATGTTGTGTTTGTGTAGCACTTTTATAAAATATACGCGAGTTATTCGGAAAGACCGGGTTTATCCCATTCTGAATAACTGTTACAACGATAAGTCGAAGATGAAGACGATGGTCGAAGACCGGAGGTCTTCACGTCGTTTGGGTGATTACTGATGATCTTGATTGGGCTGTACACCCAAGAAGATGGAAACAGTTGGTGATCGTCCAGACGTACTTGGAGATCAATGGATATGCGGGGTACTAGGTGCCTCCGGTTTCGTTCAGACCCAGAACGGACTTGTAAATGGACTGTGTGTCTGACATTGGATTTTAGTCCGTGTGATTGATCTCTATTAAATATATATCTGTTTGGCGGCGGAGAATTTATTCTCTTGCTTAACGCCCTTCTCTGAGACGTACGAGCTCAGGGGTTATATATTGATGGATACCAAACGCATGGAGTGAATTGCCTGTGTGGCATGCCTAAGTGGCAATTGATCGAGGCTTCTGTTGAAAAGCAAAGTCTTGTGGTTGATGATCAAAGCACGGCCTTTGTGGCGTAGCTTTGTGTAACGTTTACTTCGCGAGTTTCACACCCGTTATGGACCAAAAACGGGAGACGGACCTCAGGGAGGACTTGCGTTTCTTTCTAGCTAGAAGTGGCGTCAGTGGTTTTACACGCCCTGACGAGTTTGACTTATGTGGTTGTTGCTGTTGCGAGGCGCCTCGGTTATATCGGTTTCGGCCGATGCATTCTGGTCGGCAGACGGACCAGATTTACACCCCATAGGGTGGGGAAACGTAGTGTTCAGGAATTTTAATCCACATCGGTGGACCGGCCCTGACGATCCAAAGGCTTGACTGAGTACTTGCCTGAGGGGCGGGCTAGAGCGTCTCGAATCGGTTGAGGACTATCTTTTGCCTCGGTTCATAGATGGAAACCCAATTTCCAAATACGTGATTCTGCGGTTTTATTTGTAGAGCCTAGTATGGGGACATAGTGGGATGGGGCATTCATGCCGCCTATGATTGATACTTATGATTTGAAGTTGTTTTATACATTATACACTTATAGTAGTATCAAATGATTTGTTTTAAACGTACTAAGCATGTTTGGCTATTATAAGGGAAAACCCTATCCTCGGCTGCGTTGCATTGTGTGATGGGACCTGGGTCTTATAATAGCTTCATTTTTCCTTATTTAGCATGGCGCTGTTGTTTTATGCACTGGTGTTCTTGGGAGGAAACCCGTTCCGTGTTTTACGGCGTGGTCCCTTGATTTACCTAACTTTAAAAATAAAGATTATCTGTTTTAGTTCTCACACCAGTCACATGACTGACCTGGAGTTTATTGTTTTAACCTAAACTCTGGGTGCCCTTATTTTGACACGGGCAGCTAGTAGTTTTGGTTTTGCAGATTTATATTCACAGGACCCTGGTTTACAGCTGGAACAGTATCCGGAAAGCTTTGTATCCGTATATCTCTTCTAGTTGTGTATCGTATTATTTTCCGCTGCTATGTATTTAAATGTAATTTAAATCTCTGATATTTCCGTGTAATATTCACTTATACTCTGTATATTCTTGTAATCTGATGCATTGTTGTAATATACAATGAAATGTTCTCTCGTATGTGTTCTATTTTGTCGTGTTCTCAAAACAATTCGTTCTTTCTCTTCTCTTCGAAGACCGGGGAAGTTCGGGTCGTTTCACCAAGCTACATACGCAACATGAAAACATAAAAATAATGCTTGATATTTACTCTTTTTTCATTTATGATAAAAATGTAATATCAGTAGTTTAATTTATTAATTGTTACTAACCTGGTCTCTTTGCTTTACTAACCTTGGATATATTAATATGCCATCTCCCAAGTGTTCGGTTTAGATACAACTATTTTCATATATTTTATGGGTAGTCTAATTCAACTAAAACAAATATCGGCTTAGTTTTAGTATAAAAAATGGTCAACTAAGAATCAAACGCTATAAATCAAATGGAAACATCATCAAATAGTTGTTGAAGGGGCGAGTCATACAGTTGCAGTCACACAAGCATGATAAAACTCTTCACCAGCCTAAAACGTTGTAAGTCAGCTAGGAGCTTTGACAAACACTGAACGTAAATGAAGGAAATTTTAAATTGTATGAAGAACCAATATGAACTAATGATAGTGGACAATGACGATTCATTACCGCCAATAGCAAACTTGAATGTGGAATAACCAATGAAAAGAGAAGGAAACTCCCATTTATTAAATACAACAAAGAACGAACCACCAAAACATATAAATTGCAAAAAAAATCATCATAAATGATGCTAAAAAAGAGCATTGGGCTACTTTTATAATAAGGCGATTTTTTTTTGAAAGCTTTCGTTAAGGATAGCTTACTGCAGTGGAATTAGATTTGAGATGAAGGAATAAATGCTATTAATTTGAGAGAGGAGAAATCAATTTTTGGTATTGAAAAAAATATTGAAAACTGAAGAGAAGAATTTGCCTAGTGAACCAGGAAGGACATGTTAAACTAATAAAATAAGTGGTTAGCTTTTCTTAATGTAATATGCTCTTACACAATGACAAAATAAAATAGACGATCCTATCCAAATTTTATTTTAGGACAATAAATATGGGCATAACACTATGAAGTTAATCGTGTGCAGCCTTCTCAATTTTGATTTATATAAACTTCTATCTTTTCCAGCTTTACATTATGCATGTTATCCAACTCCTTATTTTAGTCATGCTCAAGTGTTATGTAATGACGATCGGAATAAAGTTCCTCCTCTTGCATATGAAACACGCATATGAGTTGGCACACACATTCTTGTAACAAAAAGGAATCACTGATGTCACGCGCATATCAACTCATATTTGTACTCTGCTCCTTCAATTTATTCCGTGAAGCGGGACTATTTATTCGAACCATCATTTCTACCTTAACAATAGAGAGGTAATCCTAATAGCCGCCCCAACCCGCATTATGCGAGTAACTTTTGAGAGCACCTCCTTTCCTGCATGGCCAAGTCTATAACCATCGCTCTGAGACCGCTGCCATGCAACGACGGTCGGAATAAAGCTCCCCCTCCTCCTGCATAGGACCAAGGCATATGAGTTGGAACACATATCCTTGTAACAAAAAGGAATCCCTGAGGTGATGTGCCTACCGAATCATATTTGTACTCCACTCCTTCAATTTATTCCGTGATGTGGGACTATTTACTACCTTACAACATGTGAGTCAATCTAACATCAATTTCGTTCAATCACTTAACATTTACCTTTACATTTCTAATATACTTCTCCATATATTTATTCTTTCCCTGTAAAATTAAAGCATATATTTACTAATGGCACCTAAAAGCCATCCGAACCCATATACATATATGGTCAAACCATAATATACATAAACCATACTTATATCATAGTAATGATAAAAGAATTTGTAGTGAAATGCCCATCATCACATCACAAATCCCAATTAACCATAATATTCAATAAATATATTTGCAAATAAAAGTAAATGTAAAAATCCTATTTTGCTTGATTATAAAATGATAAAAAACGGTTGTTGATGGTATCATTGGATTTGTGTTATCTAGAACTCAAAGAAAAGCTTTTACACCAACAATATAACAATGATACTTCTTAGAACAAAAAAAGATGTTAAAAATCCAAGGGTCACATTTTCTACCCAAAAAAACAAATCATAAGAGAGAGGAGGAAAAAGGATTAATAAAAATTACCTGTTTGTCGAAGTGGAAGTTTTGAAGCCCACCGAAAAACATGGCTATAGCCAGATACAAATGCAATATATTTGATTTTCATATTTGATACTAATTCAAAAATAATAGGCTACTGCAAGAAAATTTGCTTTTTGATCGAAATAGATATATGATATTATTTTCTCGATTATATATATTTATCTCTATTAATAATTTGTTTGAAAGTGCAAAGTTTTAGTCCGACTGCAAACTTTTAAAAGTGCCCCTTACGTACTTTTTCTTAATATAACACTTAAAATTTAGATCTAATAATTAAACATTTTCTGCAAATTCAAACTATATTTCTCCATCATTACAAATATTTAATACCACTTAAATATATGATATAACAAATGAACATTTTTTATAAATTGTTCTTTATCGATTAGTAACACAAATAATAATTAAAGCTAATGATTTTCTTTTTATATTGCAACTTAGAAAAGAAAATTCAAACTAACTACACATAATTACAATATAAAAATATAAACAAAAATCAATGCAGATCATTATATCGTGAATGTGTTAAGCATATAATTTTCAAAAACATGATTTATGCATGAAGTATGTGCCACGATCACTGGTGAAGTACATGTCGTTCTGCCCGTAACATGTAAATTCATTTGTCTATGGATATAGAATAATGATATTTTAAAAAAATTTGTTAAAAATTCTTGTCGCTTGCAAGGAGACTTTAAGATATTAGCATTCCCAAATAGTTAACTTGCGAGATAGAGATTGACGATGGAGATTGAATTAAGTTAATCGGTCAGTGATGAACGATGGAGATTGAATGAGGACGGAGGCCGATGGCTTTTAGGGACCGAGACACTAATTAACTAATAATTCAGAGCTTGTTGAAAATGCAATTGCCGGCTAGAGTAAAAAAGCGAATCAACCGTTCCTAAGTGCTATGCATTCTTCTTCTTGAAAGATGCAACTCATTCATCGTTTTTTAAGTTTCTCTAAACTATCAAACCTGGATTATTAATGCAGTCGGTCGTAGACATCAAACATTCAACATTTCATTCATGTGGAGCTTCAAGGAGTAAGCACTAGCATAATAATTAATTTGGCTTCGTTTATTCTTATTTTATAAAGGGTACATATATAACAAACTACCATCCATCCGAAATGGTGGTGGTATAATAAAGAATGAAATAATACAAATAATAAAATAATTACAGGAATCAAAAAAAATTGAAGGTATATATGTCAGCCATGAGCAAGGATGATCAGTAGAATTGGTCCATGCTTCCTTTTGGTGAATAAATGTGCTGATAAATGAATGAAAAAAATTATATGTAGTGTTCAAATGCTCTTTTGTGCATATACAAGAGGCTTCAACTTCTCCAACATTTGATCGAAATCATCATCTGTCATGATTAAACTCAAGCGTGTGTAGCGACTATCGGCTTCAAAAAGCACTCCGCTTTGAGTTTTGATTTGTGCACTCCTAAATAGAGCTTCACAATCCATGTCTTGCTCCCGTTCACACTTTAGCCATCCGAATGCTGCAATGTAAAGTATAAGTATAATCATACATATGTAGTTGCTTGAATATTTAAATAAATAAAGATGGAGATAGAAAATAGGACGTACATGGTAAGGGATCTCTTACTTTTCCGAAGTAGTTTGCGGGGAGAGGTTTTGAAGGGAGAATCGATCCGAAGATGCAACTAGCTTGGTAAGTTCAGCCCATCTCTTAGATAACGTTTGATAGCCGAATTGGTTGATGTCGGCGGTTGTTTCCCTTTTCGTTTTCATTTGCAACAAGATCTCTTTTATAAGTTTCAAGGTTCGAAGTTGCGTATCGTGGGAAGTTCCTTCCGTGTTCTTGGTCATGTACTCCATGACCTTGTCGTACACTTTCACATCCTTGATGAGCGCCCACCTGAACAACGTAGTGATTTGTGTTAGGATGGATATATGATACCTACCATTGATTAATGCTAAGCTATTAAGAATGAATGAATGGCATATCCGAATCTGCTACCGGAGTGTCCAGTGAATTTGTACATGGAAAACAACATGATATCTTCGTCGGCGGGTTGTGCAATTGGGGTATAATGCGGCCAATAGTAGACATGGTCATAGATGGCTAGGGAGCCATTGATAATTGAATGGTGGAATCGGCCTTCTGGGTTATTAGGGGAAGTCACCAATTCTATGATGATTTAAGGAGAGGCGGTGTTTAGTAGTCGGATCCGTTGCCTTTCCATTCGTAACCGGTAAAACGAAAGAACTTGGTTTGTTTTCTGAACACAGGGTAATAGGGGACAACAGCGACAACTTTAGCCGGTTGCACGTCGATATCGTTTGGGGAAAGTGCGATAACTAGACCATTGAGAAGTTGAGTGACGCCGGTACCGAAGACGATGTACTTGTCATCGGCTTTGGCGTTGCCGACGGCCTGATGTAAAAGTCTGACGTGTTTTTCAAGCTCGGCGTTGATGATATTACCGGAAGATGGTTGAAAGAAGTAGCTCATTCTATGCTAGGGGATATGAGAAGTGCAGCGTTTGATTTGTGTTGCATCCAATATTTTTCGAGAAATAGAGCGTCGCCACTTACAACATCGGCGGAGCAGTATGAGTAGGGGATAGCCCATCATGCTGACTAATATAGATATGATGAAGAGCAATATGAGTAGCCATGGCTTTTCATTTTTATCTGCCAATTGGTACTCCATCTCTTTCCTTTTCTTTCTTCCTCGATGAATTCAATTAATTGATTATCCTGTCGAGATTGAAGAACTAATGATTGTTTTGTTTTGTAACTTGGTGGTTGTATGTATATATATGTGATATTTGGTGAATAGAGAGAGGGCTTATGCCTCATATATATATATATATATATATATACATATATATATATGTATGTATATGCTCTGCCTCTGCTCGGCATGTATATTTCAAACGTGAACATGCATACCAACCAACAATAAACGCAGATGCATGCATATGTTTACACGTTTTTGATTACTATATATGTAAACTTTCAAATATTGCTTGTTATTTGACCATGCATGATCATTGATTGACCATCTTTCAAATTAAATCAAAGATTTGGTCTCAATCAACCATCTCTATATGTATATGTCGTCTCCCTGATTTGAAGTCTCCTTCAATTCAAGATTTTGATCCAGTCCCAATTGTTTGACCTCACCTCCTCGCATGCCATATGTATATATTTGTAGGTGAAGATTATGTATGCATATATGTATGACCACATGCTTCTATTCTGTAATATATGATGTGCATATTTAACTTGTAATTAAGCATATGCTATATATGAACCTGATATATGTATATAATACTCTAGTTAATTCCCTGATCATTAAGATTTAAGCTTAATTAATTGATTCTAAACTAACTCTGTTAATTGTTGTTGTGGATCCATTATTTGCAGATGTCTTTAATTGGAGAGCCACATGCTGTCTTGAAAGTTAAAACTGGGCGAGCATCTTATATATCCATCTACATATAAACCACCTTGTTGCCTGCTTCGTTTCGTTTGTGTTGAGCCTACTTAACTTAACTGCCGGATGCCTTAATTATTTGCTTGCTGCATATATGTTTTATATATATATATATACACCATGCTTTAGCCTCCATTTTCAACTATGTAATATACGTCCCTTACTTGGAATCCTACTACTCTGGACTCAACGCTCATCCTTCCTTCAGTACCATATATATCCTCCTGTTGTATTGTTTAATTCCTTTCCTTGTTGTTGTTTAAACTTTAAATGTACGTGATGCACCCTTTTTTATATAAACCAATTAACTTCTCACCATGTCTTTTTTGGCCTACTGTATAATGTTTTTTTTTTTTTAGCCTTCTAATATATCTGTGTTTGAGATCAACAACGCATGCTTTGTCAATTTATTAAGATTTAGTGTGGTATTAATGTTTAAATGATTTACTATGGTCACTCGCGCAAAACAAATGCATAGGCAATCGCGGATCTGATTGGCTGGAGCTGTACTTTTTAATTTATTTTTTATGGTTTTTAGCAGCATTTGGGTCTCATTTACCTTATTCATCCAATAGCGTAACAATTCTCTTTATTTATTTCGCTTTATTCTTTACCTTATATGCATTTATTGCTTGCTGATTACATATGATTCTTTAGCCTACATTCTCCATTTTGATGAATGCCACTGCCACACATCTGTGTACAACGTGCCTTATTTGGAATGCTGCTTTAACCAACTCTGTTAGTTTTTAGTCTACATTCTTACATTTCGATGAATGTTTTAGCCTACATTTTGTTGGATGCTTTAGCCCACATTTTAATTATATTAATAATATTCTAAGAAGTTTATATGCTTTAATATTTTTAATATGTCTCCGTTTGAATATTTTACTAGATTGTTGATATTGGTTTTATTTGTTGTATGTAATTTCTTGGTTTTATAATATTCTGATTAGCTATTTAATAAAAAAGACATTTTTTTTTGCCTTGGTGAGACTTTGTTTATATGCATATATGTATTTTATAAACTACTTAAGCATATCTATATTTCCAAAGGAATTAGAAGATTTTAAATAGCACGGATGAATATTTTTGAATCAATTAGACAGTTCTTGATTAATCTATCACGCATGCATTTGTGAAAACATATATAAAAGATTCCTAACCCCCATAGCAAAAAGAAGCACAGAAGCACCAGACTCGAATTCATAGATGCGAGTTAGAGCTTGCAAGTCTAATAAACGTTTGTAACGGCGCTTTGGGTCAAGATTATATGTATGAGGCCTATGCTTATGGTCAAGAGCGCGGTCAAATCTAAGCTGGACTTCATCGCGCGTGAGGGAATCCCCGTAACAAATGCAACGAAAGCCCGATGGAATGGGATCAATCACGTCGAGAGGCAACTGAGAAGCATTTTCTCTTGCAATCTCAAATGACATTGAGGCTTGCACGATCAGAACATCCAGAGCGTGAGCATAAACAGATAAATTGGAAGAACGAGCAGCTAAATTGAAATGGCACTTGCATAAATGAACAGATAAACTGGAAGAACAAGCAGATAAATGAGATGCATTCGAACGGCCAAACACATTGCATTGCTGACAACGAGGCAACAAATACTCGTAAATGATAGTGATGACATGAGATCGCCCATTAAAAATATCCGGTCACTTCTTTCGTGAAATTAGAGGAGGCGCGCTTTCCACCAGTACCCGCGCAAAGCCTAATCTCGACACACTTGCATAGTGCTGTCTAGCTCTAACGAAGGACTTAAAATGCTTGAAATGGCACTAGTAATTTCATTATTCCGGAATTTTATTGCTAACTCAAGGCGCATCCTAATTCTACTCCTCCTTCCATAGACCGAAATATGCTTACTGCTCTGTGCATGGCAATACGTCATGATGATGATGATTATGCTGAGTGGGAGGTGGCGGTTGTTCTGTCAGAGAACGAAAAACTATACTCCTCAATATCTATACATTATACAGCATCGAGGAAAAAAACAATTGAATACAACAATCAGCACCAAAAAAACTCTATACAGCTAGCGAACAACTCCAATACCAACGAAAACAACATCTTCTTTCATCGCTCCAAAATGGCCGACTAACTAAATGCAAAAGTGCTTCCACACCTAAAATCACATGCCGCAAAGCTTCAACCTGAATTCAATTTCCTTACAATTCGTTTATGTATTATGGCAAAAAGTTCATTAGTATTCAATGAAGAATTTGAGAAAATCCTCCTATTCCTTTCAGCCTATAGCTCATAAACAAATATCTTCAAAATTTTCAATAACAACATACTCTTCCTAGTCTTCCACCTAGTTGATTTGAAAAGTTAGAACCACTCAACTCTACTGTTATTTGAGGGTCTATGCAAGTTACCAATAGCTAAAACTCTCCTCCATATCTGATAAACATACCCGCACTCAAAAAACAAGCGAGTGTTACACTCAACATCCACTCTACATAAAACACAAATATCATTTGGAATTAATCTCATCTTGAATAGCTTATCCTTTGTATTTAAAGAATTAGACATGACTTTCCATAGCAGAAAATTAGATCTCACAAAACTCATCAAATTCCATATTCTTTTGTGCCATGGAAACAAAGGACTATCTCCTTTCAGCATATCATAAACATGACAATTGAGTGAGCTTTACCTGATCATGAAATATGAAGATTTGCAACTATCTTAAAATTAGATGAAATCTCATACCAAAGACGACGCAAGATAGCCGAACTATTATGTGGCAATATCAATTCACCTTCATGAATTAAATCATCCACTAAAGTATTTTCAGCAATTCCACTAATCCTTCTAAAATTATAATCAACTAAATCACTCAATATGATACCGCATCCAGCCCAAGGTGAGTGCCAAAATGATAATCCAACTACCTAAACTGCATTACACTGAATAAATGGTAAAAAGACCCTTCTGAGTTTCAGTATTTGCCTCCAGCTCCAACTACAATTTTGAGGAATTTCCATTGTCCAAAAATTCTTCCTGCCAATAAGATTGTTCCTAACAAACTTTGTCCACAAACAATTTTCATCAGAATATAGCTTGTTTATGTACAAAGAAATAACAACCTTATTCCATTGAAAAAGATTGATAATACCGAGACCTCCACTTCTCTTGTCAACATAAAACTTTGCAAAAGAAATAGGAATAATCTTTTTCGCAAATGGATCTCCATGCCACAAAAATTTGTTCATTGCACTAACAACCATAATAACTAACTTTATTGGAAGAATGTAGTGCCTTGTGTAATAAGTAGTCATAGATGTGATAGTAGAATGAATGATAGTTAACCTTCCAGCTTGTGATAACTTGCATGTAGACCACTGCTTCTTTTTGTCAATGATGTTTTCATACAAAGGCATGCATTATCCTTGGTAACTCGAGAACAAGTCATATGTAGTCCTAAATAAGTAGAATTATTAGGCAATTCCTTCAAACCATATAAATAGATAAGCTCCTCCTTTTTACGCTGAGACAGACCAGCAATCTTAATATAGGACTTATTCAAGTTAATTTGAATCCCTATAATCTCATTGAAAAATTTAAGGACAAAAAGAATACATTGAATATTTCCCATAGCAGGCTCGGTAAAAGTAACCAAATCATCAGTAAATAAAAGATGGGTGATTAGGGGATTTTTACACCGAGGATGGAGCTTTAATTTACCAATCTTAACATGATGCCTAATTTGAGAGTTAAGCAATTCCATTACAATGATGAAAAGATAAGATGAGATGGGATCACCCTGCCTGACACCACATTTACCCTTGAAATACCCATGTAACCTACCACTCCTTGATATAGAGAACACTGGTGAAGAAATGCATGTGCAAATCCAGGCAAGAAACGGTCTAACAAAATTCATTCTAAACATGATTGCTAAAATAGTTGACCACGAAACAATGTCAAATGCCTTCATAATATCCATCTTTAACATGCAACGAGATGATATGTTTTTCCTATCATATCCAAGCAGCAACTCTTGTGTGATTGAAATATTATCACTAAAAAATCTACCAAAAACAAAAGTAGACTGATTGCTTAAAATAATAGAAGGCAAAACTAACTGTAGTCTATTAGCAATCACCTTCGATATAATCTTGTAAAATACACTACAGCAAGATATAGGTCTAAAATCTAAAACTAATAAGGGATTTTGAAATATACATTGAGATTAATAAATATAATCTAACAACAAAAAATGGAAGACCAACACCTATGGCCACCACTGCAAGAGAAACCGTAAATAGCTGTAGATTTTAGCAGTGGAAAATTCCATCGCAAATTAGCAATGGATTTGCGAGTGATTTTCAAGGGATAATTTTAAGATTTTTCTATTTTATTTTTTCCTACATTATAACCGACCTTTTTTATATTTGCCGCTGAACCGTTGCAAATTGCATCAATTTACCGACGGATAAATTTTTGACACTAAATTTTGTCGCAAATTAAGACAGATTATAGACACAAGCATTTTGAAGTTATTTTGCAATGGATTTTCCAAGGAATTTGCAAGGGATTCTTATTTCTAAATTAAAATTTGGGAAGGCTTATACAATTCAGCCATGATGAATTTTGTAATATACATATTTAATAATCAATAACCAATGATTAATACTTAATAATTAAAAATAATTTATATTACTTTATTTTTATTGATTATAAATTATTACTAAATAATTGATAATTAACAATGCATACTAAATAATTTCTACTAATAATAATTAATTAATAACAAAAATTAAATAATTACTATTAATGATAGATAGTTAATAAATAATATTTAATAATATATGGACTAATTAATTATCATAATTAAATAATTAAAAATAAATTTTGTTGTTTAATACAGTTTACTGTTTATAATTAATGATTAATATGTAATCTTTAATAGTTATTACTACTAATATTTAGTACTTAATTTTTTATAAATAATAAGTATTATTAAATAGCGTTTAATTAAGATTAACATTTAGTCCGTTATTGGTAAATGTAAATTTTATGGAAAATGCTGTTATGACCGAAATACGCAAACAAATGAGATGTACAAAGCATTGGCACTATTAAAATTTTCAGCTTTCAAAATAAAATTTTGGGTTCCAAACTAAAATTTTCGGCCTCCCTCCTAAGTTGTCTGTTATATTTCCTACGCAATCACTCGCCCAAAATCCTTAAATTAACATTCGAAGAAAATCCCTAAATTTTCTTCTACTGTAGCAATTCCTCCAGCTCAATCGGAACAAATGAATCTCGATTTAGATTTTATCGTCCGCTGCTTCAGATTAACGTTGCCGATACAGATCGTTGTCGACCATGCTTCCTTCAAATCCATAATTGCAATTTTACCTTTTGTGCTAGTGAATAACAATAGACTTGTTAATTTTGCCATTTCGATTTTAAATAAAACATAATCGATTTAAAATTTATTAACGGTAGCTAGTCGAACACAATATATAAACATTGCACTATTAACTTTCTGTGCTAGTGAATAACGATCGGCTTGTTAGTTTTGTAGTTTTGATTTTAAATAAAACATGATCAATCTAAAATTTGTTCATAGTAGCTGGTTGAACACAATCTATAAACATTGCACTGTTATTAATCTAGCAAATTACCATAGGCCATCTTTCTGAAACTTTGCTGTAACAAACTTAAGGTTGTAAAAAATATATTCAATAATTAGTAATTAATATTAACTAACTAAATTTAATAATTAATTTCAAATATTTTCTACAAGTGTTTCCTTTCACCATGATACACTACAAAACCGAAAGTTAATTTGGCTCTAGACCGATTTTTTTTTTCTCTAGTTTCAATTTTTCATCGTAATTTTCACCCTAAGCCACTCTTCTTCCTGCTTCCGTATTATTCTTCCAGTCAATAAAATATTTTCGATTCAAAGGAAAACTCCCAAAATCCCAAAACGATAACCTTAATTCGTTTTCGCTTGCTTCTACTTCCGTCAAAATTTGAATTCGTACTTACCTCCGCCTAGCGGCAAATCGCCATGGCAGTCCGATCTAATGAGTCCGAACCTAAGTCATACGGTTGTCCTGTTGAGGTGAATGCCGTGGTTCCCTGTGGATTGAGGTGTTGCTGGAGGCTCACTTTGATTTTCTATTCGGCTTATCTTGGTTGGATTAGCTTTCGGTTTCTTCTATGTCGAGTTGAATGCTTAAAAAACTAGTATGATTTCTGCCCTTTTTTATTTTATGATTTTTACTCGATCTCAATGATAATTTCCATTGCCGATGATGTTGGGTAGAATTTGTTAGAATTGGGCACTACAGTCAGTGCAACTATCAAATTGGTTCTGATTTGAGTTGGCACATCAGCTGTTAGTTTCCTTATGAAATCTGCAAACTCTTCTTTGTTCAGTAAACTGTCTAGGTTCAGATCACACTCTTTCATCATAGATTTCAGATCCTCTTCATTGGTGGATCGTTGTGAGGACCTGGTAAGTGTTTGTTTATATCATTGTATACACATAGAAATGCAATGTAGAGATACTCAAAATTGATCCCATCTTCTCCACAATCATCTTGTATTCAGTTGTAAGCCTTATCTTCGATTTTTCAAATCTACTTCTCTTTCCACTGTTTTCCATGAAATTTCTCTTCGATTGTGGCTAAAGCCTGACCCATGTTTCATAAATCTGGAAAGGAAATTCTAAGCTAAATTGATTTTCACACTGTAATCATACTGGCTTCATTTGAAGACCACACTCCATCATAGATTTCAGATCCTATTTCTTTTTTAGAAAATCAAATTCAAGATGTTGATCGGATCATTTGACGCTAATGCAAATTAAAATTTATGCAGTGAGTTGGTAAGCCAGAAAATTTATGCAATGTATTTGCTAATATAACTTGAAATTCTGCCAGTAGTGCTTGCACCAGTATAGTTCTGCCAACATCTCTAGCAATTGTCTGCTAGCTTCTTAATAAGAAAAGTATACTAAAATTGATTTCATTTGCTTTGCTTAACTTGAAATCTATATTGATGAATTTGTTTTAATTTCATGATCAACAGTTGTACCTCTTTAACGACACTTTTGGTACTTTATTTTTGCAGTTCCATTTAAGATTGTCGAGAGTCACTTGGATACAAGGATGATGATGAGAACTTGATAGCTGTATAAACTAAAAATCTTGAGCGCCAACAGTAAAGAAAGATGTTGGGAGGCTTGGTGCTTTTCATCGTTAAGGTTTGCTTTCTTCATAATACTTGTGGGAGCCACTAGTATTGCTAGCTCTCTAGGAAAAGAACCTCCCAAATTAAAACTAGATACTAATATTAACGCACAATATATTACTTTAGGATGATAATGTAAAGTACATATAGTGATATATATAAATTTCTAACATGGGCGTTAAATTTATATCGATAGCTATGAAACTATTGAATTCTTCCACTTACCTACATGAAATGGAAGCATTGTTTTACTAAGCTCTTCAAAGTACAAATCATTCAATTAGTGACTAAAGTATTTTGGTTGACAAACATACCTTCAGTCTTGCAAATTATCCAATAAAGTGTTGATAATTCTCTTGTAAATGTTCCAACTAATAACTATAGCATTCGGGAATGAGTAACCAATAGTGATCAATTTTCTAGTTAGCAATTTTTCAGTTAAATAGATATCACAAACAATAATATTGTTTTTTGTGTTCCTTAACTCATGGGCTACTATTCAATTTCCTTATTGAGCACTTTTTGTATTATATGTACCAGCATAGGTGCACAAAAAATCAAGGTGGCATGTGAACACTTCTGCTTAGCCTGTGAGCGACACGACAAACAAGAGTATGTCCATCTTATACTCTATGAAATATGAATATTTAAGTCTTAAAGTGTTTATACAATTATGTTCCTCGTATCCAACTGACGAGAACTTTACGTCTTAAAGTGTTTAAGTCTTAAAGAGTATGTACAAAAAGGAACAGTGTTTTGCTAGTCTTTATTTTCTATGCTAATGAATCGAACTAAACACAATGGTGAAAGCAAACATGTTTCATTGCTTTTCTTGTTTATCACCTCTTACGAATTTGTGCATGCTATATATCATTTCAGCCCAATCCTTTTCCTAATTTATTGTAATTGTATATTATAACTACATCTTTAATTTGTAAGGTTTTTGTGAATCTGGAACAAGGGATATATTTTGTATATCTGAGGTTGTAAAAGTAACAATATATTTTACTTTAACTTGGTAAGAATCTGAAACTGATTTGTGCATGAACTGTTTGACAAATTCACAATCTTCTGTACTATTGATTTTTCATGCCTATATATTTATTATTTTCATTGTTTTTTGTGACAACCCGGATTTCGACAGACCGATTTTTTTTTTCAAAACTCCAATCTATCGAAACCCAAGTTGGGTGCTCTGGTATCCTATAGAAAAAGACAGAGATAAAGAAACATGTCAGAATTCGTAAAGCATTTCACAGTGGAAGGAAATAAAGTATAATATTCAAATATTTCTTTCCCTTATTAACAATACTACTAAACCAGTATCCAAAGCTATATCATCTCTGTCATGAACCTAACCTGGAAGTATGTAATGAGGAGCGGGTCAGAACATAAGTTCTGTGTGAGTGGACTTAGAATAAACTTCTGTATAATCCAACATATACCGTTCAGTTATATTCTCTTGCTTATTAGGTTATTCGTGATATTAGCTCTCTAGGCTATACTTATGTCCCACTAGTAGGTTAACCTATACAATGTATATGTAGATACCCCCAACTCGTCTAATCCTTTCCATACATATATATATATATATATACAGTCCCTTGCTGTATGTCGTACGGGCTTCATCATGTAAATCTATACTACTTTAGCGTAGTGCCACCATTCTCGAAATCGTTTGGACTGCCACTCTCGATCTTGCTAGATTCCGTGTATCATCTAGATCTAGTCTAAGGTTTACTATCGAGCGCTTCCTAGATTCAACCAGGGTTTATGCTACCCAGGGCCACTGGGGTTTATGCTACCTATTGAACGCTTCTCGGATTCAGGGTTTACGCGACCTAGGTCCAACTAAGGATTATGCTACCTATCGAACGATGTCCCCTAGTCTAGGACACAATACCCAAAGCGATATATGTTCCTAGACTTTCCCCACGTACGTGTCGTGAATCGTTATTCGAAGTCTAGTTGCACATGTCCTCTATATGTGCGGTACGAGTCCCGTGGCAGGGCTAATCAAGAAACACAGAGCTCGGTCAGGAGCTTTAAGTTATCTATCGATGCAGATGCTAAGGTCTGTTTTTATCTGTATGTGGCTATGGTCCCACTTGACCCCTCCCTCAACTAATGAAAGACACCCAAGAAAACCAAGAATGAGAACTGTACGCAGGCCCCTATGCCCTACAAATTTATTGGCCAACCTCACCCATAACTAGATAGCAAGTATATGGTCTTTTGGAGTTCTCCGCCTTTCCGCTTCACGTGCTCGATTGACTCAAGATGATAGGTAGACGATGACGTGCTATCACAGGGCTAAACAAGATATTTCCGCCTCACGCTGGTCCATCCTAGTCTTTAGGTTGCTTATATTGCAATCAAGGCACACTCTTGGTTCTTCTAACGCAGACCTTAACCTCTGTGAGCCCAGGAGGATCATCTGCAACCTCACAAAGGGATGCCAAGAGTACCCTCACGTCCCTTCCGCGTGCTTCGTAACCCAGTTCGTTGGATCCTTCTTCATGATCAGATGGACTTTCGCTCCTCCTCGTGTTCTACTTGGCTTTCTTGACTGAGGTTTACTACTTAGTTTTCTTAACCAAGGTTTACTACTTAGTTTCCTGAATCGTTAGCTTTCTTAACAAAGGTTTACTACTTAGTCCTCTTAACTAAGGTTCACTACTTAGTTCCCTTAATCGTTCGTTTTCTTAACTAAGGTTTACAACTTAGTCCTCTTAACTAAGGTTTAATACTTAGTGCTCTTTCTCGTTATTTACTTAGTTCTCTTAACTAAGGTTTATTACTTGGTTCTTTTAACCAAGGTTTGATACTTAGTTTCTGTTACTTAGTTCTCTTTAACTAAGGTTTGTCGCTTAGTTCTTTTTAACTAAGGTTTACCAATGAATTCAAGCATGACTTAAGTTCTGTTTATCAAATGATAGTGTACGGGTGTTTTCCCACATTTCCGGCTTATATTAACTTATTTCATGGTATAAGTCATCCCACCCTTCGAGTCTTGTATTACATCTTAAGTCATATTCATTTGTTATCCCTAGGATAAGTTTATCTATTATTTAATCTTATCATTCACCACTTTTCCTTGCTTTGATACTGTTATATTGGTTAAGTTTTCCCATGTGTTCATGTTGACTTAACCCCCAATCACGTATTCAATTCAACCCACGTGTCATGTCAAATTGGTTAAGTGTTATCTATCAGTTCATGTTGACTTAACTTACCCATTTATCATGTCAAATTGGTTAATTGTTATCTCATCTTCCTTATCGTTTCCAATAACTTATCTTGTCTCATAAGTTATAATTTCCACCTATTATCCTTTCTTGCCTTATTCAAGTTTATTCATAACAGGTTATTTATCATTCCCCATTTCTTGTCATTTTTTTAGATTTGACCTAACCCTTCCATTTACTTAACCCGTTCCTTAAACTTTACCCAATTCAATTAATTTATGATATCGTTACGGGTCCCATTTGGTTAAGCATACCTAAATTTTTGTTTCACATGTCACCCGTGTCCCACTTAATCCTCTTTATTATAGTTTTCGTGTCTTACACATGTCTTACTACGGTTAAGTCTACCTTCGTCATGTTTTACATGTCATTTATATCACCCACTTAACCCTCTAACCATACCCATTTCACCCACATGTCTTATTATGGTTAGTATTTCTTAATATATTTATTATGCCGTAACGATGTATGACCTCTCACATAAGACGTCCGTTCGTGGCTGCTGGATTTGCCGGGCGGTTCTGGGCAGACTTATACCACAACGCGCCTAACATCATGTCATAAACCGTTACGCCTCTAGTTCTTGCCGTTGACCTCTCACATTAGACGTCCGCTTGTGGTTGCTGGATTTGCCGGGCGGTTCCGGGCAGTCTTACACCACAAACGCGCCTAACCTCGTGTCATAGGCGTTCATTAACAATCGTCTTTCACCCAAACCCCAAATTCATGTCATGTGTTCCAAATTTAACTTAATTTCTATTCTAAGTGTCATAGGCCAATTATAAATTTACAAGCATGTTCATGTTCATTCTAGATATCAAATGTCAACTACCTATTCACAAGCATGTTACGCTCAAGTTATGCCACTATTGTCAATTTCATGTTATGCGTCCAGTTCCATAATTATATAAAAAAAGCATGGTTTGTCTAACATATTCCATTTTTAATTATATTTCTAGGATCTTAATGGCATATCCAATTTTCAAGTCTCAAAATCAGGCTTTATATATTTTCAGCGTAAGTTACTCCAAGTCACCAATTTTCAAGATCCTTTCCACTCATTCCATTTAAATAATCTCAATATATATACTTTGCCAATTATCCCAATATTTGCAATAATAATTGTTACGCCCCAAATCCCAAATTACATATTTTATTCCTTGATTGCATAAAATAAATTATGCCCAATATTCGCAACAACAATTGTTATGCCACAAACCCCAAATTACAGATTATATTTCTCGATTGCATAAAATAGATTATGCCCAACATTTCCGTATTCCAACCGCACGTATGCATAATAAGATTTTCGTCTAGGTTCGAAATAACCTAGATCCGAAAATAAAAAGGGGAAGGAAAATAAAAGGAACAATTATTATAACATGAATCTTGAATTAAATTAATAACTGGGGAATGATGAACAATAATAATACTATTATACAACAAATTTATTATAATTCCACTCACCTTGACTGGATTGGGGAAAGTAAACGATTTGTTGATGTAGAATGCTGATTTAATCTTCTTATTTGATTGTTGGTGAAGAGCTTGAATCGTTGATGAAAATTTTTGCTTCTTGATTTGATTAAACTCCAAAGTTGGTGAAGAACTTGCAATTTAATTCAGGGTTTTGGGGCGACGGCCATGTTAGGTTGAAGGTTGGTGGCATGGAGGCGTCAGAAGGAATGGTTTATGAATTATGTTAGGTCTAGGCACTATTTTATAAGTGTAGAGAGTGTTTTAGAGCCATTAGATCGCCCTAGAAGCCATCCGGTCTGTCCAACACATCAAAAATCGTCACTGTCCAGATCTGGAAAAAATCAAGGGGAGGTCGACAATAAGGTCGACCCCTAGGTCGACCTCCCTGGGTAGATCGACCCCTAGGTCGACCTGCCTGGGTATTTTCCTAAGTAAATTCCGAATTTTTGTTGAATCTTTTGAAGGCCATAACTCTTTCATACGTAGTCTGGTTTTCGAAAACATGGGCTCTATTCCAAGCAGAATTCCAAGACGAACGCAATGGTGATGTCCGTTTTACTTAATTCCTGATATCTAAATTAAGTATCCTTATCTTATTATCTTCTCCATTACACATACTATTATTGACTCAAATTTTCCTTTTCTTCCATGTATTAATAAATTTTCATTGTACATCACCATCATTAACCTAGCTATGTATATACACATTTATGTACATTCTATTAAAAATGCGGGGTGTTACATTCTCCCACCCTTGAAGTATTTCATCCCCGAAATTCAATAAGAGTAAAATAGATAATCCCTCTCAATATCCATCCATCAAGTGTGCATCCAATTGTTGCAAACATTGTGCACATGTGCAAAGTGAGATACATCATAGTAAAGTATGTATGCCTAATTTGGATCCACCTATATGTATGCAAATTTTAAAAACTCTTTCAAAACATGATGCTCACATCCTAAATATACTTGCAGTTCTATATGAATGCAATATTCTTGAAAAATCAAAATATTTTTCATCCAAGTTTTCCCACACTCTTATAGAATAAGAGCATATTTCACCCAATTCTCGCATCCAAAACCCTACCATCCATCATTAATTTCAAAATTTAGAAAAAACTAATTTTCCAATTTCGATTTCCTTATGTTACGAAAGGATATAAAACGGAAAAATTCACATCCTCCGTTTTTTTCTTCTAATCGTACTTGGATTTTTATATGACTATTGTATGAAGATTTCCTATTTTCCTATCCAAGCACAACCACATAAGAAAATTTCTTCTCTTTTTCCACTTACCTTGGAAAAATTTCATATTTATTCATCTTTTTCTTAAGATCTCCATTTTCTTTTCCCGTCTCGTTTTGCTGCTTGATTGATTCTGTTGTTTTCTTTTTAGTTAGACTGGTTTCTTTCTTAGCTTATTTGACCTAATCAAATTACTTAATTTTATTATTTTCAAATAATCATTTTCGTTTTCAACTCAAACAACATCCTACACATCTACTACTATGGGCCAAGAATCTTAGTACTTATGTCACGAGTCCACTCAACATGATCTATACACTTGCTTTCCCTTCACTACCTAGTAGTCACCACTAGTCCATGCTGTGTATTACTAGCTTATACTTCTCTTTCAGGCAACAATACTTTTTCTTTTTCTCAAGCAACAAACCTAGGTTTCTCAATGCTTATGCATTCTACGGGAAATTTTCCATTAGTTTAATATTAGCTAATTCCTGACTATAAATTGGTAAGAGAGTAACTCCCTAAATATCAACCCCGAAGACCGAAATCAACATCAGATTGGCACTCAGAGAATCACTCAACCAATCTCTAGTTGGTTCCAATTGTTTAATTCATAGCTTTAACTTTCTCTCGTTCTATTCTAGGCACTAATCCTTACCTACTCCATTCTTTTTAAAACATGGTTTGGCCTCCTTTCTTTTCATTACATTTTTCTTTCAAAAAAAAAATTTAAAAGTGTTAAAACTTTATTTTCTTCTCCAAAACTTGTTTTCGCTAAACCATAAAAACATGTCACAATATAAAAATGCAAAACATTTTTTTTCAAATCACAAAGTTGGAGTAGACAAAGATAACTATCGGGCTTACATTGTTTCTAATTACAATGTTAATTTTGGCTGCTAAGGTGCAAGCATCTACTCTATTCTTACACTCTACCGCTTATTTTGTTCACCCAAAAAAATTTCTTTTTTAAAACAATAATCAAAATTTATTGTTAACAGAATAGAGATTTTAAAATTTCTTTTCAATCCTTTCATATATGAAAACTAGCGAGCTATACATGCTCTATAATATGCACCTTTTCATGAGAGAATTCTTTTAAAATAAGAAATCATTGTTTTACACAATATACCCCACTTTACTTTAAAACCCAACATGCACTAAATTTCTCAAACATCAAAAATACTTTTAAGATTAAAACTTGAAAAACACCACAAACTCTTTTACAGATTTAAGTTCTAAAAAGTTTATTATTGGGTTAGACTCAAAGCGGGTCTTTAACTCACTAGGCTTTTCCTAGGCACTTTCGCGAATTCTATTCTCTCGACTATATATATTCCTAATCCATTTTTCATTTTTTTCAACCTTTTCTTGTTTCTAAGGTTACACTTCTAAACCCACTACTCTGAAATACTAATATTTCAGTTTCCATCCTATGGGATACTTTTCTTTCTCTAGCTTAAAGTCATATTGTACACTTTTCCAAACACCTAATGGTTTCCAAATTCCTATGTTCATTCCTTGAGTGTACAAACTAGATATCCCAATCTTTTTATGTCTAGTGGGCTACTATATGGATTTAGGTTTATACATATAATATATTTATATTTTAGAAAATACAAATATGTTCACTCATTATCTCCCTAAGATCACTAAATCGAAGCTTTGATACCAGATGTGACAACCCGGATTCCGACAGACCGATTTTTTTTTTCAAAAATCCAATCTATCGAAACCTAAGTTGGGTGCTCTGGTATCATGCAAAAAAAGATAGAGATAAAGAAACATGTCAGAATTCATAAAGCATCTCACAGCGGAAGGAAATAAAGTATAATATTCAAATATTGCTTTACCTTATTGACAATACTGATAAACCAGTATCCAAAGCTATACCGTCTCTGTCATGAACCTAACCTGGAAGTATGTAATGAGGAGGGGGTCAGAACATAAGTTCTGTGTGAGTGGACTTATAATAAACTTCTGTATAATCCTACATACACCGTTCAGTTATATTTTCTTGCTTATTAGGCGCGATATTAGCTCTCTAGGCTATACTTATGTCCCACTAGTAGGTTAACCTAATACAACGTATATGTAGATACCCCCAACTGGTCTAATCCTTTCTATATATATATATATATATATATATATACAGTCCCTTGCCGTATGTCGTACGGGCTTCATCATGTAAATCGATACTACTTTAGTATAGTGCCACCATTCTCGAAATCATTTGGACTGCCACTCTCGATATTGCTAGATTCCGTGTATCATCTAGATTTATTCTAAAGTTTACTATCGAGCGCTACCTAGATTCAACTAGGGTTTACGCTACCTAAGGCCACTGAGGTTTATGCTACCTATTGAACGCTTCTCGGATTCAGGGTTAACGCGACCTAGGTCCAAATAAGGATTATGCTACCTATCTAATGATGTCCCCTAGTCTAGGACACACTACCCAAAGCGATATATGTTCCAAGACTTTCCCCACGTACGTGTCATGAATCGTTATTCGATGTCTAGTTGCACATGTCCTCTATATGTGCGGCCCGAGTCCCGTGGCAGGGCTAATCAAGAAACACGGAACTCGGTCAGGAGCTTTAAGTTATCTGTCTATGCAGATGCTAAGGTCTGTTTTTATCTGTGCGTGGCTATGGTCCTACTTGACCCCTCCCTCAACTAATGAAAGGCACCCAAGAAAATCAAGAATGTGAACTATACGCAGGCCCTCTATGCCCCACAAACCTATTGGCCAACCTCACCCATAACTAGATAGCAAGTATATGGTCTTTTGGAGTTGTCCGCCTTTCCGCTTCATGTGCTCGATTGACTCAAGATGGTAGGTAGACGACGACGTGCTATCACAGGGCTAAACAAGATATCGTCGCCTCACGCTGGTCCATCCTAGTCTTTAGGTTGCTTATATTGCGACCAAGGCATAATATTGGTTCTTCTAACGCAGACCTTAACCTCTGTAAGCCCAGGAGGATCATCTACAACCTCACAGAGGGATACCAAGAGTACCCTCACGTCCCCTTGAAGCCGCATGCTTCGTAACCCAGTTCGTTGGAGCCTTCTTCATGATCAAATGGACGTTCGGTCCTCCTCGTGTTCTACTTGGCTTTCTTGACTAAGATTTACTACTTGGTTTTCTTAACCAAGGTTTACTACTTAGTTTCTTGAATCGTTAGCTTTCTTAACTAAGGTTTACAACTTAGTCCTCTTAACTAAGGTTCACTACTTAGTTCCCTTAATCGTTCGTTTTCTTAACTAAGGTTTACAACTTAGTCCACTTAACTAAGGTTTACTACTTCGTGCTCTTTTTCGTTATTTACTTAGTTCTCTTAACTAATGTTTATTACTTGGTTCTCTTAACCAAGGTTTGATACTTAGTTTCTGTTACTTAGTTCTCTTTAACTAAAGTTTGTCACTTAGTACCTTTTAACTAAGGTTTACCAATGAATTCAAGCATGACTTAAGTTCTCCTTATCAAATGATAGTGTATGGGTGTTTTCCCACATTTCCAGCTTAGATTAACTTATTTTATGGTATGAGTCGTCCCACCCTTCGAGTCTTGTATTACATCTTAAGTTATATTCATTTGTTATCCCTAGGATAAGTTTATCTATTATTTAATCTTATCATTCCCCACTTTCCCTTGCTTTGATACTGTTATATTGGTTAATTTTTCCCATGTGTTCATGTTGACTTAACCCCCAATCACGTATTCAATTCAACCCACGCGTTGTGTCAAATTGGTTAACTGTTATCTATCAGTTCATGTTGACTTAACTTACCCATACATCATGTCAAATTGGTTAAGTGTTATCTCATCTTCCTTATCGTTTCCTATAACGTATCTTGTCTCATAATTATAATTTCCACCTATTATCCTTTCTTGCCTTATTCAAGTTTATTCATAATAAGTTATTTATCAGTCCCCATTTCTTGTCATTTTTTTAGATTTGACCTAACCCTTCCATTTACTTAACCCGTTCCTTAAACTTTACCCAATTCAATTAATTTATGATATCATTATGGGTCCCATTTGGTTAAGCATACCTAAATTTTTGTTTCACATGTCAACCAAGTCCCACTTAACCCTCTTTATTATAGTTTCTGTGTCTTACACATGTATTACTATGATTAAGTCTACCTTAGTCATGTTTTACATGTCGTTTATATCACCCACTTAACCCTTTAACCATACCCATATCACCCACATGTCTTATTATGGTTAGTATTTCTTAATTTATTTATTATGCCGTAACGATGTATGACCTCTCACATTAGATGTCCGTTCATGGCTGCTGGATTTTTCGGGCGGTTCCGGGCAGACTTATACTACAACGCGCCTAACCTCGTGTCATAAACCGTTGCGCCTCTAGTTCTTGTCGTTGACCTCTCACATTAGACGTCCGCTTGTGGTTGCTGGATTTGTCGGGCGGTTACGGGAGGTCTTACACTACAAACGCGCCTAACCTCATGTCATAGGCGTTCATTAACAATCGTCTTTCACCCAAACCCCAAATTCATGTCATGTGTTCCAAATTTAACTTAATTTCAATTCATGTCTACTCTAAGTGTCATAGGCCAATTATAAATTTACAAGCATGTTCATGTTCATTCTAGATATCAAATGTCAATTACCAATTCACAAGCATGTTCATGCTCAAGTTATGCCACTATTGTCAATTTCATGTTATGCGTCGAGTTCCATAATTACATAAAAAAACATGGTTTTTCCAACATATTCCATTTTTAATTATGTTACTAGGATCTTAATGGCATATCCAATTTTCTAGTCTCAATTTCAAGCTTTATATATTTTTAGTGTAAGTTACTCCAAGTCACCAATTTTCAAGATCCTTTCCACTCATTCCATTTAAATAATATCAATATATATACTTTGCCAATTATCCCAATATTTGCAATAATAATTGTTATGCCCCAAATCCCAAATTACAGATTATATTCCTCGATTGCACAAAATAAATTATGCCCAATATTCGCAACAACAATTGTATTGCCACAGTCCCCAAATTACAGATTATATTTCTCAATTGCATAATATAGATTATGCCAAACATTTCCATATTCCAACCGCACGTATGCATAGTAAAATTTTCGTCTAGGTTCGAGATAACCTAGATCCAAAAATAAAAAGGGGAAGGAGAATAAAAGGAACAATTATTATAACATGAATCTTGAATTAAATTAATAACTGGGGAATGATGAACGATAATAATACTATTATACAACAAATTTATTATAATTCCACTCACCTTGACTGGATTGGGGAATGTAAACGATTTGTTGATGTAGAATGCTGATTTAATCTTCTTATTTGATTGTTGGTGAAGAGCTTGAATCGTTGATGAAGAATTTTGCTTCTTGATTTGATTAAATTCCAAAGTTGGTGAAGAACTTGCAATTTAGTTTTGGGTTTTGGGGGCGGCGACCATGTTTGGTTGAAGTTTCGCAGCATGGAGGCGTCAGAAGGAATTGTTTATGAATTAAATTAGGTCTAGGCACTATTTTATAGGTGTAGAGAGGGTTTTAGAGCCATTAGATCGCCCTAGAAGCCATCCGGTCCGTCCATCACATCAAAAATCGTCACTGCCCAGATCTAGAAAAAATCAGGAGGAGGTCGACCCCCAGGTCGATCTCCTGGGTAGGTCGACCTGCCTGGGTATTTTCCTATGTAAATTCTAATTTTTTGTTGAATCTTCTGAAGGCCATAATTCTTTCATATAGAGTCTGATTTTCGAAAACTTGGACTCTATTCCAAGCAGAATTCCGAGACGAGCGCAATGGTGATGTCCGTTTTACTTAATTCCTGATATCTAAATTAAGTAACCTTATCTTATTATCTTCTCCATTACACACACTGTTATTGAATCAAATTTTCCTTTTCTTCCCTGTATTAAATAATTTTTATTGTACATCACCATCATTAACCTAGCTATGTATATACACATTTATGTACATTCTATTAAAAATGTGGGGTGTTACATTTTTCCTCCTGAACACCGCTACTATTTTCTGTTAGACTTGCCTGACGATGTATTTTCTTTTTTTAACAGGTGTTTGAAGATACTGAATGTTATTAAGAATGAGTACCATCGCTTAAAAGCAAATTTTAACACTATAGTTCAGGTGAACATCCTGATATTTTTTTTCAATTTTAACACTATAGTAAAGGTAGTCTCGACATAGTGCATCATACCACTCATTATGAACTTAGTGAACTAAATTGTACTACATATCCGGAGCCAAAACATAATTGTTTTGTCAATATACAATATAACATTTACTAACGTTTTGGTTGTTTATTTGACATTAATAGGACCATCGTTGTTGATGTTAAGGAGAAAATATCAGAAGCAAAGCAAGGTTAAATCTATCATTTTTTTTATTTTGTAAGTAAATTTATTAATGTAAAAATGTATGTCATATTATGCGTGGACATGGAAAAGTTGATAAAACAATATGTATGAAATGTTAAGTTGTTTGAATGATATGTATGAAATAATATACAGTAATTTATATATTTGTTGTTTATTTTTTTATTGGGTTATATTATTTATTTTACCATTGACAATTGAACGATAGTATTCGGTAAAGCTGTAAGCAGAGAACATGAAAGAATGTTTATTGGCAAAATAGAAAGGGAACAACGACGGATCACCTACAGAAAATGTTTGATCTAAAAAATATTTTGTCGCTAATCCCTTGGCAATTAGTAAGGGTCCACCCACTCCTTTTGTAAATAATATTTTATTATAAATTAATTATCCGTCAGTAAATAGTCGGTATATAAATAAAAATTAAATTAAAAAGTAAAATTTTATGTTTGTTATAAAATTAGTAAAATGACAGAAAACTATCTGAAAACTCATGCTAAATTCCATCGTAAATTCCGACACAAGTACCGTCATGGTTTTTACTGACTACCGAGTTATGCAGGAATCCATCGCTAAGGTCAATTTAGCGACAAATTAGAAGCGGATACTGCCGCTGCTATATGCTATTTTTCTTGTAGTGCACTAATATAGCATTAAGTAAAGATGATACATCTAAAGATGTGGATCAAAAAGTATACAGAGGAATGATAAGATCGTTATTACATATAACTGCTAGTAGACCAGATATAATGCATCACTACTACAAATTAGGTCAGTTGCTTCGCCTTATTTGCTTCGGTTGTCTTTAAAACAGAAGCAAATTGTAACAGTTGCTTCTGTTCCTTCATCACATTGGAAGCAACTACTTCGTAGGGAGCATTAAATATTTTATATATACGAAATTACTTCCATTGTTGTAGGAACCGAAGCAACTGTGTGAAGCCAATGTAGCTATTTGCTTCTAACCTTTGTAAAGCCGACGTTTTAAACCTGAGCTAGTGCACCTACCAAATTAAGTAACGTCGGTTTCATACAGTCCGACGTTTTAAGATGGGCCAAAGCTTTCAGACCCAATTTACCACCTTTTTTTTGGGGCTCCCGCCACTCTCTTCCGTCTTTGACTAAATCAGATTTTTTTCCTTCCTTTTTCTAAATCGATAATCCATATTGCGTGTTTTCGAGTTAAGCTATCAGATAATCCATGGCGTCTTCAATCCGCAACGAATCTTGCAAAAGCCCCTCGCTATCGAATCTCTGATTCTTGACGCCCAATTTCAGATTGTCGAGCCGCTTCTCAGATAATCCACTGGATCGCTATCGGTAAATTTAGTAAACCATTATTTCTTTTGTTTTGGTGTGTTTTTGATCAGAAGTGGTCTTTCGATTACGTTAGCTTTCATCTTGTATGCCTCGATTGTTTCAGAAGCTTGAATTCCAAACTTTTAGAACTGCTATCTAGAAATCAGCTACTTTAATTTTGTTGGTTATTTAGCTGAGTTTAGTCTTGAATGACATTATCTTTACTATGATGTCAGCTCTGATTATAATATACACAGTCTTTATTGTTCAGTGCTAACTAAGGCACCCTTGTACCTTAGTAAATGACGAACCTTAACTTGTAATGACTAATGAGTCAAGAATGCCAACTGATCTTCATTTTATTTTTTATTTCTGTTAAGGGAAATTGACTGATTGGCAATTCAGTTAACGATAATGTTAAAGAATGAAAAATATTTAAATATGCTCTATGTACACACCTTAAGATTGTGAAATTTACTTTGAATGCCTCCTTCAATTCAAACTATCTGTTTATGGTGCAAGGATAAAACTGATATTTACAATAATTTATTTTGCTTTTTAATGAATAAGTTAATGCATGCCATTCGGAAATACGTTGACAATACACTTAAACCATAACTCCGTCCCTGGATGTCATTATGTCCGCATTCAAAATCTGTTTTTCATATTCGTGTTTATGGATGTTAGATAATTATCATTGATAAATGAATAATTTTGGCTTAACATGATTTATCGCCAAATATATATGAAAATAAGTAAAAGTCGTCGTTCTATGTTTACTACGTAATTATTGACCTGAAAATAAGTAAAAGTCATCGTTCTATGTTTACTGTGTAAACATTGTTTCTAAAAGTAGTGACTGACTGTGGTACAATTATTATTTCTTGGAATCTGTCAGAGATATATAATATATTGTTCATTATGGGTTTGCATTCATGTCGCGTCAGGTCCGGTTTTGACGGAATATAAATCTGCCTTGATCAATATCTCAATAGCTGGACATGGCTTAAATGGAAATGGCGATGCCTTTGGTCAAAAGGTTCCTTTGTAGCTTTTTCCTCAGTGAAGTCCGTGACCACTTCTTTGACCCCGATTGACTCAGTTTATACATGTCCTTGAATCTTGATACACACAAAAGAATTCCTTCTCGTTCCATTTCATTTTGAAATTTGAACAACGCATAAAACCAAAAGGTTCCATTTCATTTTCTTTGTCTGAAAATATGACATCGCAACAATGGCTCGTTTCCTTGTCGTAGATTCACGTCAAAATTTCATTATAATGATTTGCTTTATTATTTTGTAAGCATACGAATTAGTATATTGGATAAATAGAGTAAAAATCATGCATGTCGAAATGTAATATTGTTTTTTCCATATTTTGACTTATACCAGTCATCCACTCCTTTTGAATTTTAATAGATACTACATTCAGGTTGCATCCACTGGTAAACTGTGAGTTTGAACAGACCTTGAATCGGTTTTGCTAGAGTGGTTAGATTCGTAATTTATATGTGTGTGACTGTCACTGATATAGATGTAGATATGAGGCTGGTAATAAGTCTGTTCCTTGGCAAACATGCAAAGTTTGGTATTCCTTGGTCTGTTTAATAATGTAATTGTATTTTTTTATTAAAAGGATGCTTACGTTGCATTTTCTGTGGATATGCGGGAGCATATCAGCCAAAGATACAGCAAGAAGAAAATTGTTTGCATTCATTTGTTTTAAATTGTTTCCAGTGCTTTTGAACAAGTCAAAATCAATATTGAAGTGTGCATTAATGTAAAACTGCAAAACGAAAAAGAAATAGAGTATCCATAGAGGAAAAAAAATGATGCAACAAAAAATATATAAAAAGATAAAGAAAAATAACAAAATTAGAAACAATTAGTAGTTTTTTAAAGAAGTATCCATCATTAGGCAGGTTTGTTGTCATGGGTAGTATGTTATGTGGATGTAAACCCCAACTTAAGGGTGCATGCGTGTAGATGCAACACGCTCATATTTATGTGGATTTTTTTTTGTTTCATATTTACGGGAAACCAATTAATTTTTTATAGAAAATCAATTGTTGTATCATTCTTTTACTGTTCAAGTAATTAGTAAAATATTTCTCTTTTTTTTATAGCTTTGTGGTTTTTTGCCTCTTTAAATATAACTGTTCTTATTCTATTTTTAAAGTAAACATTGATTGAAATTCATAAGTAACATGCTTCTGTTAATAAAACAGGAACCATGGTTTTCTCAAATTTTTGGGAAAAATGTTAATTCTTTACCTTTATTATATTCTTTGTAGGTTTATTGCTTATCCCAAGAAACAAGATTTGGAAATAATTTGATAAGTTTCAAGTTTTGTATTTAGATTTAACATAGAATGTTGCAATGCATTTGGTAAGAAGAATAAGGTATTTTTTTTAGCATTTCCAAGTTTCCACCTGACTTTGTAATTTGACTGTTTATTCATTTGCTTATAATAATTATGTCCTTAATATGTTTGCATGGTGACAATTAGATTAAAAAGCAGGTTATAGATATTTTTGGGTAAGTTATAACTTGTTAATGTTAAAGAAGAGGCACTTGAGACTCAGTACATCAAGATATTACATGGCAACAAAATGATAAACCCATCACCAACATTTCTTCTTAAATAATAATAATAATAATAATAATAATAATAGACCCGCCACCAACATAATTTTTTTTTACTGAATAAAACAATGAAAATGATGCATATACCATTTAAATTCTAGACTTGACATATTCAGTCATGCCATATGTTTGACAATCCCATAAAATGCAAAACTACACTCACCATATTTGAATTTCCGTTTTGTATCATAATTTTATAAGGATAAAATTTGAATTAATTCTATAATAAATGATTCATATGCTCTTATTTTCCAAATAAATGTAGTAGTATACTCTTATTTTGAATTTCAATCAACATTTTTTTCCTTCAGATTTGAATATTAGTATATTTTTTCTCAAAATTTTTAATGACTGGTAATTAGTACTAAAATGACATGCCATACTTTCTGTTTCTAATAGTACCAAAATAACTGCACTTTCTCACTGAGGCGTGCTTTTTTAAACCAACGCTTTTCTGGGGCTTTGGCGCATCGAGCGCTTTTCTGGCACCTCAAGCACGACTGGCGCCTCTCCTAGGGAAAAAGCCCTAGGCTGGCGCCTAGGGCTTTTTGGCGCCTAGGCACGCCTAGGCGAGCGCCTAGGCGAGCGCCTAGACTACACTGATCAAACATCAGTTATATAACTCAAATTACTGTGCACTTTATCTATAATATTTATTGATCACGCTGTGTTAAATTATCACTATGTTCATAAAAGGCAGTTATACATAGGTGCTCATGTCGGAGATGACAAACATTATAACAGTAAGAGTTCCTGCTAATTTCTAATATCATTTTTAAGTTGTCCAGTAATAAAGTTAGGAGTGATAGATTGACCGTTTTGATAGAGTAATCATCTTAGTATGTTTTTTTGAACTGTTGGAGGAGCAATGATCATGTCTTCAAATATTCTAATGGTTAGTGGTGTATGCACTTAGTGCTAATAATGTTTTCTTTGGGTGGATAACCGGGAAATAAGATTCCCTTTCCATTAACCTAAATTTTATGTTGATTTGCCAACTTCGTCGTCAAATTGACAAGATATAAAGCTTATTCTCTTGAGAGATGGTTTAGTTTATGGTAGAATGTAGAAATATTATTAAAATTTTGAGAGATTGTGTTAACTTTATTTAGCATCATCTTTGCTACTGTTGATTTGCTTAACTAAAGTTTTCATCCAAGCTTTACAACTAGATGAAAATGGTGGGAAATTAGTTTATAGATTTGTTTATTTAATGCATTATGCATTTACTAATGATTAAAGGCACAAATAACCAATCCTTTTGAATCAAACATATGTATCTATAAAAAAGATTGCTTTCTTACGTAATGATCATGTGTGTATACATGTACGCAAGTAGGTGTTGGTTGGACATATCCATTGATTAAGATTATTATCAGACTATCATTTTTAAACAAAATTGTTTTCTTAAATATTAAAGTGGACATCTAATATGGAGATTCATAATATCTGAATAATAGGTTGACCTCTCAATGTGTTTATTTTTCCTTTTTGAACTAATAACACTGTTTCAAGTACTGGGAAAAGCTGCAAATGTTTATGTCATAGTGAATGAGAAACATGTACAACTAAGGTGTTGGATATATGTTCTAATGTTTAACTTTTGCCTTTTGTGCTCTGCATTAAAATTTCTAATAATTTTGTTTTATGGAGACCATCAATGCGAATCTTCAATCCTAACAGTGCAAGCTTACCACGTTAAATAATTTTCCTCTGATCATTCTTTGTTGTTGCAGATTCAAGTTTGAAAAAAGGAATTTTCACTTTATTTGAAAAGAAGTGTTTCCATGATGGTGATTGATCGCTCCAAATCTTATGGACACTCAAGCGATGATGAGAAACTGACCTATTGAGTCTGTATGTACGTTCGGACTCTTCCTATTCTTTCCATTTTTGCCTACTAATAATGCTTTTACTATTATTTTTAATAAAGCATGTCATTAAAACAACATAGGTCAATAGTAGAAATATATATCTTCACAGTAAGATGTTCAAATTCAATATAATTTAGGCTATAATCAAAGACGGGAGGAAATCAATATCAAAGAATTACTGATGATGTTCTCTGCATGAAACTATTTCTTCTTCTTTTCCTTTTTTCATTTATTAATCTCCATTAAATCATTTTTTAAAATGTAGCTATATGACATTTCTTAATCAGATCTAAAATTAAACCTCATGTTTATGTACTTTTTCCCTATGTTTCTGCGAAATGAAAATGTATGTTTCAACAACTGGAAAAATACCATGAACACATGCATTTAGATACAACTTATTATATAATTATTTAAAGTTAGATTTTAACATTGGATATTTAAATAATTTCAAGTGGATAGTGTCATTTATTATATATTCAAGAAATCATGTACTAAATGGTACTTCACGGCTAATATAGATTTAACTCGACATGTTAACTACGCAGTGCACTATAACACATAATAAGGTTTGAATATCTTCAAGAGTTTTAAAGCCAGTTGGATCTAATACTACGAATTTGTTACTGAAGTTTTGCTTTTTTACAGCAAAAAAAACTGCATTAAAAAATTGCATTTAAACACATAATAGGGCTTTTTTGGCACCTTGAGCATCAGTTTTGCTGTTTTACAGCAAAAAAACTGCATTTAAAAAAAAATTGGCTTTTAAAACGTGCATATAAATGCAATATTCAGATTAAAACATCATAACATCATCATAAACCAAACAAAGGACTGCAGTTTTAATTTTATAAGCTGCATACTGGGAAAAAAACTGAATTTAAAAACAATGCACTAGTGTTAAGTTCTTCTTTAGTTGCTTTAACGTCCAAGATTAGATTTGTAAACGATGTCTTCTGTAGTAAATATTTTAATATTAGAAATGCCCCAAATCGATATTTTGGCTTAACATTCATTTTAGTGACTTCGAATCACACATGTATCCTTAATAACACTTTATTGTCGATGATAATCGAGTTCATATAGTTTATAACCCAGTGATTGACCAATTTGCTATGAAAACCTTTTTTCTTTTATTTAATATCGTTCCAACAATCACCATAGTGGTTCTTTTTTGAAATAAAATAATTTTTCTTATTAATAGCCTAGGTTTACAAATAAAACATCTCTATAGCTAAACACACAAGGATCCAGTGAGATTCTTCTAAATTTTGCATGGGAAAGACACCATGCTTTGAATGCATGACATTAGAGGATGCAATTAGAGAACGCTTTTGTATGATTTTTTTTAGTAAGTTGGTTCATTTTAGTTTTGAATTTTTCCTTCAATTTATTAGTCGAATATGATTTGTATTTTAATATTTAAATTTGTGTATTTAAAAACTGAACAAATTCAATTAAACCAAAATTGAAAATAAAAATTAGCACTAGTAATGGTACATTTACAATAAAAAAAAATCTATTAAGACATGAAATATAGACATGATTGGTAATATAATGGATCTGCACCATTAGATTGTCATCTGATTTCTATCTCTCATGTAAGAATAGAAAGATCTGACGAGCTAAATCTTTTTATATCATTAAGCGTGTCTGATTTTATGTTCAAATGGTATGAAGCTTGTGTCGATGGCATGGGTGCATCTTTCTTCTCATATAGTTTTACTCCCAAACATAATTGTAGCGCAATTGGACATTACTTTTAAATTTTGGCGTTCATTTTTACCTAACAAACAATGATGGTGAACTAATCTAGGAGAATGGATATATGTTCATGTATGTACGAACACTTGTGCGCCTGCAATTTTTAAGTATAAAATGTGCATATTAGGTTGTAAGGTTTTAAATATGTTACACTATGCTTTTAAATTAAATAGTTATGTACGAATCAACTATAAATTTTGAATTTATATTGTGCGGTCGTAAGTACCAACGAACTTGATATTACAAATTAACCATCAAACATTGATAGAATAAGCTACAATATGAATATACTTATGGGCAAGAGTTTGCTACAGATTTTCATAATAAGAAAATGTAAGCCCCAAGAAGCCCCATGCTGGCTCCTAGCGCTTTTTGGTGCCTAGGGCTTTTTTGGCACCTTGAGCATCAGTTTTGCTGTTTTACAGCAAAAAAACTGCATTTAAAAAATAGTATAAAACTCAAATTTTGGCTTTTAAATCGTGCATATAAATGCAGTATTCAGATTAAAACATCATAACATCATCATAAACCAAACAAAGGACTGCAGTTTTAATTTTATAAGCTGCATACTGGGAAAAAAAAACTGAATTTAAAAACCGTTATGACGACCCCATTTCCCGTACAGACGGAGATAAGGGCAATCTTTGGAATATAACACAGAAACAGATAATAGCAGAACAGAATTAAATAAATACACCAGATAATGAACAATAGAATATACTGGATAAAAGTAATCATCAGAGTTACACAGTATACAGGATCTTACTTAGTACAAATACAGTTCAGCTATACATAAATGTCTACAGCGGAAAACAAACAAAATATGTACAATAGGAGCTGAACAGCATAAAAAGAGATAAATAATAGAATCCATCTCCAGCTCCAGCTATCCATATAAAGCCTGCTAAACCTGAATACAAGGCTGCCCGTGTAGAAAAAGGGGCACCCGAGTTTGAAAGTGAAACAAACTACGAGTCAGTCATGGGACTGGTATGAGAAATCTACTCAACACATTTCAAATATGGCTAATCACAGGACCACGCCACTTTCGTGGAACGGGTTTACTCCATTGGATTGCCAGTGCTTTAAAACAAATCATTTTTTTAAACATCGCAATGCTTTTTCTAAAAATGAAGCCATTATAAGACTCAGTTCCCATCACACAATGCAACGCAAACCGGAGGATAGAGTTTTTACCTTATAAAGGCCAAAATATGCTTGATACGAATAAAACAAAAGCATTTGATATTATTACTAGTGTTTATATGTTTTAAAAACAATTTCAAATCATAACTATCAATCATAGATGGCATTAATGCCCCATACCACTATGTCATCATATATAGGTATACAATCAAAACCGCACAGTCACGTATTTGGAAATTGGATTTTCGTCATGAACCAAGGCAAAAGATAGTCCTTACCGAATTCGAGACTGTCTATCACGAGTCTCAGGTACAGCCGCAACCGTACCTTGGATCGTCAGGGTCGGTCCACACGAAGTGGATTATAATGCCTGAACAATGCGTTTCTCCGCCCTTTGGGGCGTAAATGAGCCAACGAATGACTCCATCGGACCCGGATCGTCCGATCAAACCGAGGCGCCTCGCAACAGCAACAACCACATAAGTCAAACTCGTCAGGGCATGTAAAACCACTGACGCCACTTTTAGCTAGAAAGAAAACGCACTTCCCCCCTGAGGTCCTGCTCCCGTTTCTGGTTCATACCGGGGTGTGAGGCTCGCGAATTCACGTTATACACAAAGCTACGCCACACAGGCGGTGCTTTGATCATCACCACAAGACTTTGCTTTTCAACAGAAGCCCTGATCATTTGCCACTTAGGCATGCCACATTAGCAATTCATGCCATGCGACTGATGTCCATCGATATACAACCTCTGAGCTCGTGCGTTTCAGAGAAGGGCGTTAAGCAAAAGAATAAATTCTCCGCCGCCAAACAGATGTATATTTAACAGAGATCAATCAACATAGAATAGAATCCAATGTCAGACACACAGTCCATTTACAAGTTCGTTCTGGGTCTAAACGAAACCGGAGGCACTAAATACCTCGCAAACCCATCGATCACCCCGTACGTCTGGACGATCACCACTCATTATCCATATTTCGGGATGCCTCCCAATCAGGACCTCGGTTACCATCCAAACGAGGTGAAGATCTCTGGTCTTCTACCACCGTTGTGACGATCCCAAAATCCGAGGGGCGCTATTAAGGATAATCATTGGGAAATAACACATTAATCATCATAGCAGAGTACAGATAATAGCAGAAACAATAAATAGAATAAATTTACATGGATATGACAGCGGAATCACAACATGTAGGAACATCAGAATAGCATAACGTGGGATATAACTTAGTAAATAAAAAGGAAAGTGATCAGTCATCATCGCCAGAGGCGGAATACATACATGCAGTGAGACATAATAAGGGTATCAGTCTACATCGCCGAAGGCGGAATACATATACATATAGTAAGAAATACGGAAAGTAAATCAGTCTGCATCGCCCGTGGCGGGATCATAATATAAGTACAGTAATGGCGGAAAATGTCAAAGTCATCTCTGTGAAGTCAGCCTCGCCATGAGCCAAAAATGCACTCTATGCATCAGTGCAGAGCCAAAAACAACCTGTCACCTGTGTACTAGGCTGCCCGTGTGAAAATAAGGGCACTCACGTTTGCAAAGTGAAACAAACAACGAGTCAGTCATGGGGACTGGTATGAGGAATCTATTTAACAAATAAACAACAGTAATAGCAAATCATAGGACCACGCCACTTTCGCGGAACGGGTTTACTCCAGTGATTGCTAGTGCATTTAAAACAAAGTAAATTCTTTTTAAAACAACGCAATGCTTTTTGAAAGAGTGAAGCCATTATAAGACTCAGGTCCCATCACACAATGCAACGCAAGCCAGAGGATAGAGTTTTACCTTATAATAGCCAAATATGCTTGATACGTATAAAGAAAAATCATTTGATATTATTACTAGTGCATATATGTTTCAAAAGCGAATAACATCATAAATATCAATCATAGACGGCATAGCTACCATATACTATGTCGCCATACTAGTTCTACAATCAAGTCCGTTATTTCATATTGGAAATTGGATTTTCGTCATGAGTCGAGGCAAGGGGCAAGCTCCTCTCCGCTTCGAGACACTCTAGCAAATGCCTCGGGACTACACACTCTGGGTAACCCCTGGATCTTCAGGGCTGGTCCTCTCTTACGTTTGAGGATTAGTTATTCCTGAACACACGTTTCCCGGTTCTTACAGACCTATAATCGAGGCGCCTCGCATTCCAACAACCACAAAGGTGAAAAGTAGATATATATGTCAGGGCTGGTAAGTCACTGACACCACCATAGCTAGCAAGAAACGTCGTGCTCTCCCTGCAGTCCGTATCCCGTTTTTAACTCATACCGGGGTGTGAGGTTCGTGAATCTACGAAATACACAAGCTAGGCCACGTAGACCTTGCTTTGATCATCATCCACAAGACTTTGCTTTGCAACAGAAGCCTTGATCACAGCATCTTGGCATGCCACATAGGCAGTCCACTCCATACGATTGATTTCCATCGATATATAACCTCTGAGCTCGTACGTCTCAGAGAAGGGCGTTAAGCAAAAGAATAAATTCTCCGCCGCCAAACAGATATATATTTAACAGAGATCAATCAGTATAGAACAAAATCCAATGTCAGACACACAGTCCATTTACAAGTCCGTCCTGGGTCTGAACAAAACCGGAGGCGTCAAATTCCTCGTATATCCGTCCAATCAACACATACGTTTAGACGGCTACTACTTCCGTCCCCTTTCGGTAGCTACTCCGGTCAGGAACCTCAGTAGCGCCCATCCAACCGATACGAAGATCGTCGGTCTTGAATCGTCTTTGCATTTTCCAATTCGAATCGCTCGATAAATTATTTGAAATGAGGGTTAGCTCGGCCTTTTCAAATAATTCACGTCATTAGAATTTAAATCGATTCATTTTATGGTTATATTATTCGACATCCATCTTTCGGTTCTTTAGTATTATTTTCATGTCATACACATACAACCATCAAATATCAAACAATTCAAGCCCATTTGGTTTATTCTCAATCAATATTGCTTATAATATTTTATAACGATTTTTCGCCATTTTTATTTATTTAAAAATGGCCATATTTAATTAAACGACGTTTCAGGTCGTGCCGTGGCACTGGCGCTGTTTTTCCCTTAATTTGTTTTACACATATCGGAAAATCTAACCGTTGGATTTCTACAAAGTCTATATCAGTGGGAAGATATTCCCAAAGCGAACCCAACGGTTCCAGTTTCGTGAGAATCCGACGGTCGGATCTTCCACACTAGTCGTTTGAAGTTACGGTTTTAAAATTCGAACTGCAGCGTCGTTATTCGATTTAATTTAATTATATTTATATTTATATATAAATATAAACAATTCTGGCGCTGTTTTTCTTCAGATTTGAATTAAACATTCCGGACAATCCAACCGATAGATTTTTACAAGATTGGTGCCGTTGGAAAGATATTTCCAAGGCAAACCCAGCGGTTGCGGTTTCGGGAAAATCCGAGGGTCGGATTTCTCGTACTAATCGTTTCAAATTACGATTCCGAAACGCGAACTGCACGGCCTCTATTCCTTTTAATTATATTTATATTTATATATATAAATATAGTTCATTCTATGATTTCAACTATAGTTCATTCTATATTTTCAACTTCGTTTTCACTTCAAATATTTCACTAACGCCTTAATATTTCGAAAAATTTCGCCATAACCTCCTTTGTACGGGGAGGGGTTTGGAAATTTATTGGGCCGTATTAGGTACCCAATAAATCCTAAAAAGCATTCACATATTTATAGTGATATATTTTGGTGTTTACGGGGGAGCATGTACTGATAATCACTCCAGAGAATAAATTCCCGTCACCCCGTTTCCGTGTGGAAATAAATAGTCCATGTGTCGTATCTAATAACTAGAGCGACGTGATTATTGTCAACTCCAGACCCGTGTGGGGTTTTTATTAATCTGGCAATTTATCGTTATAATTTATATAGTCCATATCAGTCATCAGTTCAACCTGTAGTACATAGTCATCGCCATACAAGCCTCTTGCTTGTATGGTAAATCTTCCACCTCGTCACACAAACCCCAGTTGCTTATGTGGAATATGATGAAGTATGCCTATCATCAAGAAGTATGCCATGTGGTGTAGTTCAAAATTAATTGTTACTCTCCTATGGCGTTATTTATTATTTCACACAGAATAACCAGCACTCCGCATCCAATGGCATTCACAGGAGTTGATATATAAATAAAATTGCGCGGCCAACTCATCAAGGTTTACCTATTTGTCGGGCACGCAAATAATTTCTTTACTCTACAGCTAATCCATTTTTCCTGTTCAACACATGTATATATATGCAGAACAAAGCTAATAATAATATTTCTAGCAAACTATTATTTATTTCAACACGTGTGTATTTTTAACTAAGCGTATACATGATAAAAGGAATATTTTTATCATCAAAAATATTTATTCGACACGTGTGTATTTTTAACTAAGCGTATACATGATAAAAGGAATATTTTTATCATCAAAAATATTTATTCGACACGTGTGTATTTTTAACTAAGCGTATACATGATAAAAGGAATATTTTTATCATCAAGGAATATTTTTATCATCAAAAATATTTATTCGACACGTGTGTATTTTTAACTAAGCGTATACATGATAAAAGGAATATTTTTATCATCAAAAATATTTATTCGACACGTGTGTATTTTTAACTCTCCATATTCACAATAAAATTATAGTTTTTATTGTCGATCCATTTTATTTTTAAAAGATGATAACATTCAACACATGAATTTCAACTCGACGAACAAATTGCAATTCAACACATGAATATTCTATATAGTTTGTATATATATAAAAATGTGATTTTTATCGCTAAAGCCATTTGTTTAAATTCAAATAATATTCAACACATGAATTTTAACTCAACGAATGAATTGCAACTCAACACATGAATATTCGATATAGTTTGTATATATATAAAAATGTGATTTTTATCGCTAGAGCCATTTGTTTAAATTCAAATAATATTCAACACATGAATTTCAACTCAACGAATGAATTGCAACTCAACACATGAATATTCGATATAGTTTGTATATATATAAAAATGTGATTTTTATCGCTAGAGCCATTTGTTTAAATTCAAATAATATTCAACACATGAATTTCAACTCAACGAATGAATTGCAACTCAACACATGAATATTCGATATAGTTTGTATATATATAAAAATGGGATTTTTATCGCTAGAGCCATTTGTTTAAATTCAAATAATATTCAACACATGAATATTCGATATAGTTTGTATATATATAAAAATGTGATTTTTATCGCTAGAGCCATTTGTTTAAATTCAAATAATATTCAACACATGAATTTCAACTCAACGAATGAATTGCAACTCAACACATGAATATTCGATATAGCATATGTAATTTATTTCAATGAATGAAAATTATTCTAACACATAAACATTTCAGAAAATTTCGGCAGCATAACGACAGGGTAGTTAAAACCGGGACCGTCCCTAGTACGGCTCCTCGCTCTACCTTAAAACCTCGCGGTTTTTGACAATGGGGATCATAAATCTAGTTCGCACGCAGGCGGCATGTTTTATTTTCAATTCCACAATCCTATTCTAATTTGTTTCAACCACAAGAGGGTATTTTTCAACCACAAAGGTATTTTTCAACCATAAAGGTATTTTTCAACCATATTATCAACCACAAACAATTATTTCCAACCATTCGTCATACCATATAATATCACGTCAATCACAAGCAATAAATATCGTCCATGGTCTGTGGACGAGGGGAGTATATATATATATAATATAATATAATAATTCACTTGCATTTCATCACAATTCAAAGCATATATGTTTCAAACAACGCTTGTATAATTTATACATCGCTAATATAACTTATACAACACATGTACATGAGGTATACAATGCGTATATAATTTACACTTCGCTTATATAATTTATACAACGCGATTTCATTCACACAAATAGTTTAGATTCCTCACATTGGTTATGGCAGTGCTAAAAATCGTAGGAAGGTCAGAAAAATCCGTGGCTTCTTCTAGAATGTAGAGAGCCTCCTTGCGGTCACGATGTCTCCTGTTTCATCGAATTTCTTTAAAGAACGAAAAAGATATTATTTTTCAAAGTTTTGCAACACTTAAAAGTGTTATTTTCATTTTAGAATTTTACATCAGAAAAGTTTTTAAAACTTCGAAACTAGGTCACGATTTTTAAGCCACTCCGTACCTCGATGCTTCGATCAGACCACGCTGCGTCAGAGAGCTACGAACCACCTCCAGATCGGCGGTGGCGGCGATGGGTTCGGTGGCTTGTGTGCGTCGCGGCGGCGCTCTGAAGGTCGTGACTTTCTGGTCGAATTCCGACGTCGACGGTTGATGAATGGAGGCGTGGGTTGGTCGGATGTGGAGAGGAGGCGAAGGCGGTCAGAAGTTTCAACAGGCGGCGGCGGCGAAATCGCCTGAGGCGGCGGCTAAATGGACGAGAAGTTTCGAGCCCTCTGAGTCGTCCAAATCGTCTCTGGCGGCTAGGGTTTTGGGATTTTATTTTTATTTTTTTTTAAAAGAAAAATTCCTATTGGTCCATGCTTTATAGGAAATTTTAAATAGTGTTTTTGCAAACGGACTCCTTTTTAAACCCAACGACTGTCGCCCCTAGCTAAATACCCCCATTCCGGACACAATGGGATATGTTTCTTTGGCCATTTCGACTGTTACAGTCAGTTATTTTTCAAATTAAAATATAAAACATTCGATATTTAATTTAAACGTACATTTCAATTTGCCAGGGCCACAAACTGAATCGAAAAATTCCAGAAAATAAATCTAGCTTTGTTTTGACGATACGGTCCTAACAAAACCAGTTTCGTCGAATTCTGAGCTCGTTTGAAAAACGGCCATTTTTGGGTCGACCCCTTTTAACAGAATTTGACCAATCACATTTTCTTTTGCCCCGCTCACATACTAGCTTCAAAAATTATGAAATTTGAAACTTAGCAATAATTTGACATCCCGGACTCAACAAAAGTGGTTTCGTCGAATTCCGAGGTCGTATGCAAAAAATCAATTTTCATGGGCTATATATACTATATAGCGACCTTTCTGAAAATTCATTTGGCCATAACTTTTGATTTCCGTTATGAAATTTCGATTTTTCAGATTCGTTAGAAAGGTATTGATAAACAGATTTAAATATTTTCAGTTTCGCTAAAATCCGTTATATTTTCCACCCGGTACAGTCAGATAAAGTTTGTTTTCAAATTTCAAACTGCAATACCATACCCAATTCTATATTTTATTGAAATAGGCTATTTAAATTATTCAAATTATTTGGTAATACCCTAATTTAAAAATTTTAAACTGGTTCACATTTTCCGGGTTATTACAATCTCCCCCACTTAAAACTTTTCGTCCTCGAAAAGGAAATAACAGTTAAGCAGGAAATAAAATGTAAATGCAAAGTACTATAAGGGTACCTTGCACCGGAGTTAGTCAGAGATGTCCACCCTGCATTTGGGATAGGCTTGTTTAATGCTTTCCTCAATCTCCCAAGTACAGTCTCTAGGATCACTACTCCACTACACTTTGACTAAATGAATCTTTTTCCTCCTTAGATCTCTAGTTTCTTTGCCAACTATCTTTAATGGCTCTCTTCTGAGTGCTAATTCTGGAGTTATGTCAATATCTTGTTGCGCTGCTTCTTCCACAACAAGATCGGGATCATGAACATGTTTTCTGAGTTGAGATACGTGGAACACATCATGTACACCAGGCAACCAATCAGGTAATGAAACCCTATATGCAAGAGTTCCAATCCGTTCAAGTATAGGAAAGGGACCAATAAATCTCGGTGCCAACTTCCCAGTCTTGCCAAATCTGATTACTCCTCGCATTGGAGAAACTCTTAAATAAACATAATCGCCAACGGCAAACGATATATCCCTTCTTCTCGCATCAGCATAACTTTTCTGTCGGCTCTGTGCGGTTTTTAATCGCTTCTTAATGAAATCGACTTTATCCGATGCTTCTCGAATCATATCGGGCCCTAACACAAGTCTGTTGCCAGGTTCTACCCAACATGCGGGAGATCTGCACGGTCTACCGTATAATGCTTCAAATGGAGACATTACCAAACTTGCTTGATAGCTATTGTTGTAAGAGAATTCGGCTAAATGTAAGTGATCTTCCCATGAGCCTCCAAAATCGATAACGCAAGCCCGCAGTAAATCTTCTAGAATTCTATTCACCCGCTCGGTTTGGCCATCTGTCTGAGGGTGATAAGCGGTGCTTAGATTCAACTTGGTTCCCAACTCTTCCTGGAATGCTTCCCAGAATTTGCTAGTAAACAGGGGATCTCTATCACTTACTATATTGAGCGGCACTCCATGAAGTTTAACTATTTCTTTGAAGTAAATCTGTGCTAGACTTTGAGCCGTTCTATTGGATCGGACAGGTATGAAATGGGCAGTCTTCGTGAAGCGATCTACGATTACCCATATACTGTCGTTCCCTTTTCTAGTTCAAGGCAGGCCATCAATGAAGTCCATCGAGATTTGTTCCCACTTCCATCCCGGAATTTCTAAGGGTTGTAATAATCCAGCCAATTTCTGCTGATCACTCTTAACTAGCTGACAAGTGGGGCATCTGCTAACATATAATGAGATATCTCTTTTCATTGACCTCCACCAAAATGTGCATTTGATATCGTTATACATTTTGCTCACACCGGGATGGATACTTAATTTGGATTTGTGGCACTCATCAAGTATTTCTCTTCTGAGCTCAGGAAGGTTTGGGATGCAAATTCTGCCCTTTAGTCTTAGAACTCCTTTGTCATCGAGTCGGAAACTTGTGGATTCACCTCCTTTGACTCTCTGATTGATTCTTTGAATGAATTCATCGTCCTTTTGAAGGGTCGAGATCCTGTCTATTAATGAAGACGTGATGACAAAACTGGCGATGATTTCATTCTTTCTGCTGAGCGCATCTGCTACAACATTGGCTTTCCCTGGAGTGTATAGAATTTCAAAATCATATGCCGCAAGGAATTCTAACCAACGCTGTTGTCTCAAGTTTAGATCTTTCTGAGTGAATAGATATTTCAAGGATTGATGATCAGTAAATAGTTTGAACTTCTCACCTAGTAAATAATGCCTCCAGATCCTTAAAGCGAACACGATAGCTAATAACTCAAGATCATGAGTTGCATAGTTTCTTTCATGCGGCTTTAGTTGACGGCTGGCATAAGCGATCACTTGGCCTTTTTGCATTAACACTGCGCCTAGCCCTCTAATAGAAGCATATGTCCATACAGTCAAGTCTTGATTACCTTCTATTATGGTCAATACTGGAGCAATTGTCAATTTCAGTTTCAGCTCCTGGAAAGCTTCTTCACATTCGGGAGTCCATTTGAACTTTTCATGCTTCTTTGTAAGCTTTGTCAATACACCGGAAATCTTTGAAAAATCCTGAACGAATTTCCGATAGTAACTAGCCAATCCAAGGAAACTTCGAACTTCTGTGGGGGTAGTAGGTTGTTTCCAGTTCTGAATCGCTGTAATTTTGCTTGGATCTACAGCAATCCCTTCTTTTGATACGACATGGCCTAGGAACTTAACTTCATTCTGCCAGAAGACACACTTAGAGAATTTAGCTTTCAAGACATTTCTCCTTAGAATTTTCAACACTTGTTCTAAATGTTTTGCATGCTCATCTTCCGACTTAGAGTAGGTTAAAATGTCATCGATGAAGACTAGAACAAATTTATTCAACACACCTCGGAACACTCTGTTCATAAGATCGACGAAGTATGCCGGAGCGTTGCACAAGCCGAACGTCATTACTAACCATTCGTAGAATAAATCGGGACCCCTGAAGGCTGTCAAAGGAATACAGTCTTCGGCTATACGTAATTGGTGGAAACCTGTGGCTAGGTCCATTCTGGAGAATACTGTTGCTCCATTTAATTGAACTAACAGATCATCTATTCGGGGCAAGGGATATTTGTTCTTCAGTGTCTGTTTATTGAGATCTCGGTAATCAACACAAAGTCTTAGAGTACCGTCTGATTTCGGGACAAATACTACTGCGGCTCCCAATGCTGAAAAGCTCGGTCTGATTAGACCTTTCCAAAGTAATTCTCGGGTTTGACTACTTAACTCTTCTTTTTCTTTCGGGGCCATTCTTCTAATTGGATGTACTACTGGTCGGGTGTTAGGAATTAGATCTATTCTAAATTCAATTTCTCTTTGCGGCGGTAAGTTTTCTACTTCTTCAAACACATCCGCATAGTTTTTAACGACCAGTATCTTTTCTATCGAAGGGGGAGTAATTTCTAAAGAAGACCAAAATTCTGTTCTATTAATTTCTGCACCGAGACATGGTATAGTGATATGCCCCGATTTTGTTTCAACTTTCATGATTCTTTCGGCACATCTAACTTCGGCCTTATATTGTGTCAACCAGTCCAGCCCCAGTATAATATCAAATTCGGAAAGGTCCATGACAATCACTTTAAAAGAGAACTTGTAGCAAGAATAAGAGATTGGCACTCTACAGTATAAACTGAGACTAACGGAACTTCCTATTGGGTTTCGAACTTTAATTGGTTCCTTAAGTTTTCTTCGTTTCAATTTTAATTTGTGAACAAGGTTACCAGAAATGAAGCTACGTGATGCACCAGTATCAAAAAGTACAGAAACAGGAATATTTTTTATAGTAAGGGTACCTTCCAAGACATCGGGTTTACCTGATCCATCGGTGATAGCTGGCGGGGTCTTCCCGTCATAGACATGAGCCACTTGTGCATTCTGCTTCAGAGGACAGTTCCTGCTATAATGCCCCTTCTTATGGCAGTTGTAGCATTCGGCTGAGTCATTTGCCTTCGGCTTCCTCGGAGCTTTGCATACATTAGAAAAGTGACCTGGCTTCCCGCAATTGTAGCAATTTCCTTTCGGTATCTTTGCAGGTTTCTGAGTAGCGGCCGCGGTAATGCTAGATTCGGGTTGATCTGTTGAAGCCTTGCGCTTATTCCCAGCTTGGCTTTTGGCGCGGTCTTGGCTAGCGTGCCTTTCATCCATGTCTTCATAATTGCAAGCCATCTCTACTAATTCTGAAAAGGAGAGTTTGATGTTGCTCATAGCTCTGTCGTGGTACTTGCGCTTTAGCCCAAATATGAATCTCTTGTTCTTTGCTTTGTTAGTCATAATCAGCTCTGGAGCATAGCGCGACAACTGGGTGAACTTATTAAGGTAGTCCTGAATAGAGAGATCTCCTTGCTGGAGATTAGCAAACTGCTCTCGCATCCTCTCTAGAGCCTGTTCCGGTACAAACTTCTCATTGAACATAGCTTTGAATTGCTCCCAAGTTCTGACAGTACCAGCTGCATCTTCTGAGGTAATGGCATCCCACCACAACTCGGCTTCCTCTTGAAGGAGCAAAATGCCAAGTCGGGCTTTGTTGTTGGTTTCCATACCCATGCCTTCAAAGATTTTCTCACAGGTCTTCAGCCAAGCTATAGCCTCGGTCACTGTACCAGTGCCGGTAAAGGGTTTTCCCCCAAGATTCCTGTACCTCTTCGCAACTTTATCTAGCTCAAAGTCTTCTGGTGCTGGCGGCTGAACAATAGGGCCTTCCACAACTACGGGGATATTCCCCCGTCCTCATGCTGCATCTCCTCGGCCTCCACGGCCTCCTCTAGCTGCTGCTCCTCGTGTAGCCATCTAAGAGAATACTGTATAAGCAAGAAAAGAGTCAAGCTCACAGATTTGATAATTTTCATAAATGATAAAGCAGGGAAATACAAGGAAAGATAATGATGATGTACTGATCAAATTGTTTTGCTAATCTGCTTAGCTCATTCTAGGACATTGCTAATCCTATCTCTAATGAGCTACTCGCATTAGAACACTACTGATTCTATTCTGACGAGGTGTTTAATGTGTTAGATCCCGGAACTAAGGTTAACCAAAGCTCTGATACCGACTGTGACGATCCCAAAATCCGAGGCGGTGGTATTAAGGATAATCATTGGGAAATAACACATTAATCATCATAGCAGAGTACAGATAATAGCAGAAACAATAAATAGAATAAATTTACATGGATATGACAGCGGAATCACAACATGTAGGAACATCAGAATAGCATAACGTGGGATATAACTTAGTAAATAAAAAGGAAAGTGATCAGTCATCATCGCCAGAGGCGGAATACATACATGCAGTGAGACATAATAAGGGTATCAGTCTACATCGCCGAAGGCGGAATACATATACATATAGTAAGAAATACAGAAAGTAAATCAGTCTGCATCGCCCGTGGCGGGATCATAATATAAGTACAGTAATGGCGGAAAATGTCAAAGTCATCTCTGTGAAGTCAGCCTCGCCATGAGCCAAAAATGCACTCTATGCAGCAGTGCAGAGCCAAAAACAACCTGTCACCTGTGTACTAGGCTGCCCGTGTGAAAAGAAGGGCACCAGCGTTTGCAAAGTGAAACAAACAACGAGTCAGTCATGGGGACTGGTATGAGGAATCTATTTAACAATTAAACAACAGTAATAGCAAATCATAGGACCACGCCACTTTCGCGGAACGGGTTTACTCCAGTGATTGCTAGTGCATTTAAAACAAAGTAAATTCTTTTTAAAACAACGCAATGCTTTTTGAAAGAGTGAAGCCATTATAAGACTCAGGTCCCATCACACAATGCAACGCAAGCCGGAGGATAGAGTTTTACCTTATAATAGCCAAATATGCTTGATACGTATAAAGCAAAATCATTTGATATTATTACTAGTGCATATATGTTTCAAAAGCAAATAGCATCATAAATATCAATCATAGACGGCATAGCTACCATATACTATGTCGCCATACTAGTTCTACAATCAAGTCCGTTATTTCGTATTGGAAATTGGATTTCCGTCATGAGTCGAGGCAAGGGGCAAGCTCCTCTCCGCTTCGAGACACTCTAGCAAATGCCTCGGGACTACACACTCTGGGTAACCCCTAGATCTTCAGGGCCGGTCCTCTCTTATGTTTGAGGATTAGTTATTCCTGAACACACGTTTCCCGGTCCTTACAGACCTATAATCGAGGCGCCTTGCATTCCAACAACCACAAAGGTGAAAAGTAGATATATATGTCAGGGCTGGTAAGTCACTGCACCACCATAGCTAGAAAGAAACGTCGTGCTCTCCCTGCAGTCCGTATCCCGTTTTTAACTCATACCGGGGTGTGAGGTTCGCGAATCTACGAAATACACAAAGCTAGGCCACGTAGACCTTGCTTTGATCATCATCCACAAGACTTTGCTTTGCAACAGAAGCCTTGATCACAGCATCTTGGCATGCCACATAGGCAGTCCACTCCATACGATTGATTTCCATCGATATATAACCTCTGAGCTCGTACGTCTCAGAGAAGGGCGTTAAGCAAAAGAATAAATTCTCCGCCGCCAAACAGATATATATTTAACAGAGATCAATCAGTATAGAACAAAATCCAATGTCAGACACACAGTCCATTTACAAGTCCGTCCTGGGTCTGAACGAAACCGGAGGCGTCAAATTCCTCGTATATTCGTCCAATCAACACATACGTTCAGATGGCTACTACTTCCGTCCCCTTCCGGTAGCTACTCCGGTCAGGAACCTCAGTAGCGCCCATCCAACCGATACGAAGATTCTCGGTCTTGAATCGTCTTTGCATTTTCCAATTCGAATCGCTCGATAAATTATTTGAAATGAGGGTTAGCTCGGCCTTTTCAAATAATTCACGTCATTAGAATTTAAATCGATTCATTTTATGGTTATATTATTCGACATCCATCTTTCGGTTCTTTAGTGTTATTTTCATGTCATACACATACAACCATCAAATATCAAACAATTCAAGCCCATTTGGTTTATTCTCAATCAATATTGCTTATAATATTTTATAGCGATTTTTCGCCATTTTTATTTATTTAAAAATGGCCATATTTAATTAAACGACGTTTCAGGTCATGTCGTGGCACTGGCGCTGTTTTTCCCTTAATTTGTTTTACACATATCGGAAAATCTAACCGTTGGATTTCTACAAAGTCTATATCAGTGGGAAGATATTCCCAAAGCGAACCCAACGGTTCCAGTTTCGTGAGAATCCGACGGTCGGATCTTCCACACTAGTCGTTTGAAGTTACGGTTTTAAAATTCGAACTGCAGCGTCGTTATTCGATTTAATTTAATTATATTTATATTTATATATACGTATAAACGATTCTGGCGCTATTTTTCTTCAGATTTGAATTAAACATTCCGGACAATCCAACCGATAGATTTTTACAAGATTGGTGCCGTTGGAAAGATATTTCCAAGGCGAACCCAGCGGTTGCGGTTTCGGGAAAATCCGAGGGTCGGATTTCTCGTACTAATCATTTCAAATTGCGATTCTGAAACGCGAACTGCACGACCTCTATTCCTTTTAATTATATTTATATTTATATATATAAATATAGTTCATTCTATGATTTCAACTATAGTTCATTCTATATTTTCAACTTCGTTTTCACTTCAAATATTTCACTAACGCCTTAATATTTCGAAAAATTTCACCATAACCTCCTTTGTACGGGGAGGGGTTTGGAAATTTATTGGGCCGTATTAGGTACCCAATAAATCCTAAAAAGCATTCACATATTTATAGTGATATATTTTGGTGTTTATGGGGGAGCATGTACTGATAATCACTCCAGAGAATAAATTCCCGTCACCCCGTTTCCGTGTGGAAATAAATAGTCCATGTGCCGTATCTAATAACTAGAGCGACGTGATTATTGTCAACTCCAGACCCGTGTGGGGTTTTTATTAATCTGGCAATTTATCGTTATAATTTATATAGTCCATATTAGTCATCAGTTCAACCTGTAGTACATAGTCATCGCCATACAAGCCTCTTGCTTGTATGGTAAATCTTCCACCTCGTCACACAAGCCCCAGTTGCTTATGTGGAATATGATGAAGTATGCCTATCATCAAGAAGTATGCCATGTAGTGTAGTTCAAAATTAATTGTTACTATCCTTTGGCGTTATTTATTATTTCACACAGAATAACCAGCACTCCGCATCCAATGGCATTCACAGGAGTTGATATATAAATAAAATTGTGCAGCCAACTCATCAAGGTTTACCTATTTGTCGGGCACGCAAATAATTTCTTTACTCTACAGCTAATCCATTTTTCCTGTTCAACACATGTATATATATGCAGAACAAAGCTAATAATAATATTTCTAGCAAACTATTATTTATTTCAACACGTGTGTATTTTTAACTAAGCGTATACATGATAAAAGGAATATTTTTATCATCAAAAATATTTATTCGACACGTGTGTATTTTTAACTAAGCATATACATGATAAAAGGAATATTTTTATCATCAAAAATATTTATTCGACACATGTGTATTTTTAACTAAGCGTATACATGATAAAAGGAATATTTTTATCATCAAAAATATTTATTCGACACATGTGTATTTTTAACTAAGCGTATACATGATAAAAGGAATATTTTTATCATCAAAAATATTTATTCGACACGTGTGTATTTTTAACTCTCCATATTCACAATAAAAATATAGTTTTTATTGTCGATCCATTTTATTTTTAAAAGATGATAACATTCAACACATGAATTTCAACTCGACGAACAAATTGCAATTCAACACATGAATATTCTATATAGTTTGTATATATATAAAAATGTGATTTTTATCGCTAAAGCCATTTGTTTAAATTCAAATAATATTCAACACATGAATTTCAACTCAACGAATGAATCGCAACTCAACACATGAATATTCGATATAGTTTGTATATATATAAAAATGTGATTTTTATCGCTAGAGCCATTTGTTTAAATTCAAATAATATTCAACACATGAATTTCAACTCAACGAATGAATTGCAACTCAACACATGAATATTCGATATAGTTTGTATATATATAAAAATGTGATTTTTATCGCTAGAGCCATTTGTTTAAATTCAAATAATATTCAACACATGAATTTCAACTCAACGAATGAATTGCAACTCAACACATGAATATTCGATATAGTTTGTATATATATAAAAATGGGATTTTTATCGCTAGAGCCATTTGTTTAAATTCAAATAATATTCAACACATGAATATTCGATATAGTTTGTATATATATAAAAATGTGATTTTTATCGCTAGAGCCATTTGTTTAAATTCAAATAATATTCAACACATGAATTTCAACTCAACGAATGAATTGCAACTCAACACATGAATATTCGATATAGCATATGTAATTTATTTCAACGAATGAAAATTATTCTAACACATAAACATTTCAGAAAATTTCGGCAGCATAACGGCAGGGTAGTTAAAACCGGCACCGTCCCTAGTACGGCTCCTCGCTCTACCTTAAAACCTCGTGGTTTTTGACAATGGGGATCATGCATCTAGTTCGCACGCAGGCGGCATGTTTTATTTTCAATTCCACAATCCTATTCAAATTTGTTTCAACCACAAGAGGGTATTTTTCAACCATAAAGGTATTTTTCAACCATAAAGGTATTTTTCAACCATAATATCAACCACAAACAATTATTTCCAACCATTCGTCATACCATATAATATCACGTCAATCACAAGCAATAAATATCGTCCATGGTCTGTGGACGAGGGGAGTATATATATATATAATATAATAATTCACTTGCATTTCATCACAATTCAAAGCATATATGTTTCAAACAACGCTTGTATAATTTATACATCGCTAATATAACTTATACAACACATGTACATGAGGTATACAATGCGTATATAATTTACACTTCGCTTATATAATTTATACAACGCGATTTCATTCACACAAATAGTTTAGATTCCTCACATTGGTTATGGCAGTGCTAAAAATCGTAGGAAGGTTAGAAAAATCCGCGGCTTCTTCTAGAATGTAGAGAGCCTCCTTGCGGTCACGATGTCTCCTGTTTCATCGAATTTCGTTAAAGAACGAAAAAGATATTATTTTTCAAAGTTTTGCAACACTTAAAAGTGTTATTTTCATTTCAGAATTTTACATCAGAAAAGTTTTTAAAACTTCGAAACTAGGTCACGATTTTTAAGCCACTCCGTACCTCGATGCTTTGATCAGACCACGCTGCGTCAGAGAGCTACGAACCACCTCCAGATCGGCGGTGGTGGCGATGGGTTCGGTGGCTTGTGTGCGTCGCGGCGGCGCTCTGAAGGTCGCGACTTTCTGGTCGAATTCCGACGTCGACGGTTGATGAATGGAGGCGTGGGTTGGTCGGATGTGGAGAGGAGGCGAAGGCGGTCAGAAGTTTCAACAGGCGGCGACGGCGAAATCGCCTGAGGCGGTGGCTAAATGGACGAGAAGTTTCGAGCCCTCTGAGTCGTCCAAATCGTCTCTGGCGGCTAGGGTTTTGGGATTTTATTTTTAATTTTTTTTAAAAGAAAAATTCCTATTGGTCCATGCTTTATAGGAAATTTTAAATAGTGTTTTTGCAAATGGACTCCTTTTTAAACCCAACGACTGTCGCCCCTAGCTAAATACCCCCATTCCGGACACAATGGGATATGTTTCGTTGGCCATTTCGACTGTTACAGTCAGTTATTTTTCAAATTAAAATATAAAACATTCGATATTTAATTTAAACGTACATTTCAATTTTCCAGGGCCACAAACTGAATCGAAAAATTCCAGAAAAATAAATCTAGCTTTGTTTTGACGATACGGTCCTAACAAAACCAGTTTTGTCGAATTCTGAGCTCGTTTGAAAAACGGCCATTTTTAGGTCGACCCCTTTTAACAGAATTTGACCAATCACATTTTCTTTTGCCCCGCTCACATACTAGCTTCAAAAATTATGAAATTTGAAACTTAGCAATAATTTGACATCCCGGACCCAACAAAAGTGGTTTCGTCGAATTCTGAGGTCGTATGCAAAAAATCAATTTTCAAGGGCTATATATACTATATAGCGACCTTTCTGAAAATTCATTTGGCCATAACTTTTGATTTCCGTTATGAAATTTCTATTTTTCAGATTCGTTAGAAAGGTATTGATAAACAGATTTAAATATTTTCAGTTTCGCTAAAATCCGTTATATTTTCCACCCGGTATAGTCAGATAAAGTTTGTATTCAAAATTTCAAACTGCAATACCATACCTAATTCTATATTTTATTGAAATAGGCTATTTAAATTATTCAAATTATTTGGTAATACCCTAATTTAAAAATTTTAAACTGGTTCACATTTTCTGGGTTATTACAACCGTCTTCATCTTCGATTTCTTATCGTCGATTCAGTTATTCAGAATGGGATAAACCCGGTCTTTCTGAGCAACTCGCGTATGTAATTAACAAGTGCAACACTAACATACACACGCATCATTTCATTTCATCAGTCACTAACTGTCAATCAGTAAGAGAACGATTTCCCAAATATTAACCCCGAAGGCCGAAACCAACATCAGATCAACACCCGAGAAACCATTCGACTTAGCCAACCTTCAGTTATTTTCTATATTTCACATATATATCGTTTATAATATTTTATAACGATTTATCGCTATTTTTATTTATTTTAAAATAGCTAATTTATTCAAAACGACGCTTCGGGCCATAACGCGACCGTGACGCTGTTTTTCTTCAGATTTGATTTACACATATCTGAAAATCTAACCGTTGGATCTTCACAAAATTTACATCATTAGAAAGAACTTTTCAAAACGAATCCAACGGTTCCAGTTTCGGGAAAATCCGACGGTCGGATCTCCCGGTATAATCGTTTGAAGTTTCGATTTCAAAATACGAACTGCAGCGTCGTTATTCGATTAAATATAATTATATATATATATAAATATAAACGTTTCTGGCGCTGTTTTCTTCAGATTTGAATTAAACATTCCTGACAATCCAACCGTTGGATTTTTACAAAGTTGGTGCTGTTGGAAAGTTTTTTCCAAAGCAAACCCAACGGTTGCGATTTCAGGAAAATCCGATGGTCGGATCTCCCGGTATAATCGTTTGAAATCACGGTTTCAAAATACCAACTACAGCGTCGTTATTCAATATATTTTAATTCTATTTATGTATATATATATATATATATATATCGATTCTTCGATTTCAAAGCTATATTCTTTTCATACATTTGATAAAAATGATATTTTTATCTAACTGTCTTCTATTTCAACACTTCACTATATTTAACAATTCATGTATATAATAAAAATGTGATTTTTATTGTAAAACAGTTCATTTCAAAACACTATTATTTTATATAGTTCATATAGGTAATAAAAATAGGAATTTTATTTTAAAACAATTTCTTTCAAAATAAGATTATTTTATACAGTTCATATAGATGATGAAAATGTGATTTTTATTATAAAAAAATTTATTTCAAAATATGAATACCATTCAACACATGAAGATTTTCTATAGTTTATATATATAGATAAAAATGTGATTTTTATATTTAAAACACGAATACCATTCAACACATGAATTTCAATTCAACGAATGAATATCGATTCAACACATGAAGGTTTTCTATAGTTTTTATATATATATACAAATGTGATTTTTATATTTAAAACACGAATACCATTCAACACATGAATTTCAATTCAACGAATGAATATCGATTCAACACATGAAGGTTTTCTATAGTTTATATATATAGATAAAAATGTGATTTTTATATTTAAAACACGAATACCATTCAATACATGAATTTCTAATCAACGAATGAATTTCAATTCAACACATGAAGGTTTTCTATTCAACGAATAAATATAGTTTCAGCAAATGAAAATAATTCAAACACATGAATATTATTCAAAATTTCGGCAGCATAACGGCAGGGTAGTTAAAACCGGGACCGTCCCTACTACGGCTCCTCGCTCTACCTTAAAACCTCGCGGTTTTTGACAATGGGGATCATGCATCTAGTTCGCACGCAGGCGGCATGTATATATTTCATTTCCACAAACTAATCCTATGTGGTTTCAAACAAATATTTCTCAACCACAAACGGGTATTTTTCAACCACAATCAATCAATATCAACCACAAACAATCCCAATCAACCATTCGCTATCAATCAATTTTCACACCAATCACAACCAATAAATATCGTCCATGGTTTGTGGACGAGGGGCGTATATATATATATATATAGCAATTCACTTCTATTTCAACACATATATAATTTTTACAACGCATATATAACTTATACATCGAACGTACAACTTATACAACGCTTATACATGAGGTGTACAATGCTTATATAACTCATACATCGACTATATAATTTATACATCGTCGTTTTCCATATCGTTTATAAATTAGAAATCTCACTTTTCACATTTCGTATATATATACAATTCACAGTCACAACACAATCAAATAAATCGTCCATGGTCTGTGGACGTATGTGAACAGTTCAGTTATGCAGTTATAATATAAATAACTGTACAAGAAAATTTATAGTGAGGGAGTTCTCACCTTGGGATCCACTCCGCCATTTTATTTCTGAATTTCCGAATTTCTGTTTGGATTCGAAATTGTCTGAAATTCTAATTTGTCCCGTTTCAGTCCTGGTCAGTTTCATTGCGTAGTGCTCAAGAAGAGGAATCCAACGCATCTTGATTCGTCCATTTCTGATTTGGTATGAGCAAGTTATCGACATTTACATTAATTACTAAAATAAACAATTAATTAAATAAAAAAATTAAGGGATTAACCCTTCTTCCATCTCCAGAAACAAAGCCCGCTCGTTTTCCAAAGTGCTCAGCCCCTAGGGTTCCAGATTGCGCCACCATCTCCAAGCCGAACCTCGATCCGCCACCACCCTCCAACTCGCCTTGGCGTGCTCCTCCATCGCTAGCATTGGCACGAAGTTCGAAGCCCCCAGCCACCCTAAAATCGACTTCGACCGCGCGCCCTTTGAGAACGAATTCCCGCCACCACGAAGCGATAGACAAGATCACCACCGTTGATTCAAAAGGGCTTGAGAATCTCTCCATTTTCCTTTTTGAATTTTTGATTTTCATTGCATATCCTAGGAGATCGAATGGAATTATTTTTGGAGCATTCAGATCGTCGGTTGGGAAGAAGGAGACTGCGTGTTTTCCAGGAGGGAGGGTTTAGGGTTTCATTGGCCAATGGGGGATTTTATAATAATTTTTATTTTATTTTCGAAAATACTTGCTTTCATATATGAACCCCAAATCAAACCCAATGACTGTCTCCCCTAGCTAAATACCCCCATCCCAAACACAATGGAATATGTTTCGTAGGCCCATTCGACTGTTTCAGTCAGTTTTCCTTCAAATTAAAATATAAAACATTCAACATTCGATTTGAACGTACATTTCAATTTGCCAGGGCCACAAACTGATTCAAAAAATTCCAGAAAAATAAATCTGGCTATTTTTTGACGATATGGTCCCAACAAAACTATTTTCGTCGAATTCTGAGACCGTTTGCAAAAAGACCCATTTCTGGTCGTCCAATTTAACTGTAATTGACCAAAACACGTTTTCCTTTGCCACGCTCACATACTAGCTTCAAAAATTATGAAATTTGAAACCTAGCAATAACTTCACATCCCGGATCCAACAAAAGTGGTTTCGTCGAATTCCGAGATCGTATGCAAGATGGCCAATTTCAGGGGCTATATAAATTCCATAGCGACCTATCTGAAAATTCATTTGGCCATAACTTTTGCTTTCCGCCATGAAAATTCGATTTTTCAGATTCGTTAGAAAGGTATTCACTAACAGATTTAAATATTTTTGGTTTCACTAAAATCCGTTTTGTTTTGCACCCGGTACAGTCCGACAAAGTTTGAATTCAATTTTTGAAACTACAGCGCCCTTTCAGGCCTTGTTTATAATTAGAATTAATTATATTCGTTTTCAAACGTCGATTCAAACTCACTTCTCATCGCTACTATTTAAAATATTTATTTTAAATATTTAAAATCCATTATTTTAGCCAATTTAAAATTTTTAAATTGGTTCAGATTTTCTGGGTCGTTACAATCTCCCCCACTTAAAACTGTCGTCCCCGAAAAGGAACAAAGTCGAAAGTGGTTTGATTAATCAACTCTACGTTCGATCTGGCTTCAATTCCCCAACTTTTCAGTTTCTGAGAATTTTCAAATTCTTCAAAAATTTGGCTAACACCCGGAATTTCGAAAAATTTCGCCATAACCTCCTTTGTACGGGGAGGGGTTTGGAAATTTATTGGGTCGTATTAGGTACCCAATAAATCCTAATAAGCATACACATATTTATAGTGATATATTTTGGTGTTTACAAGGGAGCGTGTATTGATAATAACTCCAGAGAATAAATTCTCGTCACCCTGTCAAAGCCTGAGGGAGTGTGTATTTTAAATGCTCTAGAGGATAAATCCTCGTCACCTCGTCCCGTGTGGGAAATAAATAGTCCATGTGCCGTATCTAATAACTAGAGAGACGTGATTATTGTCAACTCCAGACCCGTGTGGTTTTTTTTATTAATCTGGCAATTTAATCGTTATAATTTAAATAGTCCATATCAGTCATCAGTTCAACCTGTAAAATATAGTCATCGCCATACAAGCCTCTCGCTCGTATGGTAAATCTTCCACCTCGTCACACAAGCTCCAAATGCTTATGTGGTATATGATGAAGTATGCCTATCTTTTGAAGTATGCCATGTAATGTAGTTCAAAATTAATTGTTACTATCCTATGGCGACATTTATTTTTACACACAGAATAACTAGCACTCCGCATCCAATGGCATTCACAGGAGTTGATATAATAATATTTCGCATCCAACTCATTAAGGTTTACCTATTTGTCGGGCACGCAAATAAAATCTTTACTCAACAGCTAATCCATTTACCTGTTCAAATATATAAAATGCACAAGTATATATATTTCTATACATTTTCTAATCAGTTCAATGTGTGATTCAAATGAATAAATTCTACCATTATTCTATTATTGATTAAATTAACTATCGTTTCAATAATTTAATTAATCTAATTTACTATCACATAACACAAACAACAATCAAATTGTTTTTAACTTCTCAAAAATATACTTTTATATATTCAAAAATTATATTTCTAAAACCAGACTATATATATAATCACAAATATGTTATTTAAAAACATATTACGCTCGACTCGTTCTGAGGCACTTCTGACCCCATCTCTAACGAGTTGTTCTGATCCTGCTGTACTCATACTAGGATATTATTGATCCTATCTGTATAGAGTTACCCGTCCTAGAACACTACCGGTTCTATTTCTGACGAGTTCGTCCATACGTTATATTCCAGAACTAAGCTTAACCAAAGCTCTGATACCACGTTGTGACGACCCCATTTCCCGTACAGACGGAGATAAGGGTAATCTTTGGAATATAACACAGAAACAGATAATAGCAGAACAGAATTAAATAAATACACCAGATAATGAACAATAGAATATACTGGATAAAAGTAATCATCAGAGTTACACAGTATACAGGATCTTACTTAGTACAAATACAGTTCAGCTATACATAAATGTCTACAGCGGAAAACAAATAAAATATGTACAATAGGAGCTGAACAGCATAAAAAGAGATAAATAATAGAATCCATCTCCAGCTCCAGCTATCCAGATAAAGCCTGCTAAACCTGACTACAAGGTTGCCTGTGTAGAAAAAGGGGCACCCGAGTTTGAAAGTGAAACAAACTACGAGTCAGTCATGGGACTGGTATGAGAAATCTACTTAACACATTTCAAATATGGCTAATCACAGGACCACGCCACTTTCATGGAACGGGTTTACTCCATTGGATTGCCAGTGCTTTAAAACAAATCATTTTTTTAAACATCGCGATGCTTTTTCTAAAAATGAAGCCATTATAAGACTCAGTTCCCATCACACAATGCAACGCAAACTGGAGGATAGAGTTTTTGCCTTATAACGGCCAAAATATGCTTGATACGAATATAACAAAAGCATTTGATATTATTGCTAGTGTTTATATGTTTTAAAAACAATTTCAAATCATAACTATCAATCATAGACAGCATTAATGCCCCATACCACTATGTCGTCATATATAGGTATACAATCAAAACCGCACAGTCACGTATTTGGAAATTGGATTTTCGTCATGAACCAAGGCAAAAGATAGTCCTTACCGAATTCGAGACTTTCTAGCCCGAGTCTCAGGTACAGCCGCAACCGTACCTTGGATCGTCAGGGCCGGTCCACACGAAGTGGATTACAATGCCTGAACAATGCGTTTCTCCGCCCTTTGGGGCGTAAATGAGCCAACGAATGACTCCATCGGACCTGGATCGTCCGATCAAACCGAGGCGCCTCGCAACAGCAACAACCACATAAGTCAAACTCGTCAGGGCGTGTAAAACCACTGACGCCACTTTTAGCTAGAAAGAAAACGCACGTCCCCCCTGAGGTCCTGCACCCGTTTCTGGTTCATACCGGGGTGTGAGGCTCGCGAATTCACGTTATACACAAAGCTACGCCACATAGGCGGTGCTTTGATCATCACTACAAGACTTTGCTTTTCAACAGAAGCCCTGATCATTTGCCACTTAGGCATGCCACACTAGCAATTCATGCCATGCGACTGATGTCCATCGATATACAACCTCTGAGCCCGTGCGTTTCAGAGAAGGGCGTTAAGCAAAAGAATAAATTCTCCGCCGCCAAACAGATGTATATTTAACAGAGATCAATCAACACAGAATAGAATCCAATGTCAGACACACAGTCCATTTACAAGTCCATTCTGGGTCTGAACGAAACCGGAGGCACTAAATACCTCGCAAACCCATCGATCACCACGTACGTCTGGACGATCACCACTCATTATCCATATTTCGGGATGCCTCCCAATCAGGACCTCGGTTACCATCCAAATGAGGTGAAGATCTCTGGTCTTCTACCACCGTCTTCATCTTCGATTTCTTATCGTCGATTCAGTTATTCAGAATGGTATAAACCCGGTCTTTCTGAGCAACTTGCGTATGTAATTAACAAGTGCAACACTACCATACACACGCATCATTTCATTTCATCAGTCACTAACTGTCAATCAGTAAGAGAACGATTTCCCAAATATTAACCCCAAAGGCCGAAACCAACATCAGATCAACACCCGAGAAACCATTCGACTTAGCCAACCTTCAGTAATTTTCTATATTTCACATCCATATCGTTTATAATATTTTATAACGATTTATCGCTATTTTTATTTATTTTAAAATAGCTAATTTATTCAAAACGACGCTTCGGGCCATAACGCGACCGTGGCGCTGTTTTTCTTCAGATTTGATTTACACATATCTGAAAATCTAACCGTTGGAACTTCACAAAATTTACATCATTAGAAAGATCTTTTCAAAACGAATCCAACGGTTCCAGTTTCAGGAAAATCCGACGGTTGGATCTCCCGGTATAATCGTTTGAAGTTTCGATTTCAAAATACGAACTACAGCGTCGTTATTCGATTAAATATAATTATATATATATATATATAAATATAATCGTTTCTGGCGCTGTTTTTCTTCAGATATGATTTAAACATTCCAGACAATCCAACCGTTGGATTTTAACAAAGTTGGTGCCGTTGGAAAGATTTTTCCAAAGCGAACCCAACGGTTACGATTTCAGGAAAATCCGATGGTCGAATCTCCCGGTATAATCGTTTGAAATCACGGTTTCAAAATACGAACTGCAGCGTCGTTGTTCGATATATTTTAATTCTATCTATAAATATATATCGATTCTTCGATTTCAAAGCTATATTCTTTTCATACATTTGATAAAAATGATATTTTTATCTAACTGTCTTCTATTTCAACACTTCACTATATTTAACAATTCATGTATGTAATAAAAATGTGATTTTTATTGTAAAACAGTTCATTTCAAAACACTATTATTTTATATAGTTCATATAGGTAATAAAAATAGGATTTTTATTTTAAAACAATTTCTTTGAAAACAAGATTATTTTATACAGTTCATGTAGATGATAAAAATGTGATTTTTATTATAAAACAATTTATTTCAAAATATGAATACCATTCAACACATGAAGATTTTCTATAGTTTATATATATAGATAAAAATGTGATTTTTATATTTAAAACACGAATACCATTCAACACATGAATTTCAATTCAACGAATGAATATCGATTCAACACATGAAGGTTTTCTATAGTTTATATATATATTTATATATATGTGATTTTTATATTTAAAACACGAATACCATTCAACACATGAATTTCAATTCAACACATGAAGGTTTTCTATAGTTTATATATATAGATAAAAATGTGATTTTTATATTCAAAACACGAATACCATTCAACACATGAATTTCTAATCAACGAATGAATTTCAATTCAACACATGAAGGTTTTCTATTCAACGAATAAATATAGTTTCAACAAATGAAAATAATTCAAACACATGAATATTATTCAAAATTTCGGCAGCATAACGGCAGGGTAGTTAAAACCGGGACCGTCCCTAGTACTGCTCCTCGCTCTACCTTAAAACCTTGCGGTTTTTGACAATGGGGATCATGCATCTAGTTCGCACGCAGGCGGCATGTATATATTTCATTTCCACAAACTAATCCTATGTGGTTTCAACCAAATATTTCTCAACCACAAACGGGTATTTTTCAACCACAATCAATCAATATCAACCACAAACAGTCCCAATCAACCATTCGCTATCAATCAATTTTCACACCAATCACAACCAATAAATATCGTCCATGGTTTATGGACGAGGGGCTTTTATATATATATATATATATATAGCAATTCACTTCTATTTCAACACATATATAATTTTTACAACGCATATATAACTTATACATCGAACGTACAACTTATACAACGCTTATACATGAGGTGTACAATGCTTATATAACTCATACATCGACTATATAATTTATACATCGTCGTTTTCCATACCGTTTATAAATTAGAAATCTCACTTTTCACATTTCGTATATATATACAATTCACAGTCACAACACAATCAAATAAATCGTCCATGGTCTGTGGACGTATGTGAACAGTTCAGTTATGCAGTTATAATATAAATAACTGTACAAGAAAATTTATAGTGAGGGAGTTCTCACCTTGGGATCCACTCCGCCATTTTATTTCTGAATTTCCGAATTTCTGTTTGGATTCGAAATTGTCTGAAATTCTAACTTGTCCCGTTTCAATCCTGGTCAGTTTCATTGCGTAGTGCTCAAGAAGAGGAATCCAACGCATCTTGATTCGTCCATTTCTGATTTGGTATGAGCAAGTTATCGACATTTACATTAATTACTAAAATAAACAATTAATTAAATAAAAAATTAAGGGATTAACCCTTCTTCCATCTCCAGAAACAAAGCCCGCTCGTTTTCCAAAGTGCTCAGCCCCTAGGGTTCCAGATTGCGCCGCCATCTCCAAGCCGAACCTCGATCCGCCACCACCCTCCAACTCGCCTTGGCGTGCTCCTCCATCGCCAGCATTGGCATGAAGTTCGAAGCCCCCAGCCACCCTAAAATTGACTTCGACCGCGCGCCCTTTGAGGACGAATTCCCGCCACCATGAAGCGATAGAGAAGATCACCACCGTTGATTCAAAAGGGCTTGAGAATCTCTCCATTTTCCTTTTTGAAATTTTGATTTTCATTGCATATCCTAGGAGATTGAATGGAATTATTTTTGGAGAATTCAGATCATCGGTTGGGAAGAAGGCGGCTGCGTGTTTTCCAGGAGGGAGGGTTTAGGGTTTCATTGGCCAATGGGGGATTTTATATTAATTTTTATTTTATTTTATTTTCGAAAATACTTGCTTTCATATATGAACCCCAAATCAAACCCAACAACTGTCGCCCCTAGCTAAATACCCCCATCCCGAACACAATGGAATATGTTTCGTAGGCCCATTCGACTGTTTCAGTCAGTTTTCCTTCAAATTAAAATATAAAACATTCAACATTCGATTTGAACGTACATTTCAATTTGCCAGGGCCACAAACTGATTCGAAAAATTCCAGAAAAATAAATCTGGCTGTGTTTTGACGATACGGTCCCAACAAAACTAGTTTCGTCGAATTCTGAGACCGTTTGCAAAAAGACTCATTTCTGGTCGATCCAATTTAACTGTAATTGACCAAAACACGTTTTCCTTTGCCACGCTAACATACTAGCTTCAAAAATTATGAAATTTGAAACCTAGCAATAACTTCACATCCCAGATCCAACAAAAGTGGTTTCGTCGAATTCCGAGGTCGTATGCAAGATGGCCAATTTCACGGGCTATATAAATTCCATAGCGACCTTTCTGAAAATTCATTTGGCCATAACTTTTGCTTTCCGCTATGAAAATTCGATTTTTCAGATTCGTTAGAAAGGTATTCACTAACAGATTTAAATATTTTTGGTTTCACTAAAATCCGTTTTGTTATGCACCCGGTACAATCCGACAAAGTTTGAATTCAATTTTTGAAACTGCAGCGCCCTTTCAGGCCTTGTTTATAATTAGAATTAATTATATTCGTTTTCAAACATCGATTCAAACTCACTTCTCATCGCTACTATTTAAAATATTTATTTAAAATATTTAAAATCCATTATTTTAGCCAATTTAAAAAATTTAAATTGGTTCAGGTTTTCTGGGTCGTTACAACAATGCACTAGTGTTAAGTTCTTCTTTAGTTGCTTTAACATCCAAGATTAGATTTGTAAATGATGCCTTCTGTAGTAAATATTTTAATATTAGAAATGCCCCAAATCGATATTTTGGCTTAACATGACTTTTTAACAACTGCAGTTTTAAGATTAGATGTGAAGCCATGAACAAGTTATTAAAATGAATGTGATATTGACATAAAATGAATTCTATTTTATTTTTTATGTAGAGTGCTTTAAGAGCTGTAGTTTTGAGATTTTTTATTTATCTTTTTGATACATAACCATAATCTTTCTCTTGGTTAATAAAAAAAATAGACTTCATTTCATTAATTATTAGTTATGAGGAAGAGAGAGCGAAGGGGCAGGGGAGGGGGATAACCTATTCCTGTAACATGAACAATCAAAATGACCTTAAGAGCAGATTAATATGTCTATCTCTTTTCTTTTGTGCATGATTTACCCAATAAATTATGTCATTCATTTTGCATTTGACATTTAAATTTTTCTATTTTGATAAAAAAAATGGATGTGATTCTCATAGCATATGGAAATATGTAATTTGGGAACAAGAGAACTCAGCCCATTACCAGTAATTCAAAATTATTTTTTACCTTCTTAATAAATCTTGGCATATAGATCATCGCATATTACTTCTACTAAATGATTGGCATGTTTTGTTATTTGGTTTTTTTTGTTTTTTTGGTGCAGCTTGTTTGTAGTATTCGCACATGGATCGTAGTTGGATGTACAACGTAAAACGTTGCGATGACAAGTTTCTCAATAAAATGGAAGAGTTCATCAATTGTGCATTAACCAATCAATCAAGAAGAGGGGATGAACATATTTTTTGTCCTTGTAGACTCTGCAAAAATGCCAGAAGATTCCGTAACATAGATCAAATTAGAGATCATATAATTCGCAATGGGTTCAGACAAAATTATATGCAGTGGATATGACATGGTGAAAGTATACTTAGTAGACCTAGTTCTAGTGCTCATGAGACCGTTGAGAATGAATGGGAGAATAATGAGGTGAATGAAGATAATGATTGTATGCATGAGATGTTTCGTGATGTCGAAGATCATCTGATGGAGGAGCCATAATTATGCGAAAAAATATTAATAGATGTCGAAAAGCCTTTGTTTAATAATACTTCTTTTACGGTATTATCTGCGGTGCACAAGCTTTTTAATTTGAAACCAAAGCATGGGTGGAGTGATACAAGTTTTACTTGTTTATTGAAACTTCTGAAAGACATGCTTCCAGAAGATAATGAGCTTCATATTTCTAACTACGAGGCGAAGACAATTATGTGCCCTATTGGTATAGGGTATATAAAGATACATGCATGTCCAAATGATTGTATATTGTATCGAAATGAATACGAGGATTTAAATGAGTGTCCCAAGTGTGGATTATCCCATTATAAGTCCCAGGGAAATGCTCATAACAATTCAAGTAAGAAACGGCCTCCCGCAAAGATCTTATGGTATTTGCCAATTATTACAAGGTTTAAACGCTTGTTTGCAAATAAAGAAAACGCAAAAAAATTAAGATGGCATGCAGATGTGAGAAAAAATGATGAGTTGCTTAGGCATCCAGCAGATTCTCCACAGTGGAGAAATTCTGATGCAACATATCCTGATTTCGGTGAAGAAAGTAGGAATCTCAGACTTGGTTTTTGAACAGATGGCATAAACCCATTCGGAAACCTAAGTAGTCAACATAGTACTTGGCCTGTTCTTTTGGTGATTTACAATCTGCCTCCTTACTTGAGTTTGAAGCGCAAGTATAACATGCTATCTCTTCTAATCTCTGGACCACGACAACCAGGAAACGACATCGATGTTTACCTAGCTCCTCTTATTGATGATCTAAAACTTCTATGGGATAAAGGTGTGCGTGTGTTTGATGCATATAGTAAAAGTGATTTCACGTTGCATGCCATGATTTTTTGCACTATAAACGATTTTCCTGCCTATGGTAACTTGTCTGGATATAGTACTAAAGGCGCCAAAGCATGTCCAATTTGTCAAGATGATATGGTTGTTGAGCGTTTGCATTTTTGCAAGAAGAATGTATATATGCATCATCGTAGATTTCTTCCTATTAATCATCGTTATCATAGAAAAAAAAATCCTTGTAATGGAGAAATAGAAAATGGAGTTGCTCGCTTATTATTAACCGGAAATGATGTTTATGAACGAGTCATGAATATTGAAAATGCATTTGGCAAAGTCCTTCCTCTTCGTCAAGGCTCATGGAAGAAGAAATCTATATTTTGGGAAATTCCATATTGGAAACATTTAGATGTTAGACATTGCTTAGATGTGATGCATATAGAAAAAAATGTTTGTGATAGTATAATTGGGACACTCTTGAATATACCCGGTAAGACAAAAGATGGTGAGAAAGCTAGACAAGATATGTTGAAAATGGGTATTCGGAAGGAGCTAGCACTGCCGCAGAGAGGTAAACGTACTTATTTGCCCCCTGCATGTTATACATTGTCAAAAAAAGAGAAAACAGTTTATGTGAGTGTCTTCGTGGTATGAAAGTTCCAGCAGGCTATTCTTCAAATATTAGCAGTCGTGTATCAATGAAAGATTTGAAATTGACCGGCATGAAGTCTCATGATTGTCATGTGTTAATGCAACATTTGTTACCTGTTGCAATTCGAGGTATATTGCCTAAACATGTTAGACATGTTATTACGAAGCTGTGTATCTTTTTTAATGCAATTTGTAGTAAGGTGATTGATCCTGATATGCTGGATGCTCAACAAGCTGATGTTATTGTCACTTTATGCCAATTTGAGATGTACTTTCCTCCTTCATTTTTTGATATTATGGTGCATTTGATTGTTCATCTTGTAAGAGAAATCAAAATTTGTGGTCCTGTCTTCATGAGATATATGTATCCATTTGAAATGCACATGGGAACTTTAAAAAGAAAAACAAGAAACAGATATAGACCCGAAGCTAGTATTGTGGAAGGTGTTGTGGCTGAGGAGGTTATTGAATTTGTCACTCAATATGTACCTAGCGTTGAACCTATTGGAATTCGAAAGTCTCGGCATGAAGACCGACTTGACGGTCAGGGCATAATTGGGTTTAAATTGACTTCTATTGGTGTTGAAATGTTTCAGAAAGCTCAATTACTTGTTTTACAACACCTTAGTGAGGTACACCCTTACTTGGAGGAGCACATGACACTTCTAAAGTCTAAGAATCCTTCAAAAAATGAAAGATGGTTGACAAATGAACATAACCGCACTTTTGTCGAATGGTTTAAAACCAAAGTAATGGATCAATTGACTGAAACAAATCATAATATTTCTAATTCAATAAGATGGCTAGCATATGTGCCTCGATTTCAAGTTATTTCTTATGAAGGATATGATATTAATGGTTATGTCTTTTATACGAAACGCCAGGATGAGAAGAGTAAAATGCAAAATAGCGGAGTTAGTGTCGTGGCTTCTTCTCGAGAATTCGCTAGTGCTAAAGATAACAGACCAATAAATGCGACAATGTCATATTATGGGATTATTGAAGATATTTGGGAGCTTGATTATAAGGACTTTACAATAACATTATTTCGATGTAGATGGGTTGACAATTATCGTGGTGTACAAGTAGGTGAACGTGGATTCGCACTTGTTGACTTTAGTCAAGCGATTCATGATAATGAACCACTCATCTTGGCATCTCAAGCAAAACAAGTTTTTTATGTGACCGATCCAGCTGAAAATAAGTGGTCTGTTGTTCTTCCTAGCAAAAGACGTATTGTTGGGATTAGTGATGTGGTAGACGAAGAAGAATATGATCAATTTGATGAGAACCCACCTTTCTCCGTTGGCATAAGTCTACAAGAAAAGGAAGTTGAGTTAAATGCAAATTATGCACGTTCTGACCATAACGAAGGAGTTTGGCTAGCGGGGTATTTTTTCTTCTATGTTTCATGCTTTTAATTTTCATTTGAAAGCGTAGTAATGACATTTGACATTTTTTACAATACTTTTTTAAGAATAACTAGTAGAAGTTGAGTTAAATATGTAGCTTAAAGAAAAATTTGTTGCTGTCAAATTGGCGTGCTTCTTGTTTGTTTATTTCTTGGGCACGTTGTATGATAATAGAGTGCACATTCTTTTTATCTAGCGTCTCATAAAACAAAATTGCATCTGATATTAAATGTTAGTATGTTTTTGTCTTATTAGTTACATAATATTTGATTACGAAATAATTAATTCTTTTGTGTTTGCAGAGATAGAGATACGGATCCGTGATCTCAACCATCCATCGACAATTTTAAAGGTAACCAATTCAATCGTAGAGTATTATCTTTTTATTGGTGGTTTAATTCCTTGATTTATACCGCAAAGTAGTTCCATTTAGCATGTCCATTATTTTGATTCTGATTTTTGCGTTGTTGATTTAGGATTCTGACTCTAAATCTTTTTTAAAGTAACACATGCTTTCACATTTGCCTATTTAGCATGTCCGTTATTTGACATTTCGATTTTTTTTTATATATTCAAGTGGGGGATTGTTGGAAATATTTTTGTTTATAAAGTGAATTGGCAAAAATATTAAATAAAAACAGGTTCATTGTTATATATTTATTAATCATTTATATAATTGAGCCGCTGCAATTTTATAAGTGTAATATATTTATGAATCATTATTATAATTGAGTCGTTACACATACATAACGGTAATATATTTATGTGACATTACTATTTAGCCGTTATAAAAATAAATGGCATTAAAATATTGTTTTAAATGAGAATAAATTAAGGCACCTTAATATTTTAGTAACTTATAAAGTTTCCATTCAGCTTGTTTTAGTGACAGATAAGAAGAAATGAAATGACAAGAAAAACGAACATTTGCCTATTTCAATAAAAATGGATTGACCTCTTTTTACATTAGAGAAACTGTTTTTCTTCTAAAGGCGGCAGTGCTTGTTTTTTGGGAACTGCTTTGCAACTTCGGGCATAACACCGGAACGTTTTCAAGATAGTGACAACATGCACGACAATATCGAAGTTGTTTTTTCCTAACATATTTTGATTTTTATATTGTTAATTTCTTTTATTAAAATCCAAATGACACAAGAAAATAAATAAATAATAATCTATAAATCTGTTGAATTAAAAACCATCAATTTAACTACCCTGATCAAGGAATCCCGTCGCAGCATGTATTCCATGTTTATTCTAGCTTCTCTAAGGAAAAAGAGAGAGAGAGAGAGAAACTAATCATAGCCAACAGCGCCATTAAGTGGAAAAAAAGCTCCGTACAAAAGAAGGTACATTATCATCATCTGCAAGATCTTCCTGCTTTCACATTACCAGCAATGACATGAACAAATTTTATCCTTTCCTATTTATTCAGATCCACAAACATGACCACTCCGACTGTCCAATGGACAATCCCGAGTGAGTGCTACAGACAGTGAAGACTATTTATTAGTAGTTAATCTTTAAAATATACTTCTTCCATGCTGAATGTAGTAGAAACGTAGAACCATAATGCCCCCATGTAATTAAATGCTATTGACTGTTTATTACTGAGGATGGTTTGATTGTAATTTAACAAATCTGATAAACTGAATACACTTGTAATAATAGTCTAAAAATGTAACATATTTACAATATTGTCTTGTTTCTCAACAATGCAAGACATTTGTATCTCATGCAGAAACGACCAGGCAGCAACGTAAAGATCTGTATGATTAAGCTTTTCTGACATATAACTGTATAGAAGTACAATACATCCACATTAACCACTATATTCTTAAAATTACTGCAGCGAAAAAAAAATACAGTCATAAGAAACAAACACCGTACGTCTTCCCCTACCAAAAATGAAGTAAATGGGTTCTTACGAAATAATGAATAGGAACAAAGGAATTGGTTACAAATGTATACAAGTTGAATGTAAATAAACAATATTAACTGCTAAATATTTGAGAAACACTTTTGAAATAACAAAGTTATTTTTGTAAACTTTTGCAAATTGAAAGCAATTTTGCAATCATTCAATGAATAAAAACAAATAAATTTATTTTAAAATTTCCAGAGAACGTTTATTCATAATCATTGCAGAATGCTTCTACAACCATATTGCAAAACTAGAACTTAAACAAAAAGATGGCTCTGCATATGCATGCAAAGTAGTTCCATTTAGAATTTTTTTTACCTTATTGTGTAACTTTGTTATGTCAATCGGTTTCTTTCTAGTACATCAAGTTTCTTTAACAGCTTCCTTGCATGCACTATTCGAAATTTGAAATTTCCATTGATACAACAATAATGGAAACGGAACCACACGGACACAATGAAGAGCACAACGATTCTTCTAACCAGTCTTCCTCTAAGAAGAGGCGAAGAGGTCCTACGACAGGAAAGAATTATAGTAGAACACAAGAGCCAAAATATGTTGAGTGGAGCGATAATGGAAAACCCACTGGGAAGTGGGCGAAGTCTTACAAAGCGTATGTGGGTGATGCAGCTCGATCCAAAATTGATATCACTATTAAGAGTTGGAAAGACGTTAGCTAAGGGCTTAAGGACACTATTTGGGAAGATGTTAAGGTATTATACTTTCATTTATATTTACTTGTTCATCATAAGCTTGCCCTGTAATTATTAGGTTTCTTTAATTAGTATTGACATCCACCTAACACGACAATTCAGGATAAATGAACAGAAGGCTTAAATTTAGAGATATTTCTGTTATAGAGACTATATACTCAAGTCAGAAAATTATATTCAATAGTTTTCCTAATAGTCAGTGTAGTACTAGTGTAAACAGCAAACCCTAAACAAATATGAGAGATTACCGTTTTCTATTCTAGAAATCAAATTTAGAAAAAAAAATAGCCTCTCGCATAATGGATCAATGTATGAAGTAACATATATTCATCAAACATTCAGTTTAACTGGTGCCAGTAAAACAGTATTGCATTAGTGAAGATTTAGACTACCACACGCATGCGCACAGGCGTGTAGGGACGCACATTCAAAATTGATCTCACACCACACCATCCTTATGTAGATTTGCAGAGAATAATATGTGACAAGTAGTTAAAAATAAAATAAGCATTGCTCACAAGGTGTTTGCCTTCATGTAATGACTTGTCCATTTAGTTTAGCACTAATGACTTGTCCATTCAACGATTTAGCACTATATTCATCGCTCATTAATTTTGGGACAAAATTATGTCAACTTTTGGGAAAAATAATTGTACATATGGGGGAAGCATATTTTTGTATAAACTTGTTCATTTTTAATTACTACAGACCGAATGCCATATTGATGATAAAATGAAATGCATTGTGCTAAAGAATATTTGGGAACGATGGAAAGATTTCAAAACGAAATTGGTTAGTGGTTGGGTTACGAAGACAAGACAGCTTTCAGAGGACCATAAACAGCCGTACGAGTTCTAGACGGAATTACCCAAGCACAATGGGAAACTTTCAAAAAGAATTGTGAAACCGATCAATTTAAGGTATGCCTTTTATTAATTTTAGAAACAAGGTTGTTTCGGATATAAGTTTTTACCTTCATTCAGAAATTCAAATTTCTTTTGCAGATGAGTGGATGTTTGATTGGTAAATTATTCTTGTAGGGTGAATACTTATTATCCATTAGAATATACCCTTCATTAATTTTGTACATTTGTTTGCACCATTCAAGCTAAAAAAGAAATGTTTTTGTGCATTTAATATTATTTGGTGCACATGCATTTGTTTGTTGATCAACTCACAAACGTAACTTTTTTCAATATTTTTTCCTTAATACTCATAGACGTAAAAAGTAATTTTTACCCTCTTATCAATATTTTTAATATGAAAGAATATTTGGGAGCGAGTCACTTAATAGTATTCATAGCAGATAGTCTTAAAAATATTGATAAGAGGGTAAAAATTATTATCTCTTAATACAATCTGTGTTGTATACATTGATAGCCAGTGAGTTTATATAAAGTGACTGATCTCTTAGCCAATTCTTTCATATTAAAACTTCAATCTCAAAAAATGAAACCAACTCCATTGTAATTCTTGGTCGATTATGAATAAAGGTGACAAAGCTTCTAGTTCTCGTCCACATCCTGACAATAGCGAGGCTGTGGCCAAAGCTGTTAAATTGTTATTAAGTGAATCCGAGCAAGTATGTCCAATACCATTAATCTTTCTTTTTGCAGTCTATTTAAATTTAAGGTAGTATTGTTATTTTGCACTCTATTTAGAGTAGTTCAGTACCATTAATCTTTCTTTTTTCATAATTTTTTTCATAAATGCAAAACCATAATTGTGTATGTATTTATGCTATTAAACGGCGAATAAGTGAGAAAGCTAGACAGAGTCAGATGTGCAATGTGCATCCTCACTATTTAGGGAAAGCCGGATATGCCGGAAAAAAAGCTAAATGGATATCCGAAGGCTATAATTCCTCGATGACAATACCTAGTGGATCTATCTTGGATCGAAGTATTAATTGGGTTTTGGCAAGATCGAAAAAGGGAGTTGATGGAAATTATACAATCCCAAATGAGAAAACTAGGCAAGTTGCAAAAAAAGTGGTATGTTTAGTTTTCGTCCATTCGTTGTATCTCTTTACATTAATGTCTTGCAATACATAACAATACATTATTATAATGTAATTATGTTTTTGTTTATAGAATGATTTGAGAGAAAAAGCCATAGAAGGAGATTGGATTCCAAATAGGCACGACGATGTGCTAAATCGTTCTCTTGAAAAAAGTGAGCATCTAGGCCGAGTAAGGGGAATTGGTGGATTGATTGGTATCAAAGACCTATTTGGGGAGGCATAAAGAAATAAAGGTCCAAGTGGCGTAGTATCGGTAGATGACCTACATGTTATCACTCAGAATTTCGAAGCTAAAATGTCTCAACTTGAATCTTTGGTGGATACAATGGTTGAGAAGAAGCTTACTAATATTTTGAACATGATGGGTGTGAAGGTGCCAAATGATATTGGGGTCGGCAACACACCTTCAGTTGGTATTCGTAGTAGCTGTCAATCAGTACACTTAAACAAATTACAATCTACAAGCAGAACTCAAGTTACAGATCCTTTTGTAGAATTGCAGATATTTCAAATATCAAAGTCAAAATATTAATGAATCTTTGCACTTCAGTGGTCTAGATTGTATTGGAAATTGCATGTTGTTGATACAAATGATTGAACCACAACAAATATAATGAAGGCACTTGAAATCAATTGCAGTTCTTTAAGTTCAGGTAGATCATATGCACCAGTTTAGACGTTTGAGAATTAAGGAAATCTATTTAGAACTATTAGAGTTAAACTGAAAGATAAGATCCTTTAATTAAACAAATATCAGGTTTGAAGGAAATCTATCAACACAATCTTTTCGATTAGTTTATAATTTTATATGTTTCGTCATTGATGAATGTTTGAAGGATCCGAAGCAAGAAGATCAGCGGTGAAAATTCGGAAAGCATACATTATAAGTTAGCATCAGTCCTCAAAAATAGAAAATAAGAAATAATAAATTTTATTGATTTTTAAACTAAAATTGAAATAAACAAATAAAACCACAACTACAGGGATGTTCAGTAACATGGCAAGCTATAAATTTGGCTTGCGTTAAAATTAACTTGAGATAGAAAATAAAAACCAAATCAGTTTATATATCAATCAACCTGAAGTGTAAATGACATAATCTAGATTATTGAGGGACATTTTCACTAAAAATAGATTTTAACCATTAAACCTTTTTACAAATTCAAACCACACGATATTAACAAATCATAGTATTACTTAAAAATAGGATATAAGAAATAAACACTATTACAATATCATTCTTTATTAATTAGCATAAAAAAAAAAAAAAACGTTAAATATTACTAGTAAAAAAATGATATTGCAATTATTACTAGTAAAAAAAAATTATTACTTAAAAATTCACATATGTTACGCATGATCTTAACGTAAATATATAACTAAATATTTGTGTAAATCATTTTCTCTTGAATGTGTTAAGCATATACAATTTTTAAAATAAAATTCATACGCACATGTGTCATGCTTACGCGAGAAAAGCATGTTGTAACGCTTGTTTCTTATACATGTGTGTATATCGAGGAACTAAAATAACTATACAAAAGTTAGTTGAAATTATGCTTACAGCTTACTTAAAAAATGCTTTAGTCGTAGACTAGTATTCGGTAATGCATTGACTAATGTAAGTAATAGAAACAGTTATATCACAGCAAAACTAAATGAAAATTAATATTACAACTTACCAGCTAAGAACTGTATCATGAATCAAATATTGCACCAGAAATGAGGCTGACCACGTTACCAATGGACTTATAAAATGTTGCACCAGAAAACGTTACCAAATGGTTATAATGCACACAAATGATATTACAAATGATATTGCCAGTGGACTTGAACAGTGGTGATTTACATACATTAGAAAACGTTCCACCTCCTCTCCCGCATTACTGCCAATTCTGATTTAAGGAACTATGCAGTATTAAAGCATCCATAGATAGGATACCTTTGGTTTTATTTACTGTGTTTGGAAGAGGTCCAGTTATCTAACTTAAGAAACTGCTTGGAATCATTCTGCTAGATGCCTCATTTGCTCCAAGCATTGAGGTCGATTATGTGGTGGAAGGGTCATGTGCGACCCTTATCAATTAGTACTTTATGAGACAAGTAAATATCTCATTACTGTATCATTACCATAGTTACCAATCTTTCAATACCGTATTTAAATGAAATCGATATGCCAGCTTGATCGGTAGGATAAAGACAAGTTTACAGTTTGCTTTGGTAGATCATAGGCAATATTTCTTTAAAACTAATAATAACGTTAATTTTACAAGTAAATTCATAACACGTATGTTCGTATGACATATTTATCAAAGACATTAAAGCCCAAGCGAATGATTGAATTTAGTTCAATAATCAAGTGAACTACTGCCAAATACTTTTTTTTTCTTTTATCGCTTACTTCTTTTATTAACACTACAAATTTCATAGCGAAGTAGCGTAACAGTGTACAAACATTTTGCATACTGATTATTTAGATAAATATTAATTTATCATCGTCAGCATAATGATTACCAAATTATTCAAACATCAATCTATGTATGACAGTAATTAAACCAATAAAATATGGTTTGATGACAGTAATTAATCTATGTATGACAGTAATTAAACCAATAAAATTTGGCTTATGCACTTGTGCACGTACACAACTCCTTCCTTTGCCGGAACCATGCTTCGATCATTTCCACAATTTACTCTACACCTCCTGAAACCACACCATCACCAAACACCCCTACAACTCCCTGTATCCAATTCTAACAATGCCAAACCCTGCTCGCCATTATAGTTTGATTCAATAAAATAGCTTGTTCTGCTGCCGCATTCACCCAGTTACCATTAGACTTTTTGGTATACTTCAGTCCTTTTTAAACCATTGAAATTTATCCAGGTTGACTTCCTTATTGTTATTTTTAGTTAACAGTAAATTTTAGTCGCTAACAGCGATCTCACATTGATGCTGGTATATTCAATTTCAGCATGCATTAAAACACCTCTTCTCTTATGAAATGATACTATTTTAATATAAAAAAATATACGTATAAAAGATACTTAAGCTGTTGAATCATTGATAGAGAAGTTGAAATATCAGGTTGGTTCTAATTAATCAGGTGCACTGGCAAAGCGGATTTTTCTTAATTTGACCTCTTAGAAAGTAAATTGCAACAACCAGTAAATGACCAGATGCCTTTTTGTGCGAGTTAGAATATTATAGCCACAAACATTTAGATAATAATAATAATGATAATAATGCATGTCTTAATAGTAATGTGTGACAGCTTTTTAATAACGTCAAACTTAAATCTGAAATCGTTATGCCTCAATTCAAACGTTTACTTCTGTAAATATATGTCGTTTTATGCACCTAATATACGAATGAAAAATGTTTGTTTTGTTATTGTCATCCTTAGGAACCAACTAAATGTCGTCTAGTTGTGGATTTCAACTTCCAAATCATCGTAATGGGTCGTGGTAGGGTACATCCTGCTTCAAGATCTGGCGATCGATGCCACAATCAACAACTCTTGGCTGATCATGTAAAGGTTGGGATTGACGTGGTGGTGCCTATTCATGCAGGAGTCTCACTTCCAGTTCCAACTCAATATCACACCACAATAGGAGAAGCGGTTGGTAGTTTTGTTCAGTGGCCTAAAAATCTTGTGCTTTTAGGAGAAAACGATGAGGTAAAATCTCTTGTGCATGTGCATTATTATGCTTATCAAATATATCAGTATTGATTCGATTTTGTACACAAGCATGTTAATCATATAAGTGAAGCTTTAGCAGAACAATAAATAATAGGAAATGATACTACTATTAGGGATCATGAATATTATAACTAGGATGTCTTCTACTATATAAACTCCTTTTCACTGTGGTCCAATATAACATGCACTTGTAAATAATGCTCCAGCTCAGTTGCATTTTGGAAAAATTGTGTCGGTAATAACGAAAACACATTTCGTTCAGGCACTTTATAGCATTTTGGATAAACCAAGGCCATAATCACCTGCTACATTTTTAATTTTCAGCATGGTTATAGAACAGAGATTAAAGTGTTTTGAGATTTCGGGATATGGGACTGATTTTTAACTTCCAGCATGGTTATAGAACATTGATTAAAGTGAAATGTTGTGTTTTTGAATAGGTATGCTTATGCTTTGATCAGTTTTGTTTATTTCATTAATGGTTGGTGTATATTCATGTAATCGTTGCCACAGTTTTGTTTGCAAAATGGTTTATTACAAGTTTATTTTTTATAGATAAGGGGCGATAGACATAAATAAGATGAAATGCTAAAAAATAAATCGACCTAAAATCTACAGAGAGGTTCAATATTGTAAGATAATCTAAATCCGGAGTATTTTAGTGGTTTGAATTGGTTGTGAGGTAGAAAATAAGCCTAAATGTCAGTTACTAAAACGACAGAAGTTAAAACCCTTTTATTCCATTATTGCTTATTTGCAAAGAATGTTAATTAGCAGATATCAAGACCATAACTAGATATAGGTTGAGTAGGTGATTCATGTTCATTCGCTCTTTTTTGAACCTAACTCATTTTCAAACAGTGTCAAATGGATAATAAAAATTCAAGACATAATATTAAATTGTACTGCAGTAACACTCAGCCATGTATCCACAATCTTTGATGTTACCTTCATCTATCAAACTGATTTTTTTATTGGCTAATTTCTTCGCCATTATATAAGTTTTTGATATGCAGGAAATGGTAGAAAATGCAACATTTGAGAATGTATTATAACTTTATGTGCAGGCTACACCTATAGCGAGCACAAATAAAGTGAAACAATATGGTGCCACGGCCAAGAATAAGAACGAAATGGTCATGAATATTCTGTCCAATCAATGTGTGAAGCATAAGGCAATCGTGGGAGAAGATATCCTAAAAAATTTGACGGATGAGTGTAAATATTTCCACTACTTGATAGTTCAAATGCCAACCGATGATGGTTTTATCATTGCAATTCACGTGAATAAGGATTTATTTACGTGTGACGAGGACTTTGAAATTCATATAAAGACGGATGACATTATCCAATTTCTTAGTATGGCATGGCTGAATGCATCATGGCTACAGATTTGCATTATGTGAGTATTTACATATATTTTTATCAAATGTGTATGTACATGCTTGAATTTATTGGTTATTTATACGTTGATGCCTTGGGTATCAAAGAATTTAAGTTTAACAATGATTAAACAATAACATATTGTTTGGGGTAGTTATTATGAAGTGACTGGGCATGGTTGTTTATAAATTAATATAGAATAACATGTTTTCTCTTCCAAGTCTATGTGTATATCTTTCATCCTGTTGTAATGAAAGTCCTTTTTTTCCCGGCTAAAAATAAATAAAAAAATTCAAAGATCCACGTGGTATGTTAATTATATAGTGACATTTACAAATATAACAACCTGTCCATTAAAGCTATATTAAAAAAGAAGTAAGGACTATTACTTTATTTCTCATTTGAGCGAATAGTAAAACTGATTTCAGTGGACAATTAATGGATAGGTACCAATCTAATACATGCTAAGAAGCTTCAATGAAAATAAAAATTGTAACGCTTCCATTTTGAATCTTTTGATATAGAATTAAATATTTATTTACTTCACTTTTGAAAAATACTTTCTTTTTAACCTTTAACCCTTCTCAGGTTGAAGATTGTAATGTTTCTCACCACTTCCTTCTTCTATGAGTTCATAGACATTTTCTTGTGGTTGCATATATTTATTTCAGTATATTTCCATTTCAGTTACATTTATATAATTATATTTTTGTGCACAGTCCAACTATATGTTTCTTATCTCCTGGAAGTTGATTATTTCATGGTCAACCATTTTTTGGTGCTATAGGATCGCTTCAGTTGTCTATCATGTTCTAGACAAATATATATATATATATATATATATATGTGTGTGTGTGTGTGTGTGTGTGTGTGTGTGTTATTTTGTAAGTCAGATATCTTATTACAAACACAAAAGCTGTATCACAATTAATTTATGTCGCAATAATTTGTTATTTTGTTTGGAATAATAGTCGACATTTATATAAACGTTGTAAGCTTGAGCAAAAAAGGTTCTTTTTGTTCTATCACATGCAATATTGAATTTAAAATTCTACAGTATAAATATGATTGTTTGTGCATGTTATTAATTATAAGATGGTTTGTTGCCTTTTTCACATATCATTTTTTAATTCCTTATTTTATATGCTTAATGGCTTTAAGGAGATTTCAGTGTAACCTAGCAGCTTAAAGTCTTGGTTCTTTAGCTTATGGCTGCTACCAATTCAATAATAAGATCTCTTGGTCATTTTATCTACAGATATTGCTAACCGATCATATCCCCATTTGGTTTGAATTAAAAATGACTAAAAGTTAATTAAGAAGAGAATAAGCATGGTATTATTTTATCACATAAATTACATATAAGAGTGAAATGTATGAGCTTTCAAATTAAAAACAAATCCAATATGGTGATTAGTACTACAACCACGCCATTGTAACAACATAGCATAGATGGCCACTAAGATTGATTTATGTTTTTATTATCTGATTTGAATACTTATCGTTGTCACATTCTTTAGCATTTACCTTTTCTGCAATAAGTATGCTTAACTTCATTGCTGCACTTTATTTGTAGCTTGATCTGAAAGTTGGTCTAAATCTTTTTTCGACCACATTTATATATGTTTTTTATATGAAATATATACCATGCTAATTAATATGTTATGTGCTCAGTTGTTTCACACTATAGTTTTGATAATATACCTTGGAAGCATTATAAGCTTACGTTTGACGAGGACTTTGAAATTCACGTGAATAAGGATTTATTTACATGTGACGAGGACTTTGAAATTCATATAAAGACGGATGACATTATCCAATTTCTTAGTATGACATGGCTGAATGCATCATGGCTACAGATTTGCATCATGTGAGTATTTACATATATTTTTTTGCTGAACGAATAAGAATAATGTTGATTACATGTTTAAATAATGTGTAGATGGTTAAATCATATGTGCAATAATCTCGAAGTGAAGAACATTGGGTTTATGTGTCCTCAGAAGCTTTCCCAAGTACGGAAATATCCAAATGTGAAAAATAGTTATATCTCAAACTCGTGGCATGCATCATAGTCTAAGCGCTTATTCTTAGCTCCATACTACGAAGGGTATGAATATTAGACTTTTAGTAAATAGTTACCAGTTTGTTGTAGATTTTATTTTTTATAAACTTATATTGTAGGAAGCATTGCCTACTGCTAGTTTTCCGTATCGAAAAAAACGAGGTATATGTTTTTGATCCCCGGCCAAACGCAAACGCAATCTAGAGATCAAGCCACAAGTAAATGTGTATGTTTTATTTGTTTGCCTTTTGTTTAGATATGTCTTTTGTTACATTATTTGTGTAGAGGTCACATGCACGTTGCATGACCATTCTTTAGATTAAGATTATGGGTTCATTTGTTGCATTTTCAGGGCCTTCAAAACTTACAAAGCAATAGGTGGCAAGTCATCTCGAGGAAGTAACTTGAAATGGAATTTCGTTACGGTAAATTGTTATGTGACAATTTTTTTTGTATGTTGTTTGGGATATAAATTCATTATAACTTGACTTTTTTTTTGAAATATTGCTAGTGTCCCCAACAATTAGGACCAACGGATTGTGTATATTATGTGATGAGGTATATGCATGATATAATAAAAAACCACCATCAAAGTATTGATTTTCAATAGGTACCACTTTCTTAGTTTTATTTTTTCCTTTCATATTCAATATAAATAATTGTATGATTAATTATTTTGAAAAAATCCCTTTACTGTAGGATTTTCTACAAGTTGTTTTCAAAAAGAGATGGACGAGATACGAGATAATATAGCTACTTATATCATGCATAACTAGATGTAGTCATCGTATATGCTACAATATTCTGAGTTTATTCACGTCTCTTTTAGTTGCATCATATTAGTATGAAAGTATGGGTTTCTAGAGTTAATATATGTTCAATTTATTTTTTCCTTTTCTTTTTCCCATGGAAAACATGATGCTTGAGACTTTCTACTGAACATGTCCTGACCTCATTTTGCTACTGAAGCAAAATGCAAGTCAAATTTTGTGTGAAAAACATAACATAAACAATAAACAGTCAGGTTACATTTGTTAAAACAATAAAATCTACCTTACAGCGTGAAAAGAACAAAATAATATTTGAACATACAATACTGGTGCCGACTTTTTATTCAGTTCCAAAGGTTCAAAAATTGTTCAAGAATATAAATATCATAATATACATGTAAAGAATTAAATTTAGATTTCATAATGCAGAATCCAACAAAGCCCGCTTTTTCATAATGTAAAAAATATCATAATCCCGCATTCAGTGCACAAGTGAGCGCGCACACATGCCAACAGGAAGAACTGAAAGAGACTGGTTTGATTACATCATTCTTTCCCATACAAATTTACATAACGATCGGTTTGATTACATCGTTCTTTCCCATACAAATTCTTACCTTTTATTTTCTTATCCCTCGCGCTGTCTCCTCTCCTCTATATGAATTTCAAGTATGAGTTTGTATGAAAATATAGCTTCTGATCTGGACGTGAATACAATATTTTTCGAGAATACAAAGGCATCAACTTTTCTCATCAATATCTGTTCGGATATATTTCCAACATCTCGTAAAAAGGCTAGCTCTATGATGTATCAAAAATCACATAATGATCAACTCATATGAAAAATTGAACAATTCCTAAATGTGCAATAAACAAAGGATCGGTATCATCGCAATCAGAGGAAGAACTCATTAACAACAAACAAAAATTAGACCCATGGTGAGATCTGATGTGTGCTCAATCCCGCATTTTCTTGCATATTACTTGCACTTCTCTGGACAGCTAACAAACTGCTCAATGTCTACCACATGTTTTGCACAAGTATTAACCACTTTATTCACACTATCTTCATGTGCAAAACTGCCTAGTTATATATGACTTTCTCCACAATTTTAGCACAAATACCACTATGTTCTTACATCCATTGTAATCTGACTTTTCATGCATTTTTTGTTAGCATCACAATTGACAAGATAAATCGCATGTTCTATGTCATCAGTAACTGGAACCCTAATACAGTTTAATCAATCCACTACTCAACTCTGTTTCTGGTAGTCAGTAAATAGTTCAAAAAACTCACAATGACTTCAACTTCAGATCGGACAATTGGGTTTGCGTGTGAAGATGTCATTAATATTGGTTTAGAGAAATCATAATCGACATGGTTTAAACTTCTTGCACTGTGGAGCAAAATTTGTGAAACCTTTCCAAAGTTATAGCATATGGTCTTATGTAAATGGAATTTGCTACAGTGTCTGCAAAATTATGTGCGGATAAGTGCGAAAGTTAATCTTGCGGTTGTAATTCAGGGAGGGTATATGACCTGTACGCGTTGGATAGTTCCTGCACCTTTCGGGCTTCACTTTCTTCGGGCTTCTAGCATATTTGTATGTAAATTAACCGAGATATAAATAAATCCATCTAGTAAAAGCTGGCAGCGTGTTCTTTTTTTTTGGCAGTGATTCCAAAAGGATTTAAGGAACAGTAGTTTAATTTAAATATATGACATGCCATTTCTCCCAATCCAGTTTTTTTTTTCATTTTTTTTGGGTAGAATTGGCCAATGTTCCCTACAGGTAGATCAAGACACAGTCATAGCATTATAGAGACCAAAACAGCTACATCATGCACTAATCCATTTTCCGTCTCACGAATGCCTGCTATGACACTATGAAAATTTGAATACAGTTTCTTATTGAGTATAGGATCATAAAAATTTGGTAATTACACCCAATGCATCCAAATAATTTAATGTTTTACATTGAAATAGTCCACAAATGCATAATTTGTTTCATTTCAAAATCTTTTATTCTTTCCAAAATATCATTTTTTTGAACATTTTCAGTCTACCATTAGTTTTATGTGCGTGTTTGTGTGTGTATATATATATATATACATGTACGTGTGTGTGTATATATATGTATGTATGTATTTATTTGTGTGTATGTATATGATTGGGGTGTTGCACTATTTGGCGAGTCACTAAACGGTCCTCGATATATAAACACACACGTGCACATACACACACACTTAAAATATATATACTGGACTCACACACAAATTCGAAAAGAATAGGGGTAGTGCTACTTAAAATGGAAAATCTATGCGCGGTTTTAATGATAGAAACAAATTCAATACAATTGTCCTTTAACAAATCTGATTTTTAAAATAATTCAAATTAATTAAAATGAAGAAAATTAGACAATAGCTTTAGTAACTTGGTCATGGTTAAATGGAATTCTTTGAGTTATCTAAATAATCTGTACAAAGATAATTCAGCAAAAAATTTTGTTGCAAAGTTAGGAAAACTGAGATTCTTTCTCAAAAGATGGAATAAGTTTATATTTGGTAATGTCAGAATTAAAAAAGATAAGTTATTATGTGAAATGTTAGACATTGATAAAATAGGCGAAAATAGAATTCTTAATACAAACGAGAAGGACAGACTAAATAATATGAGAAAAGAACTTAAGTTGATTATGGATAAAGAAGAAGTAATGTGGAGGCAAAGATCTCGAGTCCAATGGATAAAAGAAGGTGATAACAACACGAAATTTTTTCATAGTATAGCTAATAAAAGGAGACGTGATAATTTGATTCATTTCATTAATATTAATGACGTAGAAGTGTCGGTTCAGAAGGATTTAAATGACGCTTTCACTAGGTATTATAAACAGATTTTAGGAACTAGAATAAATAGAAGGATTAATGTTAGATGGAATGAGATTTATCCGTCGTCCTCTAGAATTGAATTATCGGATTTAGATTGTCCTTTTACTGAGAGAGAGATATGGAAGGCAATATGTGATATGACTAGCGACAAAGCCCCAGGACCAGACGGTTTCTCTGTTATCTTCTATAAACAGTTTTGGGAGATTCTTAAGACTGATATTATTAATCTATTTAATGATTTTTATAATGGTAATTTGAGATTGGGAAATTTTAATTTTGCAAATGTCATTCTTATACATAAGAAAGTGGGAGCTAAGTTTCTTAAAGATTTCAGACCAATCTCATTAATTAATGTTTCGGTAAAAATCATATCTAAAGTACTTGCAAACAGACTAAGCACGAAAATGAATGACCTAATAGATGTCTCACAAACAGCATTTATTAAGGGTAGAAATATAGTAGATGGGGAAGTGGCAGTACAGGAGTATATAAATGTTTGTGTCAAAAATAATTTTACATGTGCCATTTTAAAATTAGATTTTGAAAAGGCTTTTGACTCTATAAATTGGGATTTTATCTGTGATCTGTGTCTTGCAAGGGGGTTCAGTGTTAGATGGTCTAACTGGATTATGCTTTTGCTAAGGTCGGGATGCTCAAGTATTGTCGTTAATGGAGTAGTTGGGAAGAAGATCCAGTCAAAGAGAGGTCTTAGACAAGGAGATCCCCTCTCGCCTTTTTTATTTAATTTAGCAGTTGATGTTTTTACAAGAATTATTAAGAGGGAAGGTAGTTTAGGTGTATTAGGTAATGTTGGTAATGAGACGTTCCATAACGAACTATCAATACTCCAGTTCGCAGATGACACTCTATTATTCTCGTCTCACTTACCTAAGCATGTTACTGCTCTTAAGTTTATATTATACTGTTTTGAGATGTTGTCCGGACTTAGTATAAACTTCGAAAAGAGTGCTGTCATGGTCCTCAACGATAGTAATAATGTAGAGTCATTAGTTGCTAGCACTTTAAATTGTTCTACAATGAAGTTTCCGTTTGATTATTTAGGATTTAAAATCAGACCGTCTAAGTTAAAAAAGGAAGACTGGATAATTATTATAGATAAAATTAATAATAGATTAATGAATTGGAATAATAGATTTCTCTCAAGAGCAGGGAGACTAGTATTAGTAAATTCAGTTTTATCAGCTATCCCCACATACTGGATGACGGTTCACCGTTGTCCTAAGTGGGTTATCGAGAAAATTGACAGAATTAGAAGGAACTTTCTTTGGAATGGAGGATCTAATTGTAGTGTTTATAAATGTTTAGTAAATTGGGATTTGTGTTGTAAGCCTAAGGGAGACGGGGGTTTAGGTATCATTAATTTACATAATTTTAATTCCTCTTTATTAACTAAATGGTTATGGAAATTTAGAAGTTCAGACATAAGAGCTACATGGAAGAATTTAGTTTCTAAATCTTACTATTCCGGGGGAGAATTTCTTGTGGGTTCGGGTGTTAGTTGGTCAAATAGGTTATCTCATTTTTGGAAGGAAGTACTAAACTGTTTTGATTTTTTCAAGTTAGGTTATAAAATGACTGTTCACTCTGGTAACTCTACTTATTTTTGGCATGATGTTTGGTTATCTAGTATACCTCTCAAAATTGAATTTGTTGATCTTTTTAATATTTGTGATTTTAAGAATTCATTAATTGAGGAAATCTATAGAAGGGATTCAGACCCCCCATGGGAGTTTTCGTTTGCCAACATATTAGAGGGGGGATTGTTAAGGCAATTGGCCTTATTGAAAGCGAAATTAAACTTATATCATCTGGATGTGTATAGGGATTCCATTAGTTGGGGATTAGATAAGGATTTAGTTTACACTGTCAATTCAATGTATAAACTAATAAATTTTTCTGGGGTGTCTCTACTACCTTTCAAGTTTATATGGAGTGCAAATGGCCCTCCAAAAGCCAAGTTTCTCATGTGGTTGATAGTCCATAAGAAACTTAATACAGTGGAGCTCTTAAAGAAGAAAAATGTAATATTTAATGTTAAATGTGTTTTTTGTGATCAATTAGAGGAAGATGTTGATCATTTATTTTTTTCTTGCAATTTTACAAATTATATGTTAATCATGGTATTAAGGATTTTTGTTATGGATAGTTTGAATTCTGTGGATAACTGCGAGAAATATTGGAATAATTATAGATTTAAGTATAAATCAAAAAGGAGATATGTAATGGACTCATTAATTGTTGTTATTAGTTGGTTCATTTGGACGGAAAGAAACAAGAGATTATTTCAATCAACTTTTGAGTCACCTGATAAAATAATCATTAAGATTGTTTATTACTGTCTGGACTGGATGACTGCTTCAAGTTTTAAGTATTTTAGAGACATTAGCTTTGGAAACTATTTGTTAAAGGTCAAGGTAAATTTGGGATTATTTATGAGTATCAATAGATACTTTAGTAATAATAGATTACGTATTGGGGTATAAAATTAAACATTAGACAAGGATAGCTAGTATTTTTTAGTAGCTTAGTTATGGTTGTAGTTATATACAAGTATGGTTACTTAAAATCTTATATACATTTACATATTTCTTATATATACATATATATATATACATGTATATAAATATATGTTTATATTGTAAATATTTATATATATATATATATATATCCTTATAAGTATATATATATATATATAAGCATTAAATAAATTCATAATTATAGGGGAAAGTAGCTAGAGTGGGGGTGGTATATATATATATTTATACTTATATAAATATATATATATATATATATTCATATATGCTTATATATATTTACATATATATATTTTTAATCATATATGTTTTAAAGAATACATAATTATAGGGGTAAGAAGTCAGTGTGGGTGTGGTAAGATAGTTAAAATGAATGATGTCTTAGGCATCATATTTGCTGTGTCATATAAGCTTGCATCTTGCATCTTTTTGATATTAAGGGTTTAATGATGGTTTCTACAAATATATGATTAAGCATAGTACTAGGTTTTAATATCTATAAGATGTATCAGTAAAATGTCTATCATTGTAGACTGCTATTATCTGCTGTTAAATTAAATTTCAAACTCATCTCCATAATGCAATTAAGGGATTTATACAAAGTTCTATTGATTGATGAAGATAACACATTTCCTTTCAGCTTTTCTCAATTGACATATATGTAGAAAATACCTTGTAAACATATATACATATTAACTTATAATCTTACATATATGTGATGAATACTGTTATTAGATGCTCAGTTATCTCGCAGGTTTACAGGTGGTAGGTCATTGCGAAGTTATTAAAGGGCAGCTGCTTGGTTTTGGCTAGACAGCTTTTACATTCCAGCTATTCTAAGCTGATTTAAATAAACGATTAAATGCAGCAGGAACAATTGTTATAGGCGGATGTTTAAATTATTTTACAGGTTTCAGGTAAAGATTAAATTGAAGAACAATATGGATAGCTGCAAGGATTGGTATTTCAGGCTCCCAGTGTGGTGGAGGAGCTATATGGATAGTTGTCTGAATTACTTTTGCTTGTTTGTCTGGATTTTGTTGTGTATGTGGAGTAGGAGAGTCATTTGGGGTGTTTGTGTCTCCCTTTCTTAGTGTTTGTAATATGTAGTGGTGTAGATATACCTCATATCGGGTGGTGGCTTTGCCGGAATTCGACATAGAGGTATGATGGGCGGTGGCCTTGCCGGAGCTCATCTATCTATTCTCTACATATATTTTAGAGGGGACAGTTTTGTTGTTGCTCATAGCAGGGTCTGTACTTGGATATTGTAGTTCTTTCATTTTATACTATATATGTGTGCTCTCCTCTTAAGAGAGGACCACGCATTTTTTCTTTCAAAAAAAAGTATAGATAGATTGTTAAAATTAAATATTCATGGTAGTAATTAGAACATAACAAATTTGTGTCAATAGTTAATACCGATGAAGCAGTAAAATTGCAAACTGTAATATTAGATGATTTGGGATTAAATCTTCTTGACACCAATTATCAATTTGCAGAAAATTAAAGTAAAATAAAGGCACAAGCTTATTAGGAGAATAGTAATTTTTATTAAAAGCGTTGTAAGCTGTCAGGAGTATATTTAGATTTATCTATTGCAAAATTATTGGAATTATTTATTCATATTATATGGCTTTCTAAATCTTGAACTAAAAATGTAAATCTTTAGTCAAAACAGAGATTTAATTTACTTCAAAACCATGATCGATTAATAACAGTATTCTGGAAAAACGAGAAAAAAGCGAACTGTCCGGAGACCATTTAAATTTATTGCAAAATTAAAGGACTTATTTGCAGATAATGTGTTTTTTTAGATCTTAAACTAAAAATATGTAAAAGACTTATCAAGACAAAAATATAACTTGCTTCAAGATAACAAGGAAAATCACAATGATCAGTTTAATAATAGTCGTTTGGCAATTGATAACATGGAAATTTCAGACCTACTAGAATTTCCCAAAAAATCAGCAGTGTAGAAATAAAATAAAAACCCTCAAATTGATAACTTGCCTGTTTCCAAATCAAAATTGCATAAAGTGAAATGTGTGCATCAAAAGTTGGAATTTTCACTAAACTAACATGGGATATTGACATAGTAATTAATCCCTAAGATACCATATTATTTAGTATCTCTCCAATTTGATGTTATTACCTGATTTCTTTGACAAGTGATATAAGCATTGATACCTTGATAACATCATTAAATATGCAAATTCAAAAACTGTAGAAGCCATGACATTTAGCATGCAATTTTAGTTGAATGATGACTTCAGAAATGATATGGGTGTCGCATATTTTAGAAGTTCCATTATATCTATTATCTCCATTTTTTCCTCCCTCCCTACAAAAATTCTACAAGATTATACTTTTTTTTTGAGAAAATAATAGTACAAGGTTGTATATTTAACAGGAACTTAATACTTAACGAGGTAATGTGAATGTTATCGATGATGTTTCCTATGTTTTTAACAGTATTTGAGTTGTTTTTAACAGTATTTGAGTTGTTTCATTCATGCATGACACATGCTGCATCTTCCTATGTTTGCATTTTTTTCCTATGCTCATATCTTCCAGTTTGCAGCAGGTTGCATCTCCAGCTCAGTTCACTTTGTTTGCAAGAGGAATGCTCAATTCACTTTGTTTGCATCAGGTACGCGGTTCGAGCAATAGCACAATTATTTTTGCTGTCTTTAAGGCATACTGTAATACTGCAGTTTGCAAAATAGTAGCAGTATTGCATCAGTAACCATCCAAAAAGAGTAGCAGTATAAATCCAACCGTAGTATTACAGATATGCGATCTATAATACTGCAGTATAGCATACTGCAGTATCGCATCTGTAATACTGCAGTATAGTTGCAGTATCGCAACTGTAATACTACATTATCGCATACTGCAGTATCGCATACCGCAACATTGCATCTATAATACTGCAGTAACATACTGCAATATCGCAGATGCGATACTGCAGTATCGCATCTGTAACACTGCAGTATCGTATCTGTAATACTGCAGTATTACAGATCGCATATCTGTAATACTGCGGTTGGATTTATACTGTATTTTGTTCTCAATTCACTTTTGTTTTCTTTGTAATACTGCAGTTTATTGAAAGTTTGTTTTTAAAATTTTGCAGATAGATATATATTATTGCGTAGCAGATATTTGACGAGGCGATTGGTTTGTTTTTGTAAATCGGGATTTAGCTAGTAAGACTGGATTATATATGTTGTATTTGGTTCTTTCTTGGAGTATGACTGAATTATATATGTTGTAAGTATTTGGTTCTTTCAGTTAAGACCAAATTATTGACACTATCTATGAAATATTGTTTTCTTACTAATATGTTGTTGCTATTAAATGTGAGGATTATTAATATTATCAATGAAATTTTTACATTTATTCCTGTATTGTTCAATCTGTATTGTTATAGAGCCTGACTATCATTAATTATTTGTTTTGATATATTGATAATATTGGTGATGTATACAGGGGAGCAGGTATTATCAAAGAGGTTTTTTTGCTTCGGTTGTGATTACAACCGAAGCAACAAGGAAGTCTATTATATGCTCCCTCCTCTTTTATACGTCGGTTGTTGTTGACCAAAGCAATAAATTATTTTTTGCTTCGGTTACCCATCCGAAGCTACAATCTTCCCTTTATTGCGCCTTCTTCAGTTGCTTCTATTGTTAAACTGAAGCAACAATGGGAAATAACCAAAGCAACAGAATAATATTTGCTTCGGTTGCTTGTCTGAAGCAACAACTGTTCGGTCTGTTACGTCTGCTGCAATTGCTTCGGTTGCAGAACTAAATCAACAAGGGGCAAATAATCGAAGCAACTGACCTATTTTGTAGTAGTGCATAGTGTGTGTCTATGTGCAATATATCAATCGCAATCTAAGGAAACACATTTAAATGCCGTAAAACGTATTCTAAGGTATGTAAAGCATACATCATATTTTGGATTGTTTTACCCTAAGGATGATTCATTCGATTTAGTTTCTTACTGTGACGCTGACTACGCATGATGTAAATCTGATCACGAAAGTACTAGTGGAACATACCACTTCTTAGTACATTCACTGGTCTCGTGGTTCGGTAAAAAGCAAAATACTGTACTTTGTCAACAACTGAAGCAAAATATATCTCTGCTACTTTGGCTTGTTCACAAGTAATATATCTGCAACAAAATTTAAATGATTTTGGATTAAAAATAAATAAATCTCCAATATACTAAGATAATACAAGTGTTATAAATATTTCAAAAAAATCCAACTCATCATTCAAGAACTAAACATATCGATATACGACATCATTTTCTAAGAGATAATGTAAGTAAAGAGAAAATTTTACTTGAATTTATAGAAACAGATAAACAAATAGCGGATATATTAACAAAACCATTAAACGAAGCAACATTTACTAAATTCAAAAGTGAATTAGGCATATGTTCAATAAGTGAGTTAGAGTAATTAAATATATTATAATATATAAAAATAACATATGAAATTATAAAAATAAAATTTAAAACTAAAGTATGTTGACATACATTTATTCATATGTCGACATATAACTGCTAGAATTTTAAATTTAATTCCCACCAAAATTTGTTGTATTAATTATTTAAACCTTCTACTTCGACTTTTCTTCTTCATTTTCATTTCTCTTCTCTGTAAAAATTCAAAACTAAAATAAAACAATGGCTTCCACTAATTTAAACATCCAAATCAACTACGATTCGTCCGTTGGACCATCCAAGGGTCCATTTCAACGATCTACGCTTTCTCGTGTCATCAAAATCAAAGAAAAGATGGAGTATGCTCTACAAATTATGTTTGAAATACAAGTACTCCAGAATAGAATGGTTCAAGAGCAAAATAGGCAAGGGAAAGTAATAAGAAGCCTCCTAAAATTTGTAATGGATAATGAGGCTAATTTGATTATCATCGATGATGATAATCAAAATATGGATGAGGTGAAAAAGCCAGAGGAAGAATGGGAGGAAGAACCAAAAGAAGAAGAAGAAATGATGGAAGAAGAACCTCAAGAGACTTAGCCAACGATTACAGAAGAAGACGATAAGGTTGTATGTGCAGGAGAAGTCTTATTCGACCAAAATGGGAATGTGACTGAAAGGAGTAGGGAATTTTGTCTCCATTATCCAAATTGTCCAATTCACAAATCTCCCATTGTCAAAACTAATTAGTGTTTAAGGTTTTCTTTGGTTTTCGTTTCTTTACGTTATTACAATAAATCATGCTTGTATAAATTCATGTATCTGTACAAACTCAAGTTTAATGCAATAATTATTTATGTTGATAAGATATGTGTTATAATTAGTTATAACTTTATAAACATAAATTAATATGGATATATGATTAAGGGGGAGTATAAACTATCAAACGAATAATTTACTTAGGTGAGTATTCTACTTTGAATTAGTTACAAATTAAGGGAGAATATCATAATAGGATTAGTTACTTAATTTATATTGAGTTGTTTAGAGTTTCTTTTTGATAATGCCAAAGGGGGAGACAATATAAAATATAGACTTATTTTATAGGATTCATATAGACAGGGGGAGTATTTGAAGGATCATCATCAACATGTATATACAGGTATGATATTTTATAAACTAAGGTTGTCATCATCAAAAAGGTGGATATTGTTGGAGAATGGAGTTTTGATGACAACAACCTTATTTCAATATCAATCGATTATAAAATATATACTAACATTTTTGTCTAATATATATATATATATATATATATATATATATATGTATATATATATGCACATATGAAGGATTCATATACAGGAAATATTACTGAAGACTGTATAGTTTAAAGATATTAGAGATTCAGAATTCAAAGATATTTCAAGACTCATGAGTATTCAAGATTTCAAGAATTCAAGACTAATATAGTTATAGAGTCTAGATTATGTAAGACTCTAAATAGCACTCCAGGTTCAAATTCAAATTTTGTTTTTAAATTTCAAATTATATCTTCAATCCTCTCTGTTTCATTTTCTATCTTTTTTATTTTTCTTTCTTACTTTACTTTTGTTTTCAAACTCAAGTTTTATATATTTATACCAAATATTAATGTAGATTTAAACTTTATAATTTTATAAATATGTTTATATAGTTTATATTTATGTTTTCATATGATTTCCTACTTTATAATATTAATTAATAACACTATATTTAATTCAAGAATTTTCAGAATTATATTTATATCAAAACACTTGAAAAATGCTCAAAACTTAATTTTGTACTAACTATATGTCGACATATAACTGTCATTTTTTCAAATTTGAAAGGAATTATATTTTCGCTATTTGTGACGGTTATGGAGCATTGCAACCTTTCTCACACTATAAAAAGGGCTTAATTTCGAATTTTTAATCACTCCTTCTTCTCCACTTTCACTCTCTTTCATTACACCATTATTTCTTATCATTTTTATGATTCCTACGCCTATACTCTGCCGAATTCAATTCTGTTTTCATTAATCTTCTTCTCTCTACACTCACTACTCATTACTCTCTGAATCAAGTGCTAATGAAAAGTTATAGGGCTATTGTAATTGGTTGGCAAATATTTGGGAATCGGTGTTTTCCTTGTAGCCTTGAAATCAAGGAACGGAATCAGTGTTTTCCTTGTTGCCATGAAATCAAGGAATGGGAGCGGTGTTAACCTTGTAGCCGTGAAATCAAGAGGTGTAATTGGATATTGATATAGTAATAAAACTTTGCGCAATCCAGCGTTGTGCGGGACTGGACATAGAAGCAATCCGAACCAGTATAAAATCCAGTGTGTTTTTTCCTTTTTCTAAAGTTTTATTTCTGTTTAATTTGTGTCTGTGTTTGATTCTGTATCTGTGATTGTTTCTGTGGTGTTTGATTCATATAGTTTATCACATAAGTTTAAGATTTTGTTTAAATTCTCAAAAACATTATTCACCCCCTTCTAGTATTTGTTTTGCCTTAACGATCCTTTCCGCAATCCTTAACAAAGCGAAATAACGTCAAAATTTTGTGAACCGTTTAAAGTGGTATGATTTACAAAATATAACTAGTTTATAGTGTTTGTAACTTATCCAGGTACAAATTCGAAAAATGATGTACCAGATGAACAGAGATGTTCATTTTGTCGAAAAAATTAAAATCTATAACGATCACATACAACACTTGTTAGACGGGGTCAAATAATTTCTAAGTGCTTAATTATTTGTTTATACTGAATTTAGATATATAATTTATTTAAATATTTGTTTATATTTTACCGTTTTATTACATATGTATTGAACTATATATTTTTACAATTTACTGAATTATAACTACGACGATACGATGATTCCTATCAAAATCATTTATACACCAAATCAGTTCGCGTGTTCGCACCATAAGCACAAAACTCGTGTTTGAACAAATTATCCAAAACTAAGATCACTCCTAACATAATATAAACTTCATGTTTGCATAAATTATACTATTTGCAAACTCTATCACACATATACGTTTAATACTAAGCAAATCAACATGAACTAATGCAATCTACTAAATTAGAAAAAGATTCAACTGATAATAATTTGATCATTATGGTGTTTGATCATTATGGCGATAATATTAGCAATTAGGGGGTAACATGATGTAATATACATACACTAACAAGTAGGAATCAATCATAATTTGAATTAAACCTTAAATTAAAAAAAAACTAAAAAACAAGTTTAGGAAAATTACCATTTTAAGTAGCTAGGTTGGTGGAGAGGGGCTGTAGCATCTTGTAGATGGCGTCGGAGGAGGTTGGGGTGATGGCAGCGAAGTTGGGGGTGGAGGAATGACTAATTTAAGGAAAAAACATTGGAAATGGAAGAATAAAGCTTCAGGTCGTGGATTCTGGAAAATATGCAGGAAATTTCCAATGGCTTTCAACGACAACAAACGACAATTATTCTATCGGTTTCCAACGGCTCCAAACAGCTTGCTTAAAATTCAACGAGCCATTGGATGAGCCGTTGACGATTGTTGGAAACTGGACGTTGGAATACACTGTAGTTCTTATAGCGATTGGCTTATTAAATAGGTTCTAAAATATTATATACTTAAGTAAATTTTATATTCCTCTAAACCCGTAATGCAATTGTTTACAAACATAGGTTTATAAGAGTACAGTAAAACTTTACATGTATATAAATTAGATCTTTATAGAATATTTATGGGGAGCTTCCTTTACCGCCATACACTACTCCATTAGCTAAAACATGAGCAAAAATAAGTTCATTTTGGAAAGTGATAATGTATATCCTAGCATATGCTCATTTATTACTAAGCTAAACCAAAATCTAATCTGAGAATAAACATACGAATGTATATTAGTACTTATTCATAACAAACATTTCTCACAAGATTGCCAAAATCTGATTTATTTGATACTACATCGAATAGTGAACCTAAACTAAGTGTAGCTGCTCACTTGTTCATATAAAGGGTTCCTATTATTAAACTGAGAATTTTCTGATTTACAAATGAAATCTGTTACCATGTCTCAAATGTTATACAAGTATATTATTTTCAAGACTGAAAGAGGAACATACACTACAACAAAAAGGCACTTTCACAATAGTCGAAATGTGTCATAAAAACACATTAACATTTTTTCTTACATTGTGGTGTCCATAGTTGCATAAAATTTATATTTTTGCATCACTTGTTGAATGTTGTATAGACCGTTGTACGTTATATATTTACGACACTTATGTACAATGGCAAATTTTCCATATATCAATTAGAAGATATTACGCAATGATCTTTGGATGTTGTAAGATGCGATTTTTACAATGTATTACAAACGTAAATGAATTTTCTCTACGTCAATATAATTTTCACAATATTTTGATAATATTTTTGAAAATCATAATATAATATTTCTATTTTATTTCAATTATGCCTAACAAATGTTGTAGATATAATTTTCATAACCTTTTCAAATTTTTGATCAAAATAATATTTATGATGTTGCATAAAGTAATCCACAAAACAAAAAGATATTTTTTACATAACATTTCATAGCAAGTAAATCTGAACCAATCTACGAAATTCTATACTCCTATATACACAATACGCATACATAGAAAATAAAACTTATACTTGAAGTAGAAAATGTAATCATGCAATCCAAATCAATAGCTAAAACTAAACGTAATAATAGGTACATGGCTAGCTGTTCTTTTTTCCAAAGATCTCTCCAATCTTACTGTAAATGGAAGAGTGATGGTTAACCTTTCCTTGTAGTTTCTCCTTTCAGCTTTGCTGGAATCTCCAAGTCACATTCAGTTGGCTGGGTCTTGATAAATAATTTTTAAGCCTCGACATTTGAAGCCATGGTGGGTATAAATGCACTTTATATGTATAACTTCCCAATAAACTCATGTATATGTATAAAACATATTACACTGTAAATGTTGCTATTTTATCTGAGCCAGCAGTATGAACTTCTAGAGATTCAAATTTCTGAAGTGTGTTTCTCTGCTACCATCCATGTAAAATACTTGATCAAACTAATAATATTGTATTTTCGAGGATTCCTTTCATATAATATCAAAAAAAAAATCTAAAGATATGCAACTTGTCTAATCTATATAATCCTTGATTATTATGATAACTAAGTAAGCTTTACTATTGCAAAGCACCATTTATTTATCAAGAAACCCGTGGTCCAAGAGCTAAAACTAGAGTAAGCCAGTTATATAGTTAGACTTAAATTCATTTGCGGAAAACTATAACTTTAAATGTACTTAATTTTTTTCTAAATTATCCATTTAAACTGACCACTCTTCCCTAGTCATTATATGTTAGCACTGACTAGGCCTCTATTGCCTATAATTCTAGATTGCAAAAAATGAACATACTTTACTACTTTAGTACGCGTTACGTTTAATTGAGCCTCTAGTTCTACATAGGACCAAAAAATCCAAATGGTACTTTCGCTCAACCTGAGTATAATGTACTGAAGAAGCTTATATTTAAAATATGTAACCAACAACTAAGGAAGAAAAATAAAATGTTGCATCGCAGAAAACAAATTTGAATAGCCACACTTGTTGAGCTCAGTGATAATCCTAGTGGAGCACATTTGGTTCTGACATCATTTACATAATGTAGATTGCATGGCTAAAATAAATAAGGGAAATAATGATGATCTAAAATTTAATGTATCATACACATAACACATATGTCATACACAGGGTTCAACAAAAATCTTGGTGGAGCGCATTTCAATCAAAATATTAATTTATATATATATATACACACACACACAGTCTAATATACTAAATCAATGAAGAACCACTGGAAGTTTTGTTGTGCGTTGGATTATACCGGAAAAGTAATACAAAAGATATTGAGTATAGGCTAGGATTGTGACACGGGTGGCTCGGTCAACTTTCTCAGTATATCTACATTCAAGAAATGTGGTATGGACTTTTAGTATATTTTTACATGGATATTAGATATAGGATAGAATGGGACAAGACATTAATTGAATACAAGCAACATGAGGTTTATGAACTCAGGAAAAAATAAGTGAGTAGCTCATTAAAAGTACACTATTGTCATGTCATTATGAGTTTTGACATCTACATAATATATATTAGCATGGAGTGTGTGGGATGGAAAAGAGTAAGCCATGCGAACACTCGCAGGTTCCACAACTAATAAAGTATGTTCGAGTTAATAATCACAAATGTAAAGAACGTATGAAACGATCTGAAATCCCCCGATATCCGAAGGGAAGGCAAAGGCCGGATTGAGTTGAGAACACGACAAATCAGTATGCAAATGTAAGAACATTCCATTGCTACTACTACAATTACATCAGAGTACAAGAATAACAGAGTATGAATAAATATTACCCATTGTTAAATATCAGAGATTTAAATTACTAAGCAGCGGAAAATAATACATAACACAACTGAAAGAAATACACGGATACAGAGCTTTCCGAATATAATGCCAGCTTTAAATCCAGGATCCTGTATAAAGAAAAATCTGCAAAACTAGAACTACTGGCTGCCCATGTGGAAAATTGGGGCACCAGAGTTTAGGTTAAAACAATAAACTCTAGGTAAGTCATGTGACTGGTGTGAGAACTAAAGTAGTTATATAAAACTTTACTTTAAAATTATGTAAATCAAGGGACCACACCGTATAACACGGAACGGGTTTACCCCCAAGAATACCAGTGCATAAAACAAAAAGCGCAATGCTAATTATAGAAAATGAAGCTATTATAAGACTCAGGTCCCATCACACAATGCAACGCAAGCCGAAGGATAGAGTTTTCCCTTATAATAGCTAAAGAATGCTTGGTACGTTTAAAACAAATCATTTGATACTATTATAGAGAAAACTAAAACGACCCAAAACTCGCCCATACGGGAAAGCCCGTATTGAGTTAAGAACATGACAAATCCGAACACAAACAGAAGAACATTTCATTGCTTATTACAACAACCACATCAGAGTACACGAATATAACATAGTATGAATAAATAATATACATTTGATAAATATCAGAGGTTCAAATTACAAAGCAGCGGGAAAATAATACATAACACAACTGGAAGAAATACACAGATACAGAGCTTTCCGAATATAGATCCAGCTGTAAACCAGGATCTTGAGAAAATAATATCTACAAAACCAAAACTACAAGCTGCCCGTGTGGAAAATAGGGGCACCCAGAGTTTAGGTTAAAACAATAAACTCCAGGTCAGTCATGTGACTGGTGCGAGAACTAAAACAGTTATTTAAAACCTTACTTTAAAAATAAAGTAAATCAAGGGACCACGCCGTATAACATGAATGGGTTTTCTCCAAAGAATACCAGTGCATAAAACAAACAACGTAATGCTTTTTGGGAAAATGAAGCTATTATAAGACTCAGGTCCCATCACACAATGCAACGCAAGCCGGGGGATAGAGTTTTACCTTATAACAGCCAAACATGCTTGGTACGTTTAAAACAAATCATTTTGATAGTACTATAAGTGTAAAGTGTATAAAACAACTTCAAATATAAATGTATCAATCATAGACGGCATAATATCCCATGCTACTATGTCGCCATACTAGTTCTGCAATTTAAAACCGAAATGTCACGTATTGGAAATTGGATTCCATCTATGAACCAAGGAAAGAGATCATCCTTGCCGAATTTGAGACAATCTAGCCTACCATGTCTCCAGACCCAGACTCAGGTGAGCCCTTAGGAGCAGTAAGGCTGGTCCTTTCTTACGTTTGAGGATTAGTAATTCATGAACAATACGTTTCCCCGCCCTATGGAGCGTAAGTCTGGTCAGTTGTCGACCATATCCATCCATCGGCCCCGTAGTGACCGATATATCCGAGGTACCTCGCTTTCCAACATCCACATAAGTAGAAATGTCTGGGTTTCATACCATGACACCACTCCTAGCTAGAAAGAAATACATGTCCTACCTGCCATCCTTCTCCCGTTTCTGGTTCATACCGGGGAGTGAAGCTTGCGAATTAACGCTACACAAAGCTATGCTATTTAAAGCCATCCTTTGATCATCAACCACAAGCGCCTGCTTTTGAACAAAAGCCTTGATCATTTGCATCTCAGCATGCAACACTGACAATTCATGTCATGCGACTGATGTCTATCGATATATAACCTCTAAGTCGTACGTCTCAGAGAAGGGTGTTAAGCAAGAGAACAAATTCTCCACCACCAAATTGATATACATTTAATAGCAACTAATTGGTTATATGATGAACTACAATGTCAAACACATAATACATTTTGAAATCATCCCGATAACATCAGGTTTATTCTTCGAAATTCTTTCTACTTTATAGAACATTTTTATAAAACATTCCCTATCCAAAATCGGGAATACATTTCTTTTCACTTAAGAAAAATATCATTTCGAAATCATTCATTAAATTTGAAATGAACTCAACAACATCGCTAAACATCTCATAGTCAAATTGTGAAGGGTTTCACAAGATGTTAGCATACAAATATTTCTACCCAACCCAATGCCAAATATAAAAGCATATTTTGCTCATAAACTGGTCGAGCACAGTACAAACAATCAATCAATCCCAATCAATATCAACAACCAAGTAAATTTGGTTTATACCACACATTATGTATCGATAAATTTAATTACCATTCATTCCTTCACATCTAATTAAAGATTTATTAAAACTCTTCTTCGTTTTTAATCCCTAAAATCATTACTTAATGATTGTTCAACTTTCTGGAAATTAATCATGTCGTTACTCAGGTTAAAGAACAAATGTTATTTAAAATAAAATGCATGATAAACCCAAAATTATCTTCCAATCAAATGGAACTTTCATGGAAATCATAACATTATATAATCGATATAAATTTCCGTATCAAATCAATACTATAAATGGAATAGCGGCAAGGCTTTCTAAATTCCATAAATAATAACAGTCTTCATTTATAGAAGCTCATCTCGATTATTACCAAATTGAATTCCATTCAATTTCAATTTAATATTTTAAATTTGAAAAATTTACTTTGAAAATTCCATTAATCTTATTTAAAAGATTATAAGTTCCAAATCATATCTTCACTGTTACTCGGGTTTAAGAACTGATGTCATTTAAAACATTGTTCACAATAAACAAAAAACCCAATTTCAATCCAGTTCCAATTAAATATTAATTAATTGGTAAACTTCTCTAAATCTTAATTAAAAGATTTATTCTATTCTCAATCGGGTTTAAGAACAGTGTTAATAAAGACACCATTCACGACAAACCCAAAATCCACTTTGATATTAAACACAAGGCTCTGAATAGAAAATAATATTGTTATATTCAATATCAAATCCTGAAACTAATGGATATCGTAATGGGAATAACGATATCTATATCTTCCAAATTCCTCAATAGTATCTGTATAATCATGGAATCCAACATCGAAATATTCCGAAGATTATTTCCATTCAAATCCATTCCAACTTATTATTCTAGTTATTAACTCATTTAGATAAAAATGTAATTTATCTTCTCAAATGCGGAATTTTTCAACCAAAATTTTTCCAAATCATTTATTAGGATTTTACACAATTTTTCCATATTTTTAATAATTTTATCAAGGTCCCTACAGCCAGTTTCCAATAACAGCCACCGAACTACATCCATAGCGACCTTTTCTGAAATTGATTTGGATATATCTCAAGATCTAACCATTCAAATTTAAATCTCTTATATTCATTGGAAAGATCTTTTAGATACGAGCCCAACGGTTCCAGTTTTAGGAGAATTCGATGATCGGATCTCCCGTTACATTAATTTGAAGTTAATGGTCGAAATTCGCAAACGGTCGTTGCGCGACGCGTTCTATTCAAGCCATTATATATATATATATATATATATTGTCGATTTCTATTTAAAACGTATTTTATAAATTTGTTTTAAAAACGATTCCAACTTCCTTTTCAATTTTAAATCAAAATCAAATATTCCATTACATGACAATTTTATACAGTGCATATATATATTAAAAATTATATTTTTAACAATCCAATAATTATTCCATTACATGACAATTTTCTATATCTTATATATAAGGTCCAAAAAAAGCAAACAAATAATTATTTCAATACATGACCATTTTATATATCGCATATACATGTTAAAAATTATATTTTTAACAATCCAATAATTATTCCACTACATGAACATTTTTCCAAATCACACAATCAATTTTATCGCATTTCAATTCTATACAATGCATATATACTTTATACAACGCATATATATTTTATTCAACACATATATACTTTTCATACAACGCATATATATTTTTCATACACGCATATATATTTATCATAACGCTTATATATTTTATTTACTCCATTTCACATCACAATCACAACACAATACAGTGAATTTAGTCACCCATGGTTTTCAAACAATAGTGAATGTAAGCTACCAGGCACCGTACAACATTTGTGATAATTAAAAACTGATAAAATCAATATTGGCAGTTCATATATGTAGTTATAAAATAAATAACTGTACAAATATTTTAGTGAGACTAAGTCTTAAACGATCCAAATTCTCCCTTTTCGGAAAGCCCGGATTGAGCTGAGAACACGACAAATCATAATGCAAATAGAAGGACATTTAGTTGCTTATTACAACAATTTCATCAGAGTACAAGGATTTAACAGAGTATGAATAAATAATATACATCAGAAAAATATCATAGATTTAAATTACATTTAAATACATAGTAGCGGAAAAATAATACATAACACAACTGAAAGAAATACACGGATACAGAGCTTTCCGAATATAGTTCCAATTGTAAATCCAGGATCCTATATAAAGAAATATCTGCAAAACCAAAACTACTAGTTGCCCGTTTACATGACCCAAACTCGCGCTTACGGGAAAGCCCTGATTAAGTTGAGAACACGACAATCAGAACACGACAATCAGAACACAAACAATAGAATATTTCATTGCTTATTACAACAATTACATCAGAGAACAAGAATATAACAGAGTATGAATAAATAATATACATTTGATAAATATCAGAGATTTAAATTATACTGCAGTGGTAAAATAATACATAAAACAACTGAAAGAAATATACAGATATTGAGCTTTCCGAATATAGCTTCAGCTGTAAATACAGGATGCTGGGAAAATAAATCTGCAAAACTAAAACTACTAGCTGCCCATATGGAAAATAGGGGCACCCAGAGTTTAGGTTAAAAAAATAAACTCCAGGTCAGTCATGTGACTGGTGTAATAACTAAATACAATTATTAACTTGGTTTTAAAGTAAGGTAAATCAAGGGACCACGCAGTATAACAAGGAACGGGTTTTAACCCCATGAATACCAGTGCATAAACAAACAACACAATGCTAAAGAAGACAAATGAAGCTACTATAAGACTCATGTCCCATCACACAATGCAACGCAAGCTGGAGGATAGAGTTTTACCTTATAATAGCCAAATAATGCTTGATACGCGAAATTTCATCTTTTATTATTATTATAAGTGAAGAAATCAACTTCAAATATAAATGTATCAATCATAGACGGCATAGTATCCCATGCTACTATGTCGCCATACTAGTTCTACAATTAAAACCGAAATGCCACGCATTGGAAATTGGATTCCATCTATGAACCAAGGCAAGGGATCGTCCTTACCGAATTCGAGACTCTCTAGGCCGAGCCTCGGGATCAGAACACATCGATCCTTGGATCTTCAGGGACGGTCCACACAAAGTGGATTAATAATCCCTGAACAATATGTTTCCCTGCCCTATGGGGCGTAGGTTTGGTTAGCATGTCGATCATATCCATCCATCGGCCCCGTAGTGACCTATGTATCCAAGGTACCTCGCTTTCCATCATTCACATATGCAAAAATGTCTGGGCTCCATACCATGACACCACTCGTAGCTAGAAGGAAACACATCTTCTCCCTGCAGTCCTCTCCCGTTTCTGGTTCATACTAGGGTGTGAGGCTCGCGAATTAACGCTATACACAAAGCTATGCTATTTAAAGCCGTGCTTTGATTATCAACCACAAGACTCTACTTTTCAGCAGAAGCCTTGATCATTTGCATCTCAGCATGCCACACAGGCAATTCACGTTATGCGACCAATGTCTATCGATATATAACCTCTGAGCTCGTACGCCTTAGAGAAGGGTGTTAAGTAAGAGAATAAATTCTCCGCCACCAAACAGATATATATTTAATAGAGATCAATCAACACAGAATAAAATCCAATGTCAGACACATATCCATTTACAGGTTCGTTCTAGGTCTGAACGAAACCAGAGACACCTTATTCCTCATTCATATGTCCAATACAGGAGAGAGGTCCTCGCATATCCAGTCGATCTCCAAGTACATTTGGACGGTCACCACTTATTACCTTGTCTTGGGTGTACAGCTCAATCAAGACATCAGTAATCATCCAAACGATGTAAAGGCCTCCGGTCTTCAACCACCGTCTTCATCGTCGACTTATCGCCGTATCAGTTATTCAGAATGGGTATAAACCCTGCCTTTCCGAATAACCCGCATATATTATAATCAAGTGGTATAAACACACAACATACGCCTCATTCCAATCCAGAATATTCTTTTATTCAAATACTCTTTTTACAATTTACACCAAATTAAGGTTTTCCAAACTAGTCGGGATTTACGAATCTTACTGAAGTAATCATTTATTTTATTATCCCAATCTCAACCTATTCCTCCCATGGAGCAAAACTGGTGATACTCCATATCTAACACCATTGTGTTATCGGTAAAGTTAATTACCGTTTCCCGTTCAAATCTAATTAAAGATTTTACTATCGCTTGGAGAAAAACTGGTACTACTCCATTCTCGATCATTTCCCAAATTTGATAATTTAAATTATCACATTCCAATCTAATTAAAAATTCATTAATACTCCACTTAGTTTTAATATTTCCAGTAATCATTATTAATGATCATATAACTTTGGGAAACCAAACATGCCACATTGACAATCTACATCGTACCATTGATCTTTGCCGATATATAGCCTATGAGCTCGTACATCTCAAAGAAGGTTGTTAAGCAAGTGATTAAATTCTCCACCACTAAACAGATATATATATATTTAGCAGAGATCAACAAATACAGTTCGAAATACAATGTTGGACATGTAATCCTGTCTTTAACTGGGTTAAAGAACTATTGTCATTTACAACACAGTTCACGATAAACCCAAAATCACATTCCATTAATTATGGAATCTTCACGGAAAACAGATCAATATATAATCGATATCAATTTCCGTATCCGACTAATAATATAAATGGAATAACGACAAAGCCTTTTAAATTCCATATATATTAACAGTCTTCCTCCACATAAGCTCACTTCGATTATTACCAAATCGAATTCCATTCAATTCCAATTTAATATATTAAATTGGAAAACTTTACTTTGGAAATTTTCCATTAAGTCTTAAAAAAAAGATTTATAAATTCCAAATCACATTTCACGGTTAATCAGGTTAAAGAACAAATGTCGTTTAAAACATCGTTCACTATAAACCCAAAAATCCAATTCTTTTATTCAATTCCAATGAAATATTAATTAATTGGAAAACTTCACTAAATCTTAATTAAAAGATTTATTCTTATCTCAACTGGGTTTAAGAACAGTGTTATTGAAGATACCATTCATGACAAACCCAAAATCACATTCTATTATTCAATTCCAATTTAAAATTAATTAATTGGAAAACTTCACTAAATCTTAATTAAAAGATACATTCTTATCTCAACTGGGTTTAAGAACAGTGTTAATGAAGACACCATTCACAACAAACCCAAAATCACATTCTTTTATTCAATTCCAATTTAATATAAATTAATTGGAAAACTTCACTAAATCTTAATTAAAAGATTTATTCTTATCTCAACTGGGTTTAAGAATACTGTTAATGAAGACACCATTCACGAAAAACCCAAAATCCAATTTAATATTAAATATAAGGCTCTAAATAGAAATTATATTGGCGTATATTCAATATCAAATTCTGAAAACAACATAAATCATATGGGAAATAACGATATATATCTATCTTCCAAATTCCTCCACAATATCTGTATAGTCACAGAATCAAATATCGAAATATTCCGGAGATGATTTCTTTCAAATTCATTTCAATTTATATATTGGAAATTTCTGGTTTTATTAAAAACCTTTATAAATCCAATTTATTTTTGGATTTCTAATCTAATTAATAACTAGTTCATTTTGATGAAAATATATTTTTATCTTTTCGGACTTGGAATTTTTCATACAAATTCTTTCCAAATCATTTATTGTGATTTTACACAAATTATTAATATTTTTAACAATTTTACTAAGACCCTTTCAGTTGATTTCCATAAACGGTCATCGAACTGCACTTACAATGACCTTTTCCAAATTTGATTTGGACATAATTCCAAATCCAACTGTTCAAATTTAAATCTCTTATATTCATTGGAAATCTCTTTTTGATACGAACCTTATGGTTCTGGTTTTAGGAGAATCTGACGGTCGGATCTCTCGTAATGTCAACTCGAAGCCAATGGTCGAAATTCGTGAATAGTCGCGGCGCGGCGTATTCAGGCCATTATATATATATTATATATATTTCGTCGATTCCATTTAAAACGTATTTTATAAATTCATTTATAAATTCTTTTAAAACAATTCTAGCCTCATTTTCAACTTTAAATCAAAATTGAATATTTCTTATCATTAATATACAAATGATAATATTTTCAAAATATCAGATTTTGAAATCTTTTCCCTTTCGATATTCATTATAAAAATGAATAAAATCGATATAAATATCGTTCGCATTAAAATGGCGCAAATCTATTCAACACGGCTTCATATATTTCAATATTTTCGTGTCCATCCAAAATTGGACATCAAAATCAGATTTTAATCCTTTACTGAACATTATTTTAAAATATTCCTTATTTTAAAATATTCGTTACTTTAAAATATTCGTTATTTTAAAATATTCGTTCTTTCCGAATTGGAATCAGACACAGTCAATTACCGTATAATATTATTTATATGGGTTTCATACAACACATGTACATAATAATAATAATACACAAGCAACCATCATCCAGAGTGCATTACACAACTGCATAAGCATTAAATATAAATAATTAACACTTACAACAGTCTGTCAACCAATCGATTGACATACAACTAAACAGTTGGGATTAGTGTACATCAAATATCATCCCAATATCCCAATACCCGTGTGGGGTTTCAATCAACAAACACTGAATATTATTTGTGCATTTGGGGGATGTGTAAAATTTAACGTCCCAATCCATATCAGTTAAATGGGTGTACATAAACAAGTCATCCGATTTGTAAATGAATATTTATTTTCATTTTAGGAGAATTTTTATGCCTTTTATATATACGTTAAAAATTATATTTTTAACGATAAAATATTTTATTCAACACATGAACATTTTATACAGTTCATTTATACAATAAAAATGATATTTTTGTTGTTCTAACACTTTATTCAACACATACAATCATCAACCACAATACAATCCATTCAATCCAAACAAATAATCATGTTTGTATAATAAATGGTGTTAGGTGCTACTAAGCATCGTCTGCATCCTAGTATATATTTAACTGTAAAATAAATAGAGTGAGAAGGTGTTCTCACAGTAGGTTTCCACTCCATCAGTTTTATTTCTAAACAGTTTGGATTTGTATTTTCCCGAAATTCTAACATGCTCCAAATTGGACCGGTCAGTCTTGTTGTGAAGCTCTCATCCCCACGATCGCAATGGATCCAGTTTCGTTCAATTCTGCCCTCGTATGGCAATGTTATGATAGCAAATGCGTTAATTACGTTTCGAAATAATTAAAATAGATTTAATTTAATTAAATTCCTAATTAAGCTCATACCCCTCGTTTAAGCCAGAAAACCCGCCGTTCCCAGGAAGGATCGCCATTGCTCGTCACCTCCGACTGCCTGGAGTCGATCAGGATGGCCCACGACGTCGGCCTCCCTGTCACGCACCTCTTCCATCAACAGCTCGAGATTCGAGCCACCCTCCTCATCGGAAAACGCGGCTGAACGCAAGCCCTTTGAGGTGCGATTTCTTCCAGAATACATCACGAAATCGGATCACGTTAGTGCGGATAAGAAGATCTTGAACCACTCTTTGATTTTCACTTTATGAGCCTCAATTAATTCTTCTTAGATTTTGACAAATTCGAGCTCAAATTTCTAAGCATTTCGAGCCCTCTAATTCGAACTATCGACGGTTGTGTATTAGGGAGACTAGGGTTAGCACTTAGGGTTTTTATATAAATATTTTATTATATTTTAATTCGAAAAATTAGGTTTTTGTGTCCGAACTCCAAATTGAACCCAATGACTGTCGCTCCCAGCCAAATACCCTCATTCCGGACACAATGGGATTTGTAAGCCAATTCTATCGTTTTGATCAGTTTTTTTGTCAAAATTAAAATGGAAATCAACGTATACTGATTTCAAACGTACATTTTTAATTCACCGAGGCCACATACTGACATCAAAAATTCTAAAAAAATAAATCTAGCTATGTTTTGACGATACGGTCCTAACAAAACTAATATCGTCGAATTTGGAGACCGTTTGAAAAATGGCCATTTTCCAGTCGATTAAATTCAAACTAAAATTACCAAACACGTTTTATTTTTCCGCGCTCAGATATTAATTCCAAAAATTATGAAAATTGGAATCTAATGATAATTTGACCTTCCGGATCCAAAAAAAGTGGTTTCATCGAAAATGGAGGTCGTTTACAAAATGGCTATTTTTAAGGGCTATATATTATATTAAAATATAGAAATTCCATAGCGACTATTTTGAATTTTAAACCGGGCATAACTTTTAATTTTTGAAGTGAAATCTCAGTTTCTCACATTCATTAGAAAGATATTGCTAAACAGATTCAAATATTTCTTATTTCACTGAAATCCGATTTGTATTGAGTTCTATATGTTCAATTGAAATTTAAAATCGAATTTTCAAACTACCACGCCACTTCAGGCTCGCTTAATAATTGAAATGAATGTATACGTTCTAACTTCATTTTAAATAAATTTTTAGTCGTAATTATTTAAAATAAATCATTTTAAGTATTTAAAATCCATTAAAATAGCTAAAATAAAAATTTTAAATTGGTTCTGAAAATCCGAGTTGTTACAATTGTGTTAAAGACAACTTCAAATATAAATGTATCAATCATAGACGGCATGGGTACCATATATCATGTCGCTATACTAGTTCTATAATTAAAACTGAAATGTCATACTGGAAATTGGATTTCCATCTATGAACCAAGGCAAGGGATCGTCTTTCCGATTCGAAACTCTCTAGACCGAGCCTCAGGCTCAGCTGCAACTGCACCTAAAGCGATAGGGCCGGTCCACACTTACGTTAGTGGATTATAATTCTTGAACAATACGTTTCCCCACCCTATAGGTCGTAAATCTGGTCAATATGTCGACCATCATAGCCATCGGCCTCGTAGTGACCGATATATCTGAGGCGCCTCGCTTTCCATCATCCACATAAGTAAAATGTCTAGGCTCCATACCATGGCACAACTCCTAGCTAGAAAGAAACGCATGTCCTCCCTGAGGTCCCCTCCCGTTTCTGATTCTCACCGGGGTGTGAGGCTCGCGAATTAACGCTACACACAAAGCTATGCTATTTAAAGCCTTGATCACATGCCACTCAGCGTGCCACACTATCACTCCATACCGTACCACTGATTTTTGCCAATATATACCTCTAAGCTCATACGTCTTAGATAAGAGTGTTAAGCAAGAGAATAAATTATCCGCCACCAAACAGATATATATTTAGCAGAGATCAGCGAATATGATATAAAGGAATACAATGTCAGACATACTGTCCATGTGCAATTCCGTTCTGGGTCTGAATGAAACCGAAAGCACCTTATTCCCCGTCCATATGTCCAATAAATGAGAGAGGTCCTCGCATATCCGGTCGATCTCCAAGTACGTTTGGACGATCACCACTTATTACCTTGTCTTGGGATACCTCCCAATCAAGACATCAGTAAATATCCAAATGATGTGAAGATCTCAAGTCTTCAACCACCGTCTTCATCGTCGACTTATCGCCGTATCGATTATCCAGAATGGGATAAACCCGGGCTTTCCAAATAACTCGCATACTGTTCTTTAAAAAACACATCATACGCCTCATTCCAATCCTAAATATTCTTTTATTCAAATATTCTTTTCACAAATTAAGGTTTTCCAAACTATTCAGGACTAGCGAACCTTACCGAAGTAATCTTTTATTTTATTTCCCAATCACAACCTATTCATCCTACAGAGCAAAACTGGAAGCACTCATATCTAACACCACGGTGTTATCGGTAAAGTTAATTATTATTTTACGTTCAAATCAATTTAAAGATTTAACTATCGCCTGGAGTAAAATGATTAGTACTCCATTCTCGATCATTTCATGAATTCGGTAAATTTAATTGTCCAATTCATATTCTAATCTAGTTGAAGATTCATTAAAACTCTAATTCAGTTTTAATCTCAAAAATCATTACTTAATGATTATTCAATGTTAAGTAATTAATTTATCTTTAACTAGGTTAAAGAACTAATGTCATTCAAAACATAGTTCACAATAAACCCAAGATAATATACCATTAATTATGGAATCTTCACGGAAAACAGATCAATAAATATAATCGATATAAATTTCCGTATCCAACCAGTAATATAAATGGAATAACGACAAAGCCTTTTAAATTTCATATATAGTGACATTCTTCCTCCGAAGAAGCTCACTTCGATTATTATTAAATCGAATTCCATTCCATTCCAATTTGTTTTATTAAATTGGAAAAACTTTACTTCGGAAAATTCCCATTAAATCTTAGTAAAAAGATTTATAACTTCCAAATCACATTTCAATGTTAATCGGGTTAAAGAACGAATGTTGTTTAAAACACAGTTCAGAATAAACCCAAATTCACTTTCCATTTTATTCCAATTACAAAATATAACAGGAAACTCTAATAATCTTAATTAAAAGATTTATTCTATCCGCCATGGGGTTTAAGAACAGTGTTACTGAAGACATTATTCACGACAAACCCGAAATCCAATTCGATATTAAATATAAGGCCCCGAACAGAAATTATATTGGCTTATATTCAATATCAAATTCTAAAACCAACACATGTCGTATGGGGAATAACGATATATATCTATCTTCCAAATTCCTCCACAATATCCGTATAGTCACGGAATCCAATATTGAAATATCCCGAAGATGATTTCCGTTCAAATCCATTCCAATTTATACATTGGAAAATTCTAGTAAGATTAATATCATTCACAAATAAAATTTATTTATTTAAAACATTGGATTATCCTACTAGTTAATAACTAGTTCCTTTTGATAAAAACATATTTTTATCTTTCTCAAATCTGGAATTTTTCATCCAAATTCTTTCCAAATCATTTGTTATGATTTTACACAAATTATTAATATTTTTAATAATTTTATCAAAGTCCGTACAGTTGGTTTCCACTAACGACCGCCGAACTGCATCCATAGCGACCTTTTCCAAATTTGATTTGGACGTATCTCCTAATCCAATTGTTAGATTTTAAATTTATTATATTCATTGGAAAGCTCTTTTCGATTCGAACTAAACGATTCTATTTTTGAGACAATCCGATGGTCGGATCTCCAGTAATGTTCCTTCGAAGTTAATGGTTGAAATTCGCGAACGGTCGTAGCGCGGCGCGTTCTATTCAAGCCATTAATATAGATATAATATATAATATAATATATATATATATATATCATCGATTTCCATTTAAAATGTATTTTATAAATTCATTTATTTATTCATTTCAAAACAATTTCAACTTCATTTCAATTTTCAAATCAAAATGAATATTTCTTAATAAATTCATTTTAAATTCATTTTAAATTCATTTTAAAACGATTCCTACTTCATTTCAATTCTCAAATCAAAATTCAATATTTCTTATCATTATAATATTAAAATGATAATATTTTCAAAATATCTGATATTGATTATACACTGGATATTATTTAAAAATATTTGTTAATTCTGAATTGGAATCAGACTCAATCAATTACCATATAATTTCAGTTATATTGATTTCATACATCGCATGTATAAAACGATAATGATAAACAACCATCCAAAAATTCATACAACATCCAGAGTGCATTTTACCATTGTATAAGCATTAAAATGAATAAATAACGCTTATACAGCCTGTCAATCCATCGATTGACATACAGCTAAACAATTGGGATTAGTGTACGTCAAATATCATCCCAGTGCCCGTGTGCGGTTTTAATCAACAAATACAGATTTTATTTGTGTAGTTGGGCGATGTGTAGAATTTATTGTCCCAATCAATCTTAGTTAAATGGTTGTACATAAACAATACATCTGATTTGTAAATGAATATTTATTTCAACACATGACTATTTTATATAGTTCTATTACACATTAAAAATGATATTTTTAATGATTAAACATTTATTCAATCACACGAATATTTACAACCACAATACAATCAATTTTACAACAGCAATCAATCCAAACAAGCATCCATGGTTTGTACAGTAAATAGTGTCAGGAGCTACTAAACCCCATCTGCAACCTAGTATATTTTTAACTGTAAAATAATTTGAGTGAGAAAGAGTTCTCACCTTGGTTTCCACTCTGCAATTCTTTGATTGCCAATCTTAAATTCTTTCCAGAAATCCAACATGTCTATTTTATAAATAACATACATAAGCTATAAATCATATTTTTTTTTATCTATCGAATAATTATTTCATAGCTTGACTATTTTATATATAGCATACATACGAAAAAGATCATATTTTTAACTTTCTAAAAATAATTCCATAGTATGACTACTTTATATATCTCATATATAATCAAAAAATCATATTTTTATCTTTCAAAAAAACATTTTCATCTCATAAACTAGTTAAAAATCATATCTTTAATGAACTAAAAATATTTTCATTCAAAGAATTAGAATTGGAAAACTCACAATTTTCTACGGTTTTGATCAAGAGAGAGATCAAACCAATCGACATCAGAAAGCTATAAAGACTCGAAGGAGGAGGAGGCTGCTGCACCTCACGTTGACCGTCACAGTGTTTATGCTCTCGAAGTGGCTCGTGCGGTGGTGTTGTTGAGGGCTGGAGCTCGCGGTGGTGGTGCGAAGAAGGAAGCGGAGAGGGGGAGTGATCTTCTGGTTTGCGGCGGACTGGAGGAAGGTGGGCTTGCGCATGAGGGTGGTGGCGCATTAGGGTTTGCGCGGTCGTGGGCTGGAGTCATGGGTTGGGTGCTAGGTTCGATCGAAGGGGTGATGCGCGAGAGGGTGGGGCTGGTGAGGGACTTGCGAGCGATGGTGAGGGTGGAGCGACGACGGAGGCGGAGCGGTGGAAGGGGTGCCGATGGCGTCGCCATTTTTTTCCTGAATCGGGAAATCGATTTTTGGGGGAAAAGGGTTTATGTTTTAACGTTGGAAATAATATATATGTATATATATTTTAAAATTATTTTATTCCCATAAAGATGAATTTTTATTCGCACTCCAAACGAGACCCAATGATTGTCTCCCTAGCTAAATACCCTCATTCCGAACACAATGGGATATGTTTCATAAGCCAATTCTACTGTTTCGATATGTTTTTATCAAAATTAAAATATAAATCCATGTATATTAATTTTAAACATACATTTTAATTTACCAGGCCACATACTGACTACAAAAATTACAAAAAAATAAATCTAGATATGTTTTGACGATACGGTCCGAACAAAATCAATTTCGTTGAATTTGGAGGCCTTTTGAAAAATGGCCAATTTCTAGTCGATTAAATTCAAACTAAAAAATTACCAAACTCATTTAAATTCACCACGCTCACATATTAATTCCAAAAATAATGAAAATTGGAATCTAGCAAAAATTTGACATTCTAGATGCAACAAAAATGGTTTCGTCGAAAACGGAGGTCGTTTGCAAAATAGCTATTTTTAAGGGCTATATATTATTTAAAAAATATATAAATTCCATAGCAACTATTTTAAATTTTAAACTGAACATAACTTTCAATTTATATTATGAAATCTGTATTTTTCACATTCTTTAGAAAGATATAGCTAAACAGATTCAAATGTTTCTGGTTTTACTAAAATCCGATTTATTTTGAATCATGTACATTCATTTGAAATTTAAAATCGAATTTTCAAACTAACGCGTCGTTTTAGGCTCGTTTTATAATTAAAATAAATTTTTACATTCTAACTACGTTTAAAATAAAATTTTTAGTCATTGTTATTTAAAATAAATCATTTTAAATTCCTAAAATCCATTAAAATAGCAAAAATAAAAATTTTAAATTGATTCTGAAAATCCGGGTTGTTACAATCTCCCCCACTTTAAATCTTTTCGTCCTTGAAAAGGAACGGAGGTGAAAGTTGTTTAACTAACCAACTCAACTTTCATTCTTCAACTTTTCAGTTTCTAAGAATTTTCCAGTTTCTCAAAAATTGGGCTAACACCCTAAAGTTTCGAAAAATTTCGCCATAACCTCCTTTGTATGGGTTGATATTTAAAACTGCACTTGCCTCACAGTGCCCTCATCAATCCAAAAGAAAAAGAAAAAGCCAATCGGCTCATAAAATCATCAAAACCCAAGAAATATAGTAAACATGTACCTACTTGTCGGGCATACAATTTTATTCCTTTTCTTAGCTTCCCTGTTATGACCTGTTCATTATGTACACATGTATATATATGCAATTATAATCAATTTTCAATTCAGTTCAATATTAATTAAATTTCGCTAAATTTACCTTTCATTATCATATTGGTTTCATTAGTGGAACTAATAATCATTCATCGCAACCAGCAATCAACAATAAATTAGTTAATTAACGTTTCAAATATATAATTTTATACCTACTCAAAAATCACATTTTTAATGCCAAATCACAACAATATACTTTAACTAAGTTTTGGTTCTCACACTAGTTAATTGGAATCATATAGATATCCCACTTTTGAAACTTGAACATAAATACTGATAATGATGCTTTATTATCATAATTATCCCCGAGCGACTAGAGTGTGATTATATATTTATCTAGTATATTTGGGGCTTCAGATACACGTTAATTACACGTATATTCAAAATCTTCATATACTCGATTGCCCAAATTCAGTATAAAATAAAATATTCAAATACGAATAATTGATATAAAATTTTAAAACTAAATTTGATTTTAAAAATAACACTCTTCACACTCGTTCTAGGATACTACTGGTCCTATCTCTAACGAGTCACTCCCGTTGGATATTACTAGTCCAATCTCTGATGAATTCTTTAGTTCGGTTCTAATGTGTCTTGTTCTCGAGCTCTGTAAACCAAAGCTCTGATACCAAACTATAATGATACGAAATCCCCTGATCTCCGAAGAGGACGGAAAGGCCGGATTGAGTTGAGAACACGACAAATCAGTGCGCAAACGTAAGAACATTTCATTGCTATTACAACAATTACATCAGAGTACAGAGTATAAATAAATATTACCCATTGTAGACTATCAGAGATTTAAATTACTAAGCAGCGGAAAATAATACATAACACAACTGAAAGAAATACACGGATAAAGAGCTTTCCGAATATAGCTCTAGTTGTAAATCCAAGATCCTGTATAAAGAAAAATCTGCAGAACCAAAACTACTAGTTGGCCGTGTGGAAAATAGGGGCACCCAGAGTTTAGGTCAAAACAATAAACTCCAGGCCAATCACGTGACTAGTGCGAGAACTAAAACAATTATTTAAAACTTTGCTTTAAAATCAGGTAAATCTAGGGACCACTCTGTATAACACAGAAGGGTTTACCCCCAAGAATACCAGTGCATAAACCAAATAGCGCAATGCTAATTAAAGAAAATGAAGCTATTATAAAACTTAAGTCCTATCACACAATGCAACGCAAGCCGGATGATAGATTTTCCCCTTATAATAGCCAAAGAATGCTTGGAACGTTTAAAACAAATCATTTAATATTATCATAAGTGCATAGTGTTAAAAACAACTTCAAATATAAATGTTTCAATCATAGACGAGATGGGTACCACATATGTAACACCCCACGCCCGCTAAGGTCACTCATACCAGGGGAATGCCTTAGTTTCGGTGAAGTATTTTCAGTGAATATAGAACAGTAAAATTACAACAAGACAGATATAAGTAATACTTGAAAATTTAAAACATCATTTCATTGCAGCGAAAAGTAATACATGTTTGGTTACATCACAAAACCATAAACCAGAGTCAAGTACATAATATCCATCTTGATAAAATAGAAGTACATAATCCCACTACATAACTAATAGCCATAAAAGGAAAGATAAGCTCGGCTTCACTTCACGGTCCAAGCTCCATAGGTTAGATACAGCAATCAGATCAAAGCCCACTAGCACCAGGCCCACTCTAATAACCTGGGTTTGGGGGAAAAAGATAAAAACAACGGGGTCAGACATAAGTCTGAGTGAGTCCTATAACTCTAACAATACAATCATTAAAATAACCAGAGAAGACGTAAGTTGATATACGGTAACGACTGGGGATGAATGGCTACACTAAGCAGCTTGGTAAACTTAGGATAAACTAAGATCACCGTAAAGACGCATTTATCCACCCAAGGATAATTACTAGATTACACCGCCCCAGACTTATCCACCCAAGAGTAATTCCTACACTGCACCACACCAGTTCTACCTACCCAAGATTAATTCCCATCTAAAGATTTGATCCCACTAAATGTACTTAGTAATTTTTATCCAGTAGTTTCTTTTACTCCTACATAGGTGCCGTCTGCCCCTATCTTTACTAGGTGTACCCACTACTCCCAAGCGATCGGCTCCCTAACGTAGATACCCGTGCTGGTCCCACAATGGGGTGTATCATTTCCCCAAAGTGGCAACCTGATAGTATCAACGGTGCACGGCTTTATACCTACACGATGCAACAACGATTTACTAACCAGCCCGGGTCCACACACGCATATGAAACCCGTTGGTCCTACGTTGCCACCGCTAACCCGTTTTTGGCCTCTTATAGTCAAGCCCAATATGCGTGTCCCGTCACTCGACTTGGGTCGAACCCACAAAGATACGTTTGAGATATTGGTTGAGATGGGCCCCCACAAGCTACCACTTAAGCTTGTTAATTTATCTAGTGTATCCCACTTAACCCCTTTAACCATGTCCACTTACATGTTATAAATACTTTGGTTAAGTCATTAATCATATTTTAATTACCTTTCAAGGCGCCCACTAGATTTCCACATGCCACCCAAATCATTTACTTAATTCCCTCATGCCACCCGAGGCACTTACTTAACCCTTTAATCATGTTTAATTCCATGTTCCACTTTGGTTAAGTATTCTAATCGTATTTTCTATTGCTACCCAAGGCAACCCACTAGTTTCCTCATGCCACCCAAGGCACCCACACTAGTTACTACGTGCCACCCAAGGTACCCACTTAACCCTCATGTCCCACTACATGCTAATTTGGTTAAGTGTTTCTTAATTAATTAAGACCGTGATCCTCATAAAGACCTCTCACATTAGACTATCTTTTATGACCGCTGGTTAAGCCGGTTGGGTCCGGGCAGCCTTATGTCATAACCGAGTCTAACCTCGTGTCTTTACATTAATCACGTGTTTAGTTTGTGCCTAAGACCTCTCACATTGGGCTAACATTTGTAGCAACTGGTTAGGCCGGTTGGGTCCGGGCAGTTTTACGCTACAACTGAGTCCAACCTCGTGTCTTAGTCGATTAATTACACCTAATTAATCACCCTCATAATTTATATTAATTATCCCTAATTAATATCAAGTTTTTCATAACATGGGTAGACCTAACTCAATAGGTAAATTCCCATGGGGTAGACCTAACTCAATAGGTAAATTCCCACTTATGTTAATTTATTTTTATGGTATGCTTAATCATACCCAACCATACTTTAATTAACATATTTATTAACCCCATCGTTCCCCACGCAAATCGTTCTCATTTCACGACATAATGAAAAGGGAAGATCCATCACAAATATCATGGGTTTTAACCAAATCTTAGCATATAACTTTGTCATGGGTTAAGAGGATGTCAACTTGCATATATGAGCATATATTAACCCAACTACATTTAACCCAAACTTGCATATTATCGCACATGACTTGCATAACATATTGCATATGAACTTGTATATTATCATACACATATCTTGCATAACATGTTGAACTTGCATATAAGCATTCACATAACTTGCATAAGCACACATAACTTGCATAACATGTTGAACTTGCATATAAGCATTCTCACAACTTGCATAACATGTTAAACATGCATTTAAGCATACACATAACTTGCATAAGCATTCACATTCTTGCATAAGCATTCACATACTTGCATATTAACAAACATGTAACTTGCATAGCATATCTTGCATATTAACATACATGTAACTTGCATATTAACAAACATGTAACTTGCATAGCATATCTTGCATATTAACATACATGTAACTTGCATAGCATATATTATCATACATGTAACTTGCATATGAACTTGTTAAACATGCATAAACCCACTTGTTAAATATGCATAAAACAACTTATTAATCATGCATATTATCACATACTTAGCATGCATAGAATCACATACTAAACTTGCATAATATCATATACTTAGCATGCATAGAATCACATACTAAACTTGCATAATATCATATACTTAGCATGCATAGAATCACATACTCAACTTGCATAATATCATATACTTAGTATGCATAGAATCACATACTCAACTTGCATAAAACCACATACTTAACTTGCATAAAATTAATTACTTATTATGCATAAACCCACATATCCAACTTGCATAAACTCTCATATTCAACTTGCATAAATTTACATATTCAACATACATAAACTCACATATTCAACTTACCTAAACTTACATATTCAACATAGGATTCATATTATACATAGATTAGCATATCATTTCAAATGATCCAATCTCACAAATCCGCATTCAAGACCATAAGTCTCATTACACCCAATCTACTTATCTTAACAATTGATCATCAAAGTGATAGAAACTCACCAAAACACAATTAGCAAGCTAATGAAGAAGATTAAGATACTTAGAATGGATTAGAGGTTGATTAGAGCTTGCTTTCCTCTTCATTGATTTGTGGAGGCCATGACCAAGTTTCATTTTGCCATAGTTTAGTTACTAGGTTTAATTATGAATGAATTAGGGTAGGGTTAGGGTGTTATTTATAGGATTAGGTTGCATTTTAGACCCTTAGATTAACCCTAGATTAATTTAGGACCATCAGATCCGTCAGATCCAAGAAGCTTCCAGAACTAGCCCTCCAAGCCAGCCCAAGAACCCAAACTGGTGCACCCAGTTTCACTGGGCGTCGCACCCCTGTCGACAGGCAAGTCGACAGGGCAGTCGACACCCCTGTCGACAGCCCTGTCGACAGCCCTGTCGACATGGCTATGGCGGGAACTTTCCCGCCTGGCCCCGCTTACTCTAATTTAAAATCTGAATTTTAAATTATAAATCTGTTTTTAGTTTTGAATTTTCTGCAAACTTCATCGGGCCATAACTGGGCCATACGGACTCCGATTTTCGAAAACTCGGACTCTATTTCGCGTATTTTTCCGAGACGAACGCAATGACGCAGCCCGTTTCCCCAATTCTCACATCTGAGATTATTTATTCTGTAATTAGTGAATTTTAGCATTAACCGAAATTCGGGGTGTTACATTCTCCTCTCCTTAAAGGATTTCGTCCCCGAAATCTCTAAGCTAAGGAGAATGCATATCCTACCATCCAAACAACCATCTACTCAATCCATCAAACACGAGCATCCATTGTCCTTAAACAATTTCTAATGATGTATGAGCATATGCGAAAAGTGTGTGTATATGTTCCCTATCTAATGTACGAACATATGCAAACCATGATAGTGCTATGCATCCAATATGTATGCGAGATAACCCTATCGACACATACAGTATCTATATGAGTGCACAATCATTCACCAAAATGCATCATCCATATGATAACACAATCATTATACATCCATAAATATAGTTAACTACACACAATTTTATGCAATATGCAATATGAAGTGATTGAGCCGATCTAGTGCCTAGAGTGTGTATATATATGCATCCACGAGCAACCACTAGCAAACACTTGCATCCACTTGCATCCATCAACCATAACATGTCTCAAACACATGTTTCAACCATAGGTTTTCCCTATCTAAAGGTCAAACAGCACTAATCGAGAGGACATACTAAAGATAAGATAAGTACTAGGCAAGCGATAAAGGAGAAGTTAAAAGACATACTCCCCAAAAAGAAATGGATACAAAGAACACATCTTCGCTTCCGTCTCCCAAGTAGCATTGCTTTCGTCATCTCCCCATTGCACTCTAACTAGCTGAACTTCTCTGTTCCTCAACTTCCTAGTCTCGGACCCAATGATGCGAGTAGGAGCTCGTCGAATCGTCTCATCGCGCTCTAACTCTTTTTCTTTAAGCAAACTCGGCTCTACCACCTCAGCGGTCTCATGTAAGCACTTCCTCAAATAGGACACATGAAATACATCCGGTACACCACTAAGTCTGTCAGGCAACTCCACTCTATATGCCATCCGTCCAATTCTTTCCTTAATGGGAAATGGCCCTACAAACCTTGGTACTCACTTCCTAACAGATCCAAAGTGAACCACATTCCGTAACGGAGATACCTTAATAAAAAACATGTCCTAATATCAAACTCAAGCTCTGTTCTCCTCTTGTCCACATAAGATTCCGTCGCTTTCATCCTTCTTCGAATCAAACCAATCTTCTCTGAAGACTCTCTAATCTCATCGGCCCAACCAAGATCTTACCCGTAGATTCCCACCAACCTGTAGGTGATCAACAAGGCCTTCCATAAAGAGCTTCGAAAGGAGCCATACCAATACTGGACTGAAAGCTGCTATTATATGCGAACTCCACCAATGGAAGATGCTCTTTCCATGTACCTCCAAAATCCAAAATACATAACCTCAAAAGATCTTCTAAGATACGGTTCACCCTCTCGGTCTAACCGTCCGTCTGAGGATGATATGCGGTGCTCAAACCCAACTGAGTCCATACCGCCTCTTGCAAACTCTTCCAAAACTCACTAGTGAAGATAGGATCTCGATCGCTCACTATACTGGAAGGTATACCATGCAATCTAATAATCTCTCGAAGGTAAACTGAAGCTAGACATGTAATAGTCCTCTTGCTCTTCACGGGTATGAAATGGGCACACTTAGTAAGTCCATCTACCATAAGCCTAATCCCCGTATTACCCTTCCTTGATTTCGGTAATCCAATGAGACACTATCCCACTTCCTATTACGGAACTTCTAACGGATGAAGCAACCCTCCGGGTTTCTTCTGTTCCGCTTTTACTTGTTAGCACACCAAGCATCTAGCGACATACTTGGCCGCGTTTTTCTTCAGATTGGCCAAAAAGAAAACTCGCTTTATGTCTTGGTACATCTTGTCCCTACCGGAATGAATGGTTATCTTCGACCGATGTATATCATCAAGTATAACCTTCCTCAAACCCTCGTCTTGCGGTACACAGAAGTCTACCGTCTCTACGCAACCACCCCTTACCATCTAGGGTGTACCTACTCAAATGGCTGGACGACTCCCCTCCTTATGAGCTTCTCTACTAACTCAACCAACTGTGGGTCGTCACGCTGTGTCTCGCCACTCCGTCCCAAAAGAGTAGGCCTAACCTCCAAGGAGGCTAGCGAACCGGGTACAAGGTTAACGGAAGGTCTAAGGTCAAACATAGAAATAAACTCTAAACTCTATAGTTCAACGAACAATGAACTCAAGGACAACCTTTTTCTTCTTAAGGCGTCTGCTACCATGTTTCCCTTGTTAGGGGTATACGCTATCTCAAACTCATAAGATGCTAAGAATCCTATCCAAAATCGTCACAACTGTCCATCTCTCACGCAGACCACCCTAGTCGAATTCGACATCCCCCAAATGCAAGCCCCAAAGGCCGAAACCAATATCAAACAAACACCCAAGAGCTATCTCCTTCGAGTTCAGGCGACCTACGTGAGATGATACTAAAAAAATAATAATAATGGCTAAATAATTAAGCCTTTGACCAACTTTGGATGTCCTCGCCAGTCTCGCTCCAAAACCACCGTTTATCCCATAACTGGCTTTGCTCAACCTATTGAGCATATACGAAACTTATTATGCTCCTTGAAAAGACCAAGATGTCATTTACAAACTTATTTAGGTACTCCCTGAACACCCTTCTCATCCAATCAACAAAGTATGCGGGGGCGTTCATCAAACCAAATAGCATCACCAGCCACTCATAAAACCATCCGGAGTCCTAAAGGCAATCTTCTCTATACTATCATCAGCCACTCTCAACTGACGAAACCATGTGGCTTAGTCCAACTGCGAAAATACTGAGGCGCCAACCAACTGATCAAAGAGATCATCAATCTTCGGCAATGGGTGTCTATTCTTCTTTGTGAGTTGATTTAGTTCTCTTTAGCCTACACAAAGTCTGAGGGACCCATCCGCCTTCGTGGCAAGAACTACTGGAGCACCCCTCTCCGATATACTTCCTCTTATGAACCCCTTCTCAAGCAATCGCCTACTTACTTACGGAGTTCCCTCCTCTCACGAGGAGCCTTGTGGCACCCTGGCCAAGTCACTGGTTTAGCATTGTTTACCAGATATATTCGGAAGTCAATCTCCCGCTCCGGAGGTAAGCCCTTCACCTTCTCAAACACATCCAAGTATTCCCGGACCACTTCTAACAGATCGCAAACTCTCGACCGACGTGTCAAGCGATTCTAGATAACTTAGCATAACAGATTCTATGGGATTACAAGAGATCTCGAGAGTGTTACCCAAGCGGGTCATAAGCCTAACAACTCTCCCTTCAGAATCAAGAACGGCACCCCTACTGGATAACCAGTCTATGCCCCAAAACTAACCCATAGCCCGTGAAGCCCAACAAGCATCACATCCAAACTCAACGCTAAGTATAGAAACTTTCAAGCCCAAACACATCATGGAGCCCAATTGGGTTTGAAACAACTAAGGGATCATCTACTAAACTGGTGTCTAAGTGCAGTGACTCAACTAACAATGATGAGATAAACGAACTCGATACATCAGAATCAAATAAAGTTTGGATCGGATAACAAAGAAATCCAAATTCCAACCTAGACGGTCTTATCCCCATCCGGCACCCTAGTTGTGAGGGAATACAACTATCCTCCGGAAGATTCCATACCTTGCCCTTGCTTCTTTGGTCAATCCTAATAAGGTGTCCTATTCCTCCTAAAAGGATAACTACTAGCCTTCTCCTTCCCATTCTCCACTCGTAACCTCCCATCAATGAGGTTTCGTCCTTCATTAACCAAACAACTATTAGAACCTTCCTCCCATCGTCCCTCCAATAAGTACTTACAAGTCCTCCTCCTTCTTGAACCAACTTCTAATCTGATTTACGTCTAATTCCCTTGAAGCGGTTTTCCATTCATCTATCTTAGAAAGATCATCTACACACGGAGGGGAAACTCAAAACGAGAGAGAAAGATATTCAAACGGAGAATTCGAAAGATAAAGATATGGCTATCGGGGATTATGCTTTTCTCTCAAAAACTTTTCTCTTAAAAGACATGTTTTTTGAAAATACTCCTTCAAAAATTTTCTTAGAAAAATAGTTTTTCTAAAAATTTTATCTGTTCTGGTAACCTTAAGCTCTGATACCACGTGTAACACCCCACGCCCGCTAAGGTCACTCATACCAGGGGAATGCCTTAGTTTCGGTGAAGTATTTTCAGTGAATATAGAACAGTAAAATTACAACAAGACAGATATAAGTAATACTTGAAAATTTAAAACATCATTTCATTGCAGCGAAAAGTAATACATGTTTGGTTACATCACAAAACCATAAACCAGAGTCAAGTACATAATATCCATCTTGATAAAATAGAAGTACATAATCCCACTACATAACTAATAGCCATAAAAGGAAAGATAAGCTCGGCTTCACTTCACGGTCCAAGCTCCATAGGATAGATACAGCAATCAGATCAAAGCCCACTAGCACCAGGCCCACTCTAATAACCTGGGTTTGGGGGAAAAAGATAAAAACAACGGGGTCAGACATAAGTCTGAGTGAGTCCTATAACTCTAACAATACAATCATTAAAATAACCAGAGAAGACGTAAGTTGATATACGGTAACGACTGGGGATGAATGGCTACACTAAGCAGCTTGGTAAACTTAGGATAAACTAAGATCACCGTAAAGACGCATTTATCCACCCAAGGATAATTACTAGATTACACCGCCCCAGACTTATCCACCCAAGAGTAATTCCTACACTGCACCACACCAGTTCTACCTACCCAAGATTAATTCCCATCTAAAGATTTGATCCCACTAAATGTACTTAGTAATTTTTATCCAGTAGTTTCTTTTACTCCTACATAGGTGCCGTCTGCCCCTATCTTTACTAGGTGTACCCACTACTCCCAAGCGATCGGCTCCCTAACGTAGATACCCGTGCTGGTCCCACAATGGGGTGTATCATTTCCCCAAAGTGGCAACCTGATAGTATCAACGGTGCACGGCTTTATACCTACACGATGCAACAACGATTTACTAACCAGCCCGGGTCCACACACGCATATGAAACCCGTTGGTCCTACGTTGCCACCGCTAACCCGTTTTTGGCCTCTTATAGTCAAGCCCAATATGCGTGTCCCGTCACTCGACTTGGGTCGAACCCACAAAGATACGTTTGAGATATTGGTTGAGATGGGCCCCCACAAGCTACCACTTAAGCTTGTTAATTTATCTAGTGTATCCCACTTAACCCCTTTAACCATGTCCACTTACATGTTATAAATACTTTGGTTAAGTCATTAATCATATTTTAATTACCTTTCAAGGCGCCCACTAGATTTCCACATGCCACCCAAATCATTTACTTAATTCCCTCATGCCACCCGAGGCACTTACTTAACCCTTTAATCATGTTTAATTCCATGTTCCACTTTGGTTAAGTATTCTAATCGTATTTTCTATTGCTACCCAAGGCAACCCACTAGTTTCCTCATGCCACCCAAGGCACCCACACTAGTTACTACGTGCCACCCAAGGTACCCACTTAACCCTCATGTCCCACTACATGCTAATTTGGTTAAGTGTTTCTTAATTAATTAAGACCGTGATCCTCATAAAGACCTCTCACATTAGACTATCTTTTATGACCGCTGGTTAAGCCGGTTGGGTCCGGGCAGCCTTATGTCATAACCGAGTCTAACCTCGTGTCTTTACATTAATCACGTGTTTAGTTTGTGCCTAAGACCTCTCACATTGGGCTAACATTTGTAGCAACTGGTTAGGCCGGTTGGGTCCGGGCAGTTTTACGCTACAACTGAGTCCAACCTCGTGTCTTAGTCGATTAATTACACCTAATTAATCACCCTCATAATTTATATTAATTATCCCTAATTAATATCAAGTTTTTCATAACATGGGTAGACCTAACTCAATAGGTAAATTCCCATGGGGTAGACCTAACTCAATAGGTAAATTCCCACTTATGTTAATTTATTTTTATGGTATGCTTAATCATACCCAACCATACTTTAATTAACATATTTATTAACCCCATCGTTCCCCACGCAAATCGTTCTCATTTCACGACATAATGAAAAGGGAAGATCCATCACAAATATCATGGGTTTTAACCAAATCTTAGCATATAACTTTGTCATGGGTTAAGAGGATGTCAACTTGCATATATGAGCATATATTAACCCAACTACATTTAACCCAAACTTGCATATTATCGCACATGACTTGCATAACATATTGCATATGAACTTGTATATTATCATACACATATCTTGCATAACATGTTGAACTTGCATATAAGCATTCACATAACTTGCATAAGCACACATAACTTGCATAACATGTTGAACTTGCATATAAGCATTCTCACAACTTGCATAACATGTTAAACATGCATTTAAGCATACACATAACTTGCATAAGCATTCACATTCTTGCATAAGCATTCACATACTTGCATATTAACAAACATGTAACTTGCATAGCATATCTTGCATATTAACATACATGTAACTTGCATATTAACAAACATGTAACTTGCATAGCATATCTTGCATATTAACATACATGTAACTTGCATAGCATATATTATCATACATGTAACTTGCATATGAACTTGTTAAACATGCATAAACCCACTTGTTAAATATGCATAAAACAACTTATTAATCATGCATATTATCACATACTTAGCATGCATAGAATCACATACTAAACTTGCATAATATCATATACTTAGCATGCATAGAATCACATACTAAACTTGCATAATATCATATACTTAGCATGCATAGAATCACATACTCAACTTGCATAATATCATATACTTAGTATGCATAGAATCACATACTCAACTTGCATAAAACCACATACTTAACTTGCATAAAATTAATTACTTATTATGCATAAACCCACATATCCAACTTGCATAAACTCTCATATTCAACTTGCATAAATTTACATATTCAACATACATAAACTCACATATTCAACTTACCTAAACTTACATATTCAACATAGGATTCATATTATACATAGATTAGCATATCATTTCAAATGATTCAATCTCACAAATCCGCATTCAAGACCATAAGTCTCATTACACCCAATCTACTTATCTTAACAATTGATCATCAAAGTGATAGAAACTCACCAAAACACAATTAGCAAGCTAATGAAGAAGATTAAGATACTTAGAATGGATTAGAGGTTGATTAGAGCTTGCTTTCCTCTTCATTGATTTGTGGAGGCCATGACCAAGTTTCATTTTGCCATAGTTTAGTTACTAGGTTTAATTATGAATGAATTAGGTTAGGGTTAGGGTGTTATTTATAGGATTAGGTTGCATTTTAGACCCTTAGATTAACCCTAGATTAATTTAGGACCATCAGATCCGTCAGATCCAAGAAGCTTCCAGAACTAGCCCTCCAAGCCAGCCCAAGAACCCAAACTGGTGCACCCAGTTTCACTGGGCGTCGCACCCCTGTCGACAGGCAAGTCGACAGGGCAGTCGACACCCCTGTCGACAGCCCTGTCGACAGCCCTGTCGACATGGCTATTGCGGGAACTTTCCCGCCTGGCCCCGCTTACTCTAATTTAAAATCTGAATTTTAAATTATAAATCTGTTTTTAGTTTTGAATTTTCTGCAAACTTCATCGGGCCATAACTGGGCCATACGGACTCCGATTTTCGAAAACTCGGACTCTATTTCGCGTATTTTTCCGAGACGAACGCAATGACGCAGCCCGTTTCCTCCAATTCTCACATCTGAGATTATTTATTCTGTAATTAGTGAATTTTAGCATTAACCGAAATTCGGGGTGTTACAACATATCATGTTGCCATACTAGTTCTACAATTAAAATCGAAATGTCGTATTGGAAATTGGATTTCCATCTGCGAACCAAGTCAAGGGATCTTCCTTCCTGTTCGAGACTCTCTAGACCGAGCCTCAGGCTCAACTGTAACTGCACCTAGAGTGATAGGGCCGGTCCACACTTACGTTGGTGGATTATAATTCCTGAACAATGCGTTTCCCCACCCTATGGGGCGTAAATCTGGTCAGTATGTCGACCATCATATCCATCGTCCCCATAGTGACCGATATATCCGAGGTGCCTCACTTTCCATCATCCACATAAGTAAAATGTCCAGACTCCATACCGTGACACAACTCCTATCTTTAGAAAGAAACACATGTCCTCCCTGAGATCCTTTCCCATTTCTGGTTCACACCGCGGTGTGAGGCTCGTGAATTAACGCTATACACAAAGCTATGATATTTAAAGTCGTGCTTTGATCATCAACCACAAGGCCCTGTTTTCAACAAAAACCTTGATCACATGCCACTCAACATGCCACACTGTCACTCTATACCGTACCACTGATTTCTGCCAATATATAACCTCTGAGCTCATACGTCTCAGAGAAGAGTGTTAAGCAAGAGAATAATCTCTCTTCCACCAAACAGATATATATTTAGCAGAGATCAACGAACATAGTATAAAGGAATACAATGTCAGACATACAATCCATTTGCAAGTCTGTTCTGGGTCTGAACGAAACCAGAGGCACCTTATTCCTCGTCCCATATGTCCAATACAGATCAGAGGTATATCCGGTCGATCTCCAAGTACGTTTGGACGATCACCACTTATTATCTTGTCTTGGGATACCTCCCAACCAAGACATCAGTAATCATCCAAACGATGTGAAGATCTCCGGTCTTCAACCATCGTCTTCATCGTCTACTTATCGTCGTATCAATTATCCAGAATGGGATAAACCCGGTCTTTTCGAATAACTCGCGTATTTAATAAACAAGTGCTATAAAACCACAATATACACCTCATTCCAATCTCGGATATTTTTCTATTCAAATATTCTTTTCACGATTTAAACCAAATTAAGGTATTCCAAACTATTCGAGATTAACGAACCTTACCGAAGTAATCATTTATTATATTCCCAATCTCAACCTATTCGTCCCATGTCGCAAAACTAGTAGCAATCCATATCTAACACTACGGTGTTATCGGCAAAGTTAATTACCATTTCACGTTTAAATCTATTTAAAGATTTAACCACCGCTTGGATTTAAATTGGAGGTACTCCATTCTCGATCATTTCATGAATTCGAAAAATTTAATTATCCCATTCACATTCCACCCTAATTAAAGATTCATTAAAACTCTACTTCAGTTTTAATCTCCAAAAGCATTACTTAATGATTATTCAAAGTTAAGAAATTAATCTTATCTTTAACTGGGTTAAAGAACTAATGTCATTTAAAATAAAGTTCACAATAAACACAAGATCACATTCCATTAATTATGGAATCTTCACGGAAAACAGATCAATATATATAATTGAAATAAGTTTCCTATCCAACCAGTAATATATATGGAATAACGGCAAAGCCTTTTAAATTCCATATATAGTAACAGTCTTCCTCCACAGAAGCTCACTTCGATTATTACCAGATCGAATTCCATTCCATTCCAATTTATTTTATTAAATTGGAAAAACTTTACTTTGGAAAATTCCCATTAAATTTAATAAAAAGATTTATAACTTCCAAATCACATTTCACTGTTAATTGGTTAAAGAACGAATGTCGTTTAAAACACAGTTCACAATAAACACAAATTCACTTTCCATTTTATTCCAATAACTAAATATAACAGGAAACTCTAATAATCTTAATTAAAAGATTTATTTTTTTCACTATGGGGTTTAAGAACCGTGTTACTGAAGACACCATTCGCGAAAAACCCAAAATCCAACTCGAGATTAAATATAAGGCTCTGAACCGAAATTATATCGGCTTATATTCAACATCAAATTCTGAAACCAACACATATCATATGGGGAATAATGATACATATATATATATCTTCCAAATTCCTCCACAATATCCATATAGTCACGGAATCCAATATCGATATATCCCGAAGATGATTTTCGTTCAAATCCATTCCAATTTATACATTGAAAAACTCTGGTTAGATTAACGCCATTCGCAAATCCAATTTATTTATTTAAAACATTGGATTATCCTACTAGTTAATAACTAGTTCCTTTTGATCAAAATATATTTTTATCTTTTCAAATCTTGAATTTTTCCTCCAAATTCTTTCTAAATCATTTTTATGATTTTACACAAATTATTAATAATTTTAATAATTTTATCAAGGTCCATACAGTCGGTTTCCACTAACGGCCACCAAACTACATCCATAGCGACCTTTTCCAAATCTGATTTGGACGTATCTCCAAATCCAACCGTTAGATTTTAAATACCTTATATTCATTGGAAACCTCTTTTCGATATGAACCAAAGATTCCGGATTTAGGAGAATCCGACGGTCGGCTCTCCCGTAATGTCCCATCGAAGTTATTGGTTGAAATTCGCGAACAGTAGTAGCGCGGCGCATTCTATTCAAGCCATTAATATATATATATATATATCATCGATTTCCATTTGAAACGTATTTTATAAATTCATTTATAAATTCATTTCAAAATGATTTCAACTTCATTTCAATTTTCAAATCAAAATCGAATATTTCTTAAAAAAATCGTTTTAAATTCATTTTAAAACGATTTCTACTTCATTTCAATTCTCAAATAAAAATTGAATATTTCTTGTCAATATAATATTAAAATGATAATATTTTCAAAATATCTGATTTTGATTATACACAGGATACTATTTAAAAATATTTGTTAGTTTTGAATTGGAATCAGACTCAATTAATTACCATATAATTTCAGTTATATGGATTTCATACATCGCATGTATACAACGATAATTATAAACAATCATCCAAAAACTCATACAACATCCAGAGTGCATTTTACCACTGTATAAGCATTAAAATAAATAAATAACGCTTATACAGTCTGTCAACCCATCGATTGACATACAGCTAAACAATTAGGATTTGTGTACGACAAATATCATCCCAATACCCGTATGGGGTTTCAATCAACAAACATAGATTTTATCTGTGCAGTTGGGCGATGCGTAAAATTTATCGTCCCAGTCAATGTCAGTTAAATCCGTGTATATAAACAAATCATCCGATTTGTAAATGAATATTTATTTCAGCACATGACTATTTTATATAGTTATATTACACATTAAAAATGATATTTTTAATGATTAAACATTTTATTCAATCACATGAATATTTACAACCACAATACAATCAGTTTCACAACCACAATCAATCCAAACAAACATCCATGGTTTGTACAATAAATAGTGTCAGGAGCTACTAAACCTCTTCTGCAATCTAGTATAATTTTAACTGTAAAATAATTTGAGTGAGAAAGAGTTCTCACCTTGGTTTCCACTCCGCCATTCTTTGATTGCCAATCTTAAATTCTTTCCAGAAATCCAACATGTCTATTTTATAAATAACATACATAAGCTAAAAATCATATTTTTTTATTTATCGAATAATTATTTCATAGCTTGACTATTTTATATATAGCATACATACGATAAAGATTGTATTTTTAGCTTTCTAAAAATAATTCCATAATATGAATACTTTATATATCTCATATATAATCTAAAAATCATATTTTTATCTTTCTAAAAAAACATTTTCATGTCATAAACTAGTTAAAAATCATATCTTTAATGAACTAAAAATATTTTCATTCAAAGAATTAGAATTGGAAAACTCACAATTTTCTAGGGTTTCGATCAAGAGAGAGCTCAAACGAATCGACATCAGAAAGCCACAAAGACTCGAAGGAGGAGGAGGCTGTTGCACCTCATGTTGACCGTCATAGTGTCTTTGCTCTCGAGGTGGCTCGCACGGTGGTGTTGTTGAGGGCTGGAGCTCGCGGTGGTGGTGCGAAGGAGGAAGTGGAGAGACGGGGTGATCTGCTGGTCTGCGGCGGACTGGAGGAGGGGGCTTGCAAAGGAGGGTGGCGGCGCATTGGGATTCGCACGGTGGTGGGCTGGAGTCACGGGTTGGGTGCTGGGTTCGATCGAAGGGTGTTGCGCGAGAGGGTGAAGCTGGTGGGGGAGAGGGACTTGCGAGCGACGGTGAGGGTGGAGCGACGGCGGAGGCGGAGCACTGGAGCGAGTGGAGATGGCGAAGGCATCGCCATTTTTTTCCTGAATCGGGAGATCGATTTTGGGGGAAAAGGGTTTATGTTTTACATTGGAAAATATATATGTATATATAATTCAAAATTATTTTATACCCAAAAAGGTGAATTTTTATCCGCACCCCAAACAAGACCCAACGACTATAGCCCCTAGCTAAACACCCCATTTCAGACACAATGGGATATGTTTCATAAGCCAATTCTACTGTTTGAATCAGTTTTATCAAAATTAAAATATAAGTCCATGTGTATTAATTTTAAACGTACATTTTAATTTACCGGGGCCACATATTAACTCCAAAAATTCCAAAAAAATAAATCTAGCTTTGTTTTGACGATGCGGTCCTAACAAAACCAATTTCATCGAATTTGGAGGCCATTTGAAAAATGTTCAATTTCCAGTCCATTAGATTCAAACTGAAATTACCAAACGCGTTTAAATTCACCACGCTCACATATTAATTCCAAAAATTATAAAAATTGGAATCTAGCAATAATTTGATATTCTAAATCCAATAAAAGTGGTTTTATCAAAAACGGAGGTCATTTGCAAAATGACTATTTTTAAGGGCTATATATTATTTACAATGTATATAAATTCATAGCGAATATTTTAAATTTTAAATTGGACATAACTTTCAGTTTATATTATGAAATCTAGACTTTTCACATTCGTTAGAAAGATATAGCTAAACAGATTCAAATATTTTTGATTTTACTGAAATCCGATTTATTTTGAATCATATACATTCATTCAAAATTTAAAATCGAATTTTCAAAGTACCGTGCCATTTCTGGCTCGTTTTGTGAGTAAAATAATTTTTTACGTTCTAACTATGTTTAAAATAAATTTTTAGTCGTTATTATTTAAAATAAATAATTTTAAATTCTTAAAATCTATTAAAATAGCAATAATAAAATTTTTAAGCTGGTTCTGAAAATCTGGGTTGTTACAACATACCTGGCAAAGATGCATGTGAGATCACAATGAATCGACAAAGTGTTGGCTTAAATGTTGAGATGGCTAAGTTGGCTTTGTCCAGGGGACTACGGGGTTATATATGTAAGACGAACAGTGCTTCGTATAATTATTCATTTGATATGCATAGCCGATCACTATCAGTTGCTATATTGCATAAACTTATTAAACAATACAATAACAATAACAGTGCATGATAAATGACTGGAGTTAATTATCTAATTTTACAGAATACCATACAAGGATTTAAAATTATTTATTTATTTATTGTAGGTCGATCCACAATTTTGTTAGGAACATAAGATGCACAAAGTACCAACTATCATTTTGTTGAAGCTTGCATACTTTTATTTCCAACAAAAACTAAAATTTTCCATATATGGAGCGGAGCATACTACATACACAACATGAAAACATAAAAATAATGCTTGATATTTACCCTTTTTCATTTATGATAAAATGTAATATCTTGATCTCTTTGCTTAACTAACCTTGGATATATTAATATGTCACCTTCCACGTGTTAAATTTAGATACAACTATTTTCAAACATTTTATGGGTAGTCTAATTCAACTGAAACAAATATCGGGTAATTTATAGTATAAATATTGGTCAACTAAGAATCAAATGCTATAAATAAAATGGAAACATCATCAAATAGTTGCTGAAGGGGCGAGTCATACAGTTGCAATCACACAAGCATGCTAAAACTCCTCACCAGCCTAAAAATGTTGTAAGTCAGTTAGGAACTTTGACAAACACCAAACGTAAATGAAGAAGGAAATTTTAAATTGTATGAAGAACCAATATGAACTGATGATAGAGGACAATGACGAATCATTACTGTTAAAAGAAAACTTGAATGTGGAATAACCAATGAAAAGAGCAAGAATCTTCCATTCATTAAATAAAACAAAGAACGAACCACCAAAACATATAAATTGCAAAAAAAGCATCATAAACGATGCTAAAAAAGAGCATTGGACTACTTTTAGAGTAAGACGGAGATTTTTTTCAAAAGCTTTCGTTAAGGGTAGCTTACTGCAATTGAATTAGATTTGAGATGATGGAATAAATGCTATTAACATGGGAGAGGAAAAATCAATTTTAGGGTTGAAAAAAAAAGTGAAAACCGAAGAGAAGAATTTGCTTAGTGAATCAGAAAGGACATGTTACACTAATAAAAGTAGTGGTTAGCTTTTCTTAATGTAATGTGCTCTAACACAACGACAAAACGATAAAAAACCGATCCTATCCAAATTTTATTTTGAGACAATAAATATGGACACAACACAATGAAGTGAATCGTGTGCATCCTTTTCACTTCTGATTTATACAAACTTCTATCTTTTCCAGCTTTACATTATGATATTATCCAACTCCTTATTTTAGTCATGATAAGTGTTATGTAACGACGGTCGAAATAAAGCTCCCCCTCCTCTTACATTGGGCGCACGCATATGAGTTGGCACACACATTCTTGTAACAAATAGGAATCACTGATGTTACGTGCCTACTAACTCATATTTTTACTCTACTCCTCCAATTTATTCCGTGATGTGGAACTATTTATTCAAACCGCCATTTCTACCTTAATTATATGCGAGGTAATCCTAGCAGTCCCCGTTGACTTGCATTCTACGAATAACTTTTGAGAGCACTGCCTTACCTGCATGACCAAGTTTGTAACATTTGCTCTAATACCACTGTCATGCAACGACGGTCGGAATAAACATTCTTCCACTGTGTAAAAATTTATATAACTCTAATATTTTGTGTTAATTTATTCCGTTGTAAGAAATTGTATTATGTGATTTTTTGTTTGATTCTGTTAAACCCGTATGCTAAATAACAACCTGTCGTTTTAAACGGTTTAAGTTGGTTTAATTACTGACTTGAGACAGTTGAAAAGGCAGGTCGTTATCTCAGCTATCTTATTTTCCAACACTCGAATGCCCAACACATAAATATCATGAATGTATTAACATCGGCTATTGAAGGTCGAAGAGTTAAATTTAAGCTTTTACATAAGTTACTACCACTGTATGTGGTCGGATTTAGAAAAATCATAAAGAAAGTAGCATCGTTAGTTCAAACTGGTAGTTTTCGTTATAAGTTGTTGTTACTCCAAATTCGGAATCAACACCAAAGGTGCAAGCGATGCACTTCACCGATTCGGTAAGATTAGAATGTGAAACCGCGTAATTACAAAATAAAAAGCATAAAATAAAGACAAAGGAATTTTTATAGTGGTTCGATTCTAAATGAATCTACATCCACTTTACAATCAATTCTCATTGTAAAATTTTGCTCTACAATATTCATGAAATCTCTCATACATTTATTTCCCACTTTTCTCTCTTTTAGGATATAACTACATTTGAATTTGGAAAACGGATGGAAGAGATCACTTGCTTTGTGATGGTAGATGTATCAATCCTTGATCACTTAGGCGCTTTTTTGTTCTTCCATGTCTTGGTGAGATTTTGTGCTTAGATCCGAATTTCGAGAGGATTGGAGAAGGTTTGAGATTCCTTGGAATGATGTTGGAGAGCTTTCTTATGTAGTATGAATGAGATTCAAGGTCCTTTGATCCAATTGGAGATAGCTTTAATGATCATAAGAATGGATTTGATCCATATGAATTTGGAGAAGAGTTGTTAAATCCATGAGATCCATAACTGAAGTTGTAGACAAGCTTTGAATTTGGTGGCACCTCCTTGTAGGAATGAAATTTCGTCCCCAACAATGATGAAGAAGAGGGGTATTTAGAGGAGTGGTTGGAACCGAGTGGCACAATAGTAAATAGCATACATGCAATCTCCACTTAGTAGCATACGACCCAAATATGCTCGGCTACGCACGACCTAAAACAATACGGCCTAAAGCTGACTTTTACCGGAGCGATCCAACACTCTGATATATGCTCAAAACGATCTAAAATGTGAGGGGCTAAGCGACATAAAAAGTCTGATGCTGACGTGGCCACCATTCAATATTAATTATGCCAAGCGGCTCATGTAAATGCCAACAATCCAACTTTACAGTTGTTACTCTACCCACGCTTCCTTCGTTCATATGCACGATCTAAAGAGTGGCCATTATCTAAAGACCATTCTCACGTTCTAAATGTATTTCCATGGTTTGTAGCTTAAAATAATCAGCATGACTCAAAACCATCATTAGTGCTCAACGACCTAATGAGCTTTTAGACGAGCTTGAGAGAACGGGACCTGATAAATGTTAAGATATGCAAGTTGTTTTCTTGTGTACTAGTACTCTGCCAATAACTTGAAAGCATGTTCATCTTTTGTGGCACACACGAGAATGACCTTAAATATTTAAGACAGGAATGACTTAAAGAACTCGTTACAACTGTCTTGCGTTGAACTTGCTTCATGCGACCTAAAGCAAATTAGCGGGTCGTGTTTGTCTACTGATTGTTGCGGGCTAAGAGAAGTCGCTGGTCACGTCCTAAAACGATGGAGCTGGCGACCTAACTTGAAGCCTGGGACGTCCTTATAAAAATATGAAGATTGCCTTACTAATTACAACTTTGTCACACTCGTCCTTTAGTGAATTATGGGATTTAAAAATCACATTGTGTGCCATTGCATTTCTTTTATATGAATCTGCATATTCATTTTACACGCAAATGGCCTATACTTTCTTCATAAGCTCGTGCACCGATTCATGAGTTCACATCTTGATCTATACTAACATCAGCGTACTGGCCTGCTTATAATGTTAACACAGTTTCAGTTTTCATGGTCTAAATGACCTTTAATGCATGAACAACCTAAAAAGGTCTGTGCGGTCTAACTGCTGCATGTATGTGGTCCAACACCCCAAAAAGGAAGCCGCGACCTAACATTTTTTTATGGTCCAAAAGTATGCTGCTTTGCCTAATAGATTGTTCCACCATTCCAGCGTACCCGGTTGCATCTGACCCAATGTGCACAAGCAGTATGCATGTCCAACATGTATCACTTTATGATCTCCTTGTACACTCGAGGGCTAAAATGTGATGGACGATCTAGCGTTGAACCATTTATCTCGCAGGAGCTTTTAGATCGAAAATTGCAATATTATGCTGACGGTCTAAAGCATGCCACACGACCCAAATAGCGGACGAGGTAAAGCTGTGGAATGCGGCCCAACTGAAGGCGCGAGCTAATTGGAGCGCGGGCTAAAATGAAATCACAGACTAAAAGAAGCCGCATGCCAACGTTCGTTCGTACTTCATAATTTTGAATCGCGTTTTCACAATAGGTTTAACATTTTTCCCACGAAGTTTGTATTTTCTGCTTGAGGAAAATGCGGGCTTCGCTATTGTTTACTTCTTTTTGCTTGTTTGACCTGAAATGAAATTTGCATCTGTTATTTGTAGACGCTTCAATTTTGAATTTCAGAGTCCGTTGTTTGACAATGTTGTGCTAGGGTTTGACTGCCTCTGTTTTCACTCGGGCTGTTTCCCACCGCTACAACCTGTTTTACAATAAAAACATTGCATATTTCTGGGCTAATATTTTGTTATTGACTACTCAAATCAACAATGGATTAGCTAGCTAAACATTTAGGTATAACGAATTTTCATTGAATGAAGTGTTTTCACAGACTCATTTTATTCAGTGATTTAAAATATGTTGAATATTGCTTACAAAAACACGACACTTTAACTTGGATTCGTGCTAACACTTAAAATCAACTAGTCGACATAACTCGAAAGTGGATTTCAAGTGTTGTTATTCTGATTGACTTCAATGTAACATATGATATCTCTCATTTGAGAAATACATATTTGAGAGATTTTTTGGTTCCCTTTCGAAGAAGGCTTGGATATTTATGCACCTGTTTTTGGAAGTCGTTATCAATTTTCTCCTCCAGAGGTATTTTGGATTACATACCCTGTTTGGGCAAAAGTTTAGCACTTGTCGTGTCTGAGATTTTCAGATACTACGCAAGTTAATTGGTTAATGTCCAAACTCCGTGCACAATCCAGCTTGGTTAATTCAGTCACTGGAGACTTTCGTCACTCAATTATATTGATTAATCCAAGCGTCGGTAATTTTAGATGGAGTGCCTATAGAAAGGACTTCGGTTAAAACCCAATGTTTATCGTGATTGGATCAGGTGCTTCCTGATTTCGACGATCAATTGGGTTCCCCCAGAGAGGACTTTGGTTGAAACCCGAATGCTTGTCGTTAACAGATCAGGTGCTTCCTGATTCTGACGATCAATTGGGTACCCCCGGAGAGGACTTTGGTTGAAACCCCAATGTTTGTCGTTATCGGATCAGGTGCTCCCTGATTCTGATGATCAATCAGGTGCCCCCGAAGAGGACTTTGGTTGAAACCCCAATGCTTGTCTTTATCGAATCATGTACGTCCTGATTCTGACGATCAATTGGATGCATCCAGAGAGGACTTTGGTTAACACCCCAATGTTTGTCGTTATCGGATCAGGTACTTCCTAATTCTTATGATCAATTGGGTGCCCCCGGAGAGGACTTTGGTTTGTACTGGTCCTTCCAACGTGTTTGTCAGAAGTTCTTCTGGCCTGATGTTGGTACATCCAACATCAGGTTTGTCGGTCCTTTCGACTTGGTGCTGGTCCTTCCAGCGTGTTTGCCAGTCCTTCCGGCCTGATGTTGGTACTTCCAACTTCACGTTTGTCAGTCCTTCTGACTTGGTGCTGGTCCTTCCAGCGTGTTTGCCAGTCCTTCCGGCCTGATGTTGGAATTTCAGCTCTGGGTTGACTCCGATTCCCTTGTTGGCCGCTTGACTTGGTGGTCTATTTCGAATCGGGGATCAAAGCTTTGAATCTTTCACTTAGAGGAACTCCCCTTCGATGAAAGTTACAATATTCTTGTTTAATTGTTGTGGCGCTTGTTCATTGTTTGAATCTTTGCGACTTTCCCATTCACTTCTCAAGGAACTGCTTTTCTATTCTTGCATTTGTGTATGTTGATATTTACAATATTTGGTACTTGAGTTAGTATTGTTGGGGTCGCTACGCTTTGTTTGATTCCGAAGGAATAACCGCTCGACAAACAGCCTGCAACATGGAATCATTTTTAATCAAGTTTTGATTCAACATGAGATTTCCAAGTTAGAAATTAATTCGGACAGATATGTTGTTAATTGTAGAGCTAAAGATAGATACATCACTTGCAGGTTATTACAGACTGTTTACAAGAAGTTTCGAATATAACAAAAAGTAGAACATGAAATAAAGCATGAACTAAAGCAGGAAATAGAGCATGAAGTAAAGCAGTGACGATGTTGATCACTTGTTCTAGGCCATTGGAATTGAAGCACAATCAGCAGTTATCTGTTGATGATCAGCCTTGGCATGGTATGAACAAAAGCTTCGTTGTTTGTTGCCCCTCGGCCCTGGGGATTCGGAAGTGTTTGAGGATTGTGGATTTTTCACATATTGTTGCAGACGATTCTTCCTAATCAGCACTTTGATCAGTGATTTCAGATGCCTACACTCGTTGGTGTTGTGGCCTGGCTGATTATGGAATCGGCAGAACTTTCCAGAGTTTGCTTGATGGTCATTGATTTTTTGAGGCTTAGGTATTGGATCATCTTCGGTGTCTTTGATTGCAGCAAAGATGTTTTCTGGAGTGTCATTTAAAGTTCTTAGCTCTGATGGATTGGAAAAGCGTGGCTCCTTGCTGTCTCGATTTTCTTTTCCGTTACCTCCTCTTTTATGACCTCCGGTATTTTTTTGATTGTACCGAGTAGGAGTGTTTTTGGGAGCTTCAGGGGGTTAGTTTGCGTCAACGATCCGAAGAGGCACAGGATTATTATCCAATCTCATGTATTGCTCGACCTTTTTATAGAATTTCTCAAGCGTACTCGGCTCTTTCATTTTAATCCATTTACCGAATTTGCTATTTTGGTCTACGGCACCTATTAGGGACATTAAGATCATGCGGGGCTCGGGATTTCCTACTTCGGATACAGCATCATTAAATCTTTTGAGGAAAGCTTTGAGAGATTATCCTGGATTCTGCTTCATGGATGTAAGAGATATGACGTCTTTAGCCTTCGTAGCCTACAACCTGAACTGCTTTTTGAATTTCGGAGTCAAATCAGTCAACGGACTTGGGTGGCAGCCTTGTGAACCACAACGATGTGACACTTACTAGATAGAGAGGGAAGCACAAGCATTTGATCTCGTCCGTTGCCTTGGCTGCATTCATGTTCCACTCATATTTGTATAGGAAGTGATTTGGATCAGAATCCTCGTTATACGGAGGCAGAATAGGATGAGTGAATTTTTTGGGGAATTCAGCTTTGCGGATCCTCTTTGTGAATGGATTTTCACCGATGGAGAAGTCCCATTCCCTTTTACTATCCTTGCGAGGCATGTTATCTTTCATGATTTGATTTACCTCATCCGTGATATATTCCTGCGAGTTTTGTTGTTTCGGAGAGCGGACTTCGATCTCTTTCCCAGATGCTCGTCGTGGTGAGCGATCGCGTTTAGAGGATCTAGGTCTCTTACTTCCACTATGGAAGGTGGCCCCTTGACGAGACTTGCAACTCATCGGTGGTCATTACGATTGGAATGGTTTATAGCTTTCAGCTTTAAGTCTTCGACATTAGCGTCATCTTTACCCACAAATCTTTCTGAGTTATCATTGTGAGAATCGGAGGCTGATGAGTTTGCATTCTCTTCGAGGTTGACATGAATTTTCAGAGGAGGAGAGGGATTTGCTTGAGCGTTTAGGAGAGCGCTAACTTTTTCCATCAAAGCTTTATTAGCATCCACGAGAGTTTTATTAGCATCGATTAAGGCTTTATTAGAAATTTCCATTCATTGGCTCATGTTAGCGACGATGGAATCTAATTCTGCTTTAGTTACTCCAGCTCCGGACATTGAATTTTCTCCAACTTCGAAACGGTTAGTGAGTGGATTAGTTTCGTTATTGATAAAATTGTTATTTTCTTCAACGACATTGGTAGTAGTCTTCTTAGATTTTGTCATTATATTGGACAAGGCCTTGAATTTGGAAGATAGTCCGCTGATTGGCCTAGATCTTAGATTTGCGGGATCTATGGCAGAAGTAGGCTCTTATGATCGAGAGAAATGCCCACGTGACCCCACAATGGGCGCCAAATGTTTACTCCAAATTTGGAATCAACACCAAAGATGCAAGCGATGCATTTCACCGATTCAGTAAGATGAGAATGTGAAACCGCGTAATTACAAAATAAAAAGCATAAAATGAAGACAAAGGAATCTTTATAATGGTTCGATTCTAAATGAATCTACATCCACTTTACAATCAATTCTCATTATAGAATTTTTCTCTACAATATTCATGAAATCTCTCATACATTTATTTCCCACTTTTCTCTCTTTTTATGATCTAACTATACTTGAATTTGGAAAACGGATGGAAGAGATCACTTGCTTTGTGATGGTAGATGTATCAATCCTTGATCACTTATGCGCTTTTGTGTTCTTCCATGTCTTGATGAGATTTTGTGCTTAGATCCGAATTTCGAGAGGATTGGAGAAGGTATGAGATTCCTTGGAATGATGTTGGAGATCTTTCTTATGTAGTATGAATGAGATTCAAGGTCCTTTGATCCAATTGGAGATAGCTTTGATGATCAGGAATGGATTTGATCCGTATGAAGTTGGAGAAGAGTTGTTAAATCCATGAGATCCATAATTAAAGTTGTAGATAAGCCTTGAATTTGGCGGCACCTCCTTGTAGGAATGAAATCCCATTCCTCATAATAATGGAGAAGAGGAGTATTTATAGGAGTGGTTAGAACTGAGTGGCACACTTGTATATAGCAGACATGTGATCTCCACTTAGTAGCATACGACCCAAATATGCTCGGCTTCACACGACCTAAAACAATACGGAAGCTGCCTTTTACTGGAGCAATCCAACGCTCTGATATATGCTCAAAACGATCTAAAATGTGAGGGCTAAGCGACCTAAAGAGTCTGATTCTGACGTGGCCACCATTCAGTATCAATTATGCCCAGTGGCTCATGTAAATGCCAACAATCCAACTTTACAATTGTCACTCTACCCACGCTTCCTTCGTTCACATGCACGATCTAAAGAGTGGCCATTATCTAAAGACCATCCTCACGTTGTAAATGTATTTCCGTGGTTTGTGGCTTAAAATAATCAGCATGGCTCAAAACCATCATCAATACTCAACGACCTAAAGAGCTTTTTGATGAGCTTGAGAGAACGGGACTTCATAAATGTTAAGACAGACAAGTTGTTTTCTTGTGTACTAGTACTCCGCCAACCACTTGAAAGCATGTTTATCTTTTGCGGCATACACAAGAATGACCTTAAATACTTAAGTGAAGAACGACTTAAAGAACTCGTTACAAGTGTCTTGCGTTGGACTTGCTCCATGCGACCAAAAGCAAATTAGCGGGTCACGTTTGTCTATTGATTGTCGCGGGCTAAGAGCGGTCGCTGGTCACGTCCTAAAACAACGGAGCTGGCGACCTAACTTGAAGCCTGGGCCGTCCTTATACAAATATGAAGGTTGCATTACTAATTACAACTTTGTCACAATCGTCCTTTAGTGAATTATAGGATTTAAAAATCACATTGTGTGCCATTGCATTTCTTTTATATGAATCTGCATATTCATTTTACACACAAATGGCCTGTACTTTCTTCATAAGCTCATGCATCGATTCATAAGTTCACATCTTGCTCCATACTAACATCAGCGTACTGGCATTCTTACAATGTTAACATGGTTTCAGTTTTCATGATCTAAATGACCTTTAATGCATGAACGACCTAAAAAGGTCTGTGCGGTCTAACAGCTACATGTACGTGGTCCAACGCCCCAAAAAGGTATCTGCGACTTAACATGTTTTTATGGTCTAAAAGTATGATGCTTTGCCTAATAGACTGTTCCACCATTCCAGCATACCGATTGCATCTGACCCAATGTACTTAAGCAGTCCGCATGTCCAGCATGTATCAATTTATGATCTCCCTGTACACTCGAGGCCTAAAATGTGATGAACAATCTAGCGCTGAATCATATAGCTCGCAGGAGCTTTTAGATCGCAAATTGCAATATTATGCTGACAGTCTAAAGCGTGCCACACGACCCAAATAGCGGACGAGCTAAAGCTGTGGAATGCGGCCCAACTGAAGGCGCGAGTTAATTGGAGCGCGGGCTAAAATGAAATCACGGACTGAAAGAAGCCGCGTGCCAATGTTCATTTGTACTTCATAATTTTGAACCGTGTTTTCATAATGGGGTTAACATTTTTCCCCCGAAGCTTGTATTTTCTACTTGCGGAAAATGATGGCTTCGCTATTGTTGACATCTTTTGGCTTGTTTGACCTGATATGAAATTTTCATCTGTTATTTGTAGACGCTTCAATTTTGAATTTCAGAGTCTGTTGTTTGACAATGTTGTGCTAGGGTTTGACAGCCTCGATTTTCACTCGGGCTATTTTCCACTACTACAACCTGTTTTACAATAAAAACATTGCATATTTCTGGGCTAATATTTTGTTATTGACTGCCCAAATCAATAACAGATTAGCCAGCTAAACGTTTAGGTATAACAAACTTTCATTGAATGAAGTGTTTTCATAGACTCATTTTATTCAATGATTTAAAATTTGTTGAATATTTTCTTTAAAAACACGACACTCTAACTTGGATTCGTGCTGACACTTAAAATCAACTAGTTGACATAACTCGAATGTGGATTTCAAGTGTTGTTATTCTGATTGACTTTCATGTAATGTATGGTATCTCTCATTTGAGAAATACGTATCTAAGAGATTTTTTTGGTTCCCTTTCGAAGAAGGCTTCGATATCTGTGCTCCTGTTTTAGGAAGACGTTATCAATTTCCACCCCCGGAGGTTTTTTGGAGTTCATACCCATGTTTGGGAAAAAGTTTAGCACTTGTCGTTTTTGAGATTTTCAGACACTACGCAAGTTAATTGGTTAATGTCCAAACTCCATCCACAATCCAACTTGGTTAATTCAGTCACTAGAGACTTTCGTCACTCAATTATAATGATTAATCCAAGCATCGGTAATTTTAGATGGAACCACTAGAAAGGACTTCGGTTAATACCCAATGTTTATCGTGATTGGATCAGGTGCTTCCTGATTCTAATGATCAATTGGGTGCCCCCGGAGAAGACTTTGGTTGAAACCCCAATGTTTGTCGTTAACGGATCAGGTGCTTCCTGATTCTGACGATCAATTAGGTGCCCCGGGAGAGGACTTTGGTTGAAACCCCAATGTTTGTCAATATCTGATCCGGTACTTCCTGATTCTGACAATCAATTGGGTGCTCCCGGAGAGGACTTTGGTTGAAACCCCAATGTTTGTCGTTATCGGATCAGGTACTTCCTGATTTTGACGATCAATTGGGTGCCCCCGGAGAGGACTTTGGTTGAAACCCCAATGTTTTTCCTTATCGGATCAGGTACTTCCTAATTCTGACAATCAATTGGGTGCCCCCACACTACAACAAAATGGACTTTGAATAGCATTGATGCACAGCGTTGCCGCATTTTGTCTTTGGCCCGCTCTACAAAGCTGGGGTCCAAACGCTATTTGACCTGGTAATCTACCTGTTCAACGCTATTCAATGAAAAGTGGGGTGGGAAATAAATTTTGTGCGGGATTAATTAACACATATCTCCTTTTTCGCTAGTTCCTCCAGAAATTATCGTTCCTCTCACTTTATCACCTCCAGCAAACATTGATTGCCGCCGCCAACCAATCGATGTTGTAACCCTAACAACTTCCACCAGCCAATCAACGCTGTATTCTCTCCATGTACCTCTTGGGGACGGTAGATCCCAAGCCTTAAACCTAGAAAAGCGTCAACGATTTGAACTTTTTTGAGAGGTATAATTATATATTTGTCGAATAATTTTAATTATCATTGCTGCATGAACAACTTGTTTACTTCCAATTTCTCATAATGGCTGAGTTTTGATTGTAGATTCAATTTAGAAAAAACAGTATGTTTGGTGTTTTATTTATTTTCGATGTAGATCGGATTTGAACTTCTGTAGATCCGATTTGAACTTCATAATCGCATACTGGCTAAGATTTGAACTCCTGTAGATCTGATTTGTACACTTTTTCAAATATATTTGGGCTTATGCTTTCAATGTAGAAAATGCATAGTACATAATGTCTTATGTTTGGTGTTTTGTTGATTGTTTATGTATTCTATTTTTCAGTAGCAGCAATACACTTAAACTGCCCTACATTTTTATTCCTTCTATGTTTGGTGTTAATATCACTTAATTGAATGTCTTATTCCCAATCCCAAGAGTTTATCTGATATGGTTATGACAAAAATTGATGACTTTTCCTTGAACACTTGTCTATAAATACATCTTCCATTATTATGGAAATTAATACCATTCCATCAAAATTTGCAAAAAATTATATAACGGATAAGGTGTTAATATTAACATTATTAGACATGTACTCAATTAACAAAAGGAATTTAGCCCTTTTGGAAAATCTCTCAAATTATAACTAGGGAAATCCTCCATTTTAATTGGAACTTCTTAGATATAGATCCAATGTTATGAAATTTTCTTCATAGATATAGATCCACTGTTGTGAAATTTTCTTTAACCTGTTATGAAAAACGGTTCCTTACAACTTGTCATATAGATCCACTGTGGTAAGAAATTTTCTTCAGTGGGAAAGAAAAGAAATTTTCTTTCAATTGGAACTTCTTAGATATAGATCCATTGCTAAGTTACTAATTTCAAACTTGCAGGAATTTTCTTAGCAACAGAACTGGAAAAAGTAAAGTTGCTACCACCACAGGCAGCGACGGGTTAGTGCGAGTTCAAAAATAATAGTTTTTACATATTATATATTTATGCTTTTGCAACGACATGTTAGGTATATTATTGATGTTGATGTCTAAAATTAGCCTATTCAGGGTGGACTGATACAACAAGATAGGCCAATATTAAAACTACTTTGAAGTTGAAAATTTTGTTCTTAAGTTTCTAATAAAACGTGAACAAGTTGTTAATCTTTGTTTTTTGTTATAAATTTATACTTAAGTTAGTATTGCCTGCTTTACATTAGTTGATGAGTATGACAAATATTCCCTTTTATATTTGAAACAAAGTAGTAATTTAGTTGAATGTTAATCCAATAATCAGTAACCCGAACTTTCTATTCTTATTTGAGTTTAAAGTAGAGTATGAGACTGGGAAATTTACTAGGTTGTTACCATATTGCATGTTTGAATTAAATTACCTGGAATATAATTAGAGTTAACACAAATATTAACCTTTTGATTTATACAATAACAAATCTATACAAAAAAATTAATATATATCTACAAAATAATATAATGGATAGTGACCTTGTGTGTAGTGTAAAATATAACATGCATGTATAACCATTATATTATTTATCCTGCTACTACAAAACATTTGTTATCCTCTCATCTGTTTCAACTTATTGATTATTCAAATATTATATATGGTCATTGAGGTGAGCAAAAGGCTACATCCAGTTCTCGTGTATGTAAAGTACACTGCAATGGTGTGTTGTACATCTCAGAAAAGCAAGTAAGTTCATAATTAAATTTACGTTAAGAAGAAGAAGAAGAAAAACCCATGCTGCAAAGCGAAAAGTGGAATTTTTTTAAGGGGTTTAGTCTAACATAATGATTTTATTAAGTGAAAGTAAAGCAAAAGCAGTGTATGCTTGTATTTCATAATGACTGAAACAACCTTCATCACTTCCAAGAGTTGTTATAAAAATAATCTAGCTCTAGGCTGTTGATACTGAGATTTCATTGCAATTATACAAATTGTTTGTGTCCCCTCATTGATGTCTTTCTTATCAGGTAGATAAGCTACTATATGGCAAAACAACCCTTAACTTGTTCTAACTATGAACTTCAAATCGTCAATCCACTTTCAATGATTTTAATTTCATATGGAAGCTAAGGTAGTGTTTGGTTTACCATTTTAATTTTTGGGTTTTCATCTATACAAAAATGTGCACAATGCATGTATATTACGGAAAACAATCATTTTAGAAAATAAAGTTAACATACAAAACAGAAAACAAATTTTATCTATTTTTCGTGTTTTGAGAAATAAGAGAGCAATTCTTCCTTCCATGATTGCTACATCCCCTCTGCAGTCCCCTCCATCTTCCTTTCATTCTACTAATCCTCCTTCACACTTTTAATGTTTTGTAATTAGTTTTGAAAACTCAAAACGCAAAACACAATTTTAACCGAATGCACCCTAAATTATTAGAGAACACATTTAGTTTGGAACACAAAAGAATTTTTTAACTTAAGAATGAAAAAAAAACAGAAATTAAAAGCAATTTTTATCGCTGTCTATATCAATGTAATACCACATACCATCGCTAATTTCACATGATTATAAGTGGTTGTCCTGACATGCAAAATTGCTTGAACAGAGCTGAACCGTTTTAGTGTTTACGTTTTATCCGTCTGTCCAATTTAGATGATTTTACACATTATGGAAAGCTGGGAGTTTGAGGTAGAATTCCCATTTAAAAGTGTTTTGTTAAATTTTAACGTTTACATGCTTACCAAAGGTGATTAGGTCGCTGACAACCTCCTTAATCGCAGTTTAGATTTTGGTAATTAGCGAATTATGGTGTTATCCTTCGTGTACTTAGCAGCAACTAGTTTTTCAGACTATGATAAGAATTATGACAATGCATTAGTTTTTTTTAAAATAAGTTTTGGTAGTAATTGGTACGTGTAAATACGTTTAGTTGTTCTAAGTATGCATTATTTTTTCTATAGTCCTTCCATCATAACTTATAACCATATATATCCTAATCTTTTTAACTTCTGTAGTAAGCTACTGTTATATCAAAGCACGTCCAATGCAAGTGTATTATGTCCAAATAAGCCATTCCCAAGGTGCATACTTGAAATATTGAATTATTTAGAAAATTATAAAGTTTAAATCTGTTTTACCTTTTACTTGGTTTATATTCCACACAAACAGTAAAATTGATTGCAGGATAATTCAGATCAGCCATCTATGTATATTTGAACCAGTGTAGTGTAGCATGCGCTGAAGGCAATATGTTGTCTTCTTAATGCTCTTTGGTTATTTTCTGATTACCATTACTATCTATCTCGGCAATAAAATAACCTATTTAGTTATTTATGCCAAAGAACATAGGTCTTCTCAATACTCATGTTGGCATTGATAGCTTTATAGAATGTTCTATAATCTAAGCTTAAATGATTTCGTATGTACATATAGAAAATAAAAAATAAAATAGAAAAGTAAATAAGAAGTCTGGCTGAGCTCAAAGGAGGTGCATGCTCATTGTATCGTGTACACAAAAGTTAAATATTAATATGTGAGTAATGAAACCATCCAAGAAGTTTCAAGCATGACACACTCTGTTCAACTTTCTTTCTCGATGGTCCAGCTAATACAACAATAATTGGAACGTGGATTGGAAATATTATATTTTCTTTATTCCTTGCTATACATAAATTTTTTATGACTCTGGTTTATTTGTTGAAATATCAACAGATATTATTTCTCTTCCTAACTACACATTAAGACTTTATGGTATATTCAACAATTAATTTTCTAGATAATTTTTTTAAGCTGTGAACTCCCTATTGATTAAGTTACAAAAAATCCATTGGGATTGAGACAGGGCTTCAAGCGGTTTAACAATAGAGATGTCTTCATGGTGAATTTACAGTTATCAGACACTAGTAATGTCTTTGGAGAGCTTCTGAACTATTCTTGGAATTCTAAACTATCTTGTTGTGGAATAAATAAACGGATGCTTCTCCTATAATACCATCTACCCTTTTAGTGATAAACACATATGTTCAAACCTTTACAATTTGCTAACTACATAGTTCCTTTTCTTATCAAATTAGGCACATCAATTGTATGGATGCTTTTACAATGGAACTTTCATTAACCCAAAATTGCCAAAAAAGCGTAATTCATATTTCATTTATTTATGATAATTCTGGTATTATTTAAACTTCAGTTGTCCAGCACCATCCTCATAATGAGTAGGCAAGCTGAGAGTTTTTTGTCCTTGTATATCGGTAGAACTGGTTAGTGATCGAGGGTGAAGGCAAAAGAATTTTGGATTTTTGGAGTTTCGACGTGAGATTTGATGTAGTTATGGACATGGAGAAAGTGACAGTTTGAACACTAGGAGCCGCAACAGTGTTGGTGGCTGTTGGTTGTGCCGATTGCCAATGTTTCTTGTTGTTTGAGAAGAGTCAGGCAGTGTTTGTTATGGTTTGTGATTTGCCATTTTTTTTCTGAGTACAGTGGTGAGTGGAATGGTTTGGGGAGACACTGGATGATGGAAGTGCGTGGTTATTGTGAAATGACTATGTTAGTGGGATTGTTGAAGTGCATAAGCATGGTTTTGGGTAAGCTTGAGGCAGTGGTGTTGCTAAGGAGGTCGGTTCAGGAGAATGTTGATCGGATGTAGATGTGTATGCAGGACAGAGTTATGATGAAATGGAAGGAAGTTGGAAGTGTTTCTGTTTGTTGAATGTTGGTGAGGTTAAAATTTAGGTGGAAGTGGAAAACAAGTTGTTGGTGCAATGGTTGCACAGGAGAAGCTGGACTTGTAGTTGAAGGTTGATTGAGGCAGAGGGTCTGGAGGAATTGTGATGATGCTAGGTTGCAGGAGGTTGGTGCAGCGAGTGCTTGTGATCGTTGCTGAGGAATCTAGTTTATGTGAAACAACCAAGTTTAATAATTTATCCAATTACACAATGATTTATCCAGTTACACAATGGTTTATCCAATTTAATAGTTTAATAGTTTATCCAGTTTAATAATTTATCCAGTTACACAAAGAATTATCTAGTTACACAATAATTTATCCAACTTAATAATTTAATAATTTAAGTGAAACAGTCTAGTTCTACCGTTAAATGAATCAGGCATCACATAACTATTTATATGTGACGAAAAGGAATTTCGCTCGGTCTGAACCAGTCGCTAAACCGATCTAGACCGTTCGAAACGCCTGATCGTTTTGAGAACACTACAAAATAGAACGCAGATGGAAGAACGTTTCATTGTACATTACAACAATGCATCAGATTACAAGAATATACAGAGTATAAATGAATATTACACAGAAATATCAGAGATTTAAATTACATTTAAATACATCGCAGCGGAAAATAATACAATACACAACTAGAAGAGATATACGGATACAAAGCTTTCCGGATACCGTTCCAGCTGTAAACCAGGATCCTGTGAATATAAATCTGCAAAACCAAAACTACTAGCTGCCCGTGTCAAAATAGGGGCACCCAGAGTTTAGGTTAAAACAATAAACTCCAAGTCAGTCATGGGACTGGTGAGAACTAAAACAGTTATTAATCTTTATTTTCAAAGTTAGGTAAATCAAGGGACCACGCCGTATAACACGGAACGGGTTTCCTCCCAAGAACACCAGTGCATAAAACAACAGTGCAATGCTAAATAAAGAAAAATGAAGCTATTATAAGACCCAGGTCCTATCACACAATGCAACGCAAGCCGGGGGATAGGGTTTTTACCTTATAATAGCCAAGAATGCTTGATACGTTTAAAAGAAATCATTTGACACTATTATAAGTGTATAGTGTATAAAACAACTTCAAATCATAAGTATCAATCATAGACGGCATAAGCGCCCCATCCCACTATGTCGCCATATATAGGTTATACAATCAAAATCGCAAAGTCACGTATTTGGAAATTGGGTTTCCATCTATGAACCGAGGCAAAAGATAGTCCTCAACCGATTCGAGACTCTCTAGCCCGAGCCTTAGGCAAGTACTCAGTCAAGCCTTTGGATCGTCAGGGCCGGTCCACCGATGTGGATTAAAATGCCTGAACACTGCGTTTCCCCGCCCTTTGGGGCGTAAATGAGCCAACGAATGGCTCCAGCGGACCGGGATCGTCCGATCTAACCAAGGCGCCTCGCAACAGCAACAACCACACAGGTGAAAAGTATATAAATGTCAGGGCTGGTAGGTCACTGACACCACCCTAGCTAGAAAGAAACGCATGCCCTCCCTGAGGTCCTTCTCCCGTTTTTGGTTCACAACCGGGGTGCGAGGCTCGCGAATCAACGCTACACAAAGCTATGCCACACAGGCCTTGCTTTGATCATCACCACAAGACTTCGCTTTTCAACAGAAGCCTCGATCAATTGCATCTTAGCATGCCACACAGGCAAACCACTCTATGCAACCGATATCAATCACACAGAATGAAATCCAATGTCAGACACGCAGTCCATTTACAAGTTCTTCTGGGTCTGAACGAAACCGGAGGCACTTTCCTCGCATATCCATCGATCTCCAAGCACATCTGGACGACCACCGATTGATTCCCTCATCTTGGGTGTACAGCCCAATCAAGATCATCAGTAATCACCCAAACGATGTGAAGACTTCCGGTCTTCAACCACCGTCTTCATCTTCGACTTATCGTCGTATCAGTTATTCAGAATGGGATAAACCCGGTCTTTCCGAATAACTCACGTATATTTTAAATAAGTGTTACACAAACACAACATACGCCTCATTCCAATTCATCAGTCACTAACCGTAAATTAATCAAGAGAATAATTTCCCAAATATTAACCCCGAAGGCCGAAACCAACATCAGATCAATATCCAGAAAACCATTATGCTTGGCTAACCGACAGTTAGTTTCTAAATTTCACATTCATAGGGAAAGGTTCCCATTAATTTTATCCAAGATAAATTCCTTGAATTTATTCTTTAATCTACTTTTGAATATCAATTCAAACTAGTCGGGATTAACGAACTTTACCGAAGTAATCATTTGTTTTAATTTCCCAATCCCAACCTATTCATCCCATGAAGTAAAACTGGTAATACTTCATATCTAACACTACGGTGTTATCGGTAAATTCAATTACCATTTCACGTTCAAATCTAATTAAAGATTTAACTATCGCCTGGAGCAAAACTGGTGATACTCCATTCTCGATCATTTCAATCAAATCAAAGATTCATTAAAACTCCACTTAGTTTTCTCTCATGAAGTCTAATTAAAGATTTCTCTCATGAAGTCTACTAATAGAAATGTGTGTATGCATGTATGCACATGCAAAACAGAGAGCCACCTCCTCTTCCCCTTTTATATGTATTCAAAACAGTAAATCCAATGGCCTTCCAGAAACCCTGAATAAGCAACTGCATTATAAAAAAAATCATGACCTTGTGGGTGAAAATCCTGACCTTGTGGGTGAAAATGCAGTAGTTCCTTACCAAAAAAAAAGCAGTAGCTGAACCATGGATCAATGAAATTCACTTGGAGACCATAAAGCCAGAAATGGATACAGGTGCATAAATATTATCTACAGATCAACCTAAGTTGGAACCTACAGGTATATAGTTTCGTAAGATTTATTTTCTTGCTGGCCCTTCAAATAGATATTCCACCGTTCTTTATTGCAGCTACCATGTATTGCACTCCTCCTATACAAACTCAAATATGCAATGATTAAGATGCCAATCTATGGAAATCTATTTCACAAAAGGCCTAAGTGTTAAAAAAAATTGTTGTTATACCCATGGTTTAAGGTTCTGTCCGGGACCACTAGATTCTGACCCTCATATTAGTTCCGTTCAATGGTGGGACGGGATTAGGGGCAAAATCCGGTCCTGTTCTAGCAATCAGAAAAAACATGGAACTGTGAAATCAGAGGAAGAATAGGAGGGTGACAACGAATAACATGCGAAATCAACAATTGTAAAAGAAAAACGAAAAATAAACCTAGTCTTGTGCTTGATGCAGAAATACTTTGACTTCGCAAAAGGAACATTAAGCATAAGTATATAATCATAGATGAATATCTGTCACATTTGTCTTTATTGTATTACTATACTTTGCCAAATTATAATATTTGTTTGTTCAAGTGAAAAGTGCATACATGAAAATTATACATTGAAAAAGTACTCATATGGAAATTTGTTCTGCTTTTTCAAGGGAATTTGCCTTAAAGCAACTCTTGCAAGAATAAACAGTTGTAGTTCATTAAGTACGTTCAGCGGATTCAAAATAATTGCCCTTCTATTTTGAGTATCGACATCCATCTTTTGAATTATGAATGTTGACAGGTGCATGTTCGACATCCATCTTTTGAGTTATGAATGTTTACAGGTGCATGTTTCTATTTTTGCCAACAAATTCAATGAAATATCTTTCTTATAAATTCAAGTGTAATATTTTGTCCTTGAAGCAAAATAGGCTTATATGAACATGTACAACGGTATCAACTTGTGTTAATTACATAATTTCTTATAGGTAATGAATGTTGACTTGTGTTTTCATATATTTTATGCTATGTTTTGTGTGCTGGTTTCTCCTGAACAACCTTTTCAGTCGTTATGTCCCTAAATATTTCAAGTCATTCCAACCTTGAGGATCAGTTTCAGAAACTTTACCTACTCTTCTTTTATTATTACAAAATAATGATGCAATTAACTGACTATCGTTTCGTAGTTAACATTACGAATTCATGCTTCCATATCAGAATTGGTGGTAACCAGTTTGAACCTGGATTTGACGTTCGATCTTCATTTGTGAATGGAAGCACGAAATCTCCAAAAGATGCGAAATCCTGAAGTATTCCTGATTCAAAACTAAAACCTCTAGAAACTTGGAAAGAACTCCAAAATTTTACTGAAGACATGATATCTTGGACAACACTCGGTAGCAGCTTTGAAGAAGGAAGACGTATATTTCAACTCCAAAGGGAGCAAGCTGAGCTACTTATTCAGTCGTTTCAGTATTCGCGAATCCTAGGTTACAGGTTGGTTTCTTTATACCTTGCGTGTGTGAGAAACTCATATTTCAAATTAGCTAGGCATCTGATTCCTCGTTTTTACTTTACAGCAAGAAGAAATTTAATGATTCCTCTCTTTCCAATTGTCTATAACATATCACATGATCCTTTCTTTGAGTACCACTATTCTTTTTGTCTTTGTATTCATTTGTAGTTATAATTTTACTTTTATAAGGTACAGATAGTTAAATCATCAAGTGTTTTTATGGAGAGGGCAAAATAACTAACAAGTATAGCTTTGAATGCTGAAATTTTCAAAATCCACCCTAATTAGTGTTGAATAAAATCTTGAAGCAAGCTAGTTGGAAATGAGTAGATGATTTTTTTAGTTATCTTCTCTTTATAAGAGGCTTCAAACAAATTTGGACCGATATGACTTCTTAATAAATAAATTTTGTTTTTGAATATGGCTATTAGAGAAATGTATAAACGCTTCAAATTGTTCCATCATTATTTGAGAATATCTAGCTACATGAAAGAAAACATTTTCATATTTTGAAGTCCTAGCTACATAATTTCTTCTTCCTTTGAGATCTTTTACTTTCTGCGTATATAACATTTTAACTACTAATACATTGACTTTTTATTTGATATTAACAGGATCAATATTGCTGATAAAGAGAAAATATCAGAAGCAAAGCAAGATTAAATCAACAGTTTAACTACTTTGTAACTAACTAGTTCATAGAAAACTATGTGTGATGTATTTTGTATGCACATAGGACAGTTGACGAAACAATATGTATGAAATACAAAGTTTTGATATGTGTTGTTTGAATGATATGAATGAAATAGAAAATGTGAAAAGTTGTTTAAATGATGTATTAAATATTACGATATAATTTATATGTTTGTTGTCTGTGAAAATATGTTATATTTATATGTGAATGAAAAATATATTATATATGTGAATGAAAACAGTTGGAATAATTAGAAAAATTTGTAAATTAATACATATATTTATATATGTCTATTATAGTGTTTTAAAAACCCTATGGATTGGACAACGCTATAGAAACTAGCTCTCAGGAACGCTATAATATAGCTACATAAACGTTATGGAAACACATATGGAAAGCTATACAATTATGCTGAAACGCTATAGAAACACATAAGTAAACGCTATAGAATAATAACATTAAAGCTACAGTACAAGCATATAAAACGCTATAGAAGTGTAACAATAAACGCTATAGCAAACTTTTTTTCATAGCGTTTTGGACAAATGTTATTTAAAGCTAAAGGTCTAATATAGCATGTCGTTCCATGGCGTTCTCTGAAACGCTATGACATGCTGTAATAGCGTTTTTCAAACGCTATGAAAGGCCTTTTTTGTTGTAGTGCCAGAGAGGACTTTGGTTTGTGTTGGTCCTTCCAGCGTGTTTGCCAATCCTTCCGGCCTGATGTTGGTACTTCCAACATCAGGTTTGTCGGTCCTTCCGACTTGGTGCTCGTCCTTCCAGCATGTTTGTCGGTCCTTTCGGCCTGATGTTGGTACTTCCAACATCAGGTTTGTCGGTCCTTCCGACTTGGTGCTGGTCCTTCCAGCGTGTTTGCCGGTCCTTTCGGCCTGATGTTGGTATTTCAGCTCTGCGTCGGCTCTGATTCCCTTGTTGGCCACTTGACTTGGCGGGTTATTACGGATTGGGGATCGAAGCATTGAAACTTTCACTTAGAAGAATACCCCTTCGATGAAAGTTACAATATTCTTGTTTATTTTTCGTCAAGGTGGTGCTTTTCTATTCTTGCATTTGTGCATGTTGATATTTACAATATTTGGTACTTGAGTTAGTGTTGTTAGGATTGCTATGCTTTGTCTGATTCTGAAGGAACAAGAGCTCAACAAATAGCCTACAACATGGAATCATTTTTGATCAATTTTTGATTCAACATGAGATTTGCAAGTTATAAATTAATTCAGACATATATGCTATTAATCTTAGAGCTAAAGTTTGGTACATCACGTACAGGTTATTACATACAGTTTACAAGAAGTTTCGAATATAACAAAAAGTAGAATATGAAATAAAGCATGAACTAAAGCAGGAAATAGAGCATGAAGTAAAGCAGCGACGATGTTGATCGCTTATTCTGGGCCATTGGAATTGAAGCACAATCAGTAGTTATCAGTAGATGATCAACCTTGTCATGGTCTGAACAAAAGCTTCGTTGTTTGTTGCCCCCTTACCCTGGGGATTTGGAAAAGTGTTTGAGGATTGTGGATTTTTCGCATATTGTTGTAGACGATTCTTTCTAATCAGCTCTTCGATCAATGATTTCAGATGCCTACACTCGTTGGTGTTGTGGCCTGGCTGATTATGGAATCGGCAGAACTTTCCAGAGTTTTCTTGATGGTCATTGATTTTTTAAGGCTTAGGTATTGGATAATATTCGGTGTCTTTGATTGCAGCAAAGATGTTTTCTGGAGTGTCATTTAAAGGTGTCAGCTCTGATGGATTGTAAAAGCGTGGCTTCTTGCCGTCGCGATTTTCTTTTCCGTCGCCTCCTCTTTTCCGACCTCCGGTATTTTTTTGATTGTACTGAGTAGGAGTGTTTTTGGGAGCTTCAGGGGGTTGGTTTGCGTCAACGATCCGAAGAGGTGCAGGATTATTATCCAGTCACATGTATTCCTCGACCTTTTTATAGAATTTCTCAAGCGTACTCAGCTCTTTCATTTTAATCCATTTACCGAATTTGCTATTTTAGTCTATGGCACCGATTAGAGACATTAAGATCATGCAGGGATCGGGATTTCCTACTTCGGATACATCATCATTAAATCTTTTGAGGAAAGCTTTGACAGATTCTCCTGGATTCTGCTTCATGGATGTAAGAGAAATGACGTCTTTAGCCTTCGTAGCCTACAACCTGAACTGCTCTTTAAATTTCAGAGTCAAATCATCAAATCAGTCGACGAACTTGGGTGGCAGCCTTGTGAATCACAACGATACAACACTTTCTAGATAGAGATGGGAGCAAAAGCATTTGATCTCGTCCATTGCCTTGGCTGCATTATGTGCCACTCATATTTGTATAGGAAGTGATTTGGATCAGAAGTCCCGTTATACGGAGGCAGAGTGGGATGAGTGAACTTTTTGGGGAATTCAGCTTTGCGGACCCTCTTTGTGAATGAATTTTCACCGATGGAGAAGTCCCATTCCCTTTCACTATCCTTGCGAAGCATGTTATCTTTCATGATTTTCTTTACCACATCCGTTATATATTCCTACGAGTTGTGTTGTTCCGGAGTGCGGACTTCGATATCTTTATTGGATGCTTATCGTGGCGAGCGATCGCGTTTAGAGGATCTTGGTCTTTTACTTCCACTATGGGAAGCTGCCCCCTTGACGAGACTTGCAACTCGTCGGTGGTCATTTCGATTGGAATGGTTTATAGCTTTCAGATTTGAGTCTTCGATATTAGCATCATCCTTACCCACAAATCTTTTCGAGTTATCATTGTGAGGATCGGGGGCTGATGAGTTTGCATTCTCTTCGAGGTTGACATGAATTTTCAGAGGAGGAGCGGGATTTGCTTGAGCATTTAGGATAGTGCTCACTTTATCCATCAAAGCTTGATTAGCATCCACGAGAGTTTTATTAGCATCGATTAAGGCTTTATATGTAATTTCCATTCATTGGCTCATGTTAGCGACGACCCTACGGTAAGATTAGAAATCAACACCAAAGGTGCAAGCGATGCAATTCACCGATTCGGTAAGATTAGAATGTGAAACCGCATAATTACAAAATAAAAAGCATAAAATAAATACAATGGAATTTTTATAATGGTTCGATTCTAAATGAATCTACATGCACTTTACAATCAATTCTCATTATAGAATTTTTGAGACGACCCAAAACTTCCCCGTGAAGGAAAGCCCGGATTGAGTTGAGAACACGACAAATCAGAACACAAACAGAAGAACATTTCATTGCTTATTACAACAATTTCATCAAAATACAAGAATATACAGAGTATGAATAAATATTACACATTTATTAAATATTAGAGATTTACAAGTTACAATGCAGCGGAAAATAATACAAAACACAACTGAAAGTAATATACAGATATAGAGCTTTTCGAATATCATTCCAACTATAAACCAGAATCCTGTGAATATAAATCTGTAAAACCAAAACTGTTAGCTGCCCGTGCGAAAAATAGGGGCACCCAGAGTTTAGGTTAAAACAATAAACTCCAGGTCAGTCATATGACTGGTGTGAAAACTAAAACAGTTATTAATTTGATTTTAAAGTTAGGTAAATCAAGGGACCACGCCGTATAACACGGAACAGGTTTACCCACAAGAATACCAGTGCATAAAATAAACAACGCAATCCTAAGTAAGGAACAATGAAGCTATTATATGACTCAGGTCCCATCACACAATGCAACGCAAGCCGGAGGATAGAGTTTTCACCTTATAATAGCCCAAAATGCTTGGTACATGAAATTTCATATTTTATTATTACTATAAGTGTATAGTGTCAAAACAATTTCAAATATAAATGCATCAATCATAGATGGCATGAGTGCCCCATCCCACTATGTCATCATACTAGGCTCCACAATCAAAACCGCAAAATGTCATATTGGAAGTTGGATTTCCATCTATGAACCAAGGCAAGGGATCGTCCTTACCGCTTCGAGACAATCTAGCCCATGTCTGAGGACCCAGACATAGGTGGGCCCTTGGATCATCAGGGTCGGTTCACTCGATGTGGATTAAAATGCCTGAACACTGTCTTTCCCCGCACTATGGGCGTAAACTGGTCATATCCCGACCAAACCATCGGCCCCGGAACGACCGATATAACCGAGGTGCCTTGCTATCCATCATCCACATAAGTAAAATGTCAGGGCTTACAAAACGCTTACACCACTCCTAGTTAGAAGGAAACGCATGTCCTCCCTGAAGTCCTCTCCCGTTTCTAGTTCACATCGTGGTGCGAGGCTCGTGAATTAACGCTACACAAAGCTATGCTATATTAAAGTCGTGCTTTGATCATCAACCACAAGACTCTGCTTTTCAACAGAAGCCTTGATCACTTGCATCTCAGCATGCCACACAGGCAATTCACGCTATGCAACCGATGTCTATCAATCACACAGAATAAAATCCGATGTCGGACACACATCCATTTACAAGTTCGTTCTGGGTCTGAAAGAAGCCGAAGGCACCTTATTCCTCATCCCGTATGTCAAATAAAGGAGAGAGGCCCTCACATATCCGGTAGATCTCCAAGTATGTCTGGACAATCACCACTTATTACCTTGTCTTGGGTGTACAACCCAATCAAGACATTAGCAATCATCCAAACGATGTGAAGACCTCCGGTCTTCCACCACCATCTTCATCCTCGACATATCGTCGAATCAGTTATTCAGAATGGGATAAACCCGGTCTTTCTGAATAACTCGCGTATATAATTAACAAGTGTTATAAAAACACAACATACGCCTCATTCCAATCCAGAATATTCTTTATTCAAATATTCACATTCTTTGGGAAAGGTTCCCGTTAATTTTATCAAAGATAAATTCTAAAAATTTATTCTTTAATCTTCCTTTGAATATCAATTCAAACCAAATTATGGTTTATCCAAACTAGTCGGGATTAGCGCACCTTACCGAAGCAACCATTTATTTAATTTCCCAATCCCAACCTATTCATCCCATGAAGCAAAACTGGTAATACTTCATATCTAACACCACGGTGTTATTGGTAAATTCAATTATCATTTCACATTCAAATCTAATTAAAGATTTAATTAACGCCTGGAGCAAAACTGGTGATACTCCATTCTCGATCATTTCTTGAATTTGATAATTTTAGTTATCAAATTCTCCTTTCAATCTATTTAAAGATTCATTAAAACTCTAATTCAGTTTTAATTTCCAAAAATCATTACTTAATGAATATTCAAAGTTAAGAAATAAAACTTATCTTTAACTGGGTAAAATAACTAATGTCATTTAAAACACGGCTCACGATAAACCCAAAATCACATTCCATTTAACAATGGAATCTTCATGAAAACATATCAATATATATAATTGATATGAAATTCCATATACAACCAATAATATAAATGGAATAACGACAACGCCTTTTAAATTGCATACATATTAACAGTCTTCCTCTACAGAAGCTCACTTCGATTATTACCAAATCAAATTCCATTTAATTCCAACTTAATATGTTAAATTGGAAAACTTTACTTTGGAAAATCTCCTTCAAATCTTGAAAAAAGATTTATAAATTCCAAATCACATTTCACTGAAAATTGAGTTAAAGAACGAATGTCGTTAAAAACACAGTTCACGATAAACCCAATTCACATTTCATTTTATTCCAATTACTAAAAATAATTGGAAACTCTAACAATCTTAATTAAAAGATTTATTCTCCTCACATGGGGTTGAAGAACAGTGTCGCTGAAGACACTGTTCACGACAAACCCAAAATTCCATTTGATATTAAATACAAGGCTCTGAATAGAAAATATATCAGTTTATATTCAAGATAAATTCTGAAACCAACAAATATCGTATTGTAAATAATGATATAAATATATCTTTCAAATTTCCATAACAATATCTGTATAATCACGAAATCCAACATTGAAATATTCCGAAGACAATTTCGATTCAAATCCATTCCAATTCATATACTGGAAATCCTGGTTATTTTTAAAACCATTTCAAAAATCCAATTTATTTATTTAAAAATATCGGATTATAATTCTAGTTCATAACTAGTTCACTTCGATAAAACTATATTTTTATCTTTTCAAATATGGAGCATTTCATCCCAATTCTTTCCAAATCATTTCTTATGATTTTACACTATTTATCGATATTTTTAATAATTTTATCAAGGCCCGTACAGTCGATTTCCATAAATGGCCATCGAACTGCACTTACATCGACGTTTTCCAAATTTCATTTAGACATAATTCCAAACCCAACTGTTAGATTTCAAATCTCTAAAATTCTTAGAGAGCTCTTTTCGATACGAACCCAACGGTTCCGGCTTTAGGAGTATCCGACGGTCGGATCTCCCGTAACGTCCATTCGAAGTCAATCGTCGAAATTCGCGAACTACCGCAGCGCGGCGCGTTCTATTCAGGCCATTATTTTATATATAATATATATTTTGTCGATTTCCATTTAAAACGTATTTTATAAATCGTTTTAAATTCGTTTTCAAAACGATTTCAACTTCATATTCAATTTCAAATCAAAATTGAGTATTCCATATCATTAATATATAAATGATAATATTTTCAAAACATTAGATTTTGAAATCACTTCATTTTTTATATTCATTATAAAATGAATAAAATCGATATAAATATCGTTCACGTCAAAATGGCGCATAACTAACCAGCATGGCTATATATATTTAAATATATTCGTGTCCATCCCAAATCGGACGTCAAAATTAGATTTTTTTATTCTTTTCTGAATATTATTTTAAAATATTCATTATTTTAAAATATTCCTTCTTTCTGAACTAGAATCAGACACAGTCAATTACCATATAATGTTGGTTATATGGATTTCATACAATACATGCATACAACAACAACGATAAACAATCAGCCATCATCCAGAGTGCATTCTACACTGCATAAGCATTAAATACGAATATTTAACGCTTACAACATCATTTCGACCAATCGATTGACATACACTAAACAGTTGGGATTAGTGTACGTCAAATATCATCCCAACACCCGTATGGGGTTTCAATCCACAAACACTGTATATTATTTGTGCAGTTGGGCGATGTGTAAAATATATCGTCCCAATTCATATTAGTAAAATGGATGTTCATAAACAAATCATCCGATTTGTAAATGAATATTTATTTTATTCATATACACGTTAAAAATTATATTTTTAACTATAAAATATTTATTTAGTTCGTTTATACAATAAAAATGATATTTTTATTGTTATAACATATTTTAGAAAATTTTGGCGGCTAACGACGCGAAATTGAAATCGGGTAATGTCTAGCATTACCCCTCTCCTAATATCTGCTCGTACCATACACACATAACAATTCTAATCAATTCATTTCACCTATACAACCAAATTCGACCAAATAATCTAATCAACCATACCAAACAATCAAAAAAGTCGTCCATGGTCTGTGGATGATGGGGAACAGTTCATATATGCAGTTATAAAATAAATAACTGTACAAAGAAAATTATAGTGAGGAGTTCTCACCTTTGGGATCCACTCCTCCATTCTCTATATATGAACGGTTCAGATTTGCCCAAAATTCCAATGCAATCTTTTCCCTCTGTTCATAGTAAAAATCACATTTTTAATATGATGTTTATTTTAAAAATCACATTTTTATAATAGCACTTCATGTATAAAAATCATATATTTTTACAACGCTTCTGTCTATATAAAAATTATATTTTATATCTCTACTTCTCATATAAAGATCGAATTTTTATTTTGCTTCATATATAATAATTATATTTTTATAAAGATCATATTTTTAATACGCTACATATATAAAAATCAAATTTTTATATCCTTAAAAATCAAATCTTTGTATGAACAAAAATCAAATTCTTTTTCTATTAAAAATCTAAACTTTCTTGTGTACAAAAATCCAATCTTTCTTTATAAAAATCCTTACTTTCTTTTATAAAAATCCTAGCTTTCTTTTATAAAAATAAAAACCAAAGCTTTATGTAGAATAAAAATCAAAGCTTTAGGCAAAATAAAAATCAAAGCTTTGTATATAAATTACATTCCTATGACTATACTTCATATATTTAGAAAACTTAAATTAAAATTCAGACTTTCTATAAAAATTCTATTTTTCTTCTTTAAAAATCGTAAACTTTTGTTTTTATAACTAAACAAAAATCTGTTTCTATACCTAACCAAAATCAGTTTTTATATAAATTATAAATTAAAAACTCACTTTTGTTCGAGTCGGAAAGGGGACACTGTTGGAGCTAGGGGGTTGCAGAGGAGGGGATCGACGTCCCTTGTGGTCGGCCGACTGCCAGGGAGGTGGCACGCAGGGGGCTTCAATGGAAGGCGGTGGCGTCAGCTAGGGTTTGGGGGGCCTCGCGGTTGATGTCGACCGGGGGGGTTCAGAGGAGAGAGAGTGCGAGAGGAGGGGAGGGCGGTAAGGTACTGATGGAGGGTGGCGACGCGACGAATGGTGGCGACGCGACGAACGGTGGCGTCAGGCGGCGGACGATTAAGGTTGCGTCGAGGATCGATCTCGTTTTTTTCTTTTCTATTTTAATTTCGATCTGAATCGTATGGGGAGGAGTTGACCGGGTTATGAAGGGGAGAAAGGCTTTGGGCCCAATTTATTTTATTTTTTAATTATTTAATTATCCATAAAGGTACTTTTTATTTCGACCTCCAAACGAGACCCACCGACTGTCAACCATAACTAATTACCCACATTCTGAACACAATGGGATATGTTTCATAACCCAATTCGGCTGTCATGATCAGTTTCCGTCAAAATCAAAATATAAATCTATATATTGAATTTGAACGCACATTTCAATTTACTGGGGCCATATACGGACCCCAAAAATTCCAGAAAAAATATTTCTAGCTTCGTATTGACGATACGGTCCTAATAAAATTAATTTTGTCAAATTTTAAGATCGTTTGAAAAATGGACATTTTCTGGTCGATCCAAATTGACTAAAACTGTCAAAACACGTTTTCTTTTATCACGCTCACATATTGGTTTCAAAAATTATGCAAATTGAAATCTAGCATAACCTGACATCCTGGATCCGATAAAAGTGGTTTCGTCGAAAATGGAGGTCGTTTGCAAAATAGCCATTTTTACGGGATATATTTCCATAGCGACTATTCTGAATTTTCAGCTGGACATAACTTTTTATTCCCGCAAAGAAATTTAAAATTTTCAAATTCGTTGGAAAGATATTTTCAAATAGATTCAAATGTTTTTGGTTTCGCTAAAATCCGGTTTATTTTGAATCCTGTACATTCATTTGAAATTTGAAATCGAATTTTCAAACTACCGCGCCAATTCCAATTTATTTTATAATTAAAATAAATATTTATATTCTAACAACGATTCAAATAAATATATACATTCTAATTCTATTCAAAATAAATTTCTCATCATTATTATTTAAAATAAATCATTTTAAATATTCAAAATTCATTTAAATCGCTAAAATAAAAAAAAATTATTGGTTCTGATTTTCCGGGTTGTTACAATCTCCCTCACTTAAAATTTTTTCGTCCTCGAAAAGGAACGGATTTGAAAGTTGTTTTACTAACCTACTCAACATTCAGTTTGGCTTTCATTCTTCTACTTTTCAGTTTCTAAGAATTTTCCAATTCTTCAAAAATTTGGCTAACACCCTAAATTTTCGATTTTTTTCCATAACCTCCTTTGTACAGGAGCACTGGGAAAATCCCCAAACTGCCACATAGGCCCTCTCATCTCAAAAAGAGAAAGAAAAAGCTAAGCGGCTAGCCAATCGGCTCATAAAATTATCCAAACCCAATAAATTAGTAAACACGTACCTATTTGTCGGGCATACAATTTTATTCCTCTTCTCTAGCCTCCTTGTTATGAAATGTTCAATGTATATACATGTATATGTATCCATTTTCAAACAAATTCCAATTCAGTTCAATATCTGATACAATTTGACCTAATTCACCTTTTATTCACATGTTGTTTAAATGAATAACCATACAACACAAACATCAATCAACTAGTGGGTAAATTTTCAAATTCATAACTTTGATATATATACACACAAAATCATGTTTTTGATGCCAAATCACAACAACATCCATATCTAGTTTTGGTTATCACACCAGTCAATTGGAAATATATAGACATCTCACTTTCGAAACTCGAACATAAATTCTGATGATGTTTTGAACCACCGTCAGAACATCTACAGGCGATTAGAGTGTGATTCTAAATCTATCCAGTATATTAAAACTTCAAATACACGTGGATCAGACGTATACACAAAATCTTTATATACTTGATTGTCCAAATCAACATAAAAATAATATTCAAATACAAATAATTGATTTAAATTTTCAAAACAAAATTTGTTTTCATCTTATTTGAAAACAACTCTCTTCCGACTCATTCTAGGATACTACTGATCCCATCTCTAATGAGTCATTCTAATTAGATATTATTAATCCAATCTCTTTTGAATTCTTTCATTTGGTTCTAATGTATCTTGTTCTCCGAGCTCTGTAAACCAAAGCTCTGATACCAAACTGAGACGACCCAAAACTTCCCCATGAAGGAAAGCCCGGATTGAGTTGAGAACATGACAAATCAGAACACAAACATAAGAACGTTACATTGCTTATTACAGCAATTCATCAGAATATAAGAATATAAAGAGTATGAATAAATATTACACATTTATTAAATATCAGAGATTTACAAGTTACAATTCTGCGGAAAATAATACAAAACACAACTGAAAGGAATATACGGAGACAGAGCTTTCCGAATATCATTCCAGCTATAAATCAGGATCCTGTGAATATAAATCTGCAAAACCAAAACTACTAGCTGCCCGTGTGGAAAATTAGGGCACCCAGAGTTTAGGTTAAAACAATAAACTCCAGGTCAGTCATGTGATTGGTGTGAGAACTAAAACAGTTATTAATTTGATTTTAAAGTTTGGTAAATCAAGGGACCACGCCATATAACACGGAACGGGTTTACCCCCAAGAATATCAGTGCATAAAACAAACAACGCAATGCTAAGTAAGGAACAATGAAGCTATTATAAGACTCAGGTCCCATCACACAATGCAACACAAGCCGGAGGATAGAGTTTTTACTTTATAATAGCCAAAAATGCTTGGTATGTGAAATTTCATCTTTTATTGTTACTATAAGTGTATAGTGTCAAAACAATTTCAAATATAAATTTATCAATCATAGACGGCATGAGTACCCTATCCCACTATGTCACCATACTAGGCTCTACAATCAAAACCGCAAAATGTCGTATTGGAAGTTGGATTTCCATCTGTGAACCAAAGCAAAGGATCGTCCCTACCGCTTCGAGACAATCTAGCCCATGTCTCAGGACCCAAACACAGGTGCGCCCTTGGATCGTTAGGGCTGGTCCACTCGATGTGGATTAAAATGCCTGAACACTGCGTTTCCCCGCCCTGTGGGGAGTAAAATGGTCATATCCCAACCAAACCATCGGCCCTGGAACGACCAATATAACCGAGGCGCCTTGCTATCCATCATCCACATAAGTAAAACTTCAGGGCTTGCAAAACGTTGACACCACTCCTAGCTAGAAGGAAACGCATGTCCTCCCTGAAGTCCTCTCATGTTTCTGGTTCACACCGGGGTGCGAGGCTCGCGAATTAATGCTACAAAAAGCTATGCTATATTAAAGCCGTGCTTTGATCATCAACCACAAGACTCTGCTTTTCAACAGTAGCCTTGATCATTTGCAACTCAGCATGCCACATAGGCAATTCACGCTATGCAACCGATGTCTATCAATCACACAGAATGAAATCCGATGTCAGACACGAATCCACTTACAAGTTCGTTCTGGGTCTGAATGAAACCGGAGGCACCTTATTCCTCGTCCTGTATGTCCAATGCAGGATAGAGGCCGTCGCATATCTGGTCGATCTCCAAGTACGTCTGGACGATCACCACTTATTAACTTGTCTTGGGTGTACAGCCCAATCAAGACATTAGTAATCATCCAAATGATGTGAAGACCTTTGGTATTCCATCACTGTCTCGAATCAGTTATTCAAAATGGGATAAACCCGATCTTTCTGAATAAATCGCATATATAATAAACAAGTGTTATAAAAACACAACATACGCCTCATTCCAATATAGAATATTCTTTACTCAAATATTCACATTCTTCGGGAAAGGTTCCCATTAAATTTATAGAAGATAAATTCTTTAAATTTATTCTTTAATCTTCCATTTAGTATCAATTCAAACCAAATTATGGTTTATCCAAACTAGTCGGGATTAGCGCACCTTACCGAAATAATCATTTGTTTAATTTCCCAATCCCAACCTATTCATCCCATGAAGCAAAACTAGTAATACTTCATATCTAACACCACGGTGTTATTGGTAAATTCAATTATCATTTCACGTTCAAATCTAATTAAAGATTTAACTATCGCCTGGAGCAAAACTGGTGATACTCCATTCTCGATCATTTCTTGATTTTGATAATTTTAGTTATCAAATTCACCTTTCAATCTATTTAAAGATTCATTAAAACTCTGATTCAGTTTTAATTTCCAAAAATCATTACTTAATGATTATTCAAAGTTAAGAAATAAATCTTCTCTTTAACTGGGTTAAAGAACTAATGTCATTTAAAACATAGCTCACGATAAACCCAAAATAACATTCCATTAATAATGAAATCTTCATGGAAAACAGATCAATATATATAATTGATATAAACTTCCATATCCAACCGATAATATAAATGGAATAACGACAATGCCTTTTAAATTCCATATATATTAACAGTCTTCCTCTACAGAAGCTCACTTCGATTATTACCAAATCGAATTCCATTCAATTCCAATTTAATATGTTAAATTGGAAAACTTTACTTTGGAAAATCTCCTTTAAATCTTAACAAAAGATTTATAAATTCCAAATCACATTTCACTGAAAATCGGGTAAAAGAACGAATGTCATTAAAAACACAGTTCACGATAAACCCAATTAGCATTTCATTTTATTCCAATTATTAAATATAATTGGAAACTCTAACAATCTTAATTAAAAGATTTATCCTCCTCACATGGGGTTCAAGAACAGTGTTACTGAAGACACCATTCACGACAAACCCAAAATCCCATTTGATATTAAATACAAGGCTCTGAATAGAAAATATATCGGCTTATGTTCAATATCAAATTCTTAAACCAACAAATATCTTATTGTAAATAATGATATAAATATATCTTTAAAATTTCTATAACAATATTTGTATAATCACGAAATCCAACATCGAAATATTCCGAAGACAATTTCGATTCAAATCCATTCCAATTCATATATTGGAAATCCTGGTTATTTTTAAAACCATTTCAAAAATCCAATTTATTTATTTAAAAATATCGGATTATAATTCTAGTTCATAACTAATTCATTACGATAAAAATATATTTTTATCTTTTCAAATATGGAGTTTTTCATCCCAATTCTTTCCAAATCATTTCTTATGATTTTACACTAATTAATGATATTTTTAATAATTTTATCAAGGCCTGTACAGTTGATTTCCATAAATGGACATCGAACTGCACTTACAGCGACCTTTTCCAATGAACATAATTCCAAATCCAACCGTTAGATTTCAAATCTCCAACATTCGTTAGAAAGCTCTTTTCGATAAAAGCCCAACGGTTCTGGTTTTAGGAGAATCCGACAGTCGGATCTCCCGGAACGTCCATTCAAAGTCAATCGTCGAAATTCGCGAACTGCCGCAGCGCGGCGCGTTCTATTCAGGCCATTATATTATATATATAATATATATTTCGTCGATTTCCATTTAAAACGTATTTTATAAATTGTTTTAAATTCATTTTCAAAACGATTTCAACTTTGTATTCAATTTCAAATCAAAATTGAATATTCCATATCATTAATATATAAATGATAATATTTTCAAAACATTAGATTTTGAAATCACTTCATTTTCGATATTCATTATAAAAATGAATAAAATTGATATAAATATCATTCACGTCAAAATGGCGCATATCTAATCAACACGGCTATATATGTTTAAATATATTCATGTCCATCCCAAATTGGACATCAAAATCAGATTTTTGATTCTTTTCTAAATATTATTTTAATATATTACTTATTTTAAAATATTCGTTATTTTAAAATATTCCTTCTTTCTGAACTGAATCAGACACAGTCAATTACCATATAATGTTGGTTATATGGATTACATACAATACATGTATACAACAACAATGATAAACAATCAACCATCATCCAGAGTGCATTCCACACTGCAAAAGAATTAAATATGAATATTTAACGCTTACAATAGCTTGCCAACCAATGATTGACATACCACTAAACAGTGGGATTAGTGTACGTCAAATATCATCCAAACATCCGTGCGGGGTTTCAATCCACAAACACTGAATATTACTTGTGCAATTCGGCGATGTGCAAAATATATCGTCCCAATCTATATCAGTAAAATAGGTGTTCATAAACAAATCATCCGATTTGTAAATGAATATTTATTTTATTCATATACACGTTAAAAATTATATTTTTAACTATAAAATATTTATTCAGTTCATTTGTATAATAAAAATGATATTTTTATTGTTCTAACATATTTTAGAAAATTTCGGCGCCAAAACGGCGCGATATTGAAATCGGATAATGTCTAGCATTATCCCTCTCCTGATATCGGCTCGTGTCATACACACATAACAATTCTAATCAATTCATTTCACCCATACAACCAAATAACCTAATCAACCAAACCAAACAATCAAACAAGTCGTCCATGGTCTGTGGATGACTGGGAACAGTTCATATATGCAGTTATAAAATAAATAACTGTACAAAGAAAATTATAGTGATGAGTTCTCACCTTTAGGATCCACTCCTCCATTCTCTATTTCTGAATGGTTCGGATTTTCCCAAAATTCCAATGCGATCTTTTCCCTCTGTTCATAGCAAAAATCAAATTTTTATGTCCTTAAAAATCAAATCTTTGTATGAACAAAAATCAAATCCTTTTTCTATTAAAAATCTAACCTTTCTTGTGTATAAAATCCAATATTTCTTTATAAAAATCCTAACTTTCTTTTATAAAAATCCTAGCTTTCTTTTACAAAAATAAAAACCAAAGCTTTATGTAGAATAAAAATCAAAGCCTTAGGCAAAATAAAAATCAAAGCTTTGTATATAAATTACATTCCTATAACTATACTTCATATATTTATAAAACTAAAATTAAAATTCAAACTTTCTATAAAAATTCTATTATTCTTCTTTAAAAATCGTAAAAAAATCGTAACTTTTTGTTTTTATAACTAAACAAAAATCAGTTTCTATACCTAAACAAAATCAGTTTTTATATAAATTAAAAAATTAAAAACTCACTTTTGTTCGAGTCGGAAGGGGGCCACTGTTGGAGCTAGGGGATTGCGGAGGAGGGGATCGACGTCCCTGGTGGTCGGCCCGTTGCAAGGGAGGTGGCGCATGAGGGGCATCAATGGAAGGCGGTGGCGTTAGCTAGGATTTTGGGGGCCTCGCGGTTGATGTCGACCGTAGGGGGTTTCAGAGGAGAGAGAGCGCGAGAGGAGGGGAGGGCGGCGAGGTACCGATGGAGGGTGCCGGCGCGACGAACGGTGGTGTCAGGCGGCGAATGATTGTGGCTGCGTCGAGGATCGATCTCGTTTTTTTTCTTTTCTGTTTTGATTTCGATCTGAATCGTATAGGGGGGTTGACTAGGTTATGAAGGGGAGAAAAGCTTTGGGCCCAATTTATTTTATTTTTTAATTATTTAATTATCCATAAAGGTACTTTTTATTTCGACCTCCAAAAGAGACCCACCGACTGTCGACCACAACTAATTACCCCGATTCCGAACACAATGAGATATGTTTCGTAACCCAGTTCGGCTGTTACGATCAGTTTCCATCAAAATCAAATATAAATCTATATACTGAATTTTAACGCACATTTCAATTTACTGGAGCTACATATGGACCCCAAAAATTCCAGAAAAATTATTTCTAGTTTCGTATTGACGATACGGTCCTAACAAAATTAATTTCATCGAATTTGAAGACCGTTTGAAAAATGGTCATTTTCTTGTCGATCCAAATTGACGGAAACTGTCAAAACACGTTTTCTTTTGCCACACTCACATATTGGTTTAAAAAATTATGAAAATTGAAATCTAGCAATAACGTGACATCCCGGATCCGACAAAAGTGGTTTCGTCGAAAACGGAGGTCATTTGCAAAATAGCCATTTTTACGGGCTATATTTCCACAGCGACTGTTCTGAATTTTCATCTGAACATAACTTTTTATTCCCGCTATGAAATTTCAATTTTTGGGATTCGTTGGAAAGATATTTTCAAACATATTCAAATATTTTTGGTTTAGATAAAATTCGATTTATTTTGAATCATGTACATTCATTTGAAATTTGAAATCGAATTTTCAAACTACCGCACCATTTCCAATTTATTTTATAATTAAAATAAATATTTATATTCTAACGACGATTCAAATAAATATATACATTCTAATTCTATTCAAAATAAATTTCTCGTTGTTATTAATTAAAATAAATCATTTTAAATATTCAAAATTCATTAAAATCGCCAAAATAAAAAAATTTAAATTGGTTCTGATTTTTGGGGTTGTTACAATTTTGCTCTACAGTATTCATGAAATCTCTCATACATTTAATTCCCACTTTTCTTTCTTTTTAGATCTAACTACACTTGAATTTGGCAAACGGATGGAAGAGATCACTTGCTTTGTGATGGTAGATGTATCAATCCTTGATCACTTAGGCTCTTTTGTGTTCTTCCATGTCTTGATGAGATTTTGTGCTTAGATCCGAATTTCTAGAGGATTGGAGAAGGTTTGGGATTCCTTGGTATGACGTTGGAGAGCTTTCTTATGTAGCATGAATGAGATTCAAGGTCCTTTGATCCAATTAGACATAGCTTTAATGATCATAAGAATGGATTTGATCGATATGAAGTTGGAGAAGAGTTGTTAAATCCATGAGATCCATAATTGAAGTTGTAGACAAGCTTTGAATTTGGCGACACCTCCTTGTAGGAATGAAATTCCTTCCCCCATAATGATGGAGAAGAGGGTTATTTATAAGAGTGGTTGGAACCGAGTGGTACACTTGTAAATAGCAGACATGCGATCTCCACTTAGTAGCATACGACCCAAATATGCTCGGCTTCACATGACCTAAAACAATACGGCTTAAAGCTGCCTTTTACTGGAGAGATCCAATGCTCTGATATATGCTTAAAATGATCTAAAATGTGAGGGGCTAAGCGACCTAAAGAATCTGATGCTGACGTGGCCACCATTCTATACCAATTTTGCCCAGCGGCTCATGTAAATGCCAACAATCCAACTTTACAGCTGTCATTCTACCCACGCTTTCATCATTCACATGCACGTTCTAAAGAGTGGCCATTATCTAAAGACCATTCTCATGTTCTAAATGTATTTTTGTGGTTTGTGGCTTAAAATAATCAGCATGACTCAAAACTATCATCAGTACTCAACGACCTAATGAGCTTTTTGACAAGCTTGAGAGAACGGGACCTGATAAATGTTAAGATAGACAAGTTGTTTTCTTGTGTACTAGTACTCAACCAACAACTTGAAAGCATGTTCATATTTTGCGGCACACACAAGAATGACCTTAAATACTTAAGACAGGAATGACTTAAAGAACTCGTTACAACTGTCTTTGCGTTGAACTTGCTCCATGCGACCTAAAGCAAATTAGCAGGTCACGTTTCTCTATTGATTGTTGCGGGCTAAGAGCAGTCGCTGGTCACATCCTAAAACAATAGAGCTGGCGACCTAACTTGAAGCCTGGGACGACCTTATACAAATATGAAGGTTGCACATACAAGGATAAATGAATGGAGTTAATCATCTAATTTTACAGAATACCATACAAGGATTTAAAATAAATAAATTATTTACTGTAGGTCGATCCACAATTTTGTTAGAACCATAAGATGCACATAGTACCAACTATCATTTTGTTGAAGCATGCATTACTTCTATTTCCAACAAAAACTAAAATTTTCCATATATGGTGCGGACCATGCTACATACGCAACATGAATACATAAAAATAATGCTTGATATTTACTCTTTTTCCATTTATGATAAAATGTAATATTAGTAGTTTAATTTATTAATTGTTACTAACCTGGTCTCTTTGCTTTACTAACCTTGGATATATTAATATGCCATCTTCCAAGTGTTCGGTTTAGATACAACTATTTTCATATTTTTTATGGGTAGTCTGATTCAACTGAAACAGATATCGGCTTAGTTTTAGTGTAAAAATGGTCAACTAAGAATCAAACGCTATAGATAAAATGGAAACATCACCAAATAGTTGTTGAAGGGGCGAGTCATACAGTTGCAGTCACACAAGCATGATAAAACCCTTCACCAGCCTAAAACGTTATAAGTCAGTTAGGAACTTTGACACACACTGAACATAAATGAAGGAAATTTTAAATTGTATGAAGAACCAATATGAACTAATGATAGAGGACAATGAAGAATCATTATAGCAAACTTGAATGTGGAATAACCAATGAAAAGAGAAGGAAACTCCCATTCATTAAATACAACAAAGAACGAACCACCAAAACATATAAATTGCAAAAAAAAAAATCATCATAAACGATGCTAAAAAAGAGCATTGGGCAACGTTTATAATAAGGCGAATTTTTTTTTGAAAGCTTTCATTAAGGATAGCTTATTGCATTGGAATTAGATTTGAGACGGAGGAATAAATGCTATTAATATGAGAGAGGAGAAATCAATTTTTGGTATTGAAAAAAATAGTGAAAACTGAAGAGAAGAATTTTACTAGTGAACCAGAAAGGACATGTTAAATTAATAAAAGAAGTGGTTAGCTTTTCTTAATGTAATATGCTCTTACACAATGACAAAATGAAATAGAACTGATCCTATCCAGATTTTATTTTAGGACAATAAATATGGGCATAGCACAATGAAGTTAATCGTGTGCAGCCTTTTCAATTCTGATTTATACAAACTTCTATCTTTTCTAGCTTTACATTATACATGTTATCCAACTCCTTATTTTAGTCATGCTTAAGTGTTATGTAACGATGATCGGAATAAAGCTCCTCCTCCTCCTCTTGCATAGGAAACACGCATATGAGTTAGCACACACATTCTTGTAACAAAAAGGAATCACTGATGTCACGTGCCTACCAACTCATATTTGTACTATGCTCCTTCAATTTATTCCGTGAAGCGGGACTATTTATTCGAACCGTCATTTCTACCTTAACAATAGTGAGGTAATCCTAACAGCCCCCCTCCCCCCGACTCGCATTACACGAGTAATTTTTGAGAGCATCGCCTTACCTGCATGGCCAAGTCTGTAACCATCGCTCTGAGATCGCTGCCATGCAACGACGGTCGGAATAAAGCCCCACTCCTCCTGCATAGTACCAAGGCATATGAGTTGGAACACATATCCTTGTAACAAAAAGGAATTCCTGATGTTATGTGCCTACCGACTCATATTTGTACTTCACTCCTTCAATTTATTCCGTGATGTGGGACTATTTATTCAAATCGTCATTCATACCTTACAACATGTGAGTCAATGCTAACATCAATTTCGTTCAATCACTTAAAATTTACCTTTACATTTCTAATATACTTCTCCATATATTTATTCTTTTCCTTTAAAATTAAAGAACATATTTACTAATGACACCTAAAAGCCATCTGAACTCATATACATATATGGTCAAACCATAATATATATAAACCATACTTATATCATAGTTCACATGATAAAAGAAGTTGTAATGAAATGCCCATCATCACATCACAATTCCCAATTAACCATAGTATTCAATAAATATATTTGCAAATATAAGTAAATGTAAAAATTCTAGTTGTGCTTGATTATAAAACGATAAAAACGGTTGTTGATGGCATCATCGGATTTGTGTTATCTAGAACTCAAAGAAAAGCTTTTACACCAACAATATAACAATGATACTTCTTAGAACAAAAAAAGATGTTAAAAATCCAAGGGTCACATTTTCTACCCAAAAAACAAATCATAAGAGAGAGGAGGAAAAAGGATCAATAAAAATTACCTGTTTGTTGAAGTGGAAGTTTTAAAGCCCACCAAAAAACATGGCTATAGCTAGATGAAAATGCAATATATTTGTTTTTCATATTTGATACTAATTCAAAAATAATAGGCTACTACAAGAAAATTTGCTTTTGGATCGAAATGGATATATGATTTTATTTTCTCGATTATATATATATTTATCTCTATTAATAATTTGTTTGAACGTGCAAAGTTTTAGTCCGACCAAGGGACCCTATATTTGGTTATGCCAAGGGACACTATATTTGGTTATGAAAGAGATTTCGGTAGGAGAGATGGTTGAATTTGAGCATGCTTTTCAATCAGGGATAACCGCATGTAGTATAAACTTTGGTTTATTTTTTACTTTTTTCGATGGGTCTATAGAAATTTTTGATCCTTTCGGACCAAAAATTAAGACCTTATGACAAATGTCCTTGGCATAAGCTTTGAAAAACCATTGTTGTCATGTTAAAAGGGAAAATTACATGTTTAAAGCTATGACAAATGCCTGGTTTATATATGGTATGACCTTACAATATACGTTTATTTTCAATGATTATTTAAAACATTAGTGATCCATATATGTGTTTCTTTCACATTGGTTTTTCTAGACTGATAAAGCTGTTGTTTTCTTATAACGCTTAGGTTAGAACGATCATATTTTAGGATTTAGCTGTAGATGCTTTGAAGCTGTAGAAGATGAGTTGAAAGTCTCTAAGACGTATTTTGAACTTCTCGTTTTCTGCTGCATTTGTTGTTCGTATTTAACAACATTTGTAAGGATAAACTATTATAATTGTCCGAGCTGACTTTATGATAATTTACCTTGATTATGCATGAATTTTTTTTTTTTGTGTAAAGATCATTTTTATATTTTTAGCTTATCTGCTACATTGCGTGATTTGTTCTTTTCTCCCTTTCTCGGCTATCTTTTTGTCCAACACTCGAATGCTCAACACATAAATATCATGAATGTATTAACATCGGCTATTGAAGGTCGAAGAGTTAAATTTAAGCTTTTACATAAATAACTATAATTCTATATGGTCGGATTTAGAAAAATCATAAAGAAAGTAGCGCCGTTAGTTCAAACTGGTAGTTTTCATTATAAGTCACTTAGAGTTCTATTAAAAATGATCATTTTGAAACGGAAGTCTTTCCTCCATTTCGAATTTTCGAAAATCAAACCATACACATTCGTTACTTTTATGTGAAAAGCCTAAATACATTGTTTTGTGTCATTTTGACTCAAGGTAATACTCTGTCTCCGCACATTTAATCGTTAAGTTAGTGTTAGCTAGTATCAGAAAATAGTTAACTTGCGAGATAGAGATCAAACCAACTTAACATGGTACAAAATTTTGTATTTGAGAGTTTATGACAACATGATGATTATATATAGTTAGATTTAGAAAAATAAGAATGAAAATAGAGATAACATTTCAAGATGGTTGTATCTGGTATAAGCTACTAATTAATTAATAAAGTTAATTGGTTAGTGATCGACGATGGAGATTGAATGAGGACGGAGGCCGATGGCTTTTAGGGACTGAGAGACTAATTAACTGCTAAGGGAACCCCAAATTCCACATTGAGCTTTAAAAAACCCTCGCAACAATGTTTGGAGAGAAAATAAACCTCCGGTATTTTCTCAAGTTCACAGCTCCTCAGGCGTTAACCACCAAACATCCAAACCATCGCTTCTGATCATCACTGCAAATGAATTGAGGATCCGCGTTTTGAGATTACATGATCGTTTCCTACAGCGATGTCGCTCACTTTCCAGCCTCTCACGGTTTGACCATCGCTGCAAATGGATTAAGGATCTGCGTTTCGAGATTACGTGATTGTTTGCAATACGAAGAGGAATGCAATGTCAAAATTCGAAATAAGTTCATGTAAAAAGAGGTTTAGGGGGCTGGCCTCAATCTGTAAGCTCCAAAAAGCAGTAGATTATGGTTGGATAACGTACTAATCAGTATGAAAACAGATGAGATGGAAGCGTGCCAAGTGAAAACTGTAATTAGTATCAATTTATTTTCTGCATTCCTCATATTGTTTCTTTTCTTCTTGGTTTTGTAGTGTAGTTTACGATTTCAATCCCATTTCTTTATTTATCTTTTAAAGAAACGTCAATTCCTAACACACTAAACAAGTGATGGAACATCTTCGGTGTATATACCTTTCAGATTGAAGTATGGGTGTATAATGTGTTTGTTCTACGATGGAGGAGAAGTATTTGTTGAATTGTTTCAATTAGTTAGTTCCGCTAATTAGGCTGATTATAGGTTAGGTACTTTGTGTATCGGGTGACGCTGTAGCTAAGGCCGTCGTATGACATTAATCAGTGTTGCAAATTCAACCAGCAACTATTACTACTCTGATCTGTACAATGGAAGTAACCAAGTCCTATGATTTATTCAAATAACTAATAATTCAGAGCTTGTTGAAAATGCAATTGCCGGCTAGAGTAAAAAAGCGAATCAACCGTTCCTAAGTGCTATGCATTCATCTTCTTGAAAGATGCAACTCATTCATCGTTTTTTAAGTTTGTCTAAAATATCAAACCTGAATTATTAATGCAGTCAGTCGTAGACATCAAACATTCAACATTTCATTCATGTGGAGCTTCAGGGAGTAAGCACTAGCATAATAATTAATTTGGCTTCGATTATTCTTATTTTATAAATGGTACATATATAACAAACTACCATCCATTTGAAATGGTGGTGGTATAATAAAGAATGAAATAATACAAATAAAATAATTACAGGAATCAAAAAAAAAACTGAAGGTATATATGTCAGCCATGAGCAAGGATGATCAGTAGAATTGGTCCATGCTCCCTTTTGGTGAATAAATGTGCTGATAAATGAATGAAAAAAATTATATGTAGTGTTCAAATGCTCCTTTGTGCATATACAAGAGGCTTCAACTTCTCCATCATTTGATCAAAATCGTCATCTGTCTTGATTAAACTCAAGCGTGTGTAGCGACTATCGGCTTCAAAAAGCACTCCGCTTTGAGTTTTGATTTGTGCACTCCTAAGTAGAGCTTCACAATCCATGTCTTGCTCCCATTCACACTTTAGCCATCTGAATGCTGCAATGTAAAGTACAAGCATAAGCATACATATGCAGTTGCTTGAATATTTAAATAAAGAAAGATGGAGACTGAAGGTATATATGTCAGCCATGAGCAAGGATGATCAGTAGAATTGGTCCATGCTCTCTTTTGGTGAATAAATTTGTTGATAAATGAATGAAAAAAATTATATGTAGTGTTCAAATGCTCCTTTGTGCATATACAAGAGGCTTCAACTTCTCCATCATTTGATCAAAATCGTCATCTGTCTTGATTAAACTCAAGCGTGTGTAGCGACTATCGGCTTCAAAAAGCACTCCGCTTTGAGTTTTGATTTGTGCACTCCTAAGTAGAGCTTCACAATCCATGTCTTGCTCCCATTCACACTCTAGCCATCCGAATGCTGCAATGTAAAGTACAAGCATAAGCATACATATGCAGTTGCTTGAATATTTAAATAAAGAAAGATGGAGATAGAAAATAGGACGTACATGGTGAGGGATCTCTAACTTTTCTGAAGTAGTTGCAATACTGCGGGGAGAGGTTTTGAAGGGAGAATCGATCCGAAGATGCAACCAGCTTGGTAAGTTCAACCCATCTCTTAGATAACGTTTGATAGCCGAATTGGTTGATGTTGGCGGTTGTTTCCCGTTTCGTTTTCATTTGCAACAAGATCTCTTTTATTAGTTTCAAGGTTCGAAGTTGCGTATCGTGGGAAGTTCCTTCCGTGTTCTCGGTCATGTACTCCATGACCTTGTCATACACTTTCACATCCTTGATGAGCGCCCACCTGAACAACGTAGTGATTTGTGTTAGGATGGATATATGATACCTACCATTGATTAATGCTAAGCTATTAAGAATGTATGAATGGCGTACCCGAATCTGCTACCGGAGTGTCCAGTGAATTTAGACATGGAAAACAACATGATATCTTCGTCGGCGGGTTGTACAATTGGGGTATAATGCGGCCAATAGTAGACATGGTCATAGATGGCTAGGGAGCCATTGATAATTGAATGGTGGAATCGGCCTTCGGGGTTATTAGGCGAAGTCACCAATTCTATGATGTTTTGAGGAGAGGCGGTGTTTACGTAGTCGGATGCGTTGCCTTTCCATTCGTAACCGGTAAAACGAAAGAACTTGGTTTGTTTTCTGAATACAGGGTAGTAGGGGACAGCGGCGACAACTTTAGCCGGTTGCACGTCGATATCATTTGGGATAATGGCCACTCATAAAAGTAATAGAGAACACTGGTGAAGAAATGCATGTGTAAATCCAGGCAAGAAACGGTCTAGCAAAATTCATTCTAGACATGATTGCTAAAATAGTTGACCACAAAACACTGTCAAATGCCTTCATAATATCTAGTTTTAACATGCAACGAGATGATATGTTTTTCCTATCATATCCAAGCAGCAACTCTTGTGTGATTAAAATATTGTCACTAATAGATCTTCCAGAAACAAAAGTAGACTGATTGCTTAAAATAATAGAAGGCAAAACTAACTGTAGTCTATTAGCAATCACCTTCGATATAATCTTGTAAAATACACTACAGCAAGATATAAGTCTAAAATCTGAAACTAATAAGGGATCTTGAAATATACATTGAGATTAATAAATATAATCTAACAACAACAAATGGAAGACCAACACATATGGCCACCACTGCAAGAAAAACCGTAAATAGCTGCAGATTTTACAACGGAAAATTCAATTGCAAATTAGCAACGGATTTGCGAGTGATTTACAAGGGATAATTTTAAGATTTTTCTATTTTATTTTTTCCTACATTATCACTGACCTTTTTTTATATCATCCGCTGAACCATTGCAAATAGCGTCAATTTACCGACGGATAAATTTTGGCACTAAATTTTGTCACAAATTAAGACAGATTACAGACACAAGCATTTATAAGCTATTTTGCAATGGATTTTCCATGGAATTTGCAAGGGATTCTTATTTCTAAATTAAAATTTGGGAAGGCTTATACAATTCAGCCACGATGAATTTTGTAATACACATATTTAATAATCAATAACCAATGATTAATACTTAATAATTTATATTACTTAATTTTTATTGATTATAAATTATTACTAAATAATTGATAATTAACAATGCATACTAAATAATTTCTACTAATAATAATTAATTAATAACAAAAATTAAATAATTACTATTAATGATAAATAGTTAATAAATAATATTTAATAATATATGGACTAATTAGTTATCATAATTAAATAATTAAAAATAAATTTTGTTGTTTAATACAATTTATTGTTTATAATTAATGATTAATATGTAATCTTTAATAATTATTACCACAAATATTTAGCTCTTAATTTTTTATAAATAAAAAGTATTATTAAATAGCGTTTAATTAAGATTAACATTTAGTCCATTATTGATAAATGTAAGTTTTATAGAAAATGATGTTATGACCGAAATACGCAAACAAATGAGATGTGCAAAGCATCGCCACTATTAAAATTTTCAGCTTTCGAAATAAAATTTTGGGTTCCAAACTAAAATTTTCGGCCTCCCTCCTAAATTGTCTGTTATATTTCCTACGCATTCACTCACCCAAAATCACTAAATTAACATTCGAAGAAAATCCCTAAATTTTCTTCTCCTGTAGCAATTCCTCCAGCTCAGTCAGAACAAATGAAGCTCGATTTTGATTTTATCGTCCGCTGCTTCATATTAACGTTGCCGATACAGATCGTTGTCAACCATGCTTCCTTCAAATCCATTATTGCAATTTTACTTTTTGTGCTAGTGAATAACGATAGGCTTGTTAGTTTTGCAGTTTCGATTTTAAATAAAACATGATCAATCTAAAATTTGTTAACGGTAGCTAGTCAAACACAATCTATAAACATTGTACTATTAACTTTCTGTGCTAGTGAATAACGATCGACTTGTTAGTTTTGTATTTTTGATTTTAAATAAAACATGATCATTCTAAAATTTGTTCATGGTAGCTGGTCGAACACAATCTATAAACATTGCACTGTTATTAATCTAGCAAATTACCATAGGCCATCTTTCCGAAACTTTGCTGTAACAAACTTAAGGCTGTTAAAAATATATTCAATAATTAGTAATTAATATTAACTAACAAAATTTAATAATTAATTTCAAATATTTTCTACAAGCGTTTCCTTTCACCATGATACACTACAAAACCAAAAGTTAATTTGGCTCTAGACCGATTTGTTTTGGCTCCAGTTTCAAATTTTCATCGTAATTTTCACCCTAAACCACTCTTCTTCCTTCTTCCGTATTATTCTTCCAGTCAATAAAATATTTTCGATTCAAAGGAAAACTCCCAAAATCCACCCTAATTCGTTTTCTCTTGCTTCTACTTCCGTCAAAATTTGAATTCGTACTTACCTCCGCCTAGCGGCAAATTGCCATGGCATTCGATCTAATGAGTCTGAAACTAAGCCATACGGTTGTCCTGTTGAGGTGAATGATGTGGTTCGCTCTAGATTGAGGTATTGCTAGAGGCTCACTTTGATTTTCTATTCAGCTCATCTTGGTTGGATTAGCTTTCGGTTTCTTCTATGTCGAGTTGAATGCTTAAAAAACTAGTATGATTTCTACCATTTTTTATTTTATGATTTTTACTCGACCTCAATGATAATTTCCATTGCCGATGATGTAGGGTAGAATTTGTTGGAATTGGGCACTATAGTTAGTGCAACTATCAAATTGGTGTTGATTTGAGTTAGCACATCAACTGTTAGTTTCCATATGAAATCTGCAAACTCTTCTTTGTTCAGTAAACCGTGTAGGTTCAGATCATACTCCTTCATCATAGATTTTAGATCCTCTTCGTTGGTGGATCGTTGTGAGGACCTGGTAAGTGTTTGTTTATATCATTGTATACACATAGAAATGCTATGTAGAGATACTCAAAATTGATCCCATCTTCGCCACAATCAGCTTGTATTCAGTTGTAAGCCTTATCTGCGATTTTTCAAAACTACTTCTCTTTCCACTGTTTTCCATGTAATTTCTCTTCGATTGTGGCTAAAGCCTGACCCCTGTTGCATAAAATTGGAAAGGAAATTCTAAGCTAAATTTATCACATTGTAATCATACTGGCTTCATTTGAAGATCACATTCCATCATAGATTTCAGATCCTATTTCTTTTTTAGAAAATCAAATTCAAGATGTGGATCGGATCATTTGACGCTAATGCAAATTAAAATTTATGCAATGAGTTGGTAAGCTAGAAAATTTATGCAATGTATTTACTAATATAACTTGAAATTCTGCCAGTAGTGCTTGTACCAGTATAGTTCTGCCAATAGCTCTAGCAGTTGTCTGCTAGCTTCTTAATAAGCAAAGTATACTAAAATTGATTTCATTTGTTTTTCTTAACTTGAAATCTTTATTGATGAGTTTGTTTTAATTTCATGATCGACAGTTGTACCTCTTTAATGACACTTTTGGTACTTTATTTTTGCAGTTCCAGTTAAGATTGTTGAGAGTCACTTGGATACAAGGATGATGATGTGAACTTGATAGCTGTATAAACTAGAAATCCCAAGCTTTTCATCGTCAAGGTTTGCTTTCTTCATAAGTTTGCTTTCTTAAACTAGGGTTTGCTTTCTTCATAATACTGGTGGGAGCCACAAGTATTGCTAGCTCTCTAGGAAAAGAACCTCCCAAATTAAAACTAGATACTAATATTAACGTACAATATATTAGTTTAGGATGATAATGTAAAGTACATATAGTGATATATATAAATTTCTAACATGGACATTAAATTTATATCGACAACTATGAAACTATTGAATTCTTCCACTTACCTACATGAAATGGAAGCTTTGTTTTTACTAAGCTCTTCAAAGTACAAATCATACAATTGGTGACTAAGGTATTTTGGTTGACAAACATACCTTAAGTCTTGCAAATTATCCAATAAAATGTTGATAATTCTCTTGTAAATGTTCCAACTAATAATTATAGCATTCACGAATGAGTAACCAATAGTGATCAATCTTCTAATTAGCAATTTTTCAGTTAAATAGATATCACAAACAATAATATTGTTTTAATGTGTTCCTTACCTCATGGGCTACTATTCAGTTTCCTTATTAAGCACTTTTTGTATTATATGTACCAGCATAGGTGCAGAGAAAATCAAGGCGGCATGTGAACACTTCCGCTTAGCCTGTGAGCAAGAACGAGTAACATCGCTTAAAAGCAAATTTTAACACTATAGGTTCAAGTGACCATTCTAATATTTTTGGCAATTTTAACACTATAGTTCAGGTAATCTCGACATAGTGTGTCATATCACTAATTATGAACTTAGTGAACTAAATTGTACTACATATCAAGAGCCAACACTTAATTGTTTTGTCAATATACAATATAACAATTACTAACGTTTTAACTGTTTATTTGACATTAACAGGACCATCGTTGTTGATGTTAAGGAGAAAATATCAAAAGCAAAGAAAGACTAAATCTATCATTTTTTTATTGTGTAAGTAAATTTATTGATGTAAAAATGTATGTCATATTATGCGTGGACATGGAAAAGTTGATAAAACAATATGTATGAAATGTTAAGTTGTTTGAATGATATGTATGAAATAATATACAGTAATTTATATATTTGTTGTTTTTTTTGTTGGGTTATATTATTTATTTTACCATTGACAATTGAACGATAGTATTTGGTAAAGCTGTAAGCAGAAAACATGAAAGAATGTTTATTGGCAGAATAGAAACAGAACAACGACGGATCACCTACAGAAAATGTTTGATCTAAAAAATATTTTATCGCTAATCCATTGGCAATTAGTAAGGGTTTACCCACTCCTTTTGTAAATAATATTTTATTATAAACTAATTATCCGTCAGTAAATCGTAGGTATATAAATAAAAATTAAATTAAAAAGTAAAATTTTATGTTTATTATAAAATTAGTAAAATGACGGAAAACTGTTTGAAAACTCATGCTAAATTTCGTCGTAAATTCTGACACAAGTACCGTCATGGTTTTTACTGACTACCGAGTTATGCAGTAAATTCATCGCTAAGGTCAATTTAGCGATGGATTAGAAGCGGATACTACCGCTGCTATATGTTGTTTTTCTTGTAGTGGACTAATATAACATTAAGTAAAGATGATACATCTAAAGATGTGGATCAAAAATTATACAGAGGAATGATAGGATTGTTATTATATATAACTGATAGTAGGCCGGATATAATGCGTAGTGTCCGTTTATGTGCAAGATATCAATCGCATTCTAAGGAAACACATTTAAAAGCCGTAAAACGTATTCTAAGGTATGTAAAGCATACATCAGATTTTGGATTGTTTTACCCTAAGGATGATTCATTTGATTTAATTTCTTACTATGACGCTGACTACGCAGGATGTAAATGTGATCGCAAAAGTACTAGTGGAACATGTCACTTATTAGTACATTCACTAGTCTCGTGGTTCGGTAAAAAACAAAATACTGTACCTTTGTCAACAACTGAAGTAGAATATATCTCTGCTGCTTTGGCTTGTTCAACAAAATTTATATGATTTTGGATTAAAAATAAATAAATCTCCAATATACTAAGATAACACAAGTGCAATAAATATTTCAAAAAATCCAACTCATCATTCGAGAACTAAACATATCGATATACGACATCGTTTTCTAAGAGATAATATAAGTAAAGAGAAAATTTCACTTGAATTTATAGAAACAGATAAACAGATAGCGGATATATTAACAAAACCATTAAACGAAGCAACATTCACTAAATTCAGAAGTGAATTAGGCATATGTTCACTAAGTGAGTTAGAGTAATTAAATATACTATAATATATAAAAATAACATAAGAAATTAGAAAAATAAAATTTAAAACTGAAGTATGTCGACATACATTTATTCATATGTCGACGTATAACTGCCAAAATTATAAATTTAATTCCCACCAAAATTTGTTATATTAATTATTTAAACCTTCTACTTCGACTTTTCTTCTTCATTTTCATTTCTCTTCTCTGTAAAAATTCAAAACTGAAAAAACAATGGCTTCCACTAATTTAAACATCCAAATCAACTCCGATTCGTCCGTTGGACCATCCAAGGGTCCATTTCAATGACCTACGCTTTCTCGTGTCATCAAAATCGAAGAAAAGATGGAGTATGCTATGCAAATTATGGTTGAAATACAAGTACCCCAGAACAGAATGGGTCAAGAGCAAAATATCCAAGGGAAAGTAATAAGAAGCCTCCTAAAGTTTATAATGAATAATGAGGCTAATCTGATTATCATCGACGATGATAATCAAAACATGGATGAGGTGGAAAAGCCAGAGGAAGAACAGGAGGAAGAACCAAAAGAAGAAGAAATGATGGAAGAAGAACCTCAAGAGACTCATCCAACGATTACGGAAGAAGACGATAAGGTTGTATGTGCAGGAGAGGTATTATTCGACCAAAATGGGAATGTGACTGAAAGGAATGGGGAATTTTGTCTCCATTATCCAAATTGTCCTATTCACAAATCTCCCTTTGTCAAAACTAATAGTGTTTAAGGTTTTCTTTGATTTTCGTTTCTTTACGTTCTTACAATAAATCGTGCTTGTATAAATTCATGTATCTGTACAAACTCAATTTTAATGCAATAATTGTTTATATTTATAAGATATGTGTTATAATTAGTTATAACTTTATAAATATAAATTAATATTGATATATAATTAAGGGGGAGTATAAATTATCAAACGAATATTTTACTTAGGGGAGTTTTCTACTTTGAATTAGTTAAAGATTAAGGGAGAATATCATAATAGGATTAGTTACTTAATTTCTTATTGAGTTGTTTTAGAATTTCATTTTGATAAGGCCAAAGGGCAAAAATTATAAATTATAGACATATTTTATAGGATTCATATAGACAAGCGGAGTATTTAAAGGATCATCATCAACATGTATATACAGGTATGATATTTTATAAACTAAGGTTGTCATCATCAAAAAGGGGGATATTGTTAGAGAATGGTGTTTTGATGACAACAACCTTATTTCAATATTAATCGATTATAAAATATATACTAACATTTTTGTCTAATATATATATATATATATAAAGGATTTATATATAGGAAATATTACTGAAGATTGTACAGTTTAAAGATATTAGAAATTCAGAATTCAGAGATATTTCAAGACTCATGAGTATTCAAGATTTCAAGAGTTCAAGACTAATATAGCTATAGAGTCTAGATTATGTAAGACTCTAAATAGCACTCCAGGTTCAAATTCAAATTCTGTTTTTAAATTTCAAATTATATCTTCAATCCTCTCTATTTTATTTTCTATCTTTTTTATTTTTCTTTTTTACTTTACTTTTGTTTTCAAACTCAAGTTTTATAAGTTTTATATATTTATATATTTATATTTGATATAAATATAGATTTAAACTTTATAATTTTATAAATATGTTTATATAGTTTATATTTATGTTTTCATATGATTTCCTACTTCATAATATTAATTTATAACACTATATTTAATTCAAGAATTTCCAGAATTATATTTATATCAAAACACTTGAAAAATGTTCAAAATTTAATTTTGTATGTCGACATATAGAAAACACCATGTCGACATATAACTGTTATTTGTTCAAATTTGAAAGGAAGTATATTCTCACTATTTGTGATGGTTCTGGAGCATCGCAACCCTTCACACACTATAAAAATGGCTTGATTTCGAATTATTAATCACTCCTTCTTCTCCACTTTCACTCTTTTTCATTACACCATTATTTCTTATCATTTTTATGATTCCTACGCCTATACTCTACCGAATTCAATTCTGTTTTTACTAATCTTCTTCTCTTTATACTCTCTACTCATTACTCTCTGAATTAAGTGCTAATGAAAAGTTATAGGGCTATTGTAATTGGTTGGCAAATATTTAGGAATCGGTGTTTTCCTTGTAACCGTGAAATCATGGAACGGAATCAATGTTTTCCTTATTGCCATGAAATCAAGGAATGGGAGCGATGTTAACCTTGTAGCTGTGAAATCAAGGGGTGTAATTGGATATTGATATAGTAATAAAACTCTGCACAATCCAGTGTTGTGCGGGACTGGACGTAGGAGCAATCCAAACCAGTATAAAATTCGGTGTGTTCTTTCCTTTTCTGAAGTTTTATTTCTGTTTAATTTGTGTCTGTGTTTGATTCTGTATATGTGATTGTTTCTGTGGTGTTTGATTCATATAGTTGATTGCATAAGTTTAAGATTTTGTTTAAATTCTCAAAAACATTATTCACCCCCCTCTAGTATTTGTTTTGCCTTAACGATCCTTTCCGCAATCCCTAACAAAGGGAAATAACGTCAAAATTTTATGAACCGTTTAAAGTGCTATGATTTACAAAATATAATTACTTTATAGTGTTCATAACTTGTTGTGACGGCCCTCCCCGCACCAGGCGACATTTCCAATAAAAGTACGTTATGCCAATGCCCGACTAGCACAGGACGGTCACCAAAGAAAGGAATTTGAACTAACAAGGAACCTGTAGAATGTCTCACAGCGCATGGGATAAAATATAATAATAAAATAACTTTGGCATAAAACATGTGAGACAGTATATAAGCCGAAAACTAAATCATCATAGCAGCGGAAAATCCAAAATAAAGCTTATGTTCCACATCATCATTATTACAACTTTTAAAAAACTGTCTCTAAAGAAAAATAAGAAAGGTACACTACTAATGCCCAAAGTAGTGACCAGCAGCGACACAGGGAGAATATATGTATAAATGGTACGTGTAAGCCTCCTGCTCGTCTCTGGACATCTACTCGTGCATATCCACCTGACCTATCTCTAGTCTGCTCGTTTAGGAGCACCCAGAGTAAATAAAAGAGACATAAAACTCTATGTCAGACAAAAGTCAAGTATGAGAGATAAGCAACAAAACAAAACAATAACAGGTATAATCCAATCATACCTGAACCTGTTCCTGCAACCAAAGAGTTAGCACAACAAGATGTATAGTACTCTAAGGTAATACTATCATAAAGTGTAAATGGGGATGTGGGTCATGGTGATAGCAAACATCAAACATAGCAATCATCCTCACATCTCTCACTCAGTGCGTAAAGCATACGATATCCACCACCCGATCACCCAATCCTTCGCTACGATCACTTTGCTCCATAGGGTCACTATGACCCCATTGCACTGATCCATAGCCACTAATCTGTCTCTAAGTGGTGAGCTAAAGTTATGGATATCGATAACCCCTTTGCACTCGTACCGCAGCAAAGTCCAATCATGAAGTTAACTTGTTGGTTCCCATCTGGATCCCGAGTTCTAACTTCTCATTTGAACTACCTTTGCATCTCGGGTTTCCTCCCGTTCGTGTTTCTTCAGTTCATAGCTCCAAGCTTCCATTCATGTTCATGTTTTGATTCGTGGTTCGCCTCCTGACATCAGCTCGGGACTCCTGCTAGTGTCCTTCGATTCGTGACCCCCCTTCGACTCACGGCTCGTGACATCGTGACTCCAGGCTCCGGTTCGTGGCCTTCGTGATCGGTTCGTAGTCTTCCCTCTAGTTTGCGAGTTGCAGTGGCGGTTTGTGGTGTCTAGGCCCACTCGTGGCCCATAGTTCAGTTCGCGATGCTCCAGGTCGGCTCGTGGGTGTTGCACCAGCTCGTGGCATAGGCGGTTCATGAAGGGTGGTTCGATTCGTGATGGGGGTGTGCTCTACGATCGGGTCGGGTCGTGGCATGTGCTTCACGAACGGGTCGGTTCGGGTAGGGGCGATCTGATCCGGTCTGGCTCCTGCATATTTTTCCTGCAACTTCCATCGACTGTTTTTACGCCACACGACGGCGTTTTCGACTATTCTAACTATTATAAACAATTACAAAACATTCCAAATAGTCATAGCAACATGTATAGTCATCCACAAACACCAAAACAATAAATAATCATGATAATATAGATCAAACATACCCAAGAACCCATGTTTTCCCCTAATCATTTTTAAGTATAACTAATGATAGGATTAACAAAACTTAACCAAACTAACCCAAATTTATAACAGAGATATAAAATCATGTTTTAGAATTTTACAAATTTTTCTCAGTGAAAATTTCGCTAATTATCACTAATCACCCCTAATCAACTGTAATTAGTGAGAACCTTTGCAAATAACTCACCTTTGCCACAAATAAATTATAGATCTGAACTTTGCTACTGTTTTGGGTCGAATTCTAATGCAACACAGCAGCTCCAACTCTGATTTGGTGTTATTTCCCCGTGATTTGATGTAGCTTGACTTTATCTTAAATTGGAAAGTTATTAGGAGCGATTTGGGATGAAATTAGAAGGTGGAGGCCATGGCTAGGGTTAGAGAAATGTTTTAGGCGGCTGAAAAAAGAAATAAAATTCGTTTCCTAACTGTTCTCAGCCTCTCCATAATCCTAATCCCAAAATGGGTTATGGGCCCTCTTGCTAATCACCCTAATTAGGCCCGGTTAAGCTGTTTTTCACCTTCTAAACCTTGTTTCAGCCATATCTCCCAAATGGTGAGTCCGTTTGGCTAATATGACCACTACGGAAAGGTAAACCATCATCCGGATCTAATGGAAATGGTTTTAGGTCGAAACTCCTTACCAATCAAAAGTTATGGCCGAAATTAGATCAGCTAGGGGCAAAACGGTCATATAAAAATCAGCAAAAATCATGAACATGGGAAATGACCCCAATAGTCGTCTCCCAAAGTTACATGACCATACGACTTCGTATGTGAAAGAAATAAATATTCTACGATCCATCGATACGTAGAATGCGGGTCATTACATTATCCCTCCTTAAGAAATTTCACTCCCGAAATTCCATAACCAAAACATACAAAGGCTCCCGCATGCCTATCAATTATTTGCAATCAATCAAACATACATAACAAACACAAGCCTACCTTAGCATGCGGTTTACTAACGAGGAAAGAAACTATCACTATTAAAAACTTACCAAGCAAAGAGTTCTAAATAAGCCTTTCTTATGCTCTCCTCTGTTTCCCAAGTACAGTCTTTCTCATTCCTACCCCACTGGACTTTGAGTAGTTTCACCATCTTCCTTCGAAGTTGTCTTGTATCATGTCCGACAATACGAATCGTCTTGTGGTCCCAACCATCTCAAGTTCTACCTCGATATCGTCCAACTGATTTGGTGAAATAGTCACATTAGGGTCGTGCACAAACTTCCTTAACAGGGAAACATGAAATATGTAGTGAACTCCCGCCATTTTGTTTGGCAATTCAACTCTATATGCTAAATTCCCAATTCGCTTGAGAACGGGAAATGAACCAACAAACCTTGTTACCAACTTAGATCTCCTACCGAATCGAATCACACTCTCCAATGGAGAGATCTTGATGAATACCAAGTCATTAATGAAGAATTTGAAATTCCTTCGTCTTCTATCAGCCTACCCTTCTGCCTATCTTGGGCAGCCTTCATTCGCTGTTGGACAACCTTGTTCTTATCTGAAGTTTTTCTTATTACTTCTAGTTTAAGCACAAATTTCCCATTGTTTTCTAACTAACATGATGGTGAGTTGCACGATCTTCCGTACAAAGCTTCAAATGGAGCCACTCCAATACTAAACTGATAACTATTATCATATGAGAATCCAACTAGATACCAATAGTCATCCCATGATCCACCAAAATCCAATATACAAGCTCTCAAGAGAACTTCTAATACTTGATTCACCCTTTCTGTTTGACCATCGGTTCAAGGATGACACGCGGTAGTGAGATGTAACTCTGATCCTAAAGCCTCTTTTAAGCTCTTCCAAAACCCACTAGTAAATAATGGATCTCGGTCACTCACAATGCCTTTGGGTACTCCATGAAATCTCACTACCCACTTTTTATACAGTTTTACTAACTTAGCTGAAGTTCTATTCGACTTGACTGGTATAAACCTTACACTCTTGGTTAATCGATCCACAATCACCCAAATACTGTCATGGCCCAATCTAATCCTTGGTAAACCATCTATGAAATCCATCGAGACTTATTCCCAATTCCATTTGGGAATTTTCAACGGTTGTAACAAACCACTAGGCTTACTTTGCTCCGCTTTAACTAATTGGCAATTTATACTCTTGGAGATAAACTTCCCAACGTCTCTCTTCATCCCTTCCCAGTAGTAGGTCTGCTTCATGTCCCGATACATTTTGTTACCACCGGGATGTATAGTTAGTCTTGAGTGATGACATTCTCTAAGAACTTCATCTCTCCATCATTAACATTGGGTATAACCAGTTTATCATCCTTTCGAAGCCGTCCTTCTCTATCTGGTCCATACTTGTTCATTTTCTCACCATCGGTATTCATCTCTTCCTTGGAGATGATTTCTATTAGGTTTTAGGATCGTCCCTCTAACTGGAACCAATCCGCTCAATCAAAGTCGGTCTAACCGTCAAACTTGCCAATATTTCTAGATCCAATCCATATTTAGGTCTGAAATCATCTCCCATGATATACTCCAATTACTTAAATTCAAGAAACATAGCATCTAAACTGGCATGTTTGTTACTCAATGCATCAGTACAACACCTAGTCTAGTACCTCATGCATCTGTGTATACCGTCATCTCTTTGTTCTATATTACCAGAATCCTACAGGTGATAGTCTACTCAAGGGAATAAAATAGGAACAAACATAGCAATCATAGCATCCATCAAACATGTCCTATCTATCACCTGCTAAATCCATACACACGTCGATACCTACTTGACTGGTCCAACCAATCCCAAGGATAACGGAATCCCCGCCTCTATACATACGTCGATGCCCACTTGATTGGTCCAACCAATCCCAAGGCTAATGGAAGCCCCACCTCCATACGGACTACCGTACGTCCAACGTACGTTTATCCTCCAAGGATAACTAGATCATGTCCAACGGATCCAAGGTAACGGGCGTCCCCAGATACCCCTGCTTCTAGTCCGCCTAAAACACTCGAGTCCCACCCAAGTCTAACAAATATCTTGTTGCCTTCTCGAGTCCAACTCGAGCCAATCCATTTCCTTGCAGCCTTCTCGAGTCCAACTCGAGTCAATCTATTACCCATAAACTCAGACCCAGTCTTGAGTATCCATTACCGACAAACTCTAATCAAGCGTGAGTCATCTCCCTATTCGTTGCATCTCCCAGATCAACGAACACCTATTTTCTTTTACGAGTTCAAGTCCAACTTGAATCGTCCTAACCTTCATTGCATCTTCCATGATCAATGAACACATCCTATTTCTTCAAAAATAATATCAACATAGGGTCCTAAACAATCCATTACTTTGCATCTTTCTCGAGTCCCAGTCGAGTCATCTCATAACCCTATCGAGTCTAACTCGGGGTAGTCCATACCAACGAATAGTCTTATTATGTCACGCTGCCCATCACACCCCGAGTAAACCAAGATATCATCCATTGAAAAATCGCAACAACTCTTTATCTCTCGTGCAAACCATCCTAGTCGAACTCGACATTCCCCAAGCATAAACCCCAAAGGCCTAAACCAATATTAGAAAAGCACTCAAGGAACGTTTCCTCCGAATTCAGACAATCTACGTGAGATGATACTAGCAAAGCAACTAAGCAATCACAAGCAACCATACATCCATGACTCGATAAGACCACATTACAACAAATCATGTAAAGGCTAGTTGAACCACCTATCGGGTTCGTCACAACTAAAGGTCTATTGACTATCTCAGGTTCCAATCCCAACTTAACTACCAGGTCATTAGATATGAAGGAATGGGATGCCTCACTATCAACAAAACTAGAACAGGAACATCATAAATAGAAAGCATACCTCAAATAACGACGCCCTTTCCCTTCTCCGCCGCAGTTGGGGCATTCGACGAAGAAGGAACAGCGTTGATAGCATATGCTTTCACGATCTGCTTCTCTTTAGGAGGTTGTGGACATTTATCCTTGTGATGTCCCACTTGGCCGCAACTGAAGCACTTCCTTTCCCCCAGGCTTTTCCTGACAATCTCTAGCATAGTGGCCCTTCTTTTTCTGACCACCCTTGGTCTGATCCTGTTTTCTCTTATTCTGAGACTCCTTCTTACCTCCACCGCTTGTTTGCAGCTTTAGCTCCTCTACAGATGCAATAGCAACATCGGCCTTTGACTTAGGGTAAAGACTCTGCGATCTCAATGCTTTCCCCACTATAGACTCAAACGTCTCGTCGATGTGATTTATCAGCCTTTCCCCTAAGTACTCATCTAAGTCGGTTATGAACTTCTCGTTCTTCTTCTTGGCAGTGTTGATAAGAAATAATCCATACTTCGATAAAGTATCGAACTCCGCAATATATTCCGAGACTGCCCTACCATTCTGCTTAAGCTCCAAAAATTTCCTAAACAATTCACATTTGTGAGCAGCTGGAATGAACTTTTCGCTGATACGAGTCATAAACAGATTCCAAGTAACTTGATCTTCAGGAATAGCTGCTTTAATAAAATTCCACCAATTTATAGCTCGTCCTTGATGCTGACGCGATGCTAACTTTCTCTTCATGGCATCATCGATTCCTAAGTCCTCGAAGATGAGCTCACAACTATCCAACCAATCTTGAACATCCGTAGCCGACTCCGTTACTTGGAACGGCTTCCCGCCAAGACTAGTATAATCCTTGTTAAGCTTGGAGAAATCATCCCTAGGCGCCTACACTACTGCACGACCACCGTTAGCAGCATTAGGAACTGCTCCCTGAGCATCCCTAAGCATATCTCGCATGAAGGTAGTAAACATCGTCCTCATATCAGGAGCATTCCCATTAATATATCCTCTACCAGTATCCCTAGTATATCGGCTCATCGTTCAATCTGTAAGGAGAAAACGATTAACCATCTCTTCAGTGGTGCCAGTGCAGCGCGACTCCATCTTAGATATACTAATAGTATATATATAGCTTTTGAAAACCAGAATATCACAAATACGCTCTCTCATATACGTATACTATCTCTCCCTAGTGCCTTTCCCTAGGTTGACTACGCAACCTAGAGCTCTGATACCAAATGTGACGGCCCGCCCCGCACCAGCCGACATTTCCAATGAAAGTGCGTTGTGCCAATGCCCGACTAGCATAGGACGGTAGCCAAAGAAAGGAATTTGAACTAATGAGGAACCTGTCGAATGTCTCACAACGCACGGGATAAAATATAATAATAACATAACTTTGACATAAAATAGGTGAGACAATGCATAAGCTGAAAACTAAACCATCATAGTAGCGGAAAATCCAAAATACAACTTATGTTTCACATCATCATTATTACAACTTTTAAAAAAATGTCTCTAAAGAAAAATAAGAAAGGTACACTACTAATGCCCAAAGTAGTGACCAGCAGCGACACAGGGAGAATATATATATAAATGGTACGTGTAAGCCTCCTGCTTGTCTCCGGACATAACTCGAGCATATCCACCTGACTTGTCTCTAGTCTGCTCGTTTAGGAGCACCCAGAGTAATAAGAAGAGACATAAAACTCTGGGTCAGACAAAAGTCTGGTATGAGCGAAAAGCAACAAAACAATAACAAGTATAATCCAATCATACTTGAACCTGTTCCTGCAACCAAAGAGTTAGCACAACAAGATGTATAGTACTCTAAGGTAATACTACCATTAAGTGTAAATGGGGGTGTGGGTCATGGTGATAGCAAACTTCAAACATAGCAATCATCCTCACATCTCTCACTCAGTGCGTAAAGAATACGATATCCACCACCTAATCACCCAATCCTTCGCTATGATCACTTTGCTCCATAGAGTCACTATGACCTCATTGCACTGATCCATAGCACCACTAATCCGTCTCTAAGTGGTGAGCTAAAGTTATGGATATCGATAACCCCTTCGCACTCGTCCCACAGCAAAGTCCAATCGTGAAGTTAACTCGTTGGTTCCCATCTGGATACCGAGTTCTAACTTCTCATTTGAACTACCTTTGCATCTCGGCTTTTGGTCTCCTCCCATTCGTGTTTCTTCAGTTCGTAGCTCCAAGCTTCCATTCATGTCCATGCTTCGATTCGTGGTTCGCCCTCCTGACATCGGCTCGTGACTCCTGCTAGTGGCCATCGATTCGTGATCCCCCTTCGACTGCGGCTTGTGACATCGTGACTCCAGGATCCGGTTCGTGGCCTTCGTGATCGGTTCGTAGTCCTCCCTCTAGTTCACGAGTTGCAGTGGCGATTTGTGGTGTCTCGGTCCACTCGTGGCCCATAGTTCAGTTCGCGATGCTCCAGGTCGGCTCGTGGGTGTTGCATCAGCTCGTGGCACAGGCGGTTCGTTAAGGGTGGTCCGATTCGTGATGGGGGTGTTCTCTACGATCGGGTCGGGTCATGGCATGTGCTTCACGAACGGGTCGGTTCGGATAGGGGTGATCCGATCTGATCTGACTCCTACATATTTTTCCTGCAACTTCCAACGACTGTTTTTACGCCACATGAAGGCGTTTTCGACTATTCTAACTGTTCTAAACAATTACAAAACATTCCAAACAGTCATAGCAACATGTATAGTCATCCACAAACACCAAAACAATAAATAATCATGATAATATAGATCAAACATACCCAAGAACCCATGTTTTCCCCAAATCATGTTTAAGCATAACTAATGATAAGATTAACAAAACTTAACCAAACTAACCCAAATTTATAACAGAGACATAAAATAATGTTTTAGAATTTTACAAATTTTTCCAGAATTTTCGGAGTTAAAATTTAGCTAATTTATCACTAATCACCCTTAATCAACCGTAATTAGTGAGAAACTATGCAAATCACTCACCTTTGCCACAAATAAATTATAGATATGAACTTTGCTACAATTTTGGGTCGAATTCTAATGTAAGACAGCAGCTCCAACTCTGATTTGGTGTTATTTCCGCTTGATTTGATGTAGCTTGACTTAATCTTAAATTAGAAAGTGATTAGGAGCGATTTGGGATGAAATTAGAAGGTGGAGGTCATGGCTAGGGTTAGAGAATGTTTTAGGCTGCTGAAAAATGAAACAAAATTCATTTCCTAACCGTTCTCAGCCTTCCCATAACCCTAATCCCGAAATGGGTTATGGGCCCTCTTGCTAATCACCCTAATTAGGTCCGATTAAGCTGTTTTTCACCTTCTAAACCTTGTTTCAGCCATATCTCCCAAACGATGAGTCTTTTTGGCTATTGTGACCACTTTACAGAAAGGTAAACCATCATCCGGATCTAATGGAAGTGGTTTCAGGTCAAAACTCCTTATCAACCAAAAGTTATGGCCAAAACAAGATCAGCTAGGGGCAAAACGGTCGTATAAAAATCGGCAAAAATCATGAACACGGGAAATGATCCCAATAGTCGTCTCCCAAAGTTACATGACCATGTGATTTTGTATGTGAAAGAAATAAATATTCTACGATCCTTCGATACGTAGAATGCGGGTCTTTACACTTGTCCAGGTGCAAATTCGACAAATGATGTACCAGATGCATAGAGATGTTCGTTTTGTAGAAAAAATTAATATCCATATAACGATCACATACAACACTTGTCAGATGGGGTCAAATAATTTCTAAGTGCTTAAATATTTGTTTATACTAAATTTAGATATATAATTTATTTAAATATTTGTTTATATATTATCTTTTTATTACGTAGTATGAATTCTAATTACGACGATATGACGATTCCTATCAAAATCATTTATACACAAAATCAGTTCGCGTGTTCGCGCCATAAGCACAAAACTCGTGTTTGCATAAATTATACTATTTGCAAACTCTATTACACATATACGTTTAATACTAACCAAATCAACATAAACTAATGCAATCTACTAAATTAGAAAAAGATTCGTTCGATAATAATTTGATCATTATGGTGTTTGATCATGATGGTGATAATATTAGCAATTAGGGGGTAACATGATGTAATATACATACACTAACAAGTAGGAATCAATCACAATTTGGGTAACATGATGTAATATACATACACTAACAAGTAGGAATCAATCACAATTTGAATTAAACCTTAAATTAGAAAAAAAACTAAAAAACAAGTTTAGGAAAATTACCATTTTGGGTAGCTAGGTTGGTGGAGAGGGGCTGTAGCATCTTGTAATGGTGTCGGAGGTGGTTAGGGTGATGGCAGCGAAATTGGAGGTGGAGGAATGACTAATTTAAGGGAAAAAACATTGGAAATGGGAGAATGAAGCTTCAGGTCGCAAATTCTGGAAAATATGCAGGAAATTTCCAATGGCTTCCAACGACAACAAACGACAACTATTCCATCGGTTTCCAATGGCTCCAAACAACTTGCTTAAAATTCAATGAGCCATTGGATGAGCCGTTGATGATTGTTGGAAACTAGACGTTGGAATACACTGTAGTTCTAATAGCGATTGGCTTATCAAATAAGTCCTAAAATATTATATACTTGAAGTAAATTTTATATTCCTCTAAACCCGTAATGCAATTGTTTATTAACATAGGTTTATAGAGTATAGTAAAACTCTACATGTATATAAATTAGATCTTTACTGAATATTTATGGGGAACTTCCTTTACCGCCATACCCTACTCCATTAGCTAAAACATGAGCGAAAATAAGTTCATTTTGGAAAGTGATAATGTATATCCTAGCATATGCTCATTTATTACTAAGCTAAACTAAAATCTAATCTGAGAATAAACGTACGAATGTATATTAGTACCTATTCATAACAAAAATTTCTCACAAGATTGCCAAAATCTGATTTATTTAATACTACATTGAATAGTGAACCTAAAGTAAGTGTAGCTGCTCACTTGTTCATATAAAGGGTTCCTACTATTAAATTGAGAATTTTCTGATTTACAAATGAAATATGTTACCATGTCTCAAATGTTATACAAGTATATTATTTTCAAGACTGAAAGAGGACCATACACTACAACAAAAAGGCACTTTCACAATAGTCAAATTGTGTCATAAAAACACATTAACATTTTTTCTTACATTGTGGTATCCATAGTTGCATAAAATTTATGTTTTTTGCATTAGTTGTTGAATGTTGTATAGACCATTGTACGTTATATATTTACGACACTTATGTACAATGAAATTTTTTCCATATATCAATTAGAAGATATTACGCAATGATCTTTGGATTTTGTAAGATGCAATTTTTACAATGTATTACAAACGTAAATGAATTTTCTCTACGTCAATATAATTTTCACAACATTTTGATAATATTTTTGAAAATCATAATATAAATTTTCTATTTTATTTCAATTATGCTTAACAAATGTTGTAGATATAATTTTCATAACCTGTTCAAATTTCTGATCAAAATAATATTTATGATGTTGCATAAAGTAACCCACAAAACAAGAAGATATGTTTTACATAACATTTCACAGCAAGTAAATCTGAACCAGTACTACGAAATTCTAGACTCCTATATACATAATACGCATACATAGAACACAAAACTTATACTTGAAGTAGAAAATGTAATCGTACAATCCAAATCAATAGCTAAAACTAAACGTAATAATAGGTTCATGGCTAGCTGTTCTTTTTTCCAAAGATCTCTCCACTCTTACTGCAAATGGAAGAGTGATGGTTAACCTTTCCTTGTAGTTTCTCCTTTCAGCTTTGCTGGAATCTCCAACTCACATTCAGTTGGCTGGGCCTTGATAAATAATTTTTAGGCCTCGACATTTGAAGCCATGGTGGGTATAAATGCACTTTATATGTATAACTTCCCAATAAACTCATGTATATGTATAAAACATATTACACTGTAAATGCTGCTATTTTATCTGAACCAGCAGCATGAACTTCTAGGGATTCAAATTTCTGAAGTGTGTTTCTCAGCTACCATCCATGTAAAATACTTGATCAAACTAAGAATACTGTATTTTCGAGGATTCCTTTCATATAATATCAAAAAAATAATTTTTTTCTAAAGGTATGCAACTTGTCTAATCTATGTAATCCTTGATTATTATGATAACTAAGTAAGCTTTGCTATTGCAAAGTACCATTTATTTATCAAGAATCCCGTGGTCCAAGAGCTGAAAACTAGAGTAAGCCAGTTATATAGTTAAACTTAAATTCATTTGCAGAAAACTAAAACTTTAAATGTTTTTAATTTATTTCTAAATTATCCATTTAAACCGACCACTCTTCCCTAGTCATTATATGTTAGCATTGACTTGGCCTCTATTGCCTATAATTCTAGATTGCACAAAATGAACATACTTTACTACTTTAGTACGCATTACATTTAATTGAGCCTCTAGTTCTACATAGGACCAAAAAATCCAAATGGTACTTCCGCTCAATTTGAGTATGATGTAATGAAGAAGATTATATTTAAAAATATGTAACCAATAACTGAGGAAGAAAAATAATAAAATGTTTCATCGCATAAAACAAATTTGAATAGCCACACTTGTAGAGCTCAGTGATAATCCTAGTGGAGCACATTTGGTTCTTACATAATTTACATAATGCAGATTGCGTGGCTAAAATAAATAAGGGAAATAATGATGATCTAAAATTTCATGTATCATACATATAACGCATATGTCATATACAGGGTTCAACAAAAATCTTGGTGGAGCGCATTTCAATCAAAATATCAATTTATACACACACACACACACACACACACACAGAGTCTAATATACTAAATCAATGAAAAACATTGAAAGTTTTGTTGTTTGTTGGATTATACCGGAAAAGTAATACAAAAGATATTGAGTATAGGCTAGAATTGTGACACGGGTGGCTCGATCAAATATCTAAGTATATCTACAATCAAGAAATGTGGTATGGACTTTTAGTATATTTTTACATGGATAGTAGATATAGGATAGAACGGGACAAGACATTAATTGAATACAACCAACATGAGGTTTATGAACTCAGGAAAAAATAAGTGGGTAGCTCATTAAAAGTACAATCATGTCATGTCATTATGAGTTTTGACATCTACATAATATATATTAGCATGTCGTGTGTGGGATGGAAAAGAGTAAGCCATGCGAACACTCGCAAGTTCCACAACTAATAAAGTATGTCCGAGTTAATTATCACAAATGTAAAGAACGTATGAAATGATCTGAAATCCCCCGATCTCCGAAGAGAAGGGAAAGGCCGAATGAGAACATGACAAATCAGTACGCAAACGTAAGAACATTCCATTGTTATTACTACAATTACATCAAAGAACAAGAATAACGGAGTATGGATAAATATTACCCATTGTAAAATATCATAGATTTAAATTACTAAGCAGCGGAAAATAATACATAACACAATTGAAAGAAATACACGGATACAGAGCTTTCTGAATATAGTTCCAGCTATAAATCCAGTATCCTGTATAAAGAAAAATCTGCAAAACCAAAACTACTGGCAGCCCATGTGGAAAATTGGGGCACCCAGAGTTTTGGTTAAAATAATAAACTCCAGGCCAGTCATGTGACTGATGTGAGAACTAAAACAGTTATATAAAACTTTACTTTAAAATTAGGTAAATCAAGGGACCACGCCGTATAACACGGAACGGGTTTACCCCCATGAATACCAGTGCATAAAATAAACAGCGCAATGCTAATTAAAGAAAATGAAGCTATTATAAGACTCAGGTCCCATCACACAATTCAATGCAAGCTGAAGGATAGAGTTTTCCCTTATAATAGCCAAAGAATGCTTGGTACGTTTAAAACAAATATTTTAAACTATTATAGAGAAAACTAAAACGACCCAAAACTTGCCCATACGGGAAAGCCCGGATTCAGTTGAAAACACGACAAATCGGAACACAAATAGAAGAACATTTCATTGCTTATTACAACAATTACATCAGAGTACACGAATATAACGGAGTATGAATAAACAATATACATTTGATAAATATCAGAGATTCGAATTACAAAGCAGCGGGAAAATAATACGTAACACAACTGAAAAAATACACGGATACAGAGCTTTCCAAATATAGCTCCAGCTGTAAGCCAGGATCCTAAGAAAATAATATCTGCAAAACCAAAACTACAAGTTGCCTGTGCAGAAAATAGGGGCACCCAGAGTTTAGGTTAAAACAATAAACTCCAGGTAAGTCATGTGACTTGTGTGAGAACTAAAATAGTTATTTAAAACTTTACTTTTAAAATAAAGCAAATCAAGGGACCACGCCGTATAACACGAATGGATTTTCTCCCAAGAATACCAGTGCATAAAACAAACAGCGTAATGCTTTTTGGGAAAACGAAGCTATTACAAGACTCAGGTCCCATCACACAATGCAACACAAGCCGGAGGATAGAGTTTTACCTTATAATAGCCAAACATGCTTGGTACGTTTAAAACAAATCATTTTGATATTACTTTAAGTGTAAAGTGTATAAAACAACTTCAAATATAAATGTATCAATCATAGACGGCATAGTATCCCATGCTACTATGTCGCCAGACTAGTTCTGCAATTTAAAAGCGAAATGTTAGGTATTGGAATTTGGATTCCATCTTTGAACCGAGGCAAGAGAGCGTCCTTACCGAATTCGAGACAATCTAGCCTACCATGTCTCCGGACCCAGACTCAGGTGAGCCCTTAGGAGCAGTAAGGCCAGTCCACTCTTATGTTTGAGGATTAGTAATTCCTTTCCCCGCCCTATGGAGCATAAGTTTGGTCAGTATGTCGACCATATCCATCCATCGACCCCGAAGTTACCGATATATCCGCGGTACCTCGCTTTCCAACATCCACATAAGTAGAAATGTCTGGGTTCCATACCATGACACCACTCCTAGTTAGAAACAAAATGCATGTCCTCTCTGCCATCCTTCTCCCGTTTCTGGTTCATACCGGGGAGTGAAGCTCGCGAATTAACGCTACACAAAGTTATGCTATTTAAAGCCGTGCTTTGATCATCAACCACAAGGCCCTGCTTTTGAACAAAAGCCTTGATCATTTGCATCTCAGCATGCCACACTGACAATTCATGCCATGCAACTGATATCTATCGATATATAACCTCTAAGTCGTACGTCTCAGAGAAGGGTGTTAAGCAAGAAAATAAATTCTCCGCCACCAAATTGAGATATATTTAATAGCAACTAATTGGTTATGTGATGAACTACAATGTCAAACACATAATACATTTTGAAATCATTCCGACAACATCGGGTTTAGCCCTCGAAATCCTTTCTGTTTTATAAAACATTTTTATAAAACATTCCCTGTCCAAAATCGGGAATACATTTCTTTTCACTTAAGAAAAATATCGTTTTGAAATCATTCATTAAATTTGAAATGAACTCAACAACATCGCTGAACATCTCATAGTTAAATCGTGAAGGGTATCACAAGATGATAGCATATAAATATTTCTACCCAGCCCAATGCTAAATGTAAAAGCATATTTTGCTCATAAATTGGTCGAGCACAGTCCAAACAATCAATCAATCACAATCAATATCAGCAACCATGTATATTTGGTTTATACCACACCTTATGTTTCGATAAATTTAATTACCATTCATTCCTTCACATCTAATTAAAGATTTATTAAAACTCTTCTTCGTTTTTAATCCCTAAAATCATTACTTAATGATTGTTCAACTTTCTAGAAATTAATCCTATCGTTACTCGGGTTAAAGAACAAATGTTATTTAAAACACAATGCATGATAAACCCAAAATCATCTTCCATTCAAATGGAACTTTCATGGAAATCATAACAATATATAATCGATATAAATTTCCGTATCAAATCAATACTATAAATGGAATAGCGGTAAGGCTTTCAAAATTCCATAAATAATAACGGTCTTCTTTTGCAGAAGCTCATCTCGATTATTACCAAATCAAATTCCATTCAATTCCAATTTAATATTTTAAATTGGAAAACTTTACTTTGGAAAATTCCATTAATCTTATTTAAAAGATTATAAATTCCAAATCATATCTTCATTGTTACTCGGATTTAAGAACTAATGTCATTTAAAACATTTCTCACAATAAACCAAAAATCCAATTTCAATCCAATTCCAATTAAATATTAATTAATTGGTAAACTTCTCTAAATCTTATTTAATAGATTTATTCCATTCTCAACTAGGTTTAAAAACAGTGTTAATAAAGACACCATTCACGACAAACCCAAAATCCACTTTGATATTAAATACAAGGCTCTGAATAGAAAATAATATTGGCTTATATTCAATATCAAATCCTGAAACTAATGGATATCGTAAAGGTAATAATGATATCTATATCTTCCAAATTCCTCAATAGTATCCGTATAATCACGGAATCCAATATCGAAATATTCCGAAGATTATTTCCATTTAAATCCATTCCAACTTATTATTCTAGTTTTTAACTCATTTAGATAAAAATGTAATTTATCTTTTCAAGTGAAGAATTTTTCATCCAAAAATTTTCCAAAACATTTATCATGATTTTACACAATTTTTCCATATTTTTAATAATTTTATCAAGGTCCCTACAGTCGGTTTCCAATAATGGCCACCGAACTGCATCCATAGCGACCTTTTCTGAAATTGATTTGGATATATCTCAAGATCTAACAGTTCAAATTTAAATCTCTTATATTCATTGGAAACATCTTTTCTATACAAACCCAACGGTTCCGGTTTTAGGAGAATTCGACGGTCGGATCTCCTGTTACATCAATTTGAAGTTAACGGTCGAAATTCGTGAACGGTCGTTGCGCGATGCGTTCTATTCAAGCCATTATATATATATATATATATCGTTGATTTCTATTTAAAATGTATTTTATAAATTCGTTTTAAAAACGATTCCAACTTCCTTTTCAATTTTAAATCAAAATCAAATATTCCATTGCCTGACAATTTTATACAGTGCATATATATGTTAAAAATTATATTTTTAACAATCCAATAATTATTCCATTACATGACAATTTTCTACATCTTATATGTAAAGTCAAAAAAGAAAAGCAAACAAATAATTATTTCAATACATGTCCATTTATATATAGCATATACATGTTAAAAATTCTATTTTTAACAATCCAATAATTATTCCACTACATGACCATTTTCCAAATCACATAATCTATTTTATCGCATTTCAATTCTATACAACGCATATATACTTTATATAACGCATACATATTTTATTCAATGCATAAATACTTTTCATACAACGCATATATATTTTTCATACACGCATATATATTTTTCATAACGCTTATATATTTTATTTACTCCATTTCACATCACAATCCCAATACAATACAGTGAATTTAGTCATCCATGGTTTTCAAACAACAGTGAATGTAAGCTACCAGGCACCGTACAACATTTGTGATAATTAAAAACTGATAAAAATCAATACTGGCAGTTCATATATGCAGTTATAAAACAAATAACTGTACAAATATCTTAGTGAGACCAAGTCTTAAACGACCCAAACTCTCCCTTTCGGGAAAGCCTGGATTGAGTTGGGAACACGAAAAATCAGAATGCAAATAAAAGAACATTTCATTGCTTATTACGACAATTTCATCAGAGTACAAGAATTTAACAGGGTACGAATAAATAATTTACATCAGAAAAATATCAGAGATTTAAATTACATTTAAATACATAGTAGCAGAAAAATAATACATAACACAACTAAAAGAAATACATGGATACAGAGCTTTCCGAATATAGTTCCAGTTGTAAATCTAGGATCCGGTATAAAGAAATATCTGCAAAACAAAAACTACTAGCTGCCCGTTTACATGACCCAAACCCGCCCTTACGGGAAAGCCCGGATTAAGTTGAGAACACGGCAATCAGAACACAAACAATAGAACATTTCATTGCTTATTACATCAGAGAATAAGAATATAACAGAGTATGAATAAATAAAATACATTTGATAAATATCAGAGATTTAAATTATACTGCAGTGGAAAAATAATACATAACACAACTGAAAGAAATACACAGATACAGAGCTTTCCGAATATAGCTTTAACTGTAAATCCAGGATCCTGGGAAAATAAATCTGCAAAACCAAAACTACTAGCTGCCCGTGTGGAAAATAAGGGCACCCAGAGTTTAGGTTAAAATAATAAACTCCAGGTCAGTCACGTGACTGGTGTAAGAACTAAATACAGTTATTAATTTGGTTTTAAAGTAAGGTAAATCAAGGGACCACGCCGTATAACATGGAACGGGTTTTAACCCCAAGAATACTAGTGCATAAACAAACAACGCAATGTAAAGAAGAAAAATGAAGCTATTATAAGACTCAGGTCCCATCACACAATGCAACACAAGCCGAAGGATAGAGTTTTACCTTATAATAGCCAAATAATTCTTGATACGCGAAATTTCATCTTTTATTATTACTATAAGTGAAGAAATCAACTTCTAATATAAATGTATCAATCATAGACGGCATAGTATCCCATGCTATTATGTCGCCATACTAGCTCTACAATTAAAACTGAAATGCCACTGATTGGAAATTGGATTCCATCTATGAACCAAGGCAAGGGATCGTCCTTACCAAATTCGAGACTCTCTAGCCCGATCCTCAGAATCAGAGCACATCGATCCTTGGATCTTCAGGTTAGGTCCACACAAACTGGATTAATAATCCTTGAACAATACGTTTCCCCGCCGTATGGGGCGTAAGTTTGGTTAGTATGTCGACCATATCTATCCATCGGCCCCGTAGTGACCGATATATCCGAGGTACCTCGCTTTTCATCATTCACATAAGTAAAAATGTCTGGGATCCATACCATGACACTACTCGTAGCTAGAAGGAAACGCATGTTCTCCCTGCAGTCCTCTCCCGTTTCTGGTTCATACCAGGGTGTGAGGCTCGCGAATTAACGCTATGCACAAAGCTATGCTATTAAAAGCCGTGCTTTGATCATCAACCACAAGACTCTACGTTTTAGTAGAAGCCTTGATCATTTGCATCTCAGCATGCCACACAGGAAATTCACGCCATGCGATCGATGTCTATCCATATATAACCTATGACCTCGTACGCCTCAGAGAAGGGTGTTAAGCAAGAGAATAAATTCTCCGCCACTAAACAGATATTTATTTAATAAAGATCAATCAACACAGAATAAAATCCAATGTCAGACACACATCCAATTACAGGTTTGTTCTGGGTCTGAACGAAACTGGAGGCACCTGATTCCTCATCCCATATGTCCAATATAGGAGAGAGGTCCTCGCATATCCAGTCGATCTCCAAGTACATTTGGACGGTCACCACTTATTACCTTGTATTGGGTGTACAGATCAATCAAGACATCAGTAATCATCCAATCGATGTGAAGGCCTCCGGTTGTGATGACCCCAAACTTCCGTAGACCGAAAGTAAGGATAATCATTTAGGAATACTACATATTTACAACAAAAACAGATCTCAGATAATTATCATAACACATAGACCATTGCAGCGGAAATAAATGTCATCAGCATCATAATATCCAATACATCAGAGTACGCAGTACAGGATACAACTTAGCCAAATAAGGAATCTCAACAAAAAGGGAAATAACTTTTCAAATGGAAAGAAAACAAGTCTCAAACTTCATCACATACATCAAAGCTAAAAAGGTAAAATGTCTCAAGAAGAAGTAAAAACAAGAGAAAAGGTCTTCTTCTTCTTTCGTCCAAGCAAGCTCTAATCAGAATGTATCACCTGAACCAGTCAATTGGCTGCCTGTGTGGAAAGAGGGCACCCGAGTTTGCAAAAGTGAAACAAACTACGAGTCAGTCATGGGACTGGTGTGAGAATTCTTAACTAAATTAACTATCAATATGGCGAATCACAGGACCACGCCGCTAACGCGGAACGGGTTTACTCCATTGGATTGCCAGTGCATAATTTTATAAAGTTTATATAAAATAGCGAAATGACCTTTGAAAAAATGAAATCATCATAAGACTCAAGTCCTATCACACAATGCAACGCACACAGGAGGATAGAGTTTTCCTTTATGATGATCAAATATACTTAATACGTGAAAAGTAATATTTTAATATTATTATTAGTGTCTAAGCAATATTAAAATACTTCAAAATAAATGTATCAATCCTAGACGGCATAGGTACCATATATTATTTCGCCGTATATAAGTTTACAATCAAAACCATGAGGTCGTATTGGGAATTGGTTTTCTGTCATGAAGTCGAGGCTAGGGATCGTCCTCTTCCGATTCGAGACACTCTAGCAAATGCCTCAGGATCCCCCGTAGTGGACCCTTGGATGCGGTAGGGCCGGTCCCCACCTAATGGTAGTGGATTAGTTATGCCTGAACACACGTTTCCCGGTCCCTTTGGACCTATAATATGACCACTTCCGGCCTATACAAAAAACCCGAGGTACCTCAATCCATAATCCACATAAGTAAAATGCCGAGCCGTGTCAAAGCCCAAACACTACTCCTAGCTAGAAAGAAACGTGTGCACTCCCTACGGTCCATATCCCGTTTTTGACTCATACCGGGGTGTGAGGCTCGCGAAGTCACGCTATACACAAAGCTATGCCTAAACAGGCTGTGCTTTGATCATCAGCCACAAGGCCTGCTTTTCAACAAAGCCTTGATCATTGCATCTTGGCGTGCCACGTTGACAATTCAACGCCATGCGATCGATAACTATTACTACGTATCAGGGTGTTAAGTAGAGAATAAATTCTCTACCACCAAATAGACATATATTAATAGAAATCGATTTAATTACATGGGATGAGCTCCGACGTCAAACACACATCCATTTACAAGTCCGTTCTGGGTCTGAACGAAACCAGAGACACCAAAAAGGTTCTCGCTTATCCGCACGACCAACACACACATCCGGACAATTACTGCTTCAACCCTGTCCTGGGAGCAAATCAATCCAAGGCATCAGTAGTCGTCGTCCATTCGATGTGAAGATCGTCGGTCTTCTACACCGTCTTGTCACATCTTTGATTTAATCGCCGTTCAATTATTTGAAATGAGTTAAACTCGGTCTTTTCAAATAATTGTCACATAATTATAGTTTAAAACATTTCATATATATTTATAACTATTTATCGCTATTTTTATTTATTTAAAATAGCTCGAAATAAATCAACGACGTTTCGGGTCAATGGGCGGCCCTGGCGCAGTTTTCACCAAAATTTGATTTACACATATCTTAAAATATAACCGTCGGATTTTGATGAAATTTATATCGTTAGAAAGCTCTTCCCAAATCGGTCCTAACGGTTCCAGTTTTGGGAAAATCCAACGGTCGGATCTTTCTATATAATCGTTTGAAGTTACGATTGTCGATACGCGAACTGCCGCTCTTGTTTCGTTAAAATTTATATTTATATTTATATATATAACCCATTTAGCGATTCCCTTTATTAAAATTCATTCCTTTATTCTACAAAAACAATATTTTTGTTTGCCAATTCTAATGCAACAGAAATGATGTTTTTAACATTGTATATTTTATATTCAATAAAAATGACATTTTTTTCGCCAATTCTAATGCAACAAAAATGATGTTTTCAACATTGTATATTTTATATTTAATAAAAATGACATTTTTGTTCGCCAATTCTAATGCGACAAAAATGATGTTTTCAACGAGGTATATTTTTGTATTAAACAAAAATGACATTTTTGTTTGCCAATTCTAATGCGACAAAAATGATGTTTTCAACGATGTATATTTTTGTATTCAACAAAAATGACATTTTTTGTTCACCAATTCTAATGCGACAAAAATGATGTTTCAACATTGTATATTTTTATATTCAATAAAAATGACATTTTTGTTCGCCAATTTTAATGCAACAAAAATGATGTTTTCAACATTGTATATTTTATATTTAATAAAAATGATATTTTTGTTCGCCAATTCTAATGCGACAAAAATGATGTTTTCAACGATGTATATTTTTGTATTCAACAAAAATGACATTTTTGTTCGCCAATTCTAATGCGACAAAAGTGATGTTTCAACATTGTATATTTTTATATTCAACAAAAATGACATTTTTGTTCATCAATTCTAATGCGACAAAAATGATGTTTCAACATTGCATATTTTTATATTCTATAAAAATGACATTTTTGTTCGCCAATTCTAATGCGACAAAAATGATGTTTATACATTGTATATTTTTATATTCAATAAAAATGACATTTTTGTTCGCCAATTCTAATGCGACAAAAATGATGTGAAAAATGTACTCTTTCTTTAATTACGTAAAAATGTTCTTTTATCCTATTTGTTTTAAAGACATAAAAATGAACTTTTTATCTAATTTGTTTTAAAGGCATAAAAATGAACTTTTTATCTAATTTGTTTTAAAGGCATAAAAATGAACTTTTTATCTAATTTGTTTTAAAGACATAAAAATGAAATTTTTATCTAATTTGTTTTAAAGGCATAAAAATGAACTTTTTATCTAATTTGTTTTAAAGGCATAAAAATGAACTTTTTATCTAATTCATTTCTATAACACAAAAATGTACATTATATCTAATTCATTTTTATAACATAAAAATGAACTTTTTATCTTTTTATAAAATGTAAATATCTTATCTCTTTTTCTTTTTCAATGAAAAATGTAAATTCTTTTACCTTTACATTGGAAAATGTAAACCTTTCATTGTTACAAAGAAAAATAGTAAATCTTTCATCTTCACATAGAAAAATGTAAATCTTATATTTTACATAGAAAAATGTAAATCCTCTAATTATCTTTATTACATTAGAAAGATGTAAAATTTCTAGTTATTTTTATTACATTAGAAAGATGTAAATTTCCTAATTGTTTCATTACAAAAAAAAAATGTAAATTTTCCTAATTGTTGTCATTACATTAGAAAAATGTAAATTTTCCTAATTGTCTTCTTAATGCACATTTTTCCTATAGGGGGGTATTTCCTATCTACTCAACTCAATTTGGTGTCAAAATATGATAACAAAAAATAATGGTTTTTGTCTAACCATTTCTATTTACCCAACATCGTCATTTCAATGTCCACACATACAACACAATATATGATTTGGTGTATAAATTTGATGAATCACAATAAAAGGTCTCATCTTTGTTTTATTTGTAAATCAAATAAAATATCTAATCTTTATTTGTAAATCAAATAAAATATCTAATCTTAATTATCTTTTAATTAAAATTTAAAAGATTTAAACTTTATTTATAAAAAAAAATCATAAACAAAATAAAGATTCAATCTTTTGTTCTTTTTATGTAAATCAAAATAAAGATTCCACCTTTGTTATTATTTTGCAAATCAAAAATAAAGATTTAACTTTTGTTTTATTCTGTAAATCAAAAATAAAGACTAAACTTACGTTTTATTTTGCAAATCAAAAATAAAGATTCAACTTTTGTTTGATTTGCAAATCAAAAATAAAGATTCAAAATTATGTTCTTATCTTGTACATCAAAATAGAAATTTACCTTATGCTATTAAATCAAAATAGAGATTTTACTTTTCTTTTATTTTGTTAATCAAAACAAAAACTCAACTTTTCATTTTATGTTGTGAACCAAAATGAAAGATTTAACCTTTCATTTTTGTTGTAAAACAAACGAAGATTCAATTTTTCATTTTATTTTGTAAAAACAAAATAAAGATTCGAAATTTCATTTTTGTTTGTAAAACAAACAAGGTTCAATTTTTTTTCTTTATCATTCCTATAAAGGGATAAAAATAAAATAAAAATAAAAATAAAACCAATAAAGATGAGAGCTTTATAGAGATTACATCAGAATTTTACAGATCTAAACTGTCATGCTATAACATGATATCACAACGAATATTAACAACCATACAACCATCACAACATCGTAGATTAGAAACAATAACATACAATGATTCACATAACAAATATAATTAAATTATTTAATTATTAAAATCTAGAAATCTCACAGTCGTTGCAGATTTTGGCCAAAATTCAATCTATTCAGAATGGTCCCGTTTCAGTCTCAACACGTTCTATTCGCTGTTACGATTCCAATGCTTCCGAAATCGTCAAATTCTGAGTTGAAACGAATGAGTTATGGTTTAATCAAGTTTTAAAACAATTTAAATTAATTAATAAATAAATTAGTTAAGAAAATAAACCTTCTTCTTCCTACAGTCTACAGGCCGATGGGTTTCGGTTTTCCTTCGAACTTAGGGTTAGCTTTTGCGGCCACTACAGGAATCGGGCTGCCGATCAGAAGACGAGACGCTCCAGCACTCCGAGAGGCGCGCCAGACCCCCCTGCCTTGTCGAACTCGGTGGTGGATTTTGGCTGGGGTTCGGCGGCGAAACGGCGGGCTTTGGGGGCTCGGAGCGGTCGCTACAGGCGACGATGGGGGTGATGACCGTACGGATGTGAAGGTGGTGAAAATCTCTTCAAAATATTGAACTGGAGTGGTGGGATTTACTGAGTAGATCGATGGGAATTTGTGGAGGAAGTTTCGACGTGTTTAAGCCATGGATTTAAGGTAGCGGCGGCAGAGACGATGAATAGTAGCTTTTAGGGTTTCTTAAATCCTATATTTATAATATTTTCAATGTATTTTTACAATTAAATCCATATCTTACAAACCATTTCAATTTCAGTGCTTCAGAAGGTGCCCGTAGCCAATAGCCCATATTCCGGATCCAATGGGACAGGTCCCGTCAGCCCAAACGGCTGTTTGTGGCTTGTATTATTTAATTTAATATTTAATTCCTTTATTAAATTAATTCGATCGCACAAATAATATTACTGAGGCCACATACGGGCTCAGAAAAATCCAGAAAAAATATATTTGTCTATGTTATGATGATACGGTCCTAACAAAACTAATTTCGTCGAATTCTGAGACTGTTTCAAAAATGGTTATTTTTCAGTCGATTAAATTTGGCTGTAATCGACCAAACACGTTTTCCTTCACCACGCTCACATATTAATTCGAAAAATTCTAAAAATTGAAACCTAGCAATAATATGACATTCTGGTACCAATGAAAGTGGTTTCGTTGAAAACAGAGATCGTTTGAAAATTGACTATTTTCACTGGCTTTAATATTATTTAAAAATGAAAATTTTAATTTCTGCCACATTTTTCCACCAAATTATTTAAAATAAAAATTTTAAAATGGTTCGGATTTTCCGGGTCGTTACACCGGTCTTCAACCACCGTCTTCATCATTGACTTATCGTCATATCAGTTATTCAGAATGGGTATAAACCCCGCCTTTCCGAATAAACCGCATATATTATAATCAAGTGATATAAACACACAACATACGCCTCATTCAAATCCAGAATATTCTTTTATTCAAATACTCTTTTCACAATTTAAACCAAACTATGGTTTTCCAAACTAGTCGGGATTAGCGAACCTTACCGAAGTAATCATTTATTTTATTATCCCAATCCCAACTTATTCCTCTTATGGAGCAAAACTAGTGATACTCCATATCTAACACCATTGTGTTATCGGTAAAGTTAATTACTATTTCCCATTCAAATCTAATTAAAGATTTAACTATCGCTTGGAGCAAAACTGGTAATACTCCATTCTCGATCATTTCCCAAATTTGATAATTTAAATTATCACATTCCAATCTAATTAAAGATTAAACTCCACTTAGTTTTAATATTCCAAAAAATCATTATTAATGACTATTTAACTTTGGGAAATCAAACATGTCACATTGACAAGCTACACCGTACCATTGATCTTTGCCGATATATAACCTCTGAGCTCGTACGCCTCAGGCAAAGGCGTTAAGCAAGAGAATAAATTCTCCACCACTAAAAAGATATATATTTAGCAGAGATCAACAAATATAGTTCGAAATACAATGTTAGACATGTAATCCTGTCTTTTACTGGGTTAAAGAACTAATGTCATTTAAAACACAGTTCATGATAAACACAAAATCACATTCCATTAATTATGGTATCTTCACAGAAAACAGATCAATATATAATCGATATCAATTTCCGTATCAGACTAATAATATAAATGGAATAACAACAAAGCCTTTTAAATTCCATATATATTAACGGTCTTCCTCCATAGAAGCTCACTTCGATTATTACCAAATCGAATTCCATTCAATTCCAATTTAATATATTAAATTGGAAAACTTTACTTTGGTAATTTTCTATTAACTCTTAATCAAAAGATTTATAATTTCCAAATCACATTTCACGGTTAATCGGGTTAAAGAACAAATGTTGTTTAAAACATCGTTTACTATAAACCCAAAAATCCAATTCTTTTATTCAATTTCAATTAAATATTAATTAATTGGAAAACTTCACTAAATCTTAATTAAAAGATTTATTCTTATCTCAACTGGGTTTAAGAACAGTGTTATTGAAGACACCATTCACGACAAACCCAAAATCACATTCTATTATTCAATTCCAATTTAAAATTAATTAATTGGAAAACTTCACTAAATCTTAATTAAAAGATATATTCTTATCTCAACTGGGTTTAAGAACAGTGTTAATGAAGACACCATTCGTGACAAACCCATAATCACATTCTTTTATTCAATTCCAATTTAATATTAATTAATTGGAAAACTTCACTAAATCTTCTTTAAAAGATTTATTCTTATCTTAACTGGGTTTAAGAATACTATTAATGAAGACACCATTTACGACAAACTCAATATCTAATTTAATATTAAATATAAGGCTCTAAATAAAAATTATATTGGTTTATATTAAATATCAAATTCTGAAACCAACACATATCGTATGGGAAATAACAATATATAACTATCTTCCTAATTCCTCCACAATATCTGTATAGTCACGGAATCCAATATCGAAATATTCCGAAGATGATTTCTATTCAAATCCATTTCAATTTATATATTGGAAATTTCTGTTTTTATTAAAATCGTTTATAAATTCAATTTATTTTTGGATTTCAAATCTAGTTAATAGCTAGTTCATTTTGATAAAAATATATTTTTATCTTTTCGGACTTGGAATTTTTCATACAAATTCTTTCCAAATCATTTATTGTGATTTTACACAAATTATTAATATTTTTATTAATTTTATTAAGACCCTTTCAATCGATTTCCATAAACGATCATCGAACTGAACTTGCAGCGACCTTTTCCAAATTTGATTTGGACATAATTCCAAATCCAACCGTTCAAATTTAAATCTCTTATATTCATTGGAAAGCTCTTTTTGATACGAAACCTACGGTTTTGGTTTTAGGAGAATCCGACGATCGGATCTCTCGTAATGTCAATTCGAAGCCAATGGTCAAATTTGCGAACAGTCGCGGCACGGTGTATTCAGGCCATTAAATATATATATTATATATATTTCGTCGATTCCATTTAAACCATATTTTAAAATTCATTTTAAAACAATTCAAGCTTCATTTTCAATTTTAAATCAAAATTGAATATTTCTTATCATTAATATACAAATGATAATATTTTCAAAATGTCATATTTTGAAATCTTTTCCTTTTCGATATTCATTATAAAAATGAATAAAATCGATATAAATATCGTTCGCATTAAAATGGCGCAAATCTAATCAACACGGCTTCATATATTACAATATTTTCGTGTCCATCCAAAATGGGACATCAAAATCAGATTTTAATCCTTTACTGAACATTATTTTAAAATATTACCTATTTTAAAATATTCGTTATTTTAAAATATTTGTTCTTTCCGAATTGGAATCAGACACAGTCAATTACCATATAATATTATTTATATGGGTTTCATACAATACATGTACACAACTATAATAATACACAAGCAACCATCATCCAGAGTGCATTACAAAACTGCATAAGCATTAAATATAAATAATTAACGCTTACAACAGTCTGTTAACCAATCTATTGATATAAAACTAAACAGTTGGGATTAGTGTTCGTCCAAAATCATCCCAATACCCGTGTGGGGTTTCAATCAACAAACACTGAATATTATTTGTGCATTTGGGGGATGTGTAAAATTTATCGTCCCAATCCATATTAGTTAAATGGGTGTACATAAATAAATCGTCCGATTTGTAAATGAATATTTATTTTCATTTTAGGAGAATTTTTATGCCTTTCATATATACGTTAAAAATTATATTTTTAATGATAAAATATTTTATTCAACACATGAATATTTTATACAGTTCATTTATACAATAAAAATTATATTTTTATTGTTCTAATATTTTATTCAACACATACAATCATCAACCAGAATACAGTCCATTCAATCCAAACAAACAATCATGTTTGTACAATAAATGGTGTCAGGTGCTACTAAGCACCGTCTGCATCCTAGTATATATTAAACTATAAAATAAAGAGAGTGAGAAGGTGTTCTCACAGTAGGTTTCCACTCCGTCAGTTTTATTTCTGAACAATTTGGATTTGTATTTTCCCAAAATTCTAACGTGCTCCAAGTTGGACCTGGTCAGTCTTGTTGTGAAGCTCTCGTCCCCACAATCGCATTGGATCCAGTTTCATTCAATTCCGCCCTCGTATTGAAAAGTTATGATGGTAAATGCGTTAATTACATTTCGAAGTAATTAAAATGGAATTAATTTACGTAAATTCCCTAATTAAGCTCATACCCTTCGTTTAAACCAGAAAACCCGTCGTTCCCAGGAAGGATCGTTGTCGCTTGTCACCTCCGACCTCCCGGAGTCGATCAGGATGGCCCACGACTTCGACCTCCCCGTCACGCACCTTTTCCATCAACAGCTCGAGATTCGAGCCACCCTCCTCCTCAAAAAATGTGGCTGAACGCAAGCCCTTTGAGGCGCGATTTCTTCTAGAATACGTCACGAAATCGAATCACGCTGGTGTGGATTAGAAGATCTTGAACCACTCTTTGATTTTTTGCTTTAAGAGCCTCAATTAATTCTTCTTAGATTTTGAGAAATTCGAGCTCGAATTTCTAAGCATTTCGAGCCCTCTAATTCGAACTGTCGACGACTGTGTATTGGGGAGACTAGGGTTAGCGCTTAGGGTTTTTATATAAACATTTTATTATATTTTAATTCGAAAAATTAGGGTTTTGTATCCGAACTCCAAATTGAACCCAATGACTATCGCCCATAGCCAAATACCCCCATTCCGGACACAATGGAATATGTTTAGTAAGCCAATTCTATCATTTTGATCAGTTTTTTGTCAAAATTAAAGTAGAAATCAATGTAATTGAATTCAAACATACATTTTTAATTTACCGGGGCCATATACTGACTCCAAAAATTCCAAAAAAACAAATCTAGCTATGTTTTGATGATACGGTCCTAACAAAACTAATATCGTCGAATTTGGAGTCCGTTTGAAAAAAAGCCATTTTCCAGTCGATTAAATTCAAACTAAAATTACCAAACAAGTTTTCTTTTTCTGCGCTCAAATATTAATTCCAAAAATTATGAAAATTGGAATCTAATGATAATTTGACATTCCGGATCCAATAAAAGTGGTTTTGTCGAAAACGGAGGTCGTTTACAAAATGGCTATTTTTAAGGGCTATATATTATATTAAAATATATATAAATTTCATAGCGACTATTTTTAATTTTAAACCGGACATAACTTTTAATTTTTAAAGTGAAATCTCAGTTTCTCACATTCTTTAGAAAGATATAGCTAAATAGATTCAAATATTTCTTGTTTACCGAAATCCGATTTATATTGAATTCTATATATTCAATTGAAATTTAAAATCGAATTTTCAAACTACCGCGCCATTTCAAGCTCGCTTTAATAATTGGAATGAATTTATACGTTCTAACTTCATTTTAAATAAATTTTTAGTTGTAATTATTTAAATTATATCATTTAAAATATTTTAAATCCATTAAAATAGCTAAAATAAAAAATTTAAATTGGTTCTGAAAATCCGGGTTGTTACAATTGTGTTAAAAACAACTTCAAATATAAATGTATCAATCATAGATGGCATGGGTACCATATATCATGTCGCCATACTAGTTCTATAATTAAAACTGAAATGTCGTATTGGAAATTGGATTTCCATCTACGAACGAAGGCAAGGGATCGTCTTTCCAATTCGAAACTCTCTAGACCGAGCCTTAGGCTCAGCCGCAACTGCACCTAGAGCGATAGGGTCGGTCCACACTTACGTTAGTGGATTATAATTTCTGAACAATACGTTTCCCCGGGCGTAAATCTGGTCAATATGTCGACCATCATATCCATCGGCCCCGTAGTGACCGATATATCTGATGCGCCTCGCTTTCCATCATCCACATAAGTAAAATGTCTAGGCTCCATACCATGACACAACTACTAGCTAGAAAGAAACGCATGTCCTCCCTGAGGTCCCCTCCCGTTTCTGATTATCACCGGGGTGTGAGGCTCGCGAATTAACGCTATACACAAAGCTATGCTATTTAAAGCCGTGCTTTGATCATCAACCTCATGGTCTTTCTTTTCAACAAAAACCTTGATCATATGCCACTCATCATGCCACACTATCACTCCATACTGTACCACTGATTTCTGCCAATATATAACCTCTAAGCTTATATGTCTCAGAGAAGGGTGTTAAGCAAGAGAATAAATTCTCCGCCACCAAACAGATATATATTTAGCAGAGATCAGCGAATACGATATAAAGGAATACAATGTCAGACATACTATCCATTTGCAAGTCCGTTCTGGGTCTGAACGAAACTGAAAGCACCTTATTCCTCGTCCCATATGTCCAATAAAGGAGAGAGGTCCTCGCATATCCGGTAGATCTCCAAGTACATTTGGATGATCATCATTTATTACCTTGTCTTGGGATACCTCCCAATCAAGACAAATCATCCAAACGGTGTGATGATCTCCGGTCTTCAACCACCGTCTTCATCGTCGGCTTATCGCCGTATCAATTATCCAGAATGGGATAAACCCAGTCTTTTCGAATAACTTGCGTATTTTATAAACAAGTGCTACAAAAACACAACATACGCCTCATTCCAATCCAGAATATTCTTTTACTCAAATATTTTTTCACAATTTAAACCAAATTAAGGTTTTCCAAACTAGTCGGGATTAGTGAACCTTACCGAGGTAATTTTTTATTTTATTTCCCAATCCCTACCTATTCATCCCATGGAGCAAAACTGGTAGCACTCCAAATCTAACACCACGGTGTTATCGGTAAAGTTAATTATCATTTTACATTCAAATCTATTTAAAGATTTAACTATCGCCTGGAGTAAAATTTGTATTACTCCATTCTCGATCATTTCATGAATTTGGTAAATTTAATTATCCTATTCACATTCCAATCTAATTGCAGATTCATTAAAACTCTAATTCAGTTTTAATCTCAAAAATCATTACTTAATGAATATTCAAAGTTAAGAAATTAATCTTATCTTTAACTGGGTTAAAGAACTAATGTCATTTAAAACACAGTTCACAATAAACCCAAGATCATATACCATTAATTATGGAATCTTCATGGAAAATAGATCAATAAATGTAATCGATGTAAATTTCTGTATCCATCTAGTAATATAAATGGAATGAGGGAAAAGCCTTTTACATTCCATATATAGTGACAGTCTTCCTCCACAGAAGCTCACTTCGATTATTACTAAATCGAATTCCATTCCAATTTATTTTATTAAATTGGAAAAACTTTACTTTGGAAAATTCCCATTAAATCTTAATAAAAAGATTTATAACTTCCAAATCACATTTCACTGTTAATCGGGTTAAAGAACGAATGTCATTTAAAACACAGTTCACAATAAACCCAAATTCACTTTCCATTTTATTCCAATTACAAAATATAATAGGAAACTCTAATAATCATAATTAAAAGATTTATTCTTTTCACTATGGGGTTTAAGAACAGTGTTACTGAAGACATCATTCACGACAAACCCAAAATCCAATACGATATTAAATATAAGGCTCTGAACAGAAATTATATTGGCTTATAATCAATATCAAATTCTGAAACCAACACATATCGTATGGGGAATAACGATATATATCTATCTTCCAAATTCCTCCACAATATCCGTATAGTCATGGAATCCAATATCGAAATATCCCGAAGATGATTTTCGTTCAAATCCATTCCAATTTAGACATTGGAAAATTCTAGTTAGATTAATACCATTCACAAATCCAATTTATTTATTTAAAATATTGGATTATCCTACTAGTTAATAACTAGTTCCTTTTGATAAAAATATAATTTTATCTTTTCAAATCTGGAATTTTTCATCCAAATTCTTTCCAAATCATTTGTTATGATTTTACACAAATTATTAATATTTTAAATAATTTTATCAAGGTTCGTTCAGTTGGTTTCCACTAACGGCCACCGAACTGCATCCATAGCGGCCTTTTCCAAATTTGATTTGGACGTATCTCCAAATCCAGTTGTTAGATTTTAAATCTCTTATATTCATTGGAAAGCTCTTTTCGATATGAACTCAACGGTTCTAGTTTTAGGAGAATCCGACGGTTGGATCCCTAGTAATGTTCCTTCGAAGTTAATGGTTGAAATTCGCGAAAGGTCGTAGCGCGGCGAGTTCTATTCAAGCCATTAATATAGATATAATATATAATATATATATTTCATCGATTTTCATTTAAAACGTATTTTATAAATTCGTTTATTAATTCATTTCAAAATGATTTCAACTTCATTTCAATATTCAAATCAAAATTGAATATTTCTTAATAAATTCGTTTTAAATTCATTTTAAAACGATTTCTACTTCGTTTCAATTTTCAAATAAAAATTGAATATTTCTAATCATTATAATATTAAAATGATAATATTATCGAAATATCTGATTTTGATTGTACACTAGATATTATTTAAAATTATTTGTTAATTCTGAATTAAATCAGACTCTATCAATTACCATATAATTTCAGTTATATGGATTTCATACATCGCATGTATAAAACAATAATGATAAACAATCGTCCAAAAATTCATACAACATCCAGAGTGCATTTTACCATTGTATAAGCATTAAAATAAATAAATAAATAATGCTTATACAGTTTGTCAATCCATCGATTGACATAAAGCTAAACAATTGGGATTAGTGTACATCAAATATCATCCCAATGCCCGTGTGGGGTTTCAATCAACAAACACAGATTTTATTTGTGCAATTGGATTATCCTACTGGTTAATAACTAGTTCCTTTTGATCAAAATATATTTTTATCTTTTCAAATCTTGAATTTTTCCTCCAAATTCTTTCCAAATCATTTTTTATGATTTTACACAAAGTATTAATAATTTTAATAATTTTATCAAGGTCCATACAGTCGGTTTCCACTAACGGCCACCGAACTACATCCATAGCGACCTTTTCCAAATCTGATTTGGATGTATCTCTAAATCCAACCATTAGATTTTAAATATTTTATATTCATTGGAAACCTCTTTTTGATATGAAACCAACGATTCCGGATTTAGGAGAATCCAACGGTCGGCTCTCCCGTAATGTCCCATCGAAGTTAATGGTTGAAATTCGTGAACAGTAGCAGCACGACACATTTTATTCAAGCCATTAATATATATATATATATATATATATATATTTATCATCGATTTCCATTTGAAATTTATTTTATAAATTCGTTTATAAATTCATTTCAAAATGATTTCAACTTCATTTCAATTTTCAAATCAAAATCGAATATTTCTTAAAAAAATCGTTTTAAATTCATTTTAAAACATTTCTACTTCATTTCAATTCTCAAATAAAAATTGAATAGTTCTTATCAATATAATATTAAAATGATAATAATTTCAAAATATCTAATTTTGATTATACACAGGATAATATTTAAAAATATTTGTTAGTTCTGAATTGGAATCAGACTCAATTAATTACCATATAATTTCAGTTATATGGATTTCATACATCGCATGTATACAACGATAATTATAAACAATCATCCAAAAATTCATACAACATCCAGAGTGCATTTTACCACTGTATAAGCATTAAAATAAATAACACTTATACAGTCTGTCAACCCATCGACTGACATACAGCTAAACAATTAGGATTTGTGTACGACAAATATCATCCCAATACCCGTATGGGGTTTCAATCAACAAACATAGATTTTATCTGTGCAGTTGGGTGATGCGTAAAATTTATCGTCCAGTCAATGTCAGTTAAATCTGTGTATATAAACAAATCATCCGATTTGTAAATTAACATTTATTTCAACACATGACTATTTTATATAGTTATATTACACATTAAAAATGATATTTTTAATGATTGAACATTTTATTCAATCACATGAATATTTACAACCACAATACAATCAGTTTCACAACCACAATCAATCCAAACGAACATCCGTGATTTGTACAATAAATAGTGTCAGGAGCTACTAAACCTCTTCTGCAATTTAGTATATTTTCAACTGTAAAATAATTTGAGTGAGAAAGAGTTCTCACCTTGGTTTCCACTCCGCCATTCTTTGATTGCCAATCTTAAATTCTTTCCAAAAATCCAACATGACTATTTTATAAATAACATACATAAGCTAAAAATCATATTTTTTTATTTATTGAATAATTATTTCATAGCTTGACTATTTTATATATAGCATACATACGATAAAGATCGTATTTTTAACTTTCTAAAAATAATTCCATAATATTACTACTTTATATATCTCATATATAATCTAAAAATCATATTTTTATCTTTCTAAAAAAACATTTTCATGTCATAAACTAGTTAAAAATCATATCTTTAATGAACTAAAAATATTTTCATTCAAAGAATTAGAATCGGAAAACTCACAATTTTCTAGGGTTTCGATCAAGAGAGAGCTCAAACCAATTGACATCAGAAAGCCACAAAGACTCGAAGGAGGAGGAGGCTGCTGCACCTCACGTTGACCGCCATAGTGGTTATGCTCTTGAAGTGGCTCGTGCGGTGGTGTTGTTGAGGGCTAGAGCTCGCGGTGGTGGTGCGAAGAAGGAAACGGTGAGAGGGGGTGATATACTGGTCTGCGGCGGACTGGAGAAAGGTGGGCTTGCGCAGGAGGGTGGCGGTGCATTGGGGTTCGCGCGGTGGTGGGTTGTAGTCGCGGGTTGGGTGCTGCGTTCGATTGAAGGGGTGTTGCGCGAGAGGGCGGAGCGGGTGAGGGAGAGGGACTCGCGAGCGATGGTGAGGGTGGAGCAACAGCGGAGGCGGAGCGGTGGAGGGGGTGCCGATGGCAAAGGCGTCGCCATTTTTTTCTTGAATTGGGAAATCGATTTTTGGGGGAAAAGGGTTTATGTTTTAACGTTGGAAAATATATATATGTGTGTGTGTATATAATTTAAAATTATTTTATTCCCATTAAGGTGAATTTTTATCCGCACTCCAAATGAGACCCAACGACTGTCGCCCCTAGCTAAATACCCTCATTCCGGACATAATGGGATATGTTTCGTAAGCTAATTCTACTGTTTCGATCGGTTTTTATCAAAATTAAAATATAAATCCATGTATATTAATTTTAAACGTACATTTTAATTTACTGGGCCACATAATGACTCCAAAAATTCCAGAAAAATAAATCTAACTATATTTTGATGATACGGTCCTAAAAAAATCAATTTCGTTGAATTTGGAGGCCGTTTGAAAAATGGCCAATTTCTAGTCGATTAAATTCAAACTAAAATTACCAAACTCGTTTAAATTCAACACGCTCACATATTAATTCCAAAAATTATGAAAATTAGAATCCAGTAAAATTTGACATTCTAGATCCAACTAAAGTGGTTTCGTCGAAAACGGAGGTCGTTTGCAAAATGGATATTTTTAAGGGTTATATATTATTTAAAATATATATAAATTCCATAGCAACTATTTTAAATTTTAAACTGAGCATAACTTTTAATTTATATTATGAAATCTGTATTTTTCACATTCATTAGCAAGATATAGCTAAACAGATTCAAATTTTTCTAATTTTATAGAAATCTGATTTACTTTGAATCCTCTACATTGATTTGAAATTTAAAATCGAATTTTCAAACTACCGTGTCATTTCGGGCTCGTTATATAATTAAAATAAAATTTTACGTTCTAACTACGTTTAAAGTAAATTTTTAGTCGTTGTTATTTAAAATAAATCATTTTAAATTCTTAAAATCCATTAAAATAGCAAAAATAAAAAATTTAAATTGGTTTTGAAAATCCGGGTTGTTACAATCTCCCACACTTTAAATCTTACCGTCCTTGAAAAGGAACGGAGGTGAAAGTTGTTTAACTAACCAACTCAACTTTCATTCTGACTTTCATTCTTCAACTTTTCAGTTTCTAAGAATTTTCTAATTTCTTAAAAAATTGGCTAACACCTTAAAGTTTCAAAAAATTTCGCCATAACCTCCTTTGTACGGGTTGATATTTAAAACTGCACTTGCCTCATAAGACCCTCATCAATCCAAAAGAAAAAGAAAAAGCCAACCGGCTAGCCAATCGGCTCATAAAATCATCAAAACTCAAGAAATATAGTAAACATGTACCTATTTGTCGGGCATACAATTTTATTCCTCTTCTTAGCTTCCCTGTTATGACCTATTCATTATGTACACATGTATATATATGCAATTGTAATCAATTTTCAACTCAGTTCAATATTAATTAAATTTGGCTAAATTTACCTTTCATTGTCATATTGGTATCATTAAAGGAATTAATAATCATTCATCACAATCAGCGATCAACAATCAATTAGTGGATTAACGTTTCAAATATATAATTTTATACCTACTCAAAAATCACATTTTTAATGCCAAATCACAACAATAAACTTTAACTATGTTTTGGCTCTCACACCAGTCAACTAGGATCATATAGATATCCCACTTTTGAAACTCGAACATAAATACTGATAATGATGCATTATTATCAAAATTATCCCCGAGCGACTAGAGTGTGATTATATATTTATCCAGTATATTTGCGAATTCAGATACACGTTAATTGCACGTATATTCAAAATCTTCATATACTTGATTGCCCAAATTCAATATAAAATAAAATATTCAAATATGAATAATTGATATAAAATTTTAAAACTAAATTTGATTTTAAAAATAAAACTCTTCACACTCGTTCTAGGATACTACTGATCCTATCTCTAATGAGTCATCCCCGTTGGATATTACTAATCCAACCTCTGATGGATTCTTTCATTCGGTTCAAATGTGTCTTGTTCTCGAGCTCTGTAAACCAAAGCTCTGATACCAAACTATAACGATCCGAAATCCCCCAATCTCCAAAGAGGACGGAAAGGCCGGATTGAGTTAAGAACACGACAAATCAGTACGCAAACGTAAGAACATTCCATTGCTATTACAAAAATTACATCAGAGTGCAAGAATAACAGAGTATGAATAAATATCACCCATTGTAAAATATCAGAGATTTAAATTATTAAGCAGCGGAAAATAATACATAACACAACTGAAAGAAATACACGGATATAGAGCTTTCCGAATATAGCTCCAGTTGTAAATCGAGGATCCTGTATAAAGAAAAATCTACAAAACCAAAACTACTAGTTGCTCATGTGGAAAATAGGGCCACCCAGAGTTTAGGTCAAAACAATAAAATCCAGGCCAGTCATGTGACTGGGGTGAGAACTAAAACAATTATTTGAAACTTTACTTTAAAATCAGGTAAATCGAGGGACCACGCCATATAACATGGAACGAGTTTACCCCCAAGAAAACCAGTGCATAAAACAAAAAGCGCAATGCTAATTAAAGAAAATGAAGCTATTATAAGACTCAGGTCCCATCACATAATGCAACGCTAGCAGGAGGATAGATTTTTCCCTTATAATAGCCACAGAATGCTTGGAACATTTAAAACAAATCATTTGATATTATCATAAGTGCATAGTGTTAAAAACAACTTCAAATATAAATGTTTCAATCATAGATGGCATAGGTACCACATATCATGTCGCCATACTAGTTCTATAATTAAAATTGAAATATCGCATTGGAAATTGGATTTGCATCTGCGAACCAAGGCAAGGGATCGTCCTTCCGATTCGAGACTTTATAGCCCGAGCCTCAGGCTCAGCCGCAACTGCACCTAGAGTGACAGGGTCGGTCCATACTTACGTTAGTGGATTATAATTCCTGAACAATACGTTTCCCCACCCTATGGGGCGTAAATCTGGTCAGTATGTCGACCATCATATCCATCGTCCCCGTAGTGACCGATATATCCGAGGTGCCTCACTTTCCATCATCCACAAAAGTAAAATGTCTGGGCTCCATACCATGACACAAATCCTAGCTCTAGAAAGAACCACATGTCCTCCGTGAGATCCTCTCCCATTCCTGGTTCACATCGGGGTGTGAGGCTCGTGAATTAACGTTATACACAAAGCTATGCTATTTAAAGCCGTGCTTTGATCATCAACCACAAGGCCCTGTTTTCAACAAAAACCTTGATCACATGCCACTCAGCATGCCACACGGTCACTCCATATCGTACCACTGATTTCTGCCGATATATAACCTCTGAGCTCATACGTCTTAGAGAAGAGTGTTAAGCAAGAGAATAATCTCTCTACCACCAAACAGATATATATTTAGCAGAGATCAACGAATACAGTATAAAGGAATACAATTTCATGCATACTATCCATTTGCAAGTCCGTTCTGGGTCAGAACGAAACCAGAGGCACCATATTCCTCGTCCCATATGTCCAATACAGGTCAGAGGTCCTCGCATATCCGGTCGATCTCCAAGTACGTATGGACGATCACCACTTATTACCTTGTCTTAGGATGCCTCCCAATCAAGACATCAGTAATCATCCAAACGATGTGAAGATCTTCGGTCTTCAACCACCGTCTTCATCGTCTACTTATCGTTGTATCAATTATCCAGAATGGGATAAACCCGGTCTTTCCGAATAACTCGTGTATTTTATAAACAAGTGCTATAAAAACACAACATACGCCTCATTCCAATCCAGAATATTATTTTATTCAAATATTCTTTTCACAATTTAAACCAAATTAAGGTATTCCAAACTATTCAGGATTAGCGAACCTTACCGAAGTAATCATTTATTTAATTCCCAATCCCAACCTATTCATCCCATGTCGTAAAACTGGTAGCAATCCATATCTAACACTACGGTGTTATTGGTAAAGTTAATTACCATTTCACGTTCAAATCTATTTAAAGATTTTACTATCGCCTGGAGTAAAATTGGAGGTACTCCATTCTCGATCATTTCGTGAATTCGATAAATTTAATTATCCCATTCACAATCCAATCTAATTAAAGATTCATTAAAACTCTACTTTAGTTTTAATCTCAAAAATCATTACTTAATGATTATTCAAAGTTAAGAATTTAATCTTATCTTTAACTGGGTTAAAGAACTGATGTCATTTAAAGCACAGTTCACAATAAACACAAGATCACATTCCATTAACTATGGAATCTTCATGGAAATCAGATCAATATATATAATTGATATAAGCTTCCATATCCAACCAGTAATATAAATGGAATAACGACAAAGCCTTTTAAATTCCATATATAGTAACAGTCTTCCTCCACATAAGCCCACTTCGATTATTACCAAATCGAATTCCATTCCATTCCAATTTATTTTATTAAATTGGAAAAACTTTACTTTGGAAAATTCCCATTAAATCTTAATAAAAAGTTTTATAACTTCCAAATCACATTTCACTGTTAATCGGGTTAAAGAACGAATGTCGTTAAAAACACAGTTCACAATAAACCCAAATTCACTTTCCATTTTATTCCAATTACTAAATATAACTGGAAACTCTAATAATCTTAATTAAAAGATTTTTTTTCACCATGGGTTTAAGAACTGTGTTACTAAAGACACCATTCACGACAAACCCAAAATCCAATTCCAGATTAAATATAAGGCTCTGAACAAAAATTATATTGGCTTACATTCAATATCAAATTCTGAAACCAACACATATCGTATGGGGAATAACGATATATTTCTATCTTCCAAATTCGTCCACAATATCCGTATAGTCACAGAATCCAATATCGATATATCCCGAAGATGATTTTCGTTCAAATCCATTCCAATTTATACATTGGAAAATTCTGGTTAGATTAACACCATTCACAAATCCAAAATATTTATTTAAAACTTTGGATTATCCTACTAGTTAATAACTAGTTCCTTTTGATAAAAATATATTTTTATCTTTTCAAATCTGGAATTTTTCATCCAAATTCTTTCCAAATCATTTGTTATGATTTTACACAAATTATTATTAATAATTTTATCAAGGTCTGTACAGTCGGTTTCCACTACGGCCATCGAACTACATCCCTAGCGACCTTTTCCAAATCTGGTTTGGACGTATCTCCAAATCTATCCGTTAGATTTTAAATATGTTGTATTCATTGGATGGCTCTTTTCGATACGAACCCAACGATTCCGGTTTTAGGAGAATCCAATAGTCGATTCTCCCGTAATGTCCCTTCGAAGTTAATGATTAAAATTCGCGAACAGTCGCAGCGCGACGTTTTCCATTCAAGCCATTAATATATATATATATAATATATTTTATCGATTTCCATTTAAAACGTATTTTATAAATTCTTTTATAAGTTCATTTCAAAATGATTTCAACTTTATTCCGATTTTCAAATCAAAATCGAATATTTCTTAAAAAAATCGTTTTAAATTCATTTTAAAACGATTTCTACTTCATTTCAATTCTCAAATAAAAATTGAATATTTCTTATCAATATAATATTAAAATGATAATATTTTCAAAATATCTGATTTTGATTATACACAGGATATTATTCAAAAATATTTGTTAGTTCTGAATTGGAATCGGACTCAATCAATTACCATATAATTTCAGTTATATGGATTTCATATATCGCATGTATACGACGATAATGATAAATAATCATCCAAAAATTCATACAACGTCCAGAGTGCATTTTACCACTGTATAAGCATTAAAATAAATAAATAACGCTTATACAGTTTGTCAGCCCATCGATTGACATACAGCTAAACAATTGGGATTAGTTTACGTCAAATATCATCCTAATACCCGTATGGGGTTTCAATCAACAAACACAGATTTTATCTATGCAGTTGGGCGATGTGTAAAATTTATCATCCCAATCAATGTCAGTTAAATGGGTGTATATAAAAAAATCGTCCAATTTGTAAATGAATATTTATTTCAACACATAACTATTTTATATTGTTTTATTACACATTAAAAGTGATATTTTTAATGATTAAACATTTTATTCTATCACATGAATATTTACAACCACAATACAATCACCTTCACAACCACATTCAATCCAAACAAACATCCATGGTTTGTACAATAAATAGTGTCAGGAGCTACTAAGCCTCGTCTGCAACCTAGTATATTTTTAACTGTAAAATAATTTGAGTGAGAAAGAGTTCTCACCTTGGTTTCCACTCCGCCATTCTTTGACTGCCAATCTTAAATTCTTTCCAAAAATCCAACATGTCTATTTTATAAATAACATACATAAGCTAAAAATTATATTTTTTATCTATCGAATAATTATTTCATAGCTTGATTATTTTATATATAACATACACACGATAAAAATCTTATTTTTAACTTTCTAAAGATAATTCCATAGTATGACTACTTTATATATCTCATATATAATCTAAAAATCACATTTTTATCTTTCTAAAAAAACATTTTCATGTCATGCACTAGTTAAAAATCATATCTTTAATGAATTAAAAATATTTTCATTCAAAGAATTAGAATCGGAAAACTCACAATTTTCTAGGGTTTCGATCAAGAGAGAGCTCAAACCAATCGACATTAGAAAGCCACAAAGACTCGAAGGAGGAGGAGGCTATTGCACCTCACGTTGACCGTCACAGTGGCTTTGCTCTCGTGTTGGCTCGTGCGGTGGTGTTGTTGAGGGCTGGAGCTCGTGGTGGTGGTGCGAAGAAGGAAGCGGAGAGAGGGGGTGATCTGCTAGTCTGCGACGGACTGGAGGAGGGAGCTTGCGCAGAAGGGTGGCAGCGCATTGGGATTCGTGCGGTGGTGGGCTGGAGTCGCGGGTTGGGTGCTAGGTTCGATCGAAGGGTGTTGCGCGAGAGGGTGAAGCTGGCGGGGGCGAGGGACTTACGAGCGATGGTAAGGGTGGAGCGACGGCGGAGGCGGAGTAGTGGCGTGGGTGGAGATGCGAAGGCGTCGCCATTTTTTTCCTGAATCGGGAAATCGATTTTAGGGGGAAAGGGTTTATGTTTTAACGTTGGAAAATATATATGTATATATAATTTAAAATTATTTTATACCCAAAAAGGTGAATTTTTATCCGCGCTCCAAATGAGACTCAACGACTGTCGCCCCCAGGTAAATACCCCCATTTCGGACACAATGGGATATGTTTCGTAAGCCAACTCTTCTGTTTCGATCAATTTTTCAAAATTAAAATATAAATCCATATATATTAATTTTAAACGTACATTTTAATTTACCGGGGCCACATACTGACTCCAAAAATTCCAGAAAAATAAATCTAGCTTTGTTTTGATGATACGGTCCTTACAAAACCCATTTCGTTGTATTTGGAGGCCATTTGAAAAATGTCCAATTTCCAGTCCATTGGATTCAAACTGAAATTACCAAACGCGTTTAAATTCACCATGCTCACATATACATTCCAAAAATTATGAAAATTGGAATCTATTAATAGTTTGACATTCCGAATCCAACAAAAGTGGTTTTGTCGAAAACGGAGGTCATTTGCAAAATGACTATTTTTAAGGGCTATATATTATTTAAAATGTATATAAATTCCATAGCGACTATTTTAAATTTTAAATTTTAAATTTTAAATTGGACATAACTTTCAATTTATATTATAAAATCTAGACTTTTCACATTCGTTAGAAAGATATAGCTAAACAGATTCAAATATTATTGTTTTTTCTGAAATTCGATTTATTTTGAATCCTATGCATTCATTTGAAATTTAAAATCAAATTTTCAAACTACCACGTCATTTCAGGCTCCTTTTGTAATTAAAATAAAATTTTACATTCTAACTACGTTTAAAATAAATTTTTAGTCATTATTATTTAAAATAAATCATTTTAAATTCTTAAAATCTATTAAAATAGCAAAAATAAAAATTTTAAATTGGTTCTAAAAATCCCGGTTGTTACAACATACCTGGCAAAGATGCATGTGAGATCACAATGAATCGGCAAAGCGTTGGCTTGAGTGTTGAGATGGCTAAGTTAGCTTTGTCCAGGGGATTTCGGGGTTATATACGTAAGATGAACAGTGCTTCGTATAATTATTCATTTGATATGCATAGTCGATCACTATCAATTGCTATATTGCATAAACTTATTAAACAATACATTAACAATAACAGTGCATGATAAATGACTGGAGTTAATCATCTAATTTTATAGAATACCATACTAGGATTTAAAATAAATTATTTATTTATTGTAGGTCAATCCACAATTTTGTTAGGACCATAAGATGCACAAAGTACCAACTATCATTTTGTTGAAGCATGCATGCTTTTATTTCCAACAAAAACTAAAATTTTCCATATATGGAGCGGAGCATGCTACATACGCAACATGAAAACATGAAAATAATGCTTGATATTTACCCTTTTTTCATTTATGATAAAATGTAATATCTTGATCTCTTTGCTTAACTAACCTTGGATATATTAATATGTCACCTTCCAGGTGTTCAATTTAAATACAACTATTTTCATATATTTTATGGGTAGTCTAATTCAACTGAAACAAATATCGGGTTATTTTTAGTATAAAATTTGGTCTACTAAGAATCAGACGCTATGAATAAAATGGAAACATCATCAAATTGTTGTTGAAGGGGCGAGTCATACAGTTGCAATCACACAAGCATGCTAAAACTCTTCACCAGCCTAAAAATGTTGTAAGTCAGTTAGGAACTTTGACAAACACCGAACGTAAATGAAGAAGGAAAATTTAAATTGTATGAAGAATCAATATGAACTGATGATAGAGAACAATGATGAATCATTACCGTTAATAGAAAATTTGAATGTGGAATAACCAATGAAAAGAGCAAGAATCTCCCATTCATTAAATAAAACAAAGAACGAACCACCAAAACCTATAAATTGCAAAAAAAACATCATAAACGATGCTAAAAAAGAGCATTGGACTACTTTTAGAGTAAGACGAAGATTTTTTTTTGAAAGCTTTCGTTAAGGATAGCTTACTGTAATGGAATTAGATTTGAGATGATGGAATAAATGCTATTAATATGGGAGAGGAGAAATCAATTTTGGGGTTGAAATAAATATTGAAAACCGAAGAGAAAATTTTGCCTAATGAATCAGAAAGGACATGTTAAACTAATAAAAGTAGTGGTCAGCTTTTCTTAATGTAGTGTGCTCTAACACAACGAAAAAATGATAAAAAACCGATCCTATCCAAATTTTATTTTGAGAGAATAAATATGGACATAGCCCAATGAAGTGAATCGTGTGCATCCTTTTCACTTCTGATTTATACAAACTTCTATCTTTTCCATCTTTACATTATGATGTTATCCAACTCCTTATTTTAGTCATACTAAGTGTTATGTAACGACGGTCGAAATAAAGCTCCCCCTCCTCTTACATTGGGCGCACGCATATGAGTTGGCACACACATTCTTGTAACCAAAAGGAATCACTGATGTTACGTGCCTACTAACTCATACTTGTACTCTACTTGTCCAATGTATTCCGTGATGTGGGACTATATATTCAAACCGCCATTTCTACCTTAATTATATGTGAGGTTATCCTAACAATCCCCCTTGACTCGCATTATACGAGTAACTTTTGAGAGCACTGCCTTACCTGCATGACCAAGTTTGTAACCTTCGCTCTGATACCACTGTCGTGCAACGATGGTCGGAATAAACATTATCTCACTATGTACAAATTTGTATAACTCTAATATTTTGTGTTAAATTATTCCGCTGTAAGAAATTGTATTATGTGATTTTTTTTGTTTGATTCAGTTAAACCTATATGCTAAATAACAACCTGTCGTTTTAAACGGTTTGGTTTAATTACTGACTTGAGACGGTCGAGAAGGCGGGTCGTTATCTCGGCTATCTTTTTTTCCAACACTCGAATGCCCAACACATAAATATCATGAATGTATTAACATCGGTTATTGAAGGTCAAAGAGTTGAATTTAAGCTTTTACATAAGTAACTATAACTCTATATGGTCGGATTTAGAAAAACCATAAAGAAAGTAGCGCCGTTAGTTCAAACTAGTAGTTTTTGTTATAAGCCATTGTTTACTCCAAATTTGGAATCAACACCAAAGGTGCAAGCGATGCACTTCACTGATTCGACAAGATTAGAATGTGAAACCGTGTAATTACCAAATAAAAAGCATAAAAAGAAGACAAAGGAACTTGTATAGTTATTCGATTCTAAATGAATCTACATCCACTTTACAATTAATTCTCATTATAGAATTTTGCTCTACAATATTCATGAAATCTCTCATATATTTATTTCCCACTTTTCTCTCTTTTTATGATCTAACTACACTTGAATTTGGCAACGGATGGATGAGATCACTTGCTTTGTGATGGTAGATGTATCATTCCTTGATCACTTAGGCGCTTTTTTGTTCTTCCATGTCTTGGTGAGATTTTGTGCTTAGATCCAAATTTCTAGCGGATTGGAGAAGGTTTGAGATTCCTTGGAATGATGTTGGAGAGCTTTCTTATGTAGTATGAATGAGATTCAAGGTCCTTTGATCCAATTGGAGATAGCTTTAATGATCATAAGAATGGATTTGATCCATATGAAGTTGGAGAAGAGTTGTTAAATCCATGAGATCCATAATTGAAGTTATAGACAAGCTTTGAATTTGGCGGCATCTCCTTGTAGGAATGAAATTTCGTCCCCTATAATGATGGAGAAGAGGGGTATTTATAGGAGTGGTTGGAACCGAGTGGCACACTTGTAAATAGCAGACATGCTATCTCCACTTAGTAGCATACGACCCAAATATGCTCAGCTTCACACGACCTAAAACAATATGGCCTAAAGATGCCTTTTACTAGAGCGATCCAACACTCTGATATATGCTCAAAACGATCTAAAATGTGAGGGGATAAGCGACCTAAAGAGTCTGATGCTGACGTGGCCACCATTCAATATCAATTATGCCCAGCGGCTCATGTAAATGCCAACGATCCAACTTTACAGCTATCACTCTACCCACGCTTCCTTCATTCATATGCACGATCTAAAGAGTGGCCATTATCTAAAGACCATTCTCATGTTCAAAATGTATTTCCGTGGTTTGTGGCTTAAAATAATCAGCATAACTCAAAACCATCATCAGTACTCAACGACCTGATGAGCTTTTTGATGAGCTTGAGAGAACGGGACCTGATAAATGTTAAGATAGGCAAGTTGTTTTCTTGTGTACTAGTACTCCGCCAATTACTTGAAAGCATGTTCATCTTTTGTGGCACACACGAGAATGACCTTAAATACTTAAGACAAGAATGACTTAAAGAACTCGTTACAACTGTCTTGCGTTGAACATGCTCCATGCGGCCTAAAGCAAATTAGCGGGTCGCGTTTGTCTATTGATTGTTGCGGGCTAAGAGAAGTTGCTCGTCACGTCCTAAAACAATGGAGATGGCGACCTAACTTGAATCCTGGGACGACCTTATACAAATATGAAGGTTGCCTTACTAATTACAACTTTGTCACGCTCGTCCTTTAGTGAATTATAGGATTTAAAAATGACATTGTGTGCCATTGCACTTCTTTTATATGAATCTGCATATTCATTTTACATGCAAATGGCCTACACTTTCTTCATAAGCTCATGCACCGATTTATGAGTTCACATCTTGCTCCATACTAACATCAGCGTGCTGTCCTACTTATAATATTAACATAGTTTCATTTTTCATTATCTAAATGACCTTTAATGCATGAACGACCTAAAAAGGTCTGTGCGGTCTAACAGCTGCATGTACGTGGTCCAACACCCCAAAAAGGTAGTTGCGGCCTAACATGTTTTTATGGTCCAAAAGTATGCTGCTTTGCCTAATAGATTGTTCCACCATTTTAGCGTACCCGGTTGCATCTGACCCAATGTACACAAGCAGTCTGCGTGTCCAGCATGTATCACTTTATGATCTCCTTGTACACTCGAGGGCTAAAATGTGATGAATGATCTAACGTTGAACCATTTAGCTCGCAGGAGCTTTTAGATCACAAATTGCAATATTATGCTGACGTTCTAAAGCATGCCACACGACCCAAATAGCAGACAAGCTAAAGCTGTGGAATGCGGCTCAACTGAAGGCGCGAGCTAATTGGAGAGTGGGCTAAAATGAAATCTTGGACTAAAAGAAGCCGCATGCCAACATTCATTCGTACTTCATAATTTTGAAACGCGTTTTCACAATGGGGTTAACATTCCCCCCCCCCCCCCGAAGCTTGTATTTTCTGCTTGCGGAAAAAACGAGCTTTGCTATTGTTGACATCTTTTTTCTTGTTTGACCTGATATGAAATTTGCGTCTGTTATTTGTAGACGCTTCAATTTTAAATTTCAGAGTTTGTTGTTTGACAATGTTGTGCTAGGGTTTGACTGCCTCAGTTTTCACTCGGGCTATTTTCCACCGCTACAACCTGTTTTACAATAAAAACACTACATATTTCTGGGCTAATATTTTGTTATTGACTGCCCAAATCAACAACAGATTTGCTAGCTAAACATTTAGGTATAACGAATTTTCATTGAATGAAGTGTTTTCACAGACTCATTTTATTCGATGATTTAAAATCTGTTGAATATTGTCTGCAAAAACACGACACTCTAACTTGGATTCGGTCTGACACTTAAAATCAACTAGTCGAAATAACTCGAATGTGGATTTCAAGTGTTGTTATTCTGATTGACTTTCATGTAACGTATGATATCTCTCATTTGATAAATACGTATCTGTGAGATTTTTTGGTTCCCTTTCGAAGAAGGCTTGGATATTTGTGCCCCTGTTTTAGGAAGTCATTATCAATTTTCTCCCCAGAGGTATTTTGGATTCCGTACCTTGTTTGGGAAAAAGTTTAGCACTTGTCGTGTCTGAGATTTTCAGACACTATGCAAATTAAATGGTTAATGTCCAAACTCCGTCCACAATCCAGGTTGGTTAATTCAGTCACTGGAGACTTTCGTCACTCAATTATATTGATTAATCCAAGCATCAATAATTTTAGATGGAGTGCCTCTAGAAAGGTCTTCGGTTAAAACCCAATGTTTATCGTGATTGGATCAGGTGCTTCCTGATTCTGACGATCAATTGGGTGCCCCCGGAGAGGAATTTGGTTGAAACCCCAATGTTTGTCATTAACGAATCAGGTGCTTCCTAATTCTGACGATCAATTGGGTTCCCCCGGAGAGGACTTTGGTTGAAACCCCTATGTTTGTCGTTATCGGATCAAGTACTCCCTGATTCTGACGATCAATTGGGTGCCACTGGAGAGGACTTTGGTTGAAACCCCAATGATTGTCTTTATCGGATCAGGTACTTCCTGATTCTGGCAATCAATTGGGTGCCCCAGAGAGGACTTTGGTTAAAACCCCAATGTTTGTCGTTATCGGATCAGATACTTCCTCATTCTGACGATCAATTGGGTGCACCCGGAGAGGACTTTGGTTTGTACTAGTCCTTCCAGCGTGTTTATCGGAAGTCCTTCCGGCCTGATGTTAGTACTTCCAACTTCAGGTTTGTCGATCCTTCCGACTTGGTGCTGGTCCTTCCAGCGTGTCTACCAGTCCTTCCGACCTGATGTTGGTATTTCAGCTCTGGGTTGACTCCGATTCCCTTGTTGGCCGCTTGACTTGGTGGTCTATTTCAAATTGGGGATCGTAGCTTTGAAACTTTCACTTGGAGGAATTCCCCTTTGATCAAAGTTACAATATTCTTGTTTATTTGTCGTGGCGCTTGTTCATTGTTTGAATCTTTGCAACTTTTCCCATTCACTTCTCAAGGCGGTGCTTTTCTATTCTTGCATTTGTGCATGTTTACAATATTTGGTACTTGAGTTAGTGTTGTTGGGGTCGCTACGCTTTGTTTGATTCTGAAGGAACAAGCGCTCGACAAATAGTCTGCAACATGGAATCATTTTTAACAAAGTTTTGATTTAACATGAGATTTGCAAGTTAGAAATTAATTATGATAGATATGCTCTTAATTGTAGAGCTAAAGATCAGTACATCACTTGCAGGTTATTGCATACTGTTTACAAGAAGTTTTGAATATAGCAGAAAGTAGAACATGAAATAAAGCATGAACTAAAGTAGGAAATAGAGCATGAAGTAAAGCAGTGACGATGTTAACCGCTTATTCTGGGCCATTGGAATTGAAGCACAATTGGCTGTTATCTGTTAATGATCAACCTTGGCATGGTCTGAACAAAAGCTTCATTGTTTGTTGCCCCTGGCCCTGGGGATTCGGAATAGTGTTTGAGGATTGTGGATTTTTCACATATTATTGTAGACGATTCTTCCTAATCATCTCTTTGATCAATGATTTAGATGCCTACGCTCGTTGGCGTTGTGGCCTGCTGATTATGGAATCGGCAGAACTTTCCAGAGTTTGCTTGATGGTCATTGATTTTTTGAGGCTTAGGTATTGGATAACCTTCGGTTTCTTTGATTGCACAAAGATGTTTTCTGGAGTGTCATAAAGGTGTTAGCTCTGATGGATTGGAAAAGCGTGGCTTCTTGCCGTCTCGATTTTCTTTTCCGTCGCCTCGTATTTTCTGACCTCCGGTATTTTTCTGATTGTACTGAGTAAGGGTGTTTTTGGGAGCTTCAGGGGGTTGGTTTGCGTCAACGATCGGAAGAGGCGCAGGATTATTATCCAATCTCATATATTCCTCATCCTTTTTATAGAATTTCTCAAGCGTACTCGGCTCTTTCATTTTAATCCATTTACCGAATTTGCTATTTTCGTCTATGGCGCCGATTAGAGACATTAAGATCATGCGGGGCTTGGGATTTCCTACTTCGGATACAACATCATTAAATCTTTTGAGGAAAGCTTTGACAGATTCTCCTAGATTCTGCTTCATGGATGTAAGAGAAATGACGTCTTTAGCCTTCGTAGCCTGCAACCTGAACTATTTTTTGAATTTCAGAGTCAAGTCATCAAATCAGTCGACGGACTTGGGCGGCAGCCATGTGATCCACAACGATGCGACACTTTCTACATAGAGAGGGAAGCACAAGCATTTGATCTTTTCCGGTTCCTTGGTTGCATTCATGTTCCGCTCATATTTGTATAGGAAGTGATTTGGATCAGAATCCCCGTTATACGGAGGCAGAGTAGGATGAGTGAACTTTTTGGGGAATTCAGCTTTGCGGATCCTCTTTTTGAATGGATTTTCACCAATGGAGAAGTCCCATTCCCTTTCACTATCCTTATGAGGCATGTTATCTTTCATGATTTGCTTTACCACATCCATGATATATTCCTGCGAGTTGTGTTATTCCGGAGAGCGGACTTCGATCTCTTTCCCGGATGCTCGTCGTGGCGAGCGATCGCGTTTAGAGGATCTAGGTATTTTACTTCCACTATGGGAAGGTGCCTCCTTAACGAGACTTGCAATTCGCCAGTGGTCATTTCGATTGGAATGGTTTATAGCTTTCAGTTTTGAGTCTTTGACATTAGCGTCATCCTTACCCACAAATCTTTCCGGGTTATCATTGTGAGGATCGGAGGCTGATGAGTTTGCATTCTCTTCGAGGTTGACATGAATTTTCGGAGGAGGAGCAGGATTTGCTTGAGCGTTTAGGAGAGCGCTCACTTTATCCATCAAAGCTTGATTAGCATCCACGAAAGTTTTATTAGCATCGGTTAAGGCTTTATTGGAAATTTCCATTCGTTGGCTCAAGTTAGCAGCGACGGCATCTAATTCTGCTTTTGTTACTCCAGCTTCGGACATTGAATTTTCTCCAACTTTGAAACGGTTGGTGAGTGGAATAGCTCCGTTATTGGCAACATTGTTATTTTCTTCAACGACATTGGTAGTAGTCTTCTTAGATTTTGCCATTATGTTGGATAAGGCCTTGAATATGGAATATAGTTCGTCAATTGGCCTAGATCTTAGATTTGCGAGATCTATGGCAGAAGTACGCTCTCAGGATCGAGAGAAATGCGCACGCGGCCCCACGATGGGCGCCAAATGTTTACTCCAAATTTGGAATCAACACCAAAGGTGCATGCGATGCACTTCACCGATTAAGTAAGATTAGAATGTGAAACCGCATAATTACAAAATAAAAAGCATAAAATGAAGACAAAGGGATTTTTATAGTGGTTCAATTCTAAATGAATCTACATCCACTTTGCAATCAATTCTCATTATAGAATTTTGCTTTACAATATTCATGAAATCTCTCATACATTTATTCCTCAATTTTCTCTCTTTTTATGATCTAACTATACTTGTATTTGGAAAACGGATGGAAGAGATCACTTGCTTTGTGATGGTAGATGTATCAATCCTTGATCACTTAGGCGCATTTGTGTTCTTCCATGACTTGATGTGATTTTGTGCTTAGATCCGAATTTCGAGAAGATTGGAGAAGGTTTGAGATTCCTTGGGATGATGTTGGAGAGCTTTCTTATGTAGTATGAATGAGATTCAAGGTCCTTTGATCCAATTGGAGATAGCTTTGATGATCAGGAATGGATTTGATCCATATGAAGTTGGAGAAGAGTTGTTAAATCCATGAGATCCATAATTGAAGTTGTAGAAAAGCTTTGAATTTGGCGGCACCTCCTTGTAGGAGTGAAATCCCATTGCCCATAATGATGGAGAAGAGGGGTATTTATAGGAGTGGTTGGAACCGAGTGGCACACTTGTAAATAGCAGACATGCGATCTCCACTTAGTAGCATACGACCCAAATATGCTCGACTTCACATCACAAAAAACAATATGGCCTAAAGCTGCCTTTTACTGGAGCAATCCAACGCTCTGATATATGCTCAAAGCGATCTAAAATATGAGGGTCTAAGCTACCTAAAGAGTCTGATGCTGACGTGGCCACCATTCAATATCAATTATGTCCAGCGGCTCATGTAAATGCCAACAATCCAACTTTACAACTGTCACTCTACCCATGCTTCCGTCGTTCACATGCACGATCTAAAGAGTGGCCATTATCTAAAGACCATTCTCACGTTCTAAATGTATTTCTGTGGTTTGTGGCTTAAAATAATCAGCATGACTCAAAACCGTCATCAGTGCTCAACGACCTAATGGGCTTTTTGACGAGCTTGTTAGAACGGGACCTGATAAATGTTTAGATAGATAAGTTGTTTTCTTGTGTACTAGTACTCCGCCAACCACTTGAAAGCATGTTCATCTTTTACGGCATACACAAGAATGACCTTAAATACTTAAGACAGGAATGACTTAAAGAAATCGCTACAACGGTCTTGCGTTGGACTTGCTCCATGCAACCTAAAGCAAATTAGCAGGTCACGTTTATATATTGATTGTTGCGGGCTAAGAGCAGTCATTAGTCATGTCCTAAAATAATGGAACTGGCGACCTAACTTGAAGCCTAGGACGACCTTATACAATTATGAAGGTTGCCTTACTAATTACAACTTTGTCACGCTCGTCCTTTAGTGAATTATGGGATTTAAAAATCACATTGTGTGCCATTGCATTTCTTTTTTACGAATCTGCATATTCATTTTACACACAAATGACCTGTACTTTCTTCATAAGCTTGTGCACTGATTCATGCGTTCACATCTTGCTCTATACTAACATCATCGTACTGGCATTCTTATAATGTTAACACGGTTTCATTTTTCATGGTCTAAATGACCTTTAATGCATGAACGACCTAAAAAGGTCTGTGTAGTCTAACAGCTGCATGTAAGCGGTCCAACTCCCCAAAAAGGTAGCTGCGACCTAACATGTTTTAATGGTCTAAAAATATGATGCTTTGCCTTATCGATTGTTCCACCACCAGCGTACCCAGTTGCATCTAACCCAATGTACACCAGCAGTCTGCATGCTCAGTATGTATCACTTTATGATCTCCTTGTACACTCGATGGCTAAAATGTGATGAACAATCTAGCGTTGAACCATTTAGCTCGCAGGAGCTTTTAGATCGCAAATTGCAATACTATGCTGATGGTCTAAAGCATGCCACACGACCCAAATAGCGGACGAGCTAAAGCTATGGAATGTGGCCCAACTGAAGGCGCAACGTAATTGGTGCACGGGCTAAAATGAAATCGCGGACTAAAAGAAGCCGTGTGGCAACGTTCGTTTGTACTTCATAATTTTGAACCGCTTTTTCACAATGGGGTTAACATTTTTCCCCCGAAGCTTGTATTTTCTACTTGCGGAAAATGCGGGCTTCGCTATTGTTGACATCTTTTGGCTTGTTTGACCTGATATGAAATTTGCATCTGTTATTTGTAGACACTTCAATTTTGAATTTCAGAGTCCGTTGTTTGACAATGTTGTGCTAGGGTTTGACTGCCTCAGTTTTCACTCGGGCTATTTTCTACCGCTACAACCTATTTTACAATAAAAGCATTGCATATTTCTGGGCTAATATTTTGTTATTGACTGCCCAAATCAACAACAGATTAGCCAGCTAAACATTTAGGTATAACAAATTTTCATTGAATGAAGTGTTTTCACAGGCTCATTTTATTCAATGATTTAAAATCTGCTGAATATTGTCTGTAAAAAAACGACACTTTAACTTGGATTCGTGCTGACACTTAAAATCAACTAGTCGACATAACTCGAATGTGGATTTCAAGTGTTGTTATTCTGATTGACTTTCATGTAACGTATGATATCTCTCATTTGAGAAATACATATATGATAGATTTTTTGGTTCCCTTTCGAAGAAGGCTTGGATACTTGCGCTCATGTTTTAGGAAGTCGTTATCAGTTTTCTCCCCCGGAGGTATTTTGGATTTCATACCCATGTTTGGGCAAAAGTTTAGCACTTGTCGTTTTTGAGATTTTCAGACACTACGCAAGTTAATTGGTTAATGTCCAAACTCCGTCCACAATCCAACTTGGTTAATTCAGTCACTAGAGACTTTCGTCACTCAATTATATTGATTAATCCAAGCATCGGCAATTTTAGATGAAGTGCCTCTAGAAAGGACTTCGTTTAAAACCCAATGTTTATCGTGACTGGATCAGGTGCTTCCTGATTCTAACGATCAATTGGGTGCCCCAGGAGAGGACTTTGGTTGAAATCCCAACGTTTGTCGTTAACGGATCAGGTGCTTCCTGATTCTGACAATCAATTGGGTGCCCCCGGAGAGTACTTTGGTTGAAACCCCAATGTTTGTCGTTATCGGATCAGGTACTTCCTGATTCCGACGATCAATTCGGTGCTCCCAGAGAGGGCTTTGGTTGAAACCCCAATGTTTGTCGTTATATGTTCAGGTACTTCTTGATTCTGATGATCAATTGGGTGCCCACGGAGACGACTTTGGTTGAAACCCCATTGTTTTTCATTATCGGATCAGGTACTTCCTGATTCTGACGATCAATTGGGTGCCCCCGGAGAGGACTTTGGTTTGTTTTGGTCCTTCCAGCGTGTTTGTCGGTCCTTCCGGCCTGATGTTGGTACTTCCAACATCAAGTTTGTCGGTCCTTCCGACTTGGTCCTGGTCCTTCCAGCGTGTTTGCCGGTCCTTCCGGCCTTATGTTGGTACTTCCAACATCAGGTTTGTCAGTCATTCTGACTTGGTGCTGGTCCTTCCAGCGTGTTTGCCGGTCCTTTCGGCCTGATGTTAGTATTTCAGCTCTGGGTTGGCTCTGATTCCCTTGTTGGCCACTTGACTTGGCGGGCTATTTCGGATTGGGGATCGAAGCATTGAAACTTTCACTTAGAGGAATGCCCCTTCGATGAAAGTTACAGTATTCTTGTTTATTTGTCGTGGTGCTTGTTCATTATTTGAATCTTTGTGACTTTTCGCATTCACTTCTCAAGGTGGTTCTTTTCTATTCTTGCATTTGTGCATGTTGATGTTTACAGTATTTGGTACTTGAGTTAGTGTTATTGGGATCGCTCTGCTTTGCCTGATTCCGAAGGAACAAGCGCTCGACAAATGATCTGCAACATGGAATCATTTTTAATCAATTTTTGATTTAACATGAGATTTGCGAGCTATAAATTAATTCAGACATATATGCTATTAATCGTAGAGCTAAAGTTTAGTACATCACTTGCAGGTTATTACAGACTGTTTACAATAAGTTTCGAATATAATAGAAAGTAGAACATGAAATAAAGCATGAACTAAAGCAGGAAATAGAGCATGAAGTAAAGCAGTGAAGATGTTGATCGCTTATTCTGGGCCAATGGAATTGAAGCACAATCAGCAGTTATCAGTTGATGATCAGCCTTGGCATGGTCTGAACAAAAGCTTCGTTGTTTGTTGCCCCCTGGCCCTTGGGATTCGGAACAGTGTTTTAGGATTGTGGATTTTTCCCATATTGTTGCAGATGATTCTTCCTAATCATCTCTTCGATAACTGATTTCAGATGCCTACACTCGTTGGTGTTGTAGCCTGACTGATTATGGAATCGACAGAACTTTCAAGAGTTTGCTTGATGGTCATTGATTTTTTGAGGCTTAGGTATTGGACAATCTTCGGTGTCTTCGGTTGCTGTAAAGATGTTTTCTGGAGTGTCATTTAAAGGCGTCAGTTCTGATGGATTGTAAAAGCATAGCTTCTTGTCGTCTTGATTTTCTTTCCAGTCGCCTCCTCTTTTCTGACCTCCGGTATTTTTCTGATTGTACTGAGTAGGAGCATTTTTTGGAGTTTCATGGGGTTGGTTTGCGTCAACGATCCAAAGAGGCGATGGATTGTTATCTAATTTCATGTATTCCTCGGCCTTTTTATAGAATTTCTCAAGCGTACTCAGCTCTTTCATTTTAATCCATTTACCGAATTTTCTATTTTTGTCTATGGCGCCAATTAGAGACATTAAGATCATGAGGGGCTCGGGATTTCCTACTTTGGATACAACATCATTAAATCTTTTGAGGAAAGCTTTGAGAGATTCTCCTAGATTATGCTTTATGGATGTAAGAGAAATGACGTCTTTAGCCTTTGTATTCTGCAACCTGAACTGCTCTTTGAATTTCAGAGTCAAATCATCAAATCGGTCGACAAACTTGGGTGGCAGCCTTATGAACCACAACGATGCGACACTTTCTAGATACAGAGGGAAGCACAAGCATTTGATCTCGTCAGTTGCCTTGGCTGCATTCATGTGCCACTCATATTTGTATAGGAAGTGATTTGGATCAGAAGTCCCGTTATACGGAGTTAGAGTGGGATGAGTGAACTTTTTTGGGAAATTCAGCTTTGCGGATCCTCTATGTGAATGAATTTTCACTGATGGATAAGTCCCATTCCCTTTCACTATCCTTGCGAGGCATGTTTTCTTTCATGATTTTCTTTACCACATCCGTGATATATTCCTGCGAGTTGTGATGTTCCGTAGAGCGGACTTTGATCTCTATCCCAGATGCTCGTCGTGGCGAGCGATCGCGTTTAGAGGATCTTGGTCTTTTACTTCCACTACGGGAAGGTGCCCCCTTGACGAGACTTGCAACTCGTCAGTGGTCATTTCGATTGGAATGGTTTATATCTTTCAGCTTTGAGTCTTCAGCATTAGCATCATCCTGACCCACAAATCTTTTCGAATTATCATTGTGAGGATCGGAGGCTGATGAGTTTGCATTATCTTCGAGGTTGACATGAATTTTCGGAGGAGGAGCGGGATTTGCTTGAGCGTTTAGGAGAGTGCTCACTTTATCCATCAAAGCTTGATTAGCATCCACGAGAGTTTTATTAGCCTAGACTAAGGCTTTATTGGAAATTTCCATTCGTTGGCTCAAGTTAGCGACGACAGCATCTAATTCTGCTTTAGTTACTCCAGCTCCGGACATTGAATTTTCACCAATTTCGAAATGGTTAGTGAGTGGAGTAGCTTCATTATTGATAACATTGTTATTTTCTTCAACGGCATTGGTAGTAGTCTTCTTAGATTTGACCATTATACCGGATAAGGCCTTGAATTTGGAAGATAGTTCATCGATTGGTCTAGATCTTAGATTTGCGAGATCAATGGCTGAAGTAGGCTCTTAGGATCAAGAGAAATGCGCACGTGGCCCTACGGTGGGCACTATATGTTTACTCCAAATTTGAAATCAACACCAAAGGTGCAAGCGATGCACTTCACCGATTCGGTAAGATTAGAATGTGAAACCGCATAATTACAAAATAAAAAGCATAAAATAAAGACAAAGGAATTTTTATAGTGGTTCGATTCTAAATGAATCTACATCCACTTTACAATCAATTCTCATTATAGAATTTTTGAGACGACCCAAAACTTCCCCGTGAAGGAAAGCCTGTATTAAGTTGGGAACACGACAAATCAGAACACAAACAGAAGAACATTCCATTGCTTATTACAACAATTTCTTCAGAATACAAGAATATACAGAGTATGAATAAATATTACACATTTATTAAATATCAGAGATTTACAAGTTACAATGCCGCGGAAAATAATACAAAACACAACTGAAAGGAATATACGGATATAGAGCTTTCCGAATATCATTCCAGTTGTAAACCAGGATCCTGTGAATATAAATCTGCAAAACCGAAACTACTAGCTGCCCGTGCAGAAAATAGGGGCACCCAAAGTTTAGGTTAAAACAATAAACTCCAGGTCAGTCATGTGACTGGTGTGAGAACTAAAACAGTTATTAATTTGATTTTAAAGTTAGGTAAATCAAGGGACCATGCCGTATAACACGGAACGGGTTTACCCCTAAGAATACCAGTGCATAAAACAAATAGCACAATGCTAAGTAAGGAACAATGAAGCTATTATAAGACTCAGGTCCCATCACACAATGCAATGCAAGCCGGAGGATAAAGTTTTTACATTATAATAGTCAAAAATGCTTGGTACGTGAAATTTCATCTTTTATTATTACTATAAGTGTATAGTGTCAAAACAATTTCAAATATAAATGTATCAATCATAGACGGCATGAGTGCCTCATCCCACTATGCCATCATACTAGGCTCTACAATCAAAACCGCAAAATATCGTATTGGAAGTTGGATTTCCATCTGTGAACCAAGGCAAGGAATCGTCCTTATCGCTTCGAGACAATCTAGACCATGTATCAGGACCCATACACAGGTGGGCCCTTGGATCGTCAGGGCCGGTCCACTCGATGTGGATTAAAATGCCTGAGCACTGCATTTTCCCACCCTATGGGGTGTAAACTGGTCATATCCCGACCAAACCATCAGCCCCGGAATGACCGATATAACCGAGGTGCCTCGACATCCATCATCCACATAAGCAAAACGTCAGGCCTTGCAAAACGCTAACACCACTCCTAGCTAGAAGGAAACGCATGTCCTCCCTGAAGTCCTCTCCCGTTTCTGGTTCACACCGGGGTGCGAGGCTTGTGAATTAACGCTACACAAAGCTATGCTATATTAAAGTCGTGCTTTGATCATCAACCACAAGACTCTGCTTTTCAACAGAAGCCTTGATCATTTGCATCTCAGCATGCCACACAGGCAATTCACGCTATGAAACTGATGTCTATCAATCACACAGAATGAAATCCGATGTCAGACACACATCCATTTACAAGTTCGTTCCGGGTCTGAACGAAACCGGAGGCACCTTATCCCTCGTCCCGTATGTCCAATACAGGAGAGAGGCCCTCGCATATCCGGTCGATCTCCAAGTACGTCTGGACGATCACCACTTATTACCTTGTCTTGGGTGTACAACCCAATCAAGACATCAGTAATCATCCAAACGATGTGAAGACCTCCGGTCTTCCACCACCGTCTTTATCCTCGACATATCGTCGAATCAGTTATTCAGAATGGGATAAACCCGGTCTTTCTGAATAACGCGCCTATATAATAAACAAGTGTTATAAAAACACAACATACGCCTCATTCCAATCCAAAATATTCTTTATTCAAATATTCACATTAAAGGTTCCCATTAATTTTATCAAAGATAAATTCTTTAAATTTATTCTTTAATCTTCCTTTGAATATCAATTCAAACAAAATTATGGTTTATCCAAACTAGTTGGGATTAGCGCACCTTACCGAAGTAATCATTTGTTTAATTTCTCAATCCCAACCTATTCATCCCATGAAGCAAAATTGCTAATACTTCATATCTAACACCACGGTGTTATTGGTAAATTCAAATACCATTTCACATTCGAATCGAATTAAATATTTAACTATCGCCTAGAGCAAAACTGGTGATACTCCATTCTCGATCATTTCTTGAATTTGATAATTTTAGTTGTCAAATTCACCTTTCAATCTATTTAAAGATTCATTAAAACTCTAATTCAGTTTTATTTTCCAAAAATCATTACTGAATGATTATTCAAAGTTATGAAATAAATCTTATCTCTAACTGGGTTAAAGAACTAATGTCATTTAAAACACAGCTCCCGATAAACCCAAAATCACATTCCATTAACAATGGAATCTTCATGGAAAACAGATCAATATAAATAATTGATATGAACTTCCATATCCAACCGATAATATAAATAAAATAACGGCAACGCCTTTCAAATTCCATACATATTAACAGTCTTCCTCTACAGATTCGATTATTACCAAATCGAATTCCATTCAATTCCAATTTAATATGTTAAATTTGAAAATTTTACTTTGGAAAATCTCCTTTAAATCTTGACAAAAGATGTATAAATTCCAAATCAAATTTCACTGAAAATCGGGTTAAAGAACGAATGTCGTTAAAAATACAGTTCACGATAAACCCAATTCGCATTTCATTTTATTCCAATTATTAAATATAATTGGAAACTCTAACAATCTTAATTAAAATATTTATTCTCCTCATATGGGGTTCAAGAATAGTGTTACTGAAGGCACCGTTCACGACAAACCCAAAATCCCATTTGATATTAAATACAAGGCTCTGAATAGAAAATATATCGGCTTATATTCAATATCAAATTTTGAAACCAACAAATATCGTATTGGAAATAACGATATAAATATATCTTTCAAATTTCCATAACAATATCTGTATAATCACGAAATCCAACATCGAAATATTCCGAAGACAATTTCGATTCAAATCCATTCCAATTCATATATTGGAAATCCTGGTTATTTTTAAAACCATTTCAAAAATCCAATTTATTTATTTAAAAATATCGGATTATAATTCTAGTTCATAACTAGTTTATTTCGATAAAAATATATTTTTATCATTTCAAATATGGAGTTTTTCATCCCAATACTTTCCAAATCATTTCTTATGATTTTACACTAATTATTGATATTTTTAATAATTATCAAGGCCCGTACAGTCGATTTCCATAAACGACCATCGAACTGCACTTACAACGACCTTATTCAAATTTGATTTGGTCATAATTCCAAATCCAACCGTTAGATTTCAAATCTCTAATATTCGTTAGAAATCTCTTTTCGATACGAACCCAACGGTTCCAGTTTTAGGAGAATCCGACGGTCGGACCTCCCGTAACGTCCATTCGAATCAAACGTCAAAATTCGCGAACTGCCGCAGCGCATTCTATTCAGGCCATTATAATATATATATAATATATATTTCATCGATTTCCATTTAAAACGTATTTTATAATTCGTTTTCAAAACGATTTCAACTTCATATTTAATTTCAAATCAAAATTGAATATTTCATATCATTAATATATAAATGATAATATTTTCAAAACATTAGATTTTGAAATCACTTCATTTTAGATATTCATTATAAAAATGAATAAAATCGATATAAATATCGTGCGCATCAAAATGACGCATATCTAATCAACACGGCTATATATATTTAAATATATTCATGTCCATCCCAAATCGGACATCAAAATCAGATTTTTGATTCTTTTCTGAATATTATTTTAAAATATTCCTTATTTTAAAATATTCATTATTTTATAATATTCCTTCTTTCTGAACAAGAATCAGACACAATCAATTACCATATAATGTTGGTTATATGGATTTCATACAATACATGTATACAACAACAATGATAAACAATCAACCACATAGTGCATTCTACACTGCATAAGCATTAAATATGAATATTTAACGCTTATAACAGCCTGTCAACCAATCGATTGACATACCACTAAACAGTTGGGATTAGTGTACGTCAAATATCATCCCAACACCCGTATGAGGTTTCAATCCACAAACACTGAATATTATTTGTGCAGTTGGGCGATGTGTAAAATATATCGTCCCAATCCATATTTGTAAAATGGGTGTTCATAAACAAATCGTCCGATTCGTAAATGAATATTTATTTTAGGGTTCGTTTTTTAGAGGTCCCTATTAAGTTTCAAAATATAAAAAAAAACGGTCATAAACTTATTGTAAATTAGGTCCCTATTTTCTGAAAATTCATCAAAAAAATCATGTAAATTCGTATTTAAATAAAACATGTAAACGTTAAAAAATTCTGAACAAAAAACCATCAAACAAGGCGTCAAAAATCAAAAAAACAGAAAAAAAAATGAAATTTGCAGTTAAATGCATAATAGTATGCAGATATATCATTTTCCTACATACATCCGTGCTTATTTTTCACTACATTCATCTTCGTTGATTTTTATTCATGCACATGCTTACATGTGCGCAAATATTTCAAATACTTGCATACATTTGTGCAGGTTTATTTTCAGATTTCCAAACTGAACACAGCTTACCCTTAAGTTGCATACATATATGCAATTATCAGTAATAATTGCATAAATGTATGCAACTATTTTTTTTTTTCCGTGGAATCCTGAAATTATTTCCAGATTTTAGATTTTTGTTTTTTTTATGAAGTACTGCACATTTTTTTTAAAAAAAAGGCGGAACTCAGAAAATAGGGGGCGGGTTTTAATTTTAATTTAATTTTTTTTATAAATTAGGTCCCTACTTTTAGCTAACGTGTTATCCTATAAAAATGTTGCACACATGTATGCATGTTTTCTGAGATATTTGCACATTTGGATGCAAATAAAAATGAACTAAAATATGCAGTTAAATCTAGGAGCTGTAAGAACTGTAATAATTGCACATATGCATGCAATAAACTCAAAAAGGTGCATAATATTATGCATTTAACTGCAGTTTTTCTGTTTTTTTGCTGTTTTCTTCTTTCTGACATGATTTTTCTTCTTTTTTGAACTGAAATTTTTGTATAATGCATAATTTATTTTATTACTAATTTACGATTTTTTTTATTTTTTTAGTTATTATTTTATAAGTTTTGAAAACAGGGACCTAATTTATAATAAGTTTATGACCGGATGTTAGCCTAATTATATTTCAAAATAGGGATGTGAGCCTAAAATTCACTTTATTTTATTCATATACACGTTAAAAATTACATTTTTAACTATAAAATATTTATTCAATTCATTTATACAATAAAAATGATAATTTTATTGTTCTAACATATTTTAGAAAATTTTGACGGCATAATGGCGCGATATTAAAATCGGGTAATGTCTACTCCTGATATCGGCTCGTGCCATACACACATAACAATTCTAATCAATTCATTTCAACCATACAACTAAATTCAACCAAATAATCTAATCAACCAAACCAAACAATCAAACAAGTCGTCCATGGTCTGTGGACGACGGGGAACAGCTCATATATGCAGTTATAAAATAAATAACTGTACAAAGAAAATTACAGTGAGGAGTTTCCACCTTCGGGATCCACTCCTTCATTCTCTATTTTTGAACAGTTCGGATTTGCCCAAAATTCCAATGCGATCTTTTCCCTTTGTTCACAGTAAAAATCGCATTTTTAATATGATGTTTATTTTAAAAATCATATTTTTATAATAGCACTTCGTGTATAAAAATCATATATTTTTACAATGCTTCTTTCTATATAAAAATTATATTTTTATATCTCTACTTCTTATAAAAAGATCGAATTTTTATTTCGCTTCATATATAATAATTATATTTTTATAATGGTCATATTTTTAATATGCTACATATATAAAAATCAAATTTTAATATCCTTAAAAATCAAATCTTCGTATGAACAAAAGTCAAATCCTTTTTCTATTAAAAATCTAACCTTTCTTGTGTATAAAAATCCAATCTTTCTTTATAAAAATCCTAACTTTCTTTTATAATAATCCTAGCTTTCTTTTTTAAAAACAAAAACCAAAGCTTTATGTAGAATAAAAATCAAAGCTTTAGGCAAAATAAAAATCAAAGCTTTGTATATAAATTACATTCCTATAACTATGCTTCATATATTTATAAAACTGAAATTAAAATTCAAACTTTCTATAAAAATTCTAATTTTCTTCTTTAAAAATTGTAACTTTTTGTTTTTATAACTAAACAAAAATAAGTTTCTGTACCTAAACAAAATCAGTTTTTATATAATTTAAAAACTCACTTTTGTTCAAGTCGGAAGGGGGCCACTGTTGGAGCTAGGGGGTTGCGAAGGAGGGGATCGACGTCCCTGGTGGTCGGCCGGCTGCAAGGGAGGTGGCGTGCGGGGGGCATCAATGGAAGGCGGTGGCGTCAGCTAGGGTTTGGGGGGCCTCGCGGTTGATGTCGACAGGGGGGTTCAGAGGAGAGAGAGCGCGAGAGGAGGGGAGGGCGGCGGGGTACTGATGGAGGGTGGCGGCTCAATGAACGGTGGCGTCAGGCGGCGGACGATTATGGCTACATCGAGGATCGATCTCGTTTTTTCTTTTCTGATTTGATTTCGATCTGAATAATATGAGGGGGGTTGACCGGGTTACGAAGGGGAGAAAAGCTTTGGGCCCAATTTATTTTATTTTTTAATTATCCATACAGGTACTTTTTATTTCTACCTCCAAACGAGACCCACCGACTGTCGACCATAACTAATTACCCCATTCCGAACACAATGGGATATGTTTCGTTACCAAATTCGGCTGTTACGATCAGTTTCCGTAAAAATCAAAATATAAATATATATATATTGAATTTGAACGCACATTACAATTTACTGGGGCCACATACGGACCCCAAAAATTCCAGAAAAATTATTTCTAGCTTCGTATTGACGATACGATCCTAAGAAAATTAATTTCATCAAATTTGAAGACCGTTTCAAAAATGGACATTTTCTAGTCGATCCAAATTGACCGAAATTGTCAAAACACGTTTTCTTTTGCCACGCTCTCATATTGGTTTCAAAAATTATGCAAATTGAAATCTAGCAATAACCTGACATCCCGGATCTAATAAAAGTGGTTTCGTCGAAAACGGAGGTCGTTTGCAAAATAGCCATTTTTACGGGTTATATTTCCATAGCGACTATTCTAAATTTTCAACTGGACATAACTTTTTATTCCCGCTATGAAATTTCAATTTTTCGGATTCGTTGGAAAGATATTTTCAAATAGATTCAAATGTTTTTGGTTTCATTAAATCCGATTTATTTTGAATCCTGTACATTCAATTGAAATTTGAAATCGAATTTTCAAACTACCGCGCCATTTCCAATTTATTTTATAATTAAAATAAATATTTATATTCTAACGACAATTCAAATAAATATCTACGTTCTAATTCTATTCAAAATAAATTTCTCGTCGTTATTATTTAAAATAAATCATTTTAAATTTTCAAAGTTCATTAAAATCGCCAAAATAAAAATTTTAAATTGGTTCTGATTTTCCGGGTTGTTACAATCTCCCCCACTTAAAATCTTTTCGTCCTCGAAAAGGAACGGAGCTGAAAGTTCTTTTACTAACCAACTCAACTTTCAGTTTGGCTTTCATTCTTCAACTTTTCAGTTTCTAAGAATATTCCAATTCTTCAAAAATTTGGCTAACACCCTAAATTTTTGAATTTTTTTGCATAACTTCCTTTGTATGGGAGCACCAGGAAAATCCCCAAACCGCCACACAGGCCCTCTCATCTCAAAAAGAAAAAGGAAAGGCCAAGCGGCTAACCAATCGGCTCATAAAATCATCTATACCCAATAAATTAGTAAACATGTACCTATTTGTCGGGCATACCATTTTATTCCTCTTCTCTAGCCTCCTTGTTGTGACCTGTTCAATGTATATACATGTATATGTATGCATTTTCAAACAAATTCCAATTCAGTTCAATATCTGATACAATTTGACCTAATTCACCTTTCATTCACATGTTGTTTAAATGAATAACCATACAACACAAACATCAATCAATTAGTGGGTAAATTTTCAAATTCATAACTTTGATATATATACACACAAAATCATGTTTATGATGCCAAATCACAGCAATATCCCTATCAAGTTTTGGTTCTCACACCAGTCTATTGGAAATATATAGAAATCTCACTTTCGAAACTCGAACATAAATTCTTATGATGTTTCGAACCACCATCAGAACATCTACCGGCGACTAGAGTGTGATTCTACATCTATCCAGTATATTAAAACTTCAAATACACGTGGATCAGACGTATACGCAAAATCTTTATATACTTGATTGTCCAAATCAATATAAAAATAATATTCAAATACTAATAATTGATTTAAATTTTTAAAACAAAAATTGTTTTCATCTTTATTTGAAAACAACTCTCTTCCGACTCATTCTAGGATACTACTGATCCCATCTCAAATGAGTCATTCTCATTGGATATTACTAATCCAATCTCTGATGAATTCTTTCATTTGGTTCTAACGTGTCTTGTTCTCCGATCTCTGTAAACCAAAGCTCTGATACCAAACTGAGATGACCTAAAACTTCCCCGTGAAGGAAAGCCCGAATTGAGTTGAGAACATGACAAATCAGAACACAAACAAAAGAACATTTCATTGCTTATTACCACAATTTCATCAGAATACAAGAATATACAGAGTATGAATAAATATTACACATTTATTAAATATCAGAGATTTACAAGTTACAATGCAGCGGAAAATAATACAAAACACAACTGAAAGGAATATATGGATACAGAGCTTTCCGAATATCATTCCAGCTGTAAACTAGGATCCTATAAATATAAATCTGCAAAACCAAAACTACTAGATGCCCGTGCAGATAATAGGGGCACCCAGAGCTTAGGTTAAAACAATAAACTCCAGGTCAGTCGTGTGACTGGTGTGAGAACTAAAACAGTTATTAATTTGATTTTAAAGTTAGGTAAATCAAGGGACCACGCCATATAACACGGAAAGGGTTTACCCCCAAGAATACCAGTGCATAAAACAAACAACGCAATGCTAAGTAAGGAACAATGAAGCTATTATAAGACTAAGGTCCCATCACACAATGCAAGCAAGCCGGAGGATAGAGTTTTTACCTTATAATAGCCAAATATGCTTGGTACGTGAAATTTCATCTTTTATTATTACTATAAGTGCATAGCGTCAAAACAATTTCAAATATAAATGTATCAATCATAGACGGCATGAATGCCCCGTCTCACTATGTCACCATACTAGGCTCTACAATCAAAACCGCAAAATGACGTATTGGAAGTTGGATTTCCATCTGTGAATCAAGGCAAGGGATCGTCCTTGCCGCTTCGAGACAATATAGCCCATGTCTCAAGACCCAGACCCAGGTGGGCCCTTGGATCGTCAGGGTCAGTCCAGTCGATGTGGATTAAAATGACTGAACACTGCGTTTCCCCGCCCTACGGGGCGTAAACTGGTCATATACCGACCAACCCATCGGCCCCGGAACGACCGATATAACCGAGACGCCTCGCTATCCATCATCCACATAAGTAAAACGTTAGGGCTTGCAAAATGCTGACACCACTCCTAGCTAGAAGGAAACGCATGTCCTCCCTGAAGTCCTCTCCCGTTTCTGGTTCACACCGGGGTGCGAGGCTCGCGAATTGACCCTACTCAAAGCTATGCTATATTAAAGTCATGCTTTGGTCATCAACCACAAGAATCTGCTTTCCAACAGAAGCCTTGATCATTTGCATCTCAGCATGCCACACATGCAATTCACGCTATGCAACCGATGTCTATCAATCACACAGAATGAAATCCGATGTCAGACACACATCCATTTACTAGTTCGTTCTGGGTCTAAACGAAACCGGAGGCACCCTATTCCTCGTCCCGTATGTCCAATACAGGAGAGAGGCCCTCGCATATCCAGTTAATCTCCAAGTACGTCTGGACGATCACCACTTATTACCTTGTCTTGGCTGTACAGCCCAATCAAGACATCAGTAATCATCCAAACGATGTGAAGACCTTCGGTCTTCCACCACCGTCTTCATCCTCGACATATCGTCGAATCAGTAATTCAGAATGGGATAAACCCGGTCTTTCTGAATAACTCGCGTATATAATAAACAAGTGTTATAAAAACACAACATACGCCTCATTCCAATCTAGAATATTTTTTATTCAAATATTCTCATTCTTTGGGAACGGTTCCCATTAATTTTATCAAAGATAAATTCTTTAAATTTATTCTTTAATCTTCCTTTGAATATCAATTCAAACCAAATTATGGTTTATCCAAACTAGTCGGGATTAGCGCATCTTACCGAAGTAATAATTTGTTTAATTTCTCAATCCCAACCTATTCATCCCATAAAGCAAAATAGGTAATACTTCATATCTAACACCACAGTGTTATTGGTAAATTCAATTACCATTTCACGTTCAAATCTAATTAAAGATTTAACTATCGCCTGGAGCAAAACTGGTGATACTCCATTCTCGAGCATTTCTTGAATTTGATAATTTTAGTTATCAAATTCACCTTTCAATCTATTTAAAGATTCATTAAAACTCTAATTCAGTTTTAATCTCCAAAAATCATTACTTAATGGTTATTCAAAGTTAAGAAATAAATCCTATCTTTAACTGGGTCAAAGAACTAATGTCATTTAAAACATAGCTCACGATAAACCCAAAATCACATTTTATTAACAATGGAATCTTCATGGAAAACAGATCAATATATATAATCGATATGAACTTCCATATCCAAATGATAATATAAATGGAATAATAGCAATGCCTTTTAAATTCCATACATATTAACAGTCTTCCTCTACAGAAGCTCACTTCGATTATTACCAAATCGAATTCCATTCAATTCCAATTTAATATGTTAAATTGGAAAACTTTACTTTGGAAAATTTCCTTTAAATATTGACAAAAGATTTATAAATTCCAAATCACATTTCACTGAAAATCGGGTTAAAGAACGAATGTGATTAAAAACACAGTTCACGATAAACCCAATTCGCATTTCATTTTATTCCATTTATTATATTTGGAAACTCTAACAATCTTAACTAAAAGATTTATTCTCCTCACATGGGGTCCAAGAATAGTGTTATTGAAGACACCGTTCACGACAAACCAAAATCCCATTTGATACTAAATACAAGGCTCTGAATAGAAAATATATCGTCTTATATTCAATATAAAATTCTGAAACCAACAAATATCGTATAGGAAATAACGATATAAATATATCTTTCAAATTTCCATAACAATATCTGTATAATCACGAAATCCAAAATCGAAATATTTCGAAGACAATTTCAATTCAAATCCATTCCAATTCATATATTGGAAATCCTAGTTATTTTTAAAACCATTTCAAAAATCCAATTTATTTATTTAAAAATATCGGATTATAATTCTAGTTCATAACTAGTTTGATTCGATAAAAATATATTTTTATCTTTTCAAATATGGAGTTTTCCATCCCAATTCTTTCCAAAACATTTCTTATGACTTTACACTAATTATTGATATTTTTAATAATTTTATAAAGGCTCGTACAGTCGATTTCCATAAACGGCAATCGAACTGCACTTACATCAACCTTTTCCATATTTGATTTGGATATAATTCCAAATCCAACTGTTAGATTTCAAATCTCTAATATTCGTTAGAAAGCTCTTTTCGATACGAACCCAACGGTTCCAGTTTTAGCAGAATCCGATGGTCGGATCTCCCGTACGTCCATTCGAAGTCAATCGTCGAAATCCGCGAACTGTCGTAGCGCGGCGCGTTCTATTCAGGCCATTATATTATATATATAATATATATTTGGTCACTTTCCATTTAAAACGTATTTTATAAATCGTTTTAAATTCATTTTCAAAACGATTTCAACTTCATATTCAATTTCAAATCAAAATTGAATATTCCATATCATTAATATATAAATGATAATGTTTTCAAAACATTAAATTTTGAAATCACTTCATTTTCGATACTCATTATAAAAATGAATAAAATCGACATAAATATCGTTCACGTCAAAATGGCGCATATCTAATCAACACGGCTATATATATTTAAATATATTCGTGTCCACCCCAAATCGGACATCAAAATCAGGTTTTTGATTCTTTTCTGAATATTATTTAAAAATATTCCTTATTTTAAAATATTCGTTATTTTAAAATATTCCTTCTTTCTGAACTGGAATCAGACACAGTCAATTACCATATATTGTTAGTTATATGGATTTCATACAATACATGTATACAACAACAACGATAAACAATCAACCATCATCCATAGTGCATTCTACACTGCATAAGCATTAAATATGAATATTTAACGCTTACAGCAGCCTGTCAACCAATCGATTGACATACCACTAAACAGCTGGGATTAGTGTATGTCAAATATCATCCCAACACCCGTGTGGGGTTTCAATCCACAGACACTGGATATTATTTGTATAGTTGGGCGACGTGTAAAATATATCGTCCCATTCCATATCAGTAAAATGGGTGTTCATAAACAAATCGTCTGATTTGTAAATGAATATTTATTTTGTTCATATACACGTTAAAAATTATATTTTTAACTATAAAATATTTATTTAGTTCATTTGTACAATAAAAATGATATTTTTATTGTTCTAACATATTTTAGAAAATTTTGGCGGCATAACAACGCGATATTGAAATCGGGTAATATCTGGCATTACCCCTTTCCTGATATCGGCTCATGCCATACACACATAACAATTTTAATCAATTCATTTCACCCATACAACCAAATTCAACCAAATAATCTAATCAACCAAACAATCAAACAAGTCGTCCATGGTCTGTGGACGACGGGGAACAGTTCATATATGCAGTTATAAAATAAATAACTGTACAAAGAAAATTATAGTGAGGAGTTCTCACCTTTAGATCCACTCCTCCATTCTCTATTTCTGAACGGTTCGGATTTGCCCAAGATTCCAATGCGATCTTTTCCCTCTGTTCATAGAAAAATCGCACTTTTAATATGATGTTTATTTTAAAATTCACATTTTTATAATAGCACTTCATGTATAAAAATCATATATTTTTACAATGCTTCTTTCTATATAAAAATTATATTTTTATATCTTTACTTCTGATATGAAGATCGAATTTTTATTTCGCTTCATATATAATAATTATATTTTTATAAAGATCATATTTTTAATATGCTATATATATAAAAATCAAATTTTTATATCCTTAAAAATCAAATCTTTATATGAACAAAAATCAAATCCTTTTTCTATTAAAAATCTAACCTTTCTTGTGTATAAAAATCCAATCTTTCTTTATAAAAATCCTAACTTTCTTTTATAAAAATCCTAGCTTTCTTTTATAAAAATAAAAACCAAAGCTTTATGTAGAATAAAAATCAAAGCTTTAGGCAAAATAAAAACCAAAGCTTTAGGAAAAATCAAAATCAAAGCTTTGTATATAAATTACATTCTTATAACTATACTTCATATATTTATAAAACTGAAATTAAAATTCAAACTTTCTATAAATTTTTTATTTTTCTTCTTTAAAAATCGTAACTTTTTGTTTTTATAACTAAACAAAAATCAGTTTCTATACCTAAACAAAATCAGTTTTTATGTAAATTAAAAATTAAAACTCACTTTTGTTCGAGTCGGAAGGGGGCCACTATTGGAGCTAGGGGGTTGCGGAGGAGGGGATCAACGTCCCTGGTGGTCGGCCGACTGCAAGGGAGGTGGCACGCAGGGGGCATCAATGGAAGGCAGTGGCGTCGGCTAGGGTTTGGGAGGCCTCGCGGTTGATGTCGACGGAGGGGGGGTTCAGAGGAGAGAGAGCGCGAGAGGAGGGGAGGGCGGCGGGGTACTGATGGAGGGTGGCGGCGCGACGAACGGTGGCGTCAGGCGGCGGACGATTGTGGCCGCGTCGAGGATCGATCTCGTTTTTTCTTTTCTGTTTTGATTTCGATCTGAATCCTATGGGGGGTGACCGGGTTATGAAGGGGAGAAAGGCTTTGGGCCTTATTAATTTTATTTTTTTAAATATTTAATTATCCATAAAGGTACTTTTTATTTCGACCTCCAAACGAGACCCATAGACTGTCGACCATAAATAATTACCCCCATTCCGAACACAATGGGATATTTTTCGTAACCCAATTCGGCTGTTACGTTCATTTTCCATCAAAATCAAAATATAAATCTATATATTGAATTTGAACGCACATTTCAATTTACTGGGGCCGTATACGGACCCCAAAAATTTCAAAAAAATATATATTTCTAGCTTCATATTGACGATCCGGTCCTAACAAAATTAATTTCGTCAAATTTGAAGACCGTTTGAAAAATGGACATTTTCTGGTCGACCCAAATTGACTGAAACTGTCAAAACACGTTTTCTTTTGCCACGCTCACATACTGGTTTCAAAAATTATGCAAATTGAAATCTAGCAATAACCTGAAATTCCGTATCCGACAAAAGTGGTTTCATCGAAAACGGAGGTCGTTTGCAAAATAGCCATTTTTACGGGCTATATTTCCATAGCGACTATTCTGAATTTTCAGCTGGACATAACTTTTTATTCCCGCTATGAAATTTCAATTTTTCGGATTCGTTGGAAAGATATTTTCAAATAGATTCAAATGTTTTTGGTTTCTCTAAAATCTGGTTTATTTTAAATCCTGTACATTCATTTGAAATTTGAAATTGAATTTTCAAACTACCACGCCATTTCCAATTTATTTTATAATTAAAATAAATATTTATATTCTAACGACGATTCAAATAAATATATACATTCTAATTCTATTCAAAATAAATTTCTCGTCGTTGTTATTTAAAATAAATCATTTTAAATATTCAAAATTCATTAAAATCGCCAAAATAAAAAATTTAAATTGGTTCTGATTTTCCGGGTTGTTACAATTTTGCTCTACAATATTCATGAAATCTCTCATGCATTTAATTCCCACTTTTCTCTCTTTTTATGATCTAACTACACTTGAATTTGGCAAACGGATGGAAGAGATCACTTGCTTTGTGATGGTAGATGTATCAATCCTTGATCACTTAGGCTCTTTTGTGTTCTTCCATGTCTTGATGAGATTTTGTGCTTAGATCCGAATTTCGAGAGGATTAGAGAAGGTTTGAGATTCCTTGGAATGATGTTGGAGAGCTTTCTTATGTAGTATGAATGAGATTCAAGGTCCTTTGATCCAATTGGAGATAACTTTAATGATCATCAGAATGGATTTGATCCATATGAAGTTGGATAAGAGTTGTTAATCCATGAGATCCATAATTGAAGTTGTAGACAAGCTTTGAATTTGGTGACACCTCCTTGTAGGAATGAAATTCCATCCCCCATAATGATGGTGAAGAGGGTTATTTATAGTAGTGGTTGGAAACGAGTGGCACACTTGTAAATAGCGGACATGCGATCTCTACTTAGTAGCATACGACCCAAATATGCTCGGCTTCACACGACCTAAAACAATACGGTCTAAAGCTGCCTTTTACTGGAGCAATCCAACATTCTGATATATGCTCAAAACGATCTAAAATGTGAGGGCTAAGCGACCTAAAGAGTTTGATTCTGACGTGGCCACCATTCAATATCAATTATGCCCAGTGGCTCATGTAAATGCCAACATTCTAACTTTACAGCTGTCACTCTACCCATGCTTTCTTCGTTCACATGCACGATCTAAAGAGTGGCCATTATCTAAAGACCATTCTCATGTTCTAAATGTATTTCTGTGGTTTGTGTCTTAAAATAATCAGCATGACTCAAAACCATCATCAGTACTCAATGACCTAATGAGCTTTTTGACGAGCTTGAGAGAACGGGACCTGATAAATGTTAAGATAGACAAGTTGTTTTCTTTGTACTAGTACTCCGCCAACAACTTGAAAGCATGTTCATCTTTTTCGGCACACACGAGAATGACCTTACATACTTAAAACAGGAATGACTCAAAGAACACGTTACAACTGTCTTGCGTTGAACTTGCTCCATGCGACCTAAAGCAAATTAGCGGGTCACGTTTGTCTATTGATTGTTGCGGGCTAAGAGCAGTCGCTGGTCACGTCCTAAAATAATGGAGCTGGCGACCTAACTAGAAGCCTGGGACGACCTTATACAAATATGAAGGTTGCACATACAAGGATAAATGACGGGAGTTAATCATCTAATTTTACATAATACCATACAAGGATTTAAAATAAATAAATTATTTATTGTAGGTCAATCCACAATTTTGATAGGACCATAAGATGCACATATTACCAACTATCATTTTGTTGAAACATGCATTACTTCTATTTCCGACAAAAACTAAAATTTTCCATATATGGTGCGGACCATGCTACATACGCAGCATGAAAACATAAAAATAATGCTTGATATTTACTCTTTTTTCATTTATGATAAAATGTAATATCAGTAGTTTAATTTATTAATTGTTACTAACCTGGTCTCTTTGCTTTACTAACCTTGGATATATTAATATGTCGTCTTCCAAGTGTTCGGTTTAGATACAACTATTTTCATATATTTTATGGGTTGTCTAATTCAACTGAAACAAATATCGGCTTAGTTTTAGTATAAAAAATAGTCAACTAAGAATCAAACACTATAGATAAAATGGAAACATCATCAAATAGTTGTTGAAGGGACGAGTCATACAGTTGCATTCACACAAGCATGATAAAACTCTTCACCAGCCTAAACGTTGTAAGTCGGCTAGGAACTTTGACAAACACAGAACGTAAATGAAGGAAATTTTAAATTGTATAAAGAACCAATATGAACTAATGATAGAGGACAATGACGATTCATTACCGCCAATAGTAAACTTGAATGTGGAATAACCAATGAAAAGAGAAGGAAACTCCTATTTATTAAATACAACAACGAACGAACCACCAAAACATATAAATTACAAAAAAAAATCATCATAAATGTGCTAAAAAAGAGCATTGGGCTACTTTTATAATAAGACGATTTTTTTTTGAAAGCTTTCGTTAAGGATAGCTTACTGTAGTGGAATTAGATTTGAGATGAAGGAATAAATGCTATTAATATGAAAGAGGAGAAATCAATTTTTGGTATTGAAAAAAATAGTGAAAACTGAAGAGAAGAATTTGCCTAGTGAACCAGAAAGGACATGTTAAACTAATAAAAGAAGTGGTTAGCTTTACTTAATGTAATATGCTCTTACACAATGACAAAATGAAATAGAACCGATCCTATCCAAATTTTATTTTAGGACAATAAATATGGGCATAGCACAATGAAGTTAATCGTGTGCAGCCTTTTCAATTCTGATTTATACAAACTTCTATCTTTTCCAGCTTTACATTATGCATGTTATCCAACTCCTTATTTCAGTCATGCTCAAGTGTTATGTAACGACCATCGGAATAAAGCTCCTCCTCTTGCATAGGAAACACGTATATGAGTTGGCACACACATTCTTGTAACAAAAAGGAATCACTGATGTCACGCGCCTACCAACTCATATTTGTACTCTGCTCCTTCAATTTATTCCGTGAAGTGGGACTATTTATTCGAACCGTCATTTCTACCTTAACAATAGCGTGGTAATCCTAATAGCCCCCCTGGCTCGCATTATACGAGTAACTTTTGAGAGCACCGCCTTACCTGCATGGCCAAGTCTATAACCATCGCTCTGAGACCGCTGCCATGCACTGACGGTCGGAATAAAGCTCTCCATCCTCCTGCATAGGACCAAGGCATATGAGTTGGAACACATATCCTTGTAACAAAAAGGAATCCCTGATGTGATGTGCCTACCAAATCATATTTGTACTCCAATCCTTCAATTTATTCCGTGATGTGGGACTATTTATTCAAATCGTCATTCCTACCTTACAACATGTGAGTCAATCCTAACATCAATTTCGTTCAATCACTTAACATTTACCTTTACATTTCTAATATACTTCTCCATATATTTATTCTTTCCCTGTAAAATTAAAGCACATAATTACTAATGACACCTAAAAGCCATCTGAACCCATATACATATATGGTCAAACCATACTTATATCATAGTTCACATGATAAAAGAAGTTGTAGTGAAATGCCCATCATCACATCACAAATCCCAATTAACCATAATATTCAATAAATATATTTGCAAATATAAGTAAATGTAAAAATCCTAGTTGTGCTTGATTATAAAACGATAAAAAACAGTTGTTGAGGTATCATCAGATTTGTGTTATCTAGAACTCAAAGAAAAGCTTTTACGCCAACAATATAACAATGATACTTCTTAGAACAAAAAAAGATGTTAAAAATCCAAGGGTCACATTTTCTAACCAAAAAAACAAATCATAAGAGAGAGGAGGAAAAAGGATCAATAAAAATTACCTGTTTGTCGAAGTGGAAGTTTTGAAGCCCACCAAAAAACATGGCTATAGCCAGATACAAATGCAATATATTTGATTTTCATATTTGATACTAATTCAAAAATAATAGGCTACTACAAGAAAATTTGCTTTTGGATCAAAATGGATATATGATTTTATTTTCTCGATTATATATATTTATCTCTATTAATAATTTGTTTGAAAGTGCAAAGTTTTAGTCTGACTGCAAACTTTTAAAAGTGCCCCTTACGTACTTTTTCTTTATATAACACTTAAAATTTAGATCTAATAATTAAACATTTTCTGCAAATTCAAACTATATTTCACCATCATTACAAATATTTAATACCACTTAAATATATGATATAACAAACGAACATTTTTTATAAATCGTTCTTTATCGATTAGTAACACAAATAAAAATTAAAGCTAATGATTTTCTTTTTATATTGCAACTTAGAAATGAAAATTCAAACTAACTACACATAATTAAAATATAAAAATATAAACAAAAATCAATACAGATCATTATATCGTGAATGTGTTAAGCATATAATTTTCAAAAACATGATTTATGCATGAAGCATGTGCCACGATCACTGGTGAAGTACATGTCGTTCTGCCCGTAACTTGTAAATTCATTTGTCTATGCATATAGAATAATGATATTTAAAAAAAAATTGTTTAAATTTAAATTATTGTTGCATGCAAGGAAACTTTAAGATATTAGCATTCCCAAATTCCACGTCTTGTAGTCGTGTATAAAAAAATATTAGAAATAATTTTGGGGTGACAATTGTTAAAAGGGACCCTATATTTGGTTATGAAAGAGATTTCGGTAGGAGAGATGGTTGAATTTGAGCATGCTTTTCAATCAGGGATGACCGCATGTAGTATAAACTTTGGTTTATTTTTTACTTTTTTCGATGGGTCTATCGAAATTTTTGATCCTTTCGGACCAAAAATTAAGACCTTATGACAAATGTCCTTGGCATAAGCTTTGAAAAACCATTGTAGTCATGTTAAAAGGGAAAATTACATGTTTAAAGCTATGACAAATACCTGGTTTATATATGGTATGACCTTACAATATATGTTTATTTTCAATGATTATTTAGAACATTAGTGATCCATGTATGTGTTTCTCTCACATTAGTTTTTCTAGACTGATAAAGCTGTTGTTTTCTTATAACGCTTAGGTTAGAACGATCATATTTTTGGATTTAGCTGTAGACGCTTTGAAGCTGTAGAAGATGAATTGAAAGTCTCTAAGACGTATTTATGTACTTCTCGTTTTCTGCTGCATTTGTTGTTCGTATTTAACAACATTTGTAAGGATAAACTGTTATAATTGTCCGAGCTGACTTTATGATAATTTACCTTGATTATGCATGAAAAAAATTTCTTTCTTTTGGTGCAAAGATCATTTTTATATTTTTAGCTTATCTGCTACATTGCGTGATTTTGTTCTTTTCTCCCTTTCTCAGCTATCTTTTTGTCCAACAATCGAATGCTCAACACATAAATATCATGAATGTATTAACATCGGCTATTGAAGGTCGAAGAGTTAAATTTAAGATTTTACATAAATAACTATAATTCTATATGGTCGGATTTAAAAAAATCATAAAGAAAGTAGCGTCGTTAGTTCAAACTGGTAGTTTTCGTTATAAGTCACTTAGAGTTCTATTAAAAATGATCATTTTGAAACGGAAGTCTTTCCTCCATTTCGAATTTTCGAAAATCAAACCATAAACATTCGTTACTTTTATATGAAAAGCCTAAATACTTTGTTTTGTGTCATTTTGACTCAAGGTAATACTTTGTCTCCGCACATTTAATCGTTAAGTTAGTGTTAGCTAATATCAGAAAATAGTTAATTTGCGAGATAGAGATCAAACCAACTTAACATGGTACAAAGTTCTGTATTTGAGAGTTTATGACAACATGATGATTATATATAGTTAGATTTAGAAAAATAAGAATGAAAATAGCGATAACATTTCAAGATGGTTGTATCTGGTATAAGCTACTAATTAATTAATAAAGTTAATCGGTCAGTGATGGACGATGGAGATTGAATGAGGACGGAGGCCGATGGCTTTTAGGGACCGAGAGACTAATTAACTGCTGAGGGAACCCCAAATTCCACATTGAGCTTTGAAAAACCCTCGCAACAATGTTTGGAGTGAAAATAAACCTCCGCTATTTTCTTAAGTTCACAGCTCCTCAGGCGTTAACCACCAAACATCCAAACCATCGCTTCTGATCATCACTGCAAATGAATTGAGGATCCGCGTTTTGAGATTACATGATCGTTTCCTACAGCGATGTCGCTCGCTTTCCAGCCTCTCACGGTTTGACCATCGCTGCAAATGGATTAAGGATCTGCGTTTCGAGATTACGTGATTGTTTGCAATACGAAGAGGAATGCAACGTCAAAATTCGAAATAAGTTCATGTAAAAAGAGGTTTAGGGGGCTGGCCTCAATCTTTAAGCTCCAAAAAGCAGTAGATTATGGTTGGATAACGTACTAATCAGTCTGAAAACAGATGAGATGGAAGCGTGCCAAGTGAAAACTGTAATTGGTATCAATTTATTTTCTGCATTCCTCATATTGTTTCTTTTCTTCTTGGTTTTGTATTGTAGTTTACGATTTCAATCCCATTTCTTTATTTATTTTTTAAAGAAACGTCAATTCCTAACACACTAAACAAGTGATGGAACATCTTCGGTGTATATACCTTTCAGATTGAAGTATGGGTGTATAATGTGTTTGTTCTACGATGGAGGAGAAGTATTTGTTGAATTGTTTCAATTAGTTAGTTCCGCTAATTAGGCTGATCATAGGTTAGGTACTTTGTGTATCAGGTGACGCTGCAGCTAAGGCCGTCGTATGACATTAATCAGCGTTGCAAATTCAACCAGCAACTATAACTACTCTGATCTGTACAATGGAAGTAACCAAGTCCTATGATTTATTCAAATAACTAATAATTCAGAGCTTGTTGAAAATGCAATTGCCGGCTAGAGTAAAAAAGCGAATCAACCGAAATCTCTTTTGTGCATGCTTCCTTTTGGTGAATAAATGTGCTGATAAATGAATAAAAAATATTATATGTAGTGTTCAAATGCTCCTTTGTGCATATACAAGAGGCTTCAACTTCTCCATCATTTGATCGAAATCGTCATCTGTCTTGATTAAACTCAAGCGTGTGTAGCGACTATCGGCTTCAAAAAGCACTCCGCTTTGAGTTTTGATTTGTGCACTCCTAAGTAGAGCTTCACAATCCGTGTCTTGCTGCCATTCACACTTTAGCCATCCGAATGCTGCAATATAAAGTACAAGCATAAGCATAAATATGCAGTTGCTTGAATATTTAAATAAAGAAAGATGGAGATAGAAAATAGGACGTACATGGTGAGGGATCTCTAACTTTTCCGAAGTAGTTGCAATACTGCGGGGAGAGGTTTTGAAGGGAGAATCGATCCGAAGATGCAACTAGCTTGGTAAGTTCAGCCCATCTCTTAGATAACGTTTGATAGCCGAATTGGTTGATGTCGGCGGTTGTTTCCCGTTTCGTTTTCATTTGCAACAAGATCTCTTTTATTAGTTTCAAGGTTCGAAGTTGCGTATCGTGGGAAGTTCCTTCCGTGTTCTCGGTCATGTACTCCATGACCTTGTCGTACACTTTCACGTCCTTGATGAGCGCCCACCTGAACAACGTAGTGATTTGTGTTAGGATGGATATATGATACCTACAATTGATTAATGCTAAGCTATTAAGAATGAATGAATAACATACCCGAATCTGCTACCGGAGTGTCCAGTGAATTTGGACATGGAAAACAACATGATATCTTCGTCGGCGGGTTGTGCAATTGGGGTATAATGCGGCCAATAGTAGACGTGGTCATGGATGGCTAGGGAGCCATTGATAATTGAATGGTGGAATCGGCCTTCGGGGTTATTAGGGGAAGTCACCAATTCTACGGTGTTTTGAGGAGAGGCGGTGTTTACGTAGTCGGATGCGTTGCCTTTCCATTCGTAACCGGTAAAACGAAAGAACTTGGTTTGTTTTCTGAACACAGGGTAGTAGGGGACAGCGGCGACAACTTTAGCCGGTTGCACGTCGATATCGTTTGGGGAAAGTGCGATAACTAGACCGTTGAGAAGTTGAGTGACGCCGGTACCGAAGACGATGTATTTGTCATCGGCTTTGGCGTTGCCGACGGCCTGATGTAAAAGTCTGACGTGTTTTTCAAGCTCGGCATTGATGATATTACCGGAAGATGGTTGAAAGAAGTAGCTCATTCTATGCCAAGGGGATATGAGAAGTGCAGCGTTTGATTTGTGTTGCATCCAATATTTTTCGAGAAATAGGGCGTCGCCGCTTACAACATCAGCGGAGCAGTTCGGGAGCAAAGCGGAGCAGTGGGGACCGGTGTAGCAGGTGTTACACTCGCACATGGGAGCTCCGTCGATGAGGATTCCATCCAAGTAAGCTCTGCCATGCGTGGAGCAGTCCATTGCGGCCACTGCCTCTGCCTCCTTTACTGCCTTTGCAGTCCAGCTTGGGCCTGGGCTTGGCTTCATCATTAGGGGATAGCCCATCATGCTGACTAATATGGATATGATGAAGAGCAATATGAGTAGCCATGGCTTTTCATTTTTATTTGCCAATTGGTACTCCATCTCTTTCCTTTTCTTTCTTCCTTGATGAATTCAATTAATTGATTATCCTGTCGAGATTGAAGAACTAATGAATGTTTTGTTTTGTAACTTGGTGGTTGTATGTATATATATGTGATATTTGGTGAATAGAGAGAGGGCTTATGCCTCATATATATATATATATATATATATATATATATATATATATATATATATATATATATATATATATATATATATATATATATATATATAGCATATAGCATGGCTGCTCTGCCTCTGCTCGGCATGTATATTTCAAACGTGAACATGCATACCAACCAACAATCAACGCAGATGCATGCATATGTTTACACGTTTTTTATTACTATATATGTAAACTTTCAAATATTGCTTGTTATTTGACCATGCATGATCATTGATTGACCATCTTTCAAATTAAATCAAAGATTTGGTCTCAATCAACCATCTCTATATGTATATGTCGTCTCCCTGATTTGAAGTCTCCTTCAATTCAAGATTTTGATCCAGTCCCAATTGTTTGACCTCACCTCCTCGCATGCCATATGTATATTTTATATATTTGTATTTATTTGTAGGTCAGGCCTCGTTAATTCGGTCAATTTGTTTCTTTCAGTTAATGCATTTATATGTATGCATGTATGTATGACCACATGCTTCTATTCTGTAATATATGATGTGCATATTTAACTTATAATTAAGCATATGCTATATATGAACCTGATATATGTATATAATACTCTAGTTAATTCCTTAATTATTTGCTATATATGAACCTGATATATATACTTAACTTAACTGCCGAATGCCTTAATTATTTGCTTGCTGCATATATGTTTTAAATATATACACCATGCTTTAGCCTCCATTTTCAACTATGTAATATACGTCCCTTATTTGGAATCCTACTACTCTGGATTCAACGCTCATCCTTCCTTCAGTACCATATATATCCTCCTGTTGTATTGTTTAATTCCTTTCCTTGTTGTTGTTTAAACTTTAAATGTACGTGATGCACCCTTTTTTATATAAACTAATTAACTTCTCACCATGTCTTTTTTGGTCTACTGTATAATTTGTTTTTTTTAGCCTTCTAGTATTTCTCACCATGTCAATTTATTAAGATTTAGTGTGGTATTAATGTTTAAATGATTTACTATGGTCACTCGCGCAAAACATATATTCGCGGATCTGATTTACTTTCTAATTTTTTTTTTTATGGTTTTTAGCAGCATCTGGGTCTCATTTACCTTATTCATCCAAGTGCGTAACAATTCTCTTTATTTCGCGTTATTCTTTACCTTATATGCATTTATTGCTTGCTGATTACATATGATTCTTTTGCCTACGTTCTCCATTTTGATGAATGCCACTGCCACACATCTATGTACTACGTGCCTTATTTGGAATGCTGCTTTAACCAACTCTGTTAGTTTTTAGTCTACATTCTTACATTTCGATGAATGTTTTAGCCTACATTTTGTTGGATACTTTAGCCCACATTTTAATTATATTAATAATATTCTAAGAAGTTTATACGATTTAATATTTTTAAATGTCTCCGTCTGAATATTTTACTAGATTGTTGATATTGGTTTTATTTGTTGTATGTAATTTCTTGGTTTTATAATATTCTGATTAGCTATTTAATAAAAAAGACATTTTTTGCCTTGGTGAGACTTTGTTTATATGCATATATGTATTTTGTAAACTACTTAAGCATATCTATATTTTCAAACGAATTAGAAGATTTTAAATAGCACGGATGAATATTTTTGAATCAATTAGACAGTTCTTGATTAATCTATCACGCATGCATTTGTGAAAACATATATAAAAGATTCCTAACGCCCATAGCAAAAAGAAGCACAGAAGGACCAGACTCAAATTCATAGATGCGAGTTAGAGCTTGCAAGTCTAATAAACGTTTGTGACGGCGCTTTGGGTCAAGATTATATGTATGAGGCCTATGCTTATGGTCAAGAGCGCGGTCAAATCTAAGCTGTACTTCATCGCGCGTGAGGGAATCCCCGTAACAAATGCAACATAAGCCCGATGGAATGGGATCAATCACGTCGAGAGGCAACTGAGAAGCATTTTCACTTGCAATCTCAAATGACGTTGAGGCTTGCACGATCAGAACATCCAGAGCGTGAGCATAAACAGATAAACTGGAAGAACGAGCAGCTAAATTAGAACAGTCGTTTATATGAGCAAAAGCCGGATTTAAAACTTGAGAGGAAAAGGAGGCATGAGCATGTGAACCAAGGACATAAGAATCCAAAACTGGGCGACAAGACCGACCAAGAAAAAGTGGTGCATGTGCATGAGACTGTGCACATGAAATATCCGGTTCATTTGCTTATGAAGGATCAATTGCAACTTTAAGGGCAAGTTCAAGTGCATTAGAGGCTTGTGGTTGAGCAACAATATCAGGGGGCTTGTCCAATTTTGAAAAAGATACAACTGCAGAAGAAACAACATTTACTAGAGTTACAGCATGCGAGGTAGCCTAGGATGAACCAACAACGGAGGGAACATGGTCAACAAGCGCTGTATGACTAATAACATGACCAGATGTAAAAGAGCTGCAACAAGCGCATGCTTATGATGTGCAAGTAGGGAGCCCATTATAGAAACAAGGTAGTCGGAAGCTACATGACTAGAAGGCGATGATAGCACTACCTCATGCAGCAGGGGGTCGGAGCAAACAGAGTCCACGAAGGATCATGCATAGAAGCACCCATGGCAAAAGGCAGAATGAGATGCATTCGAACGGCCAAACACATTGCATTGCTGACAACGAGGCAACAAATACTCGTAAATGACAGCGATGACATGAGATCGCCCATTAAAAATATTCGGTCACTTCTTTCGAGAAATTAGAGGAGGCGTGCTTTCCACCAGTACCCGCGCAAAGCCTAGTCTCGACGCACTTGCATAGTGTTGTCCAACTCTAACGAAGGACCTAAAACACTTGAAATGACACTGATAATTTCATTATTCCAGAATTTTATGGCTAACTCAAGGCGCACCCTAATTCTACTCCTTCCATGGACCGAAATATGCTTACTGCTCTGTGCATGGCAGTACGTCACGATGATGATGATTATGCCGAGTGGGAGGTGGCGGTTGTTCTGTCAGAGAACGACAAATGGGGCAACAACCCTTTTTATTCTCTAATTGACAAGCTCACACAGCTTAGGGGTTGTGTGTTCTTCATTATGTTCATAAGTTGAGGGCTGGACAGCTGTAGTTTTTTATGTATTTTGAAAGGCAATTAGATTATTCACATTAAAGAATTACAATGTTTACAACTTACTATACAAAACTTTACAAACTATACTCCTCAATATCTATACACTATACAGCATCGAGAAAAAAAATATAGAATACAACAATCAGCACAAAAAAAAAACTCTATACTGCTAGCGAACAACTCCAATACCAACGAAAACAACATCTTCTTTCAGCACTCCAAAATGGCCGACTAACTAAATACAAAAGTGCTTCCACCTAAAATCACATGCCGCAAAGCTTCAGCCTGAATTCAATTTCCTTACAATTCGTTTATGTATTATGGCAAAAAATTCATTAGTATTCAATGAAAAATTAGAGAAAATCCTCCTATTCCTTTCAGCCCACGGCTCATAGACAAATATCTTCGAAATTTTCAATAACAACATACTCTTCCTAGTCTTCCACCTAGTTGATTTGAAAAGCAAAAACCCCTCAATTCTACTGTTATTTGAGGGTCTGTGCAAATTACCAATAGTTAAAACTCTCTTCCATATCTAATAAACATACCCGCACTCAAAAAACAAGTGAGTGTTACACTCGGCATCCACTCTACATAAAACACAAATATCATCTGGAATTAACCCCATCTTGAATAGCTTATCCTTTGTATTTAAAGAATTAGACATGACTTTCCATAGCAGAAAATTAGACTTTGCAGAACTCATCATATTCCATATTCTTTTGTGCCATGGACACAAAGGACCATCTCCTTTCAGCATATCATAAACATGATTAATTGAATGAGCTTTACCTAACCATGAAATATGAAGATTTGCGCACTAGTACAAAAGTGGGCATATTAGACACTAATTTGTGTGTGTTGCATGAAAAGTGTGGCGAAAGCTATGATTTCTTTGATCTTCTGCAACAATATTCATATGTTGTTGCATTATACATGAATGCACTGTTGCGGTAGGAATTCTAGTGTTTTGACGTGCAACACCAGTTAAAAGCGTAACATTATGTATATATAATTTAGCTCAGCGATCTGCGTTATCAACATATAAAAACCCCAACCGTAGATGCAAGATTAATCCAACTGTTCAAATCATTTATGGGTCTGATGATTCTAAACTTTATCCATCATCCAATCATTAACAGCCACGTCATTGCATTCTTTTGACGAAATTTTGGCGCGATCTTCTCCCTTCACGAAATAATGTAAAATCAATCAGGTCACAAATCATTTTCTTCTCTATCATCTAATCGTTTTCCCCTTTTTTACTATTGACAAAAATTTAAACCTAAATTCATGTCAGTATCGCTTCTCTCCTCGATAGCAAATTTTATTCCGAATTAAAGTTTTGAAACGCTTTCTAGCTTTGATTGCTCAGGGCGTTGACATCGCCAGTTTTTTCCCTCAGATTCGATTTGTATAGCACTGTGAATTAGTTGCTCTTATTATAAATTGGATTATGAGTAATTAGTAATTAGTTCATTTGTTACATTTTGGAAAACCCATTCGCTTATGAGTAATTAGTTGCTTGGACATCCCAAACTTAGGAGAAAACCCGTTCGCTTATGAGTGATTAGTCGGTGCAAGATTAGATTATGAGTAATTAGTTGCGCTTTGACCATTGATTTGGGATTTGGGATTATGCTGAGGTTTATTCGAAAATTATACCCAGCAATAAACCAAAAAAAAAGGAGATGACGCAGGTGGGTTTGCCACCAAGATTTGGGCCATGAGAACTGGGCTATTGGCATGAAAAAGACATTGGTTTATTATAGAGGTCGAACTAGACTCTAGTTAAGGAATGGGGACTTTACCATCGAAATTGATTTGCACTTTGCGTTCGTTTACATTGACATATAATTGTATGCTTGGGGTTTTTTGATACAAATATGTGTATAGCACTGCGGTGTGCTTGAGGCTACCAATTTCCCGATCAGGACGAGTCGTTCACCCGTATCTAACACGCACCCGTATCTAACATGCACCCGTATCTAACACGCACAGGTATGCAACTACTACGTATCATAAAGCAGTCATACAAAAAAGTATCATAAAGCACCGCAGTGCATCAGTTCATACCATACACATCCAAAAAAATGACATACAATTGTATGCTTGAGGTTTTGTGATACAAATACATGTGTAGCACTGCGGTGTGTTTGTAGCATAAAGTTCGTACAAATACATGTGTAGCACTGCGGTTTGTTTGCACTGCGGTGTGTATGCATTGTGGTGTGTTTGCACTGCGGTGTGTATGCACTGCGGTGTGTTTGCACTGAGGTTTTGTGATACAAATACCTGTATCTAACACGCACGCACGAGTATCATGAGGCAGCATCAGTTCATACATTACACATCAGTTCATACCATACACGCACAAGTATACATGCACACGCACAAGTATCATAAGGCAACTTCAGTACATACAACACACATCAGTTCATACCATATACGCACAAGTATTATAAGGCAACATCGATCAGTTCATACCATACACATCCAAAAAATAACTCATACATCCACATCCAAAAGTATCATAAAGTTAATTCAACACATACACATCCAAAAATGACATTATAGCAGCATCAGTTCATACCAGATCATGGCTTTGCGGGGCTGTGGAACTTCCAACTGATTCGTTAGGGCTTTGCGGCTGTAGGAGAGCCAGTCCGAATTGAGCAACCACATGTGATGGACCCGCAGCATGTGATGGACCCGTAGCATCAGGACAAGGGATGAGGTAGTTTGGCTAGTCAAATTCTTGATCAACTTCTGTAACACCCCACCTCCGCTAGGGTCACTCACAAAGGTAATGCACTAGTTTTGGTGGAGCATTATCTAGGTAAACATACACAGAGATATCACAAGACAGAACATAAATAAAGCAGCGGTAGAAATTAAAAAACCAAATCTTATTACTTTCAAGAAAAGAGTCAAAAACCTCATATATCCAAAGTACAAGTTGCCATTATTCCATTACATCAAGTTCTAAATAAAGAAGCATAAACTTAAAAATAACAAAAGTAAGTTATTCCCCAAAAATAGCAGACGTGCAGCCATAGCATAGCTCAAGACCAAACTGTACATGAGATGACAAGAAGCAAGCTAAATCCAAGCTAAGAGCTAGAGTTTCCTCCCTGAGAACCTGGGGGAAGAAACAAAAGAAAAAGAGGCGAAAGGAAACGGGTCAGTCATAAAGACTGGTAAGTCCAAGTGACGTTCAGCATAAAAACAGGTAAAGGTAACATGACATGTATAAACTGAAAATAAACATAAGTAAGATGTCAAGACGGATAAGATAGACTAAGATAACATGATGAATCAAGTATAGATCAAGTATAGCATCGCATGTTCAAGGTTCGCTGCACCAACTGTACTAGTAGCCCAACCCATGTCAAGTATTAATCATGAAATGATCCCTTGGCCCAAAATCGTGAATGACCCATTACTAGGTTCAACGGAACGATCCACTAATCGATCGGCTCCGTGCAAGTTCTAGCTCGTTGTGTTTCTGTGTCATACGGCCCTATCACGAATGTAGCCACTTGTGCTAGATCCACCATAGGGTGTATCAAGCCCTATGGTGCCAACCACCGACACGAATCAAGCATGCACAGATAAACCTACTGATGCCCAATGCCTGCTTTTTCAACTCCGGACCACGTGCACGACCATAGCCCTCCTGAACCTACACTGGGGCACCCACACAGCCGTCGTTCTGGTCTCTTACAATCAGCCCAGTAATCGTGCCCCACCCTGCCTAGTTCCAGGGTACCATGATACATCTAGTGGGTTACTGCTGAAGTGGACTGCGTAACTAGGGTTTCCGTCTAGTATGTTAAGTGTTGTCATTTAAAGTCGAGACTTAACCCCATCAGTCTAGCATATCAAGTTGGCTAAGTGTTGTCATTTAAGTTCGTGACTTAGCCCTACCATTCACGTGTTAAGTTGGTTAGGTGTTGTCGTTCAAGTTCATGACCTAACCCTACCAATCATATTTCAAGTTGGTTAAGTGTTGTCTTTCATGTTCATGACTTAACCCTATCATGTGGCATTAATTCATTAATACACCCTAACCTCTCACATCAGACCTGTTGTTGTGGTCACTGGATATGCCGAGCAGTTCCATGCAGATTTACACCACAACTCAGTCTGACCTCGGGTTTCAAGCGCGATATGACCAACTACCCACATTGGATCCTACTGTTTGCAGTAACTGGATTTGTCGGGCGGTTCCGGGCAGATTTACACTGCAAACTCAACCCAACCTCGAGTTGGCCATTTTCAAGTTCATTCTAGTGTCATGACCATGTTCAAGTTTCATGTCAAGTTCGTGCCAAGCTTCATGTTTCTACTTATGCCTATTATCAAGTTCATGATTCATGTTTATAACCAGTTCATGTTTTGCCTAATCTACCCAAATCGTATTCCCATCGCATGTAAACGTTAATCGATCTAAATTACAAGCAAATCTAAATCTAGAGATAAAGGGAATAACATCAAAACTATGATAGGCAGAAGGGACAAGCATAAAGCGATAAAAAAGATTACAAGACTGGCATGATATAACTTGAGATAATCGGTTACAAGATCACTGGCATATAGAAATTAACAGGGTTTTCAAATCTAGCAAAATAAGGCGATAGTCCTGATAAAAACTTGACATACAAGAATAGGCATGCACAAGCAAGCCAAATACAAGGATAATGGGTCAATGGTTTTTGGTGTACATAATAACGAATAAACTAAGCAAGTCACACCCTAGGTATGGGATCCAACTAAATGCCAATTCGGTGTTCAACATGGTTTTCAACTATAGTGTTATGAGCAATCAACTATAATAGTCAATTAACCACAATAGTTATACAATAGTCATGGATAATTATCCAAAAGAGTTCTAGGCAACTACCCTAAGAGTCATAGGCAATTAACTGTAATAGTTTCAAAGTCATCGTCATAGTCTTATGTTCATAATCATAGGCAGTAATTCATAGTAACGAGTCATAGGTGATTAGCCACAATTGTCCTTGTCATAGTCATAGGCAATGGTCTTTTGTTCTCAATCATAGGCATATGCATAGTCTTATGTTCTCAGTCATAGTTCTTGGCCATTAATAATGGTTTCAATGTCATAGGCATGATAACGTTTGATTTATAAATGCGAATAGGCCCAAACTGATTTCAAAGCAATATTCCAAATGTCAAGATCCAAGAAGAACAAGAATAGATATGAATCGATTATCATGCTTAAGTCAAATTTCACATTATTTCATGTCCAAATTACAATTAACAAGTTTAGATCTCAAAGTAACTAGAACTTACAGTGCGTGGATCGAGAATTAGAAAGCAGAATTTGATTGTTGAATCTCTATTTGATTGATCGTGTTCTAATTGAAATCCCCCAATTTGCAAATCTCTAAGCGTAGTCTTGATGGAGAAGAAGCAGTCCTTTTTCTTCCTTTTTATCTTATTATTTTGATTATCTTAGAAGCAGCATAAGGACAGAATGAAATGGTGTGGAGAGAATGAGGCTAAGGGGCTGCTTATATAGGGTTATGCAGACGAATCTGGTCACGAAACAAGTCTAAATACATCAGAATGCATCTGGCTTAGGAAATAGGTTCGGGAAGCAGGTCGACCCCCAGGTCGACTCCCTAGTCGACCTGGTCATGGGGGGGTCGACTCCCCAGTCGACCTGGTGGGGGGGGGGATCGACTCCCCAGTCGACCTGGGTATATGGGCGGGAATTTTCCCGCCATCCTTCTCTGGGTTTGAATTTCGAATTTCTGGCTTTATTTTCGAGCTGTTTTATTTTATTTAAATTCCTGAAACTTCGAAGGGTCATATCTTGGTCATACGGACTCCGATTTTCGAAAACTCGGACTCAATTTCTTGCAGAATTCCGAGACGAACGCAATGGCGCAACCTGTTTCCCCTGATTCTTATTTTAAAATTTAATTCTGCCTTGATTTATGACTTTAACATGTTATAAAAATACGGGTTGTTACATTCTCCCCTCCTTAAAGGATTTCGTCCCCGAAATCTCTAAGTTAGGAAGAATATATCCTACCATCCAATCGTCCATCTACTCAACCATCATTTACGAGCAATCATTGTCCTTAAAAAGATTTCTAATGCTATATGAACATATGCAGAAAGTGTGTGTATATGTTCCTTATCTAATGCAAATGATCAGGCCTGTTTGATCTTCTTAATGCAAAATATGTTTAGTGTCATGAATCCAACATGTATGCAAATAATCCTAGTCACATAAACACTATATGTGTGCACAAACATTCATCCATATGCAATATCCACATGATAACACATTCAATTTCATCCATAAACAAGTATAAACACTCATGCATATGCAATATGAAAACGTGTCTGAGCCGATCTAGTGCCTAATGTGTGTTATGCAACCACGAGCAACCACTTGCAACCATTTGCAAACATCAACCATAACATGTTTCAAATACATGTTTCCATCCATATGGTTCTACCTAAGGTTCTCAAGATAGGATCGAGAAGATAAGCAAGATAAAACAAAGCATCAAGGAGGAGAAGTTAAAGATGTACGCCCAGAAGGTCCTGCTTGCGGGGCTTGCCCTTGCTTCTTAGGGCAGTTCTTGCTGATATGTCCAGTTTCACCACACTGAAAGCATGCTCCCGTCTTCGTCTTCTTCTTTCTACAATCCTGGACTATATGCCCCTCAATACCACAGAAGTTGCACTTTCTTTTCTCACGTGTCTTGTTGTCATTATTGTTGTTGTTGTTCTTGCCTCCTTTCTCGGAGTCTTTCTTCTTGTTTTGAGAATCATTCGCCTTGACTTCCTTCTTGCCATTCTCGTCTTCTTCATGAAGTAGGGCCATATCCACCAAGCTCTCAAAGGTCGCCCCATGGGTACATGAGTCATAGCAAGGCTGTGTAGTGGCTCATTCAAACCTCTGACGAAACGAAGAGCCTTCTTGTGTTGGGTGTTCACTAAATCCAGTCCAAATCTGGCCAGCTGATTAAACTGATTGACGTACTCCCTGATTGTCATGCTTCCTTGCTTAAGAGTTAGGAACTTCTCCATCTGCAGGCTTCTTTCAGCTTGGGAGAGAAATTTCATCTCAAATCTCGTCCAGAAGTCTTCCCAAGTTTCCATTGGCCTCTCAGCATGGGTAATCTCCCACCAATACGAAGCTTCATCTTTATAAAACCACACTGCTAGCTGTATCTTTTGCCTATCGTCAACTTCGAAGATGACGAACAAATCTTCGGTCTCCTTCAGCCAGTTCCTCGCTTCCACAAAGGATTCTGTCCCATAGAAGTCCTTTCCACCCATAGCCTTGAAGTCTCTACACGTCTTTGCGAAAGCATTTCCACGAGGAGGAGGAGAAGGAGGAGGAATCGCTGCAGCTGGAGGAGGAATATATGCTGGGCCTGCATCGTTGGCCCTAGCCTCTAAGTACCTCCTGAACCAGCCGGGTATTGGCACGCCCTCTGGAAAGTTAAGATTCCCAGACATGCTGAAAAATGAAAAGATAGAGATTCAAACGAGGAAACAAAGGAAAGTGCTAATGGCTTTTGGGGAATAGCCTTTTCAAAATAAACTTTCCTTGAAAAATGCTTCTTTATAAACGGTTTTGAAAATAGTTTCAGAAGGTTTTTAAATGCTTTTGCCCAGTCTGGTAACCTTCTGCTCTGATACCAAATATAACACCCCACCTCCGCTAGGGTCACTCACAAAGGGAATGCACTAGTTTTGGTGGAGCATTATCTAGGTAAACATACACGGAGACATCACAGGACAGAACATAAATAAAGCAGCGGTAGAAATTAAAAAACCAAATCTTATTACTTCCAAGAAAAGAGTCAAAAACCTCATATATCCAAAGTACAAGTTGCCATTATTCCATTACATCAAGTTCTAAATAAAGAAGCATAAACTTAAAAATAACAAAAGTAAGTTATTCCCCAAAAATAACAGACGTGCAGCCATAGCATAGCTCAAGACCAAACCGTACATGAGCTGATAGGAAGCAAGCTAAATCCAAGCTAAGAGCTAGAGTTTCCTCCCTGAGAACCTGGGGGAAGAAGCGAAAGAAAAAGAAGCGAAAGGAAACGGGTCAGTCATAAAGACCGGTAAGTCCAAGTGACTTTCAGCATAAAAACAGGTAAAGGTAACATGACATGTATAAACTGAAAATAAACATAAGTATGATGTCAAGATGGATAAGATAGACTAAGATAACGTGATGAATCAAGTATAGCTCAAGTATAGCATCGCATGTTCAAGGTTCGCTGCACCAACTGTACTAGTAGCCCAACCCATGTCAAGTATTAATCATGAAATGATCCCTTGGCCCAAAATCGTGAATGACCCATTACTAGGTCCAACGGAACGATCCACTAATCGATCGGCTCCCTACAAGTTCTAGCTCATTGTGTTTCTGTGTCATACGGCCCTATCACGAATGTAGTCACCTGTGCTAGGTCCACCATAGGGTGTATCAAGCCCTATGGTGCCAACCACCGACACGAATCAAGCATGCACAGATAAATCTACCGATGCCCAATGCCTACTTTTTCAACTTCGGACCATGTGCACGACCATAGCCTGTCTGAACCTACACTGGCGCAACCACACAGCCGTCGTTCTGGTTGCTTATAATCAGCTCAGTAATCGTGCCCCACCCTGCCTAGTTCCAGGGTACCATGATACATCTAGTGGGTTACTACTGAAATGGACTGCGTAACTAGGGTTTCCGTCTAGTAGATTAAGTGTTGTCATTTAAATTCGAGACTTAACCCCATCAGTCTAGCATATCAAGTTGGCTAAGTGTTGTCATTTAAGTTCGTGACTTAGCCCTACCATTCACGTGTTAAGTTGGTTAGGTGTTGTCGTTCAAGTTCATGACCTAACCCTACCAATCATATTTCAAGTTGGTCAAGTGTTGTCTTTCATGTTCATGACTTAACCCTATCATGTGGCATTAATTCATTAATGCACCCTAACCTCTCACATCAGACCTGTTGTTGTGGTCACTGGATATGCCGGGCGGTTCCAGGCAGATTTACACCACAACTCAGTCTGACCTCGGGTTTCAAGCGCGATATGACCAACTACCCACATTGGATCCTACTGTTTGCAGTAACTGGATTTGCCGGGCGGCTCCGGGCAGATTTACATTGCAAACTCAACCCAACCTCGAGTTGGCCATTTTCAAGTTCATTCTAGTGTCATGACCATGTTCAAGTTTCATGTCAGTTCGTGCCAAGGTTCATGTTTCAACTTATGCCTATTATCAAGTTCATGATTCATGTTTATAACCAGTTCATGTTTAGCCTAATGTATCCAAATCGTATTCCCATCGCATGTAAACGTTAATCGATCTAAATTACAAGCAAATCTAAATCTAGAGATAAAGGGAATAACATCAAAACTATGATAGGCAGAAGGGACAAGCATAAAGCGATAAAAGAGATTACAAGACTGGCATGATATAACTTGAGATAATCGGTTACAACATCACTAGCATATAGAAATTAACAGGGTTTTTAAATCTAGCAAAATAAGATGATAGTCCTGATAAAAACTTGACATACAAGAATAGGCATGCACAAGCAAGCCAAATACAAGGATAATGGGTCAATGGTTTTTGGTGTACATAATAACGAATAAACTAAGCAAGTCACACCCTAGATATGGGATCCAACTAAATGCCAATTCGGTGTTCAACATGGTTTTCAACTATAGTGTTATGAGCAATCAACTATAATAGTCAATTAACCACAATAGTTATACAATAGTCGTGGATAATTATCCAAAAGAGTTCTAGGCAACTACCCTAATAGTCATAGGCAATTAACTGTAATAGTTTCAAAGTCATGGTCATAGTCTTATGTTCATAATCATAGGTAGTAATTCATAGTCACGAGTCATAGGTGATTAGCCACAATTGTCCTTGTCATAGTCATAGGCAATGGTCTTATGTTCTCAGTCATAGGCATAGGCATAGTCTTATGTTCTCAGTCATAGTCCTTGGCCATTAACAATGGTTTTGATGTCATAGGCATGATAACATTTGATTTATAAATGCGAATAGGCCCAAACTGATTTCAAAGCAATATTCCAAATATCAAGATCCAAGAAGAACAAGAATAGATATGAATCGATTATCATGCTTAAGTCAAATTTCACTTTATCTCATGTCCAAATTACATTTAACAAGTTTAGATCTCAAAGTAACTAGAACTTACAGTGCGTGGATCGAGAATTAGAAAGCAGAATTTGATTGTTGAATCTCTATTTGATTGATCGTGTTCTAATTGAAATCCCCCAATTTGCAAATCTCTAAGCGTAGTCTTGATGGAGAAGAAGCAGTCCTTTTTCTTCCTTTTTATCTTATTATTTTGATTATCTTAAAGCAGCATAAGGACATAATGAAATGGTGTGGAGAGAATGAGGCTAGGGGGCTGCTTATATAGGGTTATGCAGACGAATCTGGTCACGAAACAAGTCTAAATACATCAGAATGCATCTGGCTTAGGAAATAGGTTCAGGAGGCAGGTCGACCCCCAGGTCGACTCCCTAGTCGACCTGGTCATGGGGGGTTCGACTCCCCAGTCGACCTGGTGGGGGGGGGGGGGTCGACTCCCCAGTCGACCTGGGTATATGGACAGAAATTTTCCCGCCAACCTTCTCTGGGTTTGAATTTCGAATTTCTGGCTTTATTTTCGAGCTGTTTTATTTTATTTAAATTCCTGAAACTTCGGAGGGTCATATCTTGGTTATACGGACTCCGATTTTCGAAAACTCGGACTCGATTTCATGCAGAATTCCGAGACGAATGCAATGGAGCAACCTGTTTCCCCTGATTCTTATTTTAAAATTTAATTCTGCCTTGATTTATGACTTTAACATGTTATAAAAATACGGGTTGTTACAGAAGAATTAGACAAAATCCTCCTATTCCTTTCAGCCCACAGCTCATAAACAAATATCTTCAAAATTTTCAATAACAACATACTCTTCCTAGTCTTCCACCTAGTTGATTTGATAAGTAAGAACCACTCAACTCTACTGTTATTTCAGGGTCTGTGCAAGTTACCAATAGCTAAAACTCTCCTCCATATCTGATAAACATGCCCGCACTCAAAAAACAAGCGAGTGTTACACTTAACATCCACTCTACACAAAACACAAATATCATCTGGAATTAATCCCATCATGAATAGCTTATCCTTTGTATTTAAAGAATTAGACATGACTTTCCATAGCAGAAAATTAGATTTCGTAAAACTCATCAAATTCCATATTCTTTTGTGCCATGGAAACAAAGGACTATCTCCTTTCAGCATATCATAAACATGACTAATTGAGTGAGCTTTACCTGACCATGAAATATGAAGATTTGCGGCTATCTTAAAATTAGATGAAATCTCATACCAAAGACGACGCAAGATAGCTGAACTATTATGTGGCAATATCAGTTGACCTTCATGAATTAAATCATCCACTAAAGTATTTTCAACAATTCCACTAATCCTTCTAAGATTATAATCAACTAAATCACTCAATATGATACCGCATCCAGCCCAAGGTGAGTGCCAAAATGATAATCCAGCTACCTTAACTGCATTACACTCAATAAATGGTAAAAAGACCCTCCTGAGTTTCAGTATTTGCCTCCAGCTCCAACTACAATTTTGATGAATTTCCATTGTCCAAAAATTCTTCTTGCCGATAAGATTGTTCCTAACAAACATTGTCCACAAACAATTTTCATCAGAATATAGCTTGTTTATGTACAAAGAAATAATAGCTTTATTCCATTGAAAAAGATTGATAATACCGAGACCTCCACTTCTCTTGTCAACACACAACTTTGCAAAAGAAACAGGAATAATCTTTTTCGCAAATGGATCTCCATGCCACAAAAATTTGTTCATTGCACTAACAACCATACTAACTAACTTTTCTGGAAGAATGTAGTGCCTTATGTAATAAGTAGTCATAGAGGTGATAATAGAATGAATGATAGTTAACCTTCCAGCTTGTGATAACTTACATGCAGACCACTACTTCATTTTGTCAATGATGTTTTCATACAAAGGCATGCATTTATCCTTGGTAACTCGAGAACAAATCAAAGGTAGTCCTAAATAAGTATAATTATTGGGTAGTTCCTTCAAACCATATAAAGAGATAAGCTCCTCCTTTTTACGCTGAGACAGACCAACAATCTTAATATAGGACTTATTCAAGTTAATTTGAATCCCTGTAATCTCATTGAAAAGTTTAAGGACAAAAAGAATGCATTAAATATTTCCAATAGTAGGATTGGTAAGAATAACCAAATCATCAGCAAATAAAAGATGGGTGATTAGGGGATTTATACACCGAGGATGGTGCTTTAGTTTACCAATCTTAACCTGATGCCTAATTAGAGAGTTAAGCAACTCCATTACAATGATGAAAAGATAAGATGAGATGGGATCACCGTAACACCCCGTATTTTCTATTAATGTTATAATAACAAATTAAAGAATACTTAATTATAAATGTGAGAATCAAGGGAAAACATGAAAATTTCTTGGCATAGATTGGTTCATGAAATGGTATATTTGGTATACCATTTATTGTGAGCATAATTAAAAGAATAATTATGGCATGATTTAATTAATTAATTTACATATATAATTAGACATATATAGAAAATATGTGAATTTAGAAAAGACGAATAATGACTCACTGCTGAGTCATTAGGGGTTGAGTTGGATGTTCTAGATAACTCTATCTTGTCTTAATGGTCTTGATTTATTCTGAGATGATCTGACGGCTCCTATTCAATCTAATCTCTACGAAAGCAACCTAATACCTCACCCCTAAATCATATTAAAAATTGAACCTAGAGCAGTCATGCTGCCATTAGACAACCTAGAGTAGTCTCCACTTGAAGCTAACATAGAGACGAACAAAACTAAATCAAAACAACGATTGTCTACATCAAAGGCGAGCATTTCAACTCCAGAATTCAGAATCCAGAAATCAAGACCTTCGTTCGTTTTAAGCGCAGTTATCTTTTAGACGTAAATAAATCTAAGACGTGATTTGATATAAAGTGAAATTAGAATTGCACCATGTTAATTCATATCGATTTATTGTGATGATTTTATCATGAATTGGAATGATTGTGGGTTATTGGATTTGGTATTGGATCTATTTGAAACTATCAATATCATATGCAAGTTATGTGTTTCATGTAAAGATCTACATGTATATGTTTTTATGCAAGTTGTAAGTTTTATATTAGATCCAAGTCAAGATCTACATGTACATATTCCTATGTTTTATGTTAGATCCATATGCTACATGATTAGATTCATATGTTCACATGCAAGTTGCAAGTTTTATGTTAGATCCATATGTTCATATGTAAGTTGCAAGTTTTATGTTAGATCCATATGTTCATATGCAAGTTGCAAGTTTTATGTTAGATCCATATGTTCATATGCAAGTTGCAAGTTTTATGTTAGATCCATATGTTCATATGTAAGTTGCAAGTTTTATGTTAGATCCACATGCCTATGTTCATATGTCCATATGCAAGTTACAAACTTTATGATTGGATCCATGTCAAGATCCATTTAGGTTCACATGATTAATGCAATTTATATAATTTATGATAGATCCAAGTTACGATCTAATTATATATATATATATATATATATATGTCATATGCAAGTTACATGTTAGATCCTAGACTAGATCCTTATTTATATGCAAGTTTGTGAAGTGAATTTATGCAAGTTCACCTTATTAGATCTAGTTTACACCTATATGTTAATGTTATAATCATACATGTTTTGGAATTGGATGTGTCATGATTATGTCACATGCTAGTCAATAACTGATGTTTATGCCAAATTACATGATATATGTTGATTGAACCTATGTTATGCATGTTCCCTCCTTTATCTCTCGTTTATAGATTGGGCCAATTAGCAGGCCCAATGTCTTTATGTGATTAATGTGAACGAACAAATGGGGTAACGTTGGGGGTAATTATTAAACCAAAACATGTAAATATGTAGGTGGGCCCAAAACCATGTAATTGGTTAAGGCCATGAATGGTATAATTTATATACCATTAGTCTTGAATTAAAACATGTGACATGAAATACTTGTAGAAATTTGCATATATAAAAATGTAAATCTAGAAAAGACGAATATGCCTAACCCGAGGTTAGACTGAGTTGTGGTGTAAACCTGCCCGGAACCGACCGGCACATCCAGTAACCACAACAATATCTGTCTAATGTGAGAGGTTAGTGCATCAAGCCCAGAAAAGCCCGAGGTCAGACTGAGTTGTGGTGTAAACCTACCCGGAACCGACCGGTACATCCAGTAACCACAACAATACCTGTCTAATGTGAGTGGTTGGTGCTTTAATTAATTAATTAGTTAAAGCTCATGAACAATCAAGCTAGAAATGGTGAGGTTAAGTAATTAAGGAAACACTTAACCAACTTAACAAGACAAGAGTGGTGAGGTTAAGTAATTAAGAAAACACTTAACCAACTTAACATGTGAACAAGACAAGATTGGTGGGGTTAAGTAATTTAGAAAACACTTAGCCAAATCAACATGTTAACTAGGCAAGATTGATAGGGGGTTAAGTCAAGTCAAGAACACTTAACCAATTTAACATGTTGACTAGAAAAACCCTAGTAACGGGGACCCGTTTCAGCAGTAACCCGCATGAACGTATCACGGTACCCTGAACTAGGCTGGGTGGGGCACGATTACAGGGCTGAATATAAGCGGTCAAAAAGGGCGGCGGTTAGGTGCGTCAGCGTAGGTTCCGATGGAGTACAGGCGTGTATGGACTCCGGAGTGGAAAAAGCAGACACTGGGCACCAGGCGTACACTTGTGCATCTAGAATCGTGTCAGGGGTTGCCATTGTAGGACTTGATACACCCTATAATGGAACCAGCACAAGTACTTTATAATCACGTGGGGCCGCATGACACCGAGAATACATGAATGCGAGTAGGTGCCGATCAATACATGAATGGGATCACTTTATCATGAACATACATTGCTAGTTAAACAAGTTCTTAGTGGGTGCAGAGAAGTAAAAGTGAGTGCGATAGCCAAATCTGGTTAAGTCTTACCTTATCTTGTTTTAGGACTACCCTATCCTTGTGGTATCATTCTAAGTTCAGTTTATTCATGTCACAGTCTTTTACTTGTTTACATGCTATTAAATAACTGGGCTTACCAGACTTATGTCTGACTCATTTTCCTTTCGTCTCTTTTCTTCCGTCCCCCCTCCCCCCCAAGGTCCGCAGGGAGGGAACACTTCTGCTTGACCGGATCAAATCAAAGCTTGAATACCGTAGATGTAAGGCTTGGACTTTCTTTTTTTGAGCTGTGGCTATGGTCAAAGACATGTTGGGGATTTATGTCATTTTATTTTCAGTATTGCTTCTTTATGTTTTCAAGACATATGTAATAATTTGGAAGATTGAAACTGTTTGTTGAAATGTTGTATTGAACAAGTATTTATGGAATGAAGTTGGTTTCTTTTCCGCTGCGTTAATTATCCGCTGCTTTAATTATCTGTCTTGTAATCTATTAGTATCTTATACCTTTAAATGCTCCACCGAAGTTGAGGCAATCCCTTTGAGAGTGACCTTAACGGAGGTGGGGTGTTACAATCACCCTGCCTGACACCACATTTACCCTTGAAATACCCATGTAACCTACCATTCCTGGATATAGAGAACACTGGTGAGGAAATGCATGTGTAAATCCAGGCAAGAAACGGTCTAGCAAAATTCATTCTAGACATGATTGCTAAAATAGTTGACCACGAAACACCATCAAATGCCTTCATAATATCCAGCTTTAACATGCAACGAGATGATATGTTTTTCCTATCATATCCAAGCAGCAACTCTTGTGTGATTAAAATATTATCACTAATAGATCTACCAAAAACAAAAGCACACTGATTGCTTAAAATAATAGAAGGCAAAACTAACTGTAGTCTATTAGCAATCACCTTCGATATAATCTTGTAAAATACACTACAGCAAGATATAGGTCTAAAATCTGAACCTAATAAGGGATTTTGAAATATACATTGAGATTAATAAATATAATCTAACAACAACAAATGGAAGACCAACACCTATGGCCACCACAGCAAGAAAAACCGTAAATAGCTGGAGATTTTAGCGGTGGAAATTTCCATTACAAATTAGCGACGGATTTGCGAGTGATTTACAAGGGATAATTTTAAGAATTTTCTCTTTTATTTTTTCCTACATTATCACCAACCTTTATTATATCTGCCGCTGAACCGTTGCAAATTGCGTCAATTTATCGACGAATAAATTTTAACACTAAATTTTGTCGCAAATTAAGACAGAATACAGACACAAGCATTTATAAGCTATTTTGCAATGGATTTTCCATGGAATTTGCAAGGGATTCTTATTTCTAAATTAAAATTTGGGAAGGCTTATACAATTCAGCCGCGATGAATTTTGTAATATACATATTTAATAATCAATAACCAATGATTAATACTTAATAATTAAAAAATAATTTATATTACTTAATTTTTATTGATTATAAATTATTACTAAATAATTGATAATTAACAATGCAAACTAAATAATTTCTACTAATAATAATTAATTAATAACAAAAATTAAATAATTACTATTAATGATAAATAGTTAATAAATAATATTTAATAATATATGGACTAATTAATTATCATAATTAAAAATATATTTTGTTGTTTAATACATTTTATTGTTTATAATTAATGATTAATATGTAATCTTTAACAATTATTACTACTAATATTTAGTACTTAATCTTTTATAAATAATAAGTATTATTAAATAGCGTTTAATTAAGATTAACATTTAGTCCGTTATTGATAAATGTAAGTTTTATGGAAAATGCTGTTATGACCGAAATACGCAAACAAATGAGATGTACAACGCATCGCCACTATTTAAATTTTCAGCTTTCGAAATAAAATTTTGGGTTCCAAACTAAAATTTTCGGCCTCAATCCTAAATTGTCTATTATATTTCCTACGCATTCACTCACCCAAAATCCCTAAATTAACATTCGTAGAAAATCCCTAAATTTTCTTCTCCTGTAGCGATTCCTCCAGCTCAATCAGAACAAATAAAGCTCGATTTAGATTTTATCGTCCGCTGCTTCAGATTAACGTTGCCGATACAGATCGTTGTCGACCATGCTTCCTTCAAATCCATTATTGCAATTTTACTTTTTGTGCTAGTGAATAACGGTAGACTTGTTAGTTTTTCAGTTTCGATTTTAAATAAAACGTGATCAATCTAAAATTTGTTAACGGTAGCTAGTCGAAAACAATCTATAAACATTGCACTATTAACTTTCTGTGCTAGTGAATAACGATCGACTTGTTAGTTTTGTAGTTTTGATTTTAAATAAAACAGGTTCAATCTAAAATTTGTTCACGGTAGCTGGTCGAACACAATCTATAAACATTGCACTGTTATTAATCTAGCAAATTACCATAGGTCATCTTTCCGAAACTTTGTTGTGACAAACTTGTGGTTGTAAAAAATATATTCAATAATTAGTAATTAATATTAAATAACTAAATTTAATAATTAATTTCAAATATTTTATACAAGCGTTTCCTTTCACCATGATACACTACAAAACCGAAAGTTAATTTGGCTTTAGACCGATTTTTTTGGCTCCAGTTTCAAATTTTCATCGTAATTTTCACCCTAAACCAATCTTCTTCCTGCTTCCATATTATTCTTCCAGTCAATAAAATATTTTTGATTCAAAGGAAAACTCCCAAAATACCAAAATGATAACCCTAATTCGTTTTCGCTTGCTTCTACTTCTGTCAAAATTTGAATTCGTACTTACCTCCACCTAGCGGCAAATCGCCATGGCAGTCCGATCTAATGAGTCCGAACCTAAGCCATACGGTTGTCCTGTTAAGGCGAATGACGTGATTCGTTGTGGATTGAGGTGTTGCTAGAGGCTCACTTTGATTTTCTATTCGGCTCATCTTGGTTGGATTAACTTTCGGTTTCTTCTATGTCGAGTTGAATGCTTAAAAAACTAGTATGATTTCTACCCTTTTTTATTTTATGATTTTTACTCGACCTCAATGATAATTTCCATTGCCGATGATGTTGGGTAGAATTTGTTAGAATTGGGCACTACAGTCAGTGCAACTATCAAATTGGTGCTGATTTGAGTTAGCACATCAGCTGTTAGTTTCCTTATGAAATCTGCAAACTCTTCTTGTTCAGTAAACCGTCTAGGTTCAGATCATACTCCTTCATCATAGATTTCATATCCTCTTCATTGGAGGATCGTTGTGAGGACCTGGTAAGTGTTTGTTTATATCATTGTACACACATAGAAATGCTGTGTAGAGATAATCAAAATTGATCCCATCTTCTCCACAATCAACTTATATTCAGTTGTAAGCCTTATCTGCGATTTTTCAAATCTACTTCTCTTTCCACTGTTTTCCATGAAATTTCTCTTCGATTGTGGCTAAAGCCTGACCCATGTTGCATAAAACTGGAAAGGAAATTCTTAGCTAAATTGATTTTCACACTGTAATCATACTGGCTTCATTTGAAGATCATACTCCATCATAGATTTTAGATCCTATTTCTTTTTTAGAAAATCAAATTCAAGATGTTGATCGGATCATTTGACGCTAATGCAAATTAAAATTTATGCAATGAGTTGGTAAGACAGAAAATTTATGCAATGTATTTGCTAATATAACTTGAAACTCTGCCAGTAGTGCTTGCACCAGTATAGTTCTGTCAATAGCTCTGGCAATTTTCTGCTAGCTTCTTAATAAGCAAAGTATACTAAAATTGATTTCATTTGTTTTGCTTAACTTGAAATCTGTATTGATGAATTTGTTTTAATTTCATGATCGACAGTTGTACCTCTTTAATGACACTTTTGGTACTTTATTTTTGCAGTTCCAGTTAAGACTGTTGAGAGTCACTTGGATACAAGGATGCTGACGAGAACCTGATAGCTGTATAAACTAAAAATCTTGAGCGCCAACAGTAAAGAAAGACGTTGGGAGGCTTGGTGCTTTTCATCGTTAAGGTTTGCTTTCTTCATAAGTTTGCTTTCTTAAACTAGGGTTTGCTTTCTTCATAATAGTGGTGGGATCCACTAGCATTGCTAGCTCTCTATGAAAAGAACCTCCCAAATTAAAACTAGATACTAATATTAACGCATAATATATTACTTTAGGATGATAATGTAAAGTACATATAGTGATATATATAAATTTCTAACAAGGGCATTAAATTTATATCGACAGCTATGAAACTATTGAATTCTTCCACTTACCTACATGAAATGGAAGCATTGTTTTACTAAGCTCTTTAAAGTACAAATCATACAATTGGAGACTAAAGTATTTTGGTTGACAAATATACCTTTCAGTCTTGCAAATTATCCAATAAAGTGTTGATAATTCTCTTGTAAATGTTCCAACTAATAACTATAGCATTCAGGAATGAGTAACCAATAGTGATCAATCTTCTGGTTAGCAATTTTTCAGTTAAATAGATATCACAAATAATAATATTATTTTCATGTTTTCCTTAACTCATGGGCTACTATTCAGTTTCCTTATTGAGCACTTTTTGTATTATATGTACCAGCATAGGTGCACAGAAAATCAAGGTGGCATGTGAACACTTCCGCTTAGCCTGTGAGCGACACGACAAATAAGAGTATGTCCATGTTACACTTTATGAAATATGAATATTTAAGTCTTAAAGTGTTTATACAATTATGTTCCTTGTATCTAAGTGACGAGAACTTTAAGTCTTAAAGTGTATAAGTCTTAAAGAGTATGTACAAAAAGAACAGTGTTTTGCTAGTCTTTATTTTCTATGCTAATGAATCGAACTAAACACAATGGTGAAAGAAAACATGTTTCATTGCTTTTGTTGTTTATCACCTCTTATGAATTTGTGCATGCTATATATCATTTCAGCCCAATTCTTTTCCTAATTTATTGTAGTTATATATTATAATTACATCTTTAATTTGTAAGCTTTGTGAATTTGGAACACAGGATATATTTTGTATATCTGAAGTTGTAAAAGTAACAATATATTTTACTTTAACTTGGTAAGAATCTGAAACTGATTTGCGCATGAACTATTTGATAAATTCACAATCTTCTATACTTTTGATTTTTCATGCCTATATATTTGTTATTTTCATTGTTTTTCCTCCTGAACGCCGCTACTATTTTCTGTTAGACTTGCCTGACGATGTATGTTCTTTTTTTAATAGGTGTTTGAAGATACTGAACGTTATTAAGAACGAGTACCATCGCTTAAAAGCAAATTTTAACACTATAGTTCAGGTGACCATTCTGATATTTTTGGCAATTTTAATACTATAGTTCAGGTAATCTCGACATAGTGTGTCATACCACTAATTATGAACTTAGTGAACTAAATTGTACCACATATCCGGAGCCAACACTTAATTGTTTTGTCAATATACAATATAACAATTACTAACGTTTTGACTGTTTATTTGACATTAACAAGACCATCGTTGTTGATGTTAAGGAGAAAATATCAGAAGCAAAGTAAGACTAAATCTATCATTTTTTTATTTTGTAAGTAAATTTATTGATGTAAAAATGTATGTCATATTATGTGTGGACATGGAAAAGTTGATAAAACAATATGTATGAACTGTTAAGTTGTTTGAATGATATGTATGAAATAATATGCAATAATTTATATATTTGTTGTTTATTTTTTTGTTGGGTTATATTATTTATTTTACCATTCACAATTGAACGATAGTATTCGGTAAAGCTGTAAGCAGAAAACATGAAAGTATGTTTATTGGCAGAATAGAAAGGGAACAGCGACGGATCACCTACATAAAATGTTTGATCTAAAAAATATTTTGTCGCTAATACCTTGACAATTAGTAAGGGTTTACCCACTCCTTTTTTAAATAATATTTTATTATAAATTAATTATCCGTCAGTAAATAGTAGGTATATAAATAAAAATTAAATTAAAAAGTAAAATTTTATGTTTATTATAAAATTAGTAAAATGACGGACAACTGTCTGAAAACTCATGCTAAATTCCATCGTAAATTCTAACACAAGTACCGTCACTGTTTTTACTGACTACCGAGTTGTGCAGGAAATTCATCGCTAAGGTCAATTTAGCAATGGATTAGAAGAAGATACTACCACTGCAATATGTTGTTTTTCTTGTAGTGGACTAATATAGCATTAAGTAAAGATGATACATCTAAAGATGTGGATCAAAAATTATACAGAGGAATGATATGATCGTTATTATATATAACTGATAGTAGACCGGATATAATGCATAGTGTGCGTCTATGTGCAAGATATCAATCGCAATCTAAGGAAACACATTTAAAATCCGTAAAATGTATTCTAAGGTATGTAAAGCATACATCAGATTTTGGATTGTTTTACCCTAAGGATGATTCATTCGATTTAGTTTCTTACTGTGACGCTGACTACGCAGGATGTAAATCTGATCGCAAAAGTACCAGTGGAACATGTCACTTCTTAGCACATTCACTAGTCTCGTGGTTCAGTAAAAAGCAAAGCAAAATAATGTACCTTTGTCATCAACTGAAGCAAAATATATCTCTGCTGCTTTGGCTTGTTCACAAGTAATATATATGCAACAAAATTTAAATGATTTTGGATTAAAATAAATAAATCTCCAGTATACTGAGATAATACAAGTGCTATAAATATTTCAAAAAATCCAACTCATCATTCAAGAACTAAACATATCGATATACGACATCATTTTCTAAGAGATAATGTAAGTATAGAGAAATTTCACTTGAATTTATAGAAATAGATAAACAAATAGCGGATATATTAACAAAACCATTAAACGAAGCAACAATCACTAAATTCAGAAGTGAATTAGGCATATGTTCACTAAGTGAGTTAGAGTAATTAAATATACTATAATATATAAAAATAACATAAGAAATTAGAAAAATAAAATTTAAAACTAAAGTATGTCGACATACATTTATTCATACGTCGACATATAACTGCCATAATTTTAAATTTAATTCCCACCAAAATTTGTTATATTAATTATTTAAACCTTCTACTTCGACTTTTCTTCTTCGTTTTCATTTCTCTTCTCTGTAAAAATTCAAAACTGAAAAAAAACAATGGCTTCTACTAATTTAAACATCCAAGTCAACTCTGATTCGTCCGTTGGACCATCCAAGGGTCCATTTCAACGATCTACCTTTGCTCGTGTCATAAAAATAGAAGAAAAGATGGAGTATGCTCTGCAAATTATGGTTGAAATACAAGTACTCCAAAATAGAATGGGTCAAGAGCAAAATAGGCAAGGGAAAGTAATAAGAAGCCTCCTAAAGTTTATAATGGATAATGATGCTAATCCGATTATCATCGACGATGATAATCAAAACATGGATGAGGCGGAAAAGCTAGAGGAAGAACCAAAAGAAGAAGAAGAAATGATGGAAGAAGAACCTCAAGAGACTCAGCCAACGATTACAAAAGAAGGCGATAAGGTTGTATGTGCAGGAGAGGTCTTATTCAACCAAAATGGAAATGTGACTGAAAGGAATGGGGAATTTTGTCTCCATTATCCAAATTGTTCAATTCACAAATCTCCCATTGTCAAAACTAATTAGTATTTAAGGTTTTCTTTGATTTTCGTTTCTTTACGGTCTTACAATAAATCGTGCTTGTATAAATTCATGTATCTGTAGAAACTCAAGTTTAATGCAATAATTGTTTATGTTTATAAGATATGTGTTATAATTAGTTATAACTTTATAAACATAAATTAATATGGATATATGATTAAGGGGGAGTATAAATTATCAAACGAATATTTTACTTAGGGGAGTATTCTACTTTGAATTAGTTATAGATTAAGGGAGAATATCATAATAGGATTAGTTACTTAATTTCTTATTGAGTTGTTTTAGAATTTAATTTTGATAATGCCAAAGGGGGAGAAATTATAAAATATAGACATATTTTATAGGATTCATATAGACAGGGGGAGTATTTGAAGGATCATCATCAACATGTATATACATGCATGATATTTTATAAACTAAGGTTGTCATCATCAAAAAGGGGGATATTGTTGGAGAATGGAGTTTCGATGACAACAACCTTATTTCAACATTAATTGATTATAAAATATATACTAACATTTTTGTCTAATATATACATATACATATATATATATATATATATATATATATATATATGCACATATGCAAGATTTATATACAGGAAATATTACTGAAGACTATACTGTTTAAAGATATTAGAGATTCAGAATTCAGAGATATTTCAAGACTCATGAGTATTCAAGATTTCAAGAGTTCAAGACTAATATAGTTATAGAGTCTAGATTATGTAAGACTCTAAATAGCACTCCAGGTTCAAATTCAAATTCTATTTTTAAATTTCAAAATATATCTTCAATCCTCTCTATTTTATTTTCTATCTTTTTTATTTTTCTTTCTTACTTTACTTTTGTTTTCAAACTCAAGTTTTATATATTTATACTTGATATTAATATAGATTTAAACTTTATAATTTTACAAATATGTTTATATAGTTTATATTTATGTTTTCATATGATTTCCTACTTTATAATATTAATTTATAACACTGTATTTAATTCAAGAATTTCCAGAATTATATTTATATCAAAACACTTGAAAAATGCTCAAAATTTAATTTTGTACTAAGTATGTGTCGACATATAGAAAACACCATGTCGACATATAACTTCATTTTTTTCAAATTTGAAAGGAAGTATATTTTCACTATTTGTGACAGTTCTGGAGCATTGCAACCTTTCACACACTATAAAAAGCGCTTGATTTCGAATATTTAATCCACTTTCAATCTTTTTCATTACACCATTATTTCTTATCATTTTTATGATTCCTACGCCTATACTCTGTCGAATTCAATTCTGTTTTCACTAATCTTCTTCTCTCTACACTCTCTACTCAATACTCTCTGAACCAAGTGCTAATGAAAAGCTACAGGGCTATTGTAATTGGTTGGCAAATATTTGGGAATCGGTGTTTTCCTTGTAGCCGTGAAATCAAGGAACGAAATCGGTGTTTTCCTTGTTGCCATGAAATCAAGGAATGGGAGCGATGTTAACCTTGTAGCCGTGAAATCAAGGGGTGTAATTGGATATTGATATAGCAATAAAACTATGCGCAATCCACGTTGTGCGGGACTGGACGTAGGAGTAATTCGAACCAGTATAAAATCCAGTGTGTTCTTTCCTTTTTTGAAGTTTTATTTCTGTTTAATTTGTGTCTGTGCTTGATTCTGTATCTTTGATTGTTTCTGTGGTGTTTGATTCATATAGTTGATCACATAAGTTTAAGATTTTATTTAAATTCTCAAAAACATTATTCACCCCCTCTAGTATTTGTTTTGCCTTAACGATCCTTTCCGCAATCCCTAACAAAGGGAAATAACGTCAAAATTTTATGAACCGTTTAAAGTAGTATGATTTACAAAATATAATTACTTTATAGTGTTTGTAACTTGTTGTGACGGTCCGCCCCGCACCAGCCGACATTTCCAATGAAAGTGCGTTGTGCCAATGCCCGACTAGCACAGGACGGTCGCCAAAGAAAGGAATTTGAATTAACGAGGAACCTGTAGAATGTCTCACAGCGCATGGGATAAAATATAATAATAACATAACTTTGACATAAAACAGGTGAGACAGTGCATAAGCTGAAAACTAAACCATCATAGCAGCGGAAAATCCAAAATACAGCTTATGTTCCACATCATCATTATTACAACGTTTAAAAAACTGTCTCTTAAGCAAAATAAGAAAGGTACACTACTAATGCCTACAGTAGTGACCAGCTGCGACACAGGAAGAATATATGTATAAATGGTACGTGTAAGCCACCTGCTTGTCTCCAGACATCTGCTCGTGCATATCCACCTGACATGTCTCTAGTCTGCTCGTTTAGGAGCACCCAGAGTAATAAGAAGAGACATAAAACTCTGGGTCAGACAAAAGTCTGGTATGAGCGATAAGAAATATAACAAAACAAAACAATAACAGGTACAATCCAATCATACCTGAACCTGTTCCTACAACCAAAGAGTTAGCACAACAAGATGTGCATTACTCTAAGGTAATACTATCATAAAGTGTAAATGGGGGTGTGGGTCGTGGTGATAGCAAACATTAAACATAGCAATCATCCTCACATCTCTCACTCAGTGCGTAAAGAATACGATATCCACCACCCGATCACCCAATCCTTCGCTACGATCACTTTGCTCCATAGAGTAACTATGACCCTATTGCACTGATCCATAGCCACTAATCCGTCTCTAAGTGGTGAGCTAAAGTTATGGATATCGATAGCCCCTTTGAACTCGCCCCACAGCAAAGTCCAATCGTTGGTTCCCATCTGGATCCCGAGTTCTAACTTCTCATTTGAACTACCTTTGCATCTCAGGTTTTGGTCTCCTCTCGTTCGTATTTCTTCAGCTCGTAGCTCCAAGCTTCCATTCATGTCCATGCTTCGATTCGTGGTTCAGCCTCCTGACATCGGCTCGTGACTCCTGCTAGTGGCCATCGATTCGTGATCCCCCTTCGACTCGCGGCTCGTGACGTTGTGAATCCAGGCTCCGGTTCGTGGCCTTCGTGATCGGTTCGTAGTCCTCCCTCTAGTTCGCGAGTTGCAGTGGCGGTTCGTGTTGTCCAGGTCCGCTCGTGGCCCATAGTTCAGTTCGCGATGCCCTATGTCGGCTCGTGGGTGTTGCACCATCTCGGGGCACAGGCGGCTCGTGAAGGGTGGTCCGATTCGTGATGCGGGTGTGCTCTACGATCGGGTCGGGTCGTGGCATGTGCTTCACGAACGGGTCGGGTAGGCGTGATTCAATCCGGTCTGGCTCCTGTATATTTTTCCTGCAACTTCCAGCGACTGTTTTTACGCCACACGACGGCGTTTTCGACTATTCTAACTGTTCTAAACATTGATTAAACATTCCAAACAGTCATAGCAACATGTATAGTCATCCACAAACACCAAAACAATAAATAATCATGATAATATAGATCAAACATACCCAAGAACCCATGTTTTCCCTAATCATGTTTAAACATAACTAATGATAGGATTAACAAAACTTAACCAAATTAACCCAAATTTATAACAGAGACACAAAATGATGTTTTAGAATTTTACAAATTTTTCCAGATTTTTCTGAGATAAAATTTTGCTAGTTATCACTAATCACCCCTAGTCAACCGTAATTAGTGAGAAACTATGCAAATCACTCACTTTTGCCACAAATAAATTATAAATCTAAACTTTGCTACTGTTTTGGGTCGAATTCTAATGCAACACAGAAGCTCCAACTCTGATTTGGTGTTATTTCCCCTTGATTTGACATAGCTTGACTTAATCTTAAATTAGGAAGCGATTAGGAGCGATTTGGGATGAAATTAGAAGGTGGAGGCTATGGCTAGGGTTAGAGGAATGTTTTAGGCGGCTGAAAAATGAAATAAAATTCGTTTCCTACCTGTTCTTAGCCTCCCCATAACCCTAATCCCGAAATGGGTTATGGGCCCTCTTGCTAATCACCCTAATTAGGCCCGTTTAAGCTGTTTTTCACTTTCTAAACCTTGTTTCAGCCATATCTCCCAAACGGTTAGTCCGTTTGGCTAATGTGACCACTCTACGGAAAGGTAAACCATCATCCGGATCTAATGGAAATGGTTTCAGGTCAAAACTCCTTACCAATCAAAAGTTATGGACGAAACAAGATCAGCTAGGGGCAAAACGGTCATATAAAAATCGGCAAAAATCATGAACATGGGAAATGACCCCAATAGTCGTGTCCCAAAGTTACATGACCATACGACTTCGTATGTGAAAGAAATAAATATTCTACGATCCTTCGATACGTAGAATGCGGGTTGTTACATTCTCCCCCTTAAGAAATCCCCCCCCCCCCCCCCCGAAATTCCTTAACCAAAACATACAAAGGCTCCCGCATGCCTATCAATTATTTGCAATCAATCAAACATACATAACAAACACAAGCCTACCCTAGCATGCGGTTTACTAACGAGGGAAGAAACTATCACTATTAAAAACTTACCAGGCAAAGAGTTCTAAATACGACTTTCTTATGCTCTCCTCTGTTTCCCAAGTATATTCTTTCTCATTCCCACCCCACTGGACTTTGAGTAGTTTCGCCATCTTCCTTCGAATTTGTTTTGTATCGTGTCCGGCAATACGAATCATCTTGTGGTCCCAACCATCTCGAGTTCTACTTCGATATCGTCCAACTGATTTGGTGAAATAGTCACATTAGGGTCGTGCACAAACTTCCTTAACTGGGAAACATGAAATACGTTGTAAACTCCCGCCATCTTGTCTAGTAATTCAACTCTATGCGCTAAATTCCCAAGTTGCTTGAGAATGGGAAATGAACCAACAAACCTTGGTACCAACTTGCATCCCTTACCGAATCGAATCACACTCTTCAATGGAGATATCTTGACGAATACCAAGTCGTTAACAAAAAATTCGAAATCTCTTCGTCTTCTATCAGCCTACCCTTCTGCCTATCTTGGGCAGCCTTCATTCGCTGTTAGACAACCTTGTTCATATCTGAAGTTTTTTATTACTTCTAGTTTAAGCACAAATTTCCCACTGTTTTCTAACCAACATGATGGTGAGTTGCACGATCTTCCGTACAAAGCTTCAAATGGAGCCACTCCAATACTAGACTAAACTAGATTCCAATAGTCATCCTATGATCCACCAAAATCTAATATACAAGCTCTCAAGAGAACTTCTAATGCTCGATTCACCATCTCTGTTTGACCATCGGTTCGAGGATGACACGCGGTACTGAGATGTAACTCTGATCCTAAAGCCTCTTGTAAGCTCTTCCAAAACCTACTAGTAAATAATGGATCTCAGTCACTTACAATTCCTTTGGGTACTCCATGAAATCTCACTACCCACTTTATGTACAGTTTTACTAACTTAGATGTCGTTCTATTCGACTTGACTGGTATAAACCTTATAGTCTTGGTTAATCGATCCACAATCACCCAAATACTGTCATGGCCCGATCTAATCCTCGATAAACCATTTATGAAACCCATCGAGACTTATTCCCAATTCCATTCGGGAATTTTCAACGGTTGTAACAAACCACTAGGCTTCCTTTGCTCATCTTTAACTAACTGGCAGTTTATACTCTTGGAGATAAACTTCCCAACGTCTATGTTCGTCCCTTCCCAGTAGTAGGTTTGCTTCATGTCCCGATACATTTTGTTACCACTGGGATGTATAGTCAGTCTTGAGTGATGACATTCTCTAAGAACTTCATCTCTCCATCCATTGACATTGGGTACAACCAGTTTATCATCCTTTCGAAGCCATCCTTCTCCATCTGGTCCATACTTGTTCATTTTCTCACTATCAGTATTCATCTCTTCCTTGGAGATAATTTCTATTATGTTTTCGGATCGTCCCTCCAACTGGAACCAATCCGCTCAATCAAAGTCGGTCTATCCGTCAGACTTGCCAATATTTCTAGATCCAATCCATATTTAGGTCTGAAATCATCTCCCACGACATACTCCAATTACTTCCATTAAAGAAACATAGCATCTAAACTGGCATGTTTCTTACTCAATGCATCAATACATCACCTAGTCTGGTACCACATGCATCTGTGTATACCGTCATCTCTTCGTTCTGTATTACCAAAATCCTGCATGTGATAGTCTCCTGAAGGGAATAAAATAGGAACAAACATAGCAACCATAGCATCCATCAAACATGTCCTATCTATCACCTGCTAAAGCCATACATACGTCGATACCTACTTGACTGGTCCAACCAATCCCAAGACTAACGGAAGCCCCACCTCCAAACATACGTCGATGCCCACTTGACTGGTCCAACCAATCCCAAGGCTAATGGAAGCCCCGCCTCCATACGAACTACCGTACGTCCAACGTACGTTTATCCTCCAAGGATAACTAGATCAAGTCCAACGGATCCAAGGTAACGGGTGTCCCCAGATACCCCTGCTTCTAGTCCTCCTAAAACACTCGAGTCCCACCCAAGCCTATCAATTATCTTGTTGCCTTCTCGAGTCCAACTCAAGCCAATCCATTTCCTTGTAGCCTTCTCGAGTCAAACTCGAGTCAATCTATTACCCATAAACTCAGACCCAGTCTTGAGTATCCATTACCGACAAACTCTAATCCAGCGTGAGTCGTCTCCCTATTCGTTGCATCGCCCAGATCAATGAACAACTATTTCCTTTTATGAGTTCAAGTCCAACTTGAATCTTCCTAACCTTCGTTGCATCTTCCATGATCAACGAACACATCCTATTTCTTCAAAAAGAATATCAACATAGGGTCCTAAACAATCCACTGCTTTGCATCTTTCTTGAGTCCCACTCGAGTCATCTCATAACCCTATCGAGTCTAACACGGGGAAGTCCATACAATCGAATAGTCTTTTATGTCATGCTGCCCATCACTCCCCGAGTAAAACAAGATATCATCCAATGAAAAATCGCAACAACTATTTATCTCTCGCGCAAACCATCCTAGTTGAACTCGACATTCCCCAAGCACAAGCCCCAAAGGCCTAAACCAATATCAAACAAGCACTCAAGGAATGTCTCTTCCGAATTCAGACAATCTACGTGAGATGGTACTAGCAAAGCAACTAAGCAATCACAAGCAAACATACATCCATGACTCGATAAGACCGCATTACAACAAATCATGTAAAGGCTAGTCGAACCACCTATCGAGTTCGTCATAACTAAAGGTCTATCGACTATCTCAGGTTCCAATCCCAACTTATCTACCAGGTCACTAGATATGAAGGAATGGGATGTCTCGCTATCAACAAAACTAGAACAGGAACATCATAAATAGAAAGCATAACTCGAATAACGACACCCTTTCCCTTCTCCGCCGCAGTTAGGGCATTCGACGAAGAAGGAACAACGTTGATATCATATGCTTTCACGATCTGCTTCTCTTTAGGAGTTTGTGGACGTTTATCCTTGTGTTGTCCCACTTGGCTGCAATTGAAGCACTTCCTTTCCCCAGGCTTTTCCTGACAATCTCTAGCATAGTGGCCCTTCTTTTTCTGACCACCCTTGGTCTGATCCTGTTTTCTCTTATTCTAAGATTCCTTCTTACCTCCACCGCTTGCTTACGGCTTTGGTTCCTCTACAAATGCAATAGCAACATCGGCCTTTGACTTAGGGTAAAGACTCTCCGATCTTAATGCTTTCCCCACTATAGACTCGAACGTCTCGTCGATGTGGTTTATCAGCCTTTCCCCTAAGTACTCATCTAAGCCGGTTATGAACTTCTCGTTCTTCTTCTCATCAGTGTCGATAAGAGATAATCCATACTTCGATAAAGTATCGAACTCAGCAATATATTCCGAGACTGCCCTACCGTTCTGCTTAAGCTCCAAAAATTTCCTAAACAATTCAGATTTGTGAGAAGCTGGAATGAACTTCTCACTGAAACGAGTCATAAACTGATTCCAAGTAACTTGATCTTCAGGAGTAGCTGCTTTAATAGAATTCCACCAATTCATAGCTCATCCTTGAAGCTAACGCGATGCTAACTTTCTCTTCATGGCATCATCGATTCCTAAGTCCTCGAAGATGCGCTCACAACTATCCAACCAATCTTGAACATCCATAGCCGACTCCGTTCCGTGGAACGGCTTCCCGCCAAGACCAGTACAATCCTTGTTAAGCTTAGCGAAATCGGCCCTAGGCGCCCGCACTACTGCACCACCACCGTTAGCAGCATTAGGAACTGCTCCTCGAGCATCCCTAAGCATCTCTCGCATGAAGGTAGTAAACATCGTCCTCATATCAGGAGCATTCCCACTATTAGCTCCTCTACCAGTACCCATAGTATATCGGCTCATCGTTCAAAGGAGAAAACGATTAACCATCTCTTCAGTGGTGCCAGTGTAGTGCGACTCCATCTTAGATATACCAACAATATACATATATAGCTTTTGAAAACCAAAATATCACAAATACACTCTCTCATATACGTATACTATCTCTCTCTAGTGTCTTTCCCTAGGTTAATTACGCAACCTAGAGCTCTGATACCAAATGAGATGGCCCGCCCCGCCCCAGCCAACATTTCCAATGAAAGTGCGCTGTGCCAATGCCCGAGTAGCACAGGACGGTCGACAAAGAAAGGAAATTGAACTAACGAGGAACCTGTAGAATGTCTCACAGCGCATGGGATAAAATATAATAATAACATAACTTTGACATAAAACAGGTGAGATTGTGCATAAGCTGAAAACTAAACCATCATAGCAACGAAAAATCCAAAATACAGCTTATGTTCCACATAATCATTATTACAACTTTTAAAAAACTGTCTCTAAAGCAAAATAAGAAAGGTAAACTTCTAATGCCCAAAGTAGTGACCAGCAGCGACACAGGGGGAATATATGTATAAATGGTACGTGTAAGCCTCCTGCTTGTCTCCGGACATCTACTCGTGCATATCCACCTGACCTGTCTTTAGTCTGCTCGTTTAGGAGCATCCAGAGTAATAAGAAGAGACATAAAACTCTGGGTCAGACAAAAGTCTGGTATGAGCGATAAGCAACAAAACAAAACAATAACAGGTATAATCCAATCATACCTGAACCTATTCCTGCAACCAGAGAGTTAGCACAACAAGATGTACAGTACTCTAAGGTAATACTATCATAAAGTGTAAATGGGGGTGTGGGTCATGGTGATAGCAAACATCAAACATAGCAATCATCCTCACATCTCTTACTCAGTGCGTAAAGCATACGATATCCACCACCCGATCACCTAATCCTTCACTACGATCACTTTGCTCCTTTGAGTCACTATGACCCCATTGCACTGATCCATAGCCACTAATCCGTCTTTAAGTGGTGAGCTAAAGTTATGGATATCAATAACCCCTTTGCACTCGTCCTGCAGCAAAGTCCAATCGTGAAGTTAACTCGTTGGCTCCCATCTGGATCCCGAGTTCTAACTTCTCATTTGAACTACCTTTGTATCTCGGGTTTTGGTCTCCTCATGTTCGTGTTTCTTCAGTTCGTAGCTCCAAGCTTCCATTCATGTCCATGCTTCGATTCGTGGTTCGCCCTCTTGACATCGGCTCGTGACTCCTGCTAGTAGCCATCGATTCGTGATCCCCCTTCAACTTGCGGCTCGTGACATCGTGACTCCAGGCTCCGGTTCGTGGCCTTCGTGATCGGTTTGTAGTCCTCCCTCTAGTTCGCGAGTCGCAGTGGCGGTTCATGGTGTCTAGGTCCACTCGTGGCCCATAGTTCAGTTCGCGATGCGCCAGGTCGGCTCGTGGCTGTTGCACCAGCTCATGGCACAGGCGGTTCGTAAAGGGTGGTCCGATTCGTGATGGGGGTGTGCTCCACGATCGGGTCGGGTCGTGGCATGTGCTTCATGAACGGGTCGGTTCGGGTAGGGGCGATCCGATCTGGTCTGGCTCCTGCATATTTTTCCTACAACTTCCGACGACTGTTTTTACGTCACACGACGGCGTTTTTGACTATTCTAACTGTTCTAAACAATTAAAAAACATTCCAAACAGTCATAGCAACATGTATAGTCATCTACAAACACCAAAACAATAAATAATCATGATAATATAGATCAAACATACCCAAGAACCCATGTTTTACCCTAATCATGTTTAAGCATAACTAATGATAGGATTAACAAAACTTAACCAAATTAATCCAAATTTATAACAAAGACAGAAAATGATATTTTAGAATTTTACAAATTTTTCCAGAATTTCTGAGTTAAAATTTTGCTAATTATCACTAATCACCCCTAATCAACCGTAATTAGTGAGAAACTATGCAAATCACTCACCTTTGCCACAAATAAATTATAGATCTAGACTTTGCTACTGTTTTGGGTCGAATTCAAATACAACACAGCAGCTCCAACTCTAGTTTGGTGTTATTTCCCCTTGATTTGACGTAGCTTGACTTAATCTTAAATTAGAAAGCGATTAGGAGCGATTTGGGATGAAATTAGAAGGTGGAGGCCATGGCTAGGGTTAGAGGAATGTTTTAGGCAGCTGAAAAATGAAACAAAATTCGTTTCCTAACTGTTCTCAGCTTCCCCATAACCCTAATCCCGAAATGGGTTATGGGCCCTCTTGCTAATCACACTTATTAGGTCCGGTTAAGCTGTTTTTTCACCTTCTAAATCTTGTTTCAGCTATATCTCCCAAACGGTGAGTCCGTTTGGCTAATGTGACCACTCTACGGAAAGGTAAACCATCATCCGGATCAAATGGAAGTGGTTTAAGGTCAAAACTCCTTACCAATCAAAAGTTATGGCCAAAACAAGATCAACTAGGGGCAAAACGATCATATAAAAATCGGCAAAAATCATGAACATGGGAAATGACCCCAATAGTCGTCTCCCACAGTTACATGACCATACGACTTCATATGTGAAAGAAAGAAATATTCTACGATCCTTTGATAAGTAGAATGCGGGTCGTTACACTTGTCTAGGTACAAATTCGACAAATGATGTACCAGATGAATAGAGATGTTCGTTTTGTAGAAAAAATTAATATCCATATAACGATCACATACAACACTTGTCAGACGAGGCCAAATAATTTCTAAGTGCTTAAATATTTGTTTATACTAAATTTAGATATATAATTTATTTAAATATTTGTTTATATTTTACCATTTTATTACATATGTACTGAATTATATATTTTTACAATTTATTGAATTCTAACTACGACGATACGACGTTTCCTATCAAAATCAATTATACACCAAATCAGTTCGCGTGTTCGCGCCATAAGCATAAAACTCATGTTCGCACAAATTATCCAAAACTAAGATCACTCCTAACATAATATAAACTTCATGTTTGCATAAATTATTCTATTTGCAAACTCTATCACACATATACGTTTAATACTAACCAAATCAACATAAACTAATGTAATTTACTAAATTAGAAAAATATTCAATCGATAATAATTTGATTATTATGGTGTTTGATCATTATGGTGATAATATTAGCAATTAGGGGGTAACATGATGTAGTATACACACACTAACAAGTAGGAATCAATCACAATTTGAATTAAACCTTAAATTGAAAAAAACTAAAAAATAAGTTTTGGAAAAATACCGTTTTGGGTAGCTAGGTTGGTGGAGAGGGGCTGTAGCATCTTGTAGATGGCATCGGAGGTGGTTAGGGTGATGGCAGAGAAGTTGGAGGTGGAGGAATGACTAATTTAAGGGAAAAAACATTGAAAATGGGAGAATGAAGCTTCATGTAGCGGATTCTGGAAAAAATGCAAGAAATTTCCAATGGATTCCAACGACAACAAACGACAATTATTCCATCGGTTTCCAACGGCTCCAAACAGCTTGCCTAAAATTCAACGAGTCGTTGGATGAGCCGTTGATGATTGTTGGAAACTGGACGTTGGAATACACTGTAGTTCTAGTAGCGATTGGCTTATCAAATAGGTTCAAAAATATTATATACTTGAAGTAAATTTTATATTCCTCTAAACCCGTAATGCAATTGTTTATAAACATAGGTTTATACGAGTATAGTAAAATTCTACATGTATATAAATTAGATCTTTACTGAATTTTTATGGGGAACTTCCTTTACCGCCATACCCTACTCCATTAGCTGAAACATGAGTGGAAATAAGTTCATTTTGGAAAGTGATAATGTATATCCTAGCATATGCTCATTTATTACTAAGCTAAACCAAAATCTAATTTAAGAATAAATGTACGAATGTATATTAGTACCTATTCATAACAAACATTTCTCACAAGATTGCCAAAATCTGATTTATTTAATACTACATTGAATAATGGACCTAAACTAAGTGTAGCTGCTCACTTGTTCATATAATCCTATTATTAAACTGAGAATTTTATGATTTACAAATGAAATCTGTTACCATGTCTCAAATGTTATACAAGTATATTATTTTCAAGACTGAAAGAGGAACATACACTACAACAAAAATGCACTTAGTCAAAATGTGTCATAAAGACACATTAACATTTTTTTCTTACATTGTGGTATCCATAGTTGCATAAAATTTATATTTTTTGCATCACTTGTTGAATGTTGTATAGACCGTTGTACGTTATATATTTACAACACTTATGTACAATGGCAAATTTTCCATATATCAATTAGAAGATATTGCGCAATGATGTGTGGATGTTGTAAGATGCAATTTTTACAATGTATTACAAACGTAAATGAATTTTCTCTACGTCAATATAATTTTCACAACATTTTGATAATATAATCATAATATAATATTTCTATTTTATTTCAATTATGCTTAACAAATGTTGTAGATATAATTTTCATAACCTGTTCAAATTTCTGATCAAAATAATATTTATGATGTTGCATAATGTAATCCACAAAACAAGAAGATATGTTTTACATAACATTTCACAACAAGTAAATCTGAACCAGTACTACGAAATTCTAGACTCATATATATATAATACGCATACATAGTAAACAAAACTTATACTTGAAGTAGAAAATGTAATCATACAATCCAAATCAATAGCTAAAACTAAACAAAATAATAGGTACATGGCTAGCTGTTCTTTTTTCCAAAGATCTCTCCACTCTTACTGTAAATGGAAGAGTGATGGTTAACCTTTCCTTGTAGTTTCTCCTTTCAGCTTTGCTGGAATCTCCAACTCACATTCAGTTGGCTGGGTCTTGATAAATAATTTTTAGGCCTCGACATTTGAAGCTATGGGGGTATAAATGCACTTTATATGCATAACTTCCCAATGAACTCATGTATAGGTATAAAACATATTACACTGTAAATGCTGCTATTTTATCTGAAACAGCAGTATGAACTTCTAGAGATCAAATTTCTGAAGTGTGTTTCTCTGCTACCATCCATGTAAAATACTTGATCGAACTAAGAATACTGTATTTTCAAGGATTCCTTTCATATAATATCAAAAAAATAATTTTTTTCTAAAGGTATGCAACTTGTCTAATCTATATAATCCTTAATTATTATGATAACTAAGTAAGCTTTGTTATTGCAAAGTACCATTTATTTATCAAGAATCCCGTGGTCCAAGAGCTGAAATCTAGAGTAAGCCAGTTATATAGTTAAACTTAAATTTATTTACAGAAAACTAAAACTTTAAATGTACTTAATTTTTTTCAAAATTATCCATTTAAACCGACCACTCTTCCTTAGTCATTATATGTTAGCACTGACTAGGCCTCTATTGCCTATAATTCTAGATTGCACAAAATGAACATACTTTACTACTTTAGTACACGTTACGTTTAATTGAGCCTCTAGTTCTACATAGGACCAAAAAATCAAAATGGTACTTTCGCTCAACCTGAGTATAATGTACTGAAGAAGCTTATATTTAAAAATATGTAACCAAAAACCGAGGAAGAAAAATAATAAAATGTTGCATCGCAGAAAACAAATTTGAATAGCTACACTTGTAGAGCTCAGTGATAATCCTAGTGGAGCACATTTGGTTCTTACATCATTTACATAATGCAGATTGCAAGGCTAAAATAAATAAGGGAAATAATGATGATCTAAAATTTCATGTATCATACACATAACGCATATGTCATATACACGGTTCAGCAAAAATCTTGGTGGAGCGCATTTCAATTTAAATATTAATTTATATATACACACACACATAGAGTCTAATATACTAAATAAATGAAGAACCATTGAAAGTTTTGTTGTTCGTTGAATTATACTGGAAAAGTAATACAAAAGATATTGAGTGTAGGCTAGAATTGTGACACGGGTGGCTCGGTCAAATATCTAAGTATATCTACATTCAAGAAATGAGGTATGGACTTTTAGTATATTTTTACATGGATAATAGATATAGGATAGAATGGGACAAGACATTAATTGAATACAACCAACATGAGGTATATGAACTCAAGAAAAAATAAGTGAGTAGCTCATTAAAAGTACACTCATGTCATGTCATTATGAGTTTTGACATCTACATAATATATATTAGCATGGCGTGTGTAGGATGGAAAAGAATAAGCCATGCGAACACTCGCAAGTTGCACAACTAATAAAGTATGTCCGAGTTAATTATCACAAATGTAAAGAACGTATGAAACGATCTGAAAGCCCCCGATCTCCGAAGAGAAGGGAAAGGCCGGATTGGGTTGAGAACATGACAAATCAGTACGCAAACGTAAGAACATTCCATTTCTATTACTACAATTACATCAGAGAACAAGAATAACAGAGTATGAATAAATATTACCCATTGTAAAATATAAGAGATTTAAATTACTAAACAGCGGAAAATAATACATAACACAATTGAAAGAAATACACGGATACAGAGCTTTCTGAATATATCTCCAGCTGTAAATCCAGGATCCTGTATAAAGAAAAATCTACAAAACCAAAACTACTGGCTGCCCGTGTGGAAAATTGAGGCACCCAGAGTTTAGGTTAAAACAATAAACTCCAGGTCAGTCATGTGACTGGTGTGAGAACTAAAACAGTTATATAAAACTTTACTTTAAAATTAGGAAAATCAAGGAACTACGTCGTATAACACGAAACGGGTTTACCCCCAAGAATACCAGTGCATAAAACAAACAGCGCAATGCTAGTTAAAGAAAATGAAGCTATTATAAGACTCAGGTCCCATCCACAATGCAACGCAAGCCGGAGGATAGGGTTTTCCCTTATAATAGCCAAAGAATGCTTGGTACGTTTAAAACAAATCATTTGATACTATTATAGAGAAAACTAAAACGAACCAAAACTCGCCGATACGGGGAAGCCCGGATTGAGTTGAGAACACGATAAATCCAAACACAAATAGAAAAACATTTCATTGCGTATTACAACAATTACATCAGAGTACATGAATATAACAGAGTATGAATAAATAATATACATTTGATAAATATCAGAGATTCGAATTACAAAGTAGCGGGAAAATAATACATAACACAACTGAAAGAAATACATGGATACAGAGCTTTCCGAATTTAGCTCTAGCTGTAAACCAGGATCCTAAGAAAATAATATCTGCAAAACCAAAACTACAAGTTGCCCGTGTGGAAAATAGGGTCACCCAGAGTTTAGGTTAAAACAATAAACTCCAGGTCAGTCATGTGAGAACTAAAACAGTTATTTAAAACTTTACTTTTAAAATAAAGTAAATCAAGGGACCAGGCCGTATAACACGAATGGTTTTCTCCCAAGAATACCAGTGCATAAAACAAACAACGCAATGCTTTTTGGGAAAATGAAGCTATTATAAGACTCAGGTCCCATCACACAATGCAACACAAGCCGGAGAATAGAGTTTTACCTTATAATAGCCAAACATGCTTGGTAAGTTTAAAAAAAATCATTTTGATATTACTATAAGTGTAAAGTGTATAAAACAACTACAAATATAAATGTATCAATCATAGACGGCATAGTATCCCATGCTACTATGTCGCCAGACTAGTTCTGCAATTTAAAAGCGAAATGTTAGGTATTGGAATTTGGATTCCATCTTTGAACCGAGGCAAGAGATCGTCCTTACCCAATTCGAGACAATCTAGCCTACCATGTCTCCGGACCCAGACTAAGGTGAGCCCTTAGGAGCAGCAAAGTCGGTCCTCTCTTACGTTTAAGAATTAGTAATTCCTGAATAATACGTTTCCCCGCCCTATGGAGCGTAAGTCTGGTCAGTATGTCGACCATATCCATCCATCGGCCCCGTAGTGACCGATATATCCGAGGTACCTGCTTTCCAACATCCACATAAGTAGAAATGTCAGGGTTCCATACCATGACACCACTGCTAGCTAGAAACAAAATGCATGTCCTCCCTGCCATCCTTCTCCCGTTTCTGGCTCATACCGAGGAGTGAAACTCGCGAGTTAACACTACCCAAAGCTATGCTATTTAAAGTCGTGCTTTGATCATCAACCACAAGGCCCTGCTTTTGAACAAAAACCTTGATCATTTGCATCTCAGCATGCCTCACTGACAATTCATGCCATGCGACTGATGTTTATCGATATATAACCTCTAAGTTGTACGTCTTAGAGAAGGGTGTTAAGCAAAAGAATAAATTCTCTGCCACCAAATTGATATATATTTCATAGCAACTAATTGGTTATGTGATGAACTACAATGTCAAACACATAATATACTTCGAAATCATTCCGACAACATCGGGTTTAGCCCTCGAAATCCTTTCTGTTTTAATTTTTTTATATAAAACATTCCCTGTCCAAAATCGGGAATACATTTCTTTTCACTTAAGAAAAATATCATTTCGAAATCATTCATTAAATTTGAAATGAACTCAAAAACATAGCTAAACATCTCATAGTCAAATCGTGAAGGGTATCACAAGATGTTAGCATACAAATATTTCTACCCAACCTAATGCTAAATGTAAAAGCATATTTTGCTCATAAACTGGTCGAGCATAGTCCAAACAATCAATCAATCACAATCAATATCAACAACCAAATATATTTGGTTTATACCACACCTTATGTTTCGATAAATTTAATTACCATTCATTCCTTCACATCTAATTAAAGATTTATTAAAACTCTTCTTCGTTTTTAATCCCTAAAATCATTACTTAATGATTGTTCAACTTTCTGGAAATTAATCCTGTCGTTACTCAGGTTAAAGAACAAATGTTATTTAAAACTCAATGCACGATAAACCCAATATCATCTTCCATTCAAATGGAACTTTCATGGAAATCATAACAGTATATAATCAATATAAATTTCCATATCAAATCAATACTATAAATGGAATAGCAGCAAGGCTTTCTAAATTCCATAAATAATAACGGTCTTCCTTTACAAAAGCTCATCTCGATTATTACCAAATCGAATTCCATTCAATTCCAATTTAATATTTTAAATTGGAAAACTTTACTTTGGAAAATTCCATTAATCTTATTTAAAAGATTTTAAATTCCAAATCATATCTTCATTGTTACTCGGGTTTAAGAACTAATGTCATTTAAAGCATTGTTTACAATATACCAAAAATCCATTTTCAATCCAATTCCAATTAAATATTAATTAATTGATAAACTTCTCTAAATCTGATTTAAAAGATTTATTCTATTCTCAACCAGGTTTAAGAACAGTGTTAATAAAGACACCATTCACGACAAACCCAAAATCCACTTTGATATTAAATACAAGGCTCTGAATAGAAAATAATATTGGCTTATATTCAATATCAAATCCTAAAACTAACGGATATTGTAATGGGAATAACGATATCTATATCTTTCAAATTCCTCAATAGTATCCGTATAATCATGGAATCCAATGTCGAAATATTCCGAAGATTATTTCCATTCAAATCCATTCCAAATTATTATTCTAGTTATTAACTCATTTAGATAAAAATGTAATTTATCTTTTAAAATGCAGAATTTTTCATCCAAAAATTTTCCAAACCATTTATTATGATTTTACACAATTTTTCCATATTTTTAGTAATTTTATCAAGGTCCCTACAGTCGGTTTTCAATAACGGCCACCGAACTGCATCCATAGCGACCTTTTCTGAAATTGATTTGGATATATCTCAAGATCAAACCATTCAAATTTAAATCTCATATATTCATTGGAAAGATCTTTTCGATACGAACCCACCCAACAGTTCCGGTTTTAGGAGAAATCGGCGGTCGGATCTCCCGTTACATCAATTTGAAGTTAATGGTCGAAATTCGCGAAAGGTCGTTGCGCAACGCGTTCTATTCATGCCATTATATAATACATACATATATATATATATATATATATCGTCGATTTCTATTTAAAACGTATTTTATAAATTCATTTTAAAAACGATTCCAACTTCCTTTTCAATTTTAAATCAAAATCAAATATTCCATTACATGACAATTTTATACAGTGCATATACATGTTAAAATTTATATTTTTAACAATCCAGTAATTATTCCATTACATGACAATTTTCTATATCTTATATATAAGGTCAAAAAAAAGCAAACAAAAAATATTTCAATACATGACCATTTTATATATCACATATACATGCTAAAAATTATATTTTTAACAATCCAATAATTATTCCACTACATGACCATTTTTCCAAATCACACAATCAATTTTATCATATTTCAATTCTATACAACGCATATATACTTTATACAATGCATATATATTTTATTCAACGCATATATACCTTTCATACAACGCATATATATTTTTCATACATGCATATATATTTTTTCATAACGCTTATATATTTTATTTACTCCATTTCCCATCACAATCACAACACAATACAGTGAATTAGTCATCCATGGTTTTCAAACAATAGTGAATGTAAGCTACCAGGCATCGTACAACATTTGTGATAATTAAAAACTGATAAAAATCAATATTGGCAGTTCATATATGCAGTTATAAAATAAAAAAACTGTACAAATATTTTAGTGAGTCCAAGTCTTAAACGACCTAAACTCTCCCTTTCGGGAAAGCCCGGATTGAGTTGAAACACGAAAAATCAGAACACAAATAGAAGAACATTTTATTTCTTATTACAACAATTTCATCATAGTACAAGAATTTAACAGAGTATGAATAAATAATATACATCAAAAAAATATCAGAGATTTAACTTACATTTAAATACATAGTAGCGGAAAAGTAATACATAGCACAACTGAAAGAAATACATGGATACAGAGCTTTCCGAATATAGTTCCAGTTGTAAATCCAGGATCCTGTATAAAGAAATATCTGCAAAACCAAAACTACTAGCTGCCCGTTTACATGACCCAAACTCGCCCTTACGGGAAAGCCCTGATTAAGTTGAGAACACGACAATCAGAACACAAACAATAGAACATTTCATTGCTTATTACAACAATTACATCAGAGAACAAGAATATAACAGAGTATGAATAAATAATATACATTTGATAAATATCGGAGATTTAAATTATACCGCAGTGGAAAAATAATACATAACACAATTGAAAGAAATACATAGATACCGAGCTTTCCGAATGTAGCTTCAACTATAAATCCAGGATCCTGGGAAAATAAATCTGTAAAACCAAAACTATTAGCTGCCCATGTGGAAAATAGGGGCACCCAGAGTTTAGGTTAAAACAATAAACTCCAGGTCAGTCATGTGACTGGTGTAAGAACTAAATACAGTTATTAACTTGGTTTTAAAGTAAGGTAATTCAAGGGACCACGCCGTATAACACGGAATGGGTTTTAACCCCAAGAATACTAGTGCATAAACAAACAACGCAATGTTAAAGAAGAAAAATGAAGCTATTATAAGACTTAGGTCCCATCACACAATGCAACGCAAGCCGGAGGATAGAGTTTTACCTTATAATAGCCAGCTTGGTACGCGAAATTTCATCTTTTGTTATTACTATAAGTGAAGAAATCAACTTGAAATATAAATGTATCAATCATAGACGGCATAGTATCCCATGCTACTATGTCGCCATACTAGTTCTATAATTAAAACCGAAATGCCACGTATTGGAAATTGGATTCCATCTATGAACTAAGGCAAGGGATCGTCCATACCGAATTCGAGACTCTCTAGCCCGAGCCTCAGGATCAGAACACATCGACCCTTGGATCTTCAGGGTCGGTCCACACAAAGTGGATTAATAATCCCTGAATAATACGTTACCTCGCCCTATGGGGCATAAATTTGGTTAGTACGTCGACCATGTCCATCCATCGGCCCCGTAGTGACCGATATATCTGAGGTACCTCGCTTTTCATCATTCACATAAGTAAAAAATGTCTGGGCTCCAAACCATGACACCACTTGTAGCTAGAAGGAAACACATGTTCACTATGCAGTCCTCTCCCATTTTTGGTTCATACCAGGGTGTGAGGCTCGCGAATTAACGCTATACACAATGCTATGCTATTTAAAGCCGTGCTTTGATCATCAACCACAAGACTCTACTTTTCAGCAGAAGCCTTGATCATTTGCATCTCAGCATGCCACACATGCAGTTTACGCAATACGACCGATGTCTATCGGTATATAACCTCTGAGCTCGTACGCCTCAGAGAAGGGTGTTAAGCAAGAGAATAAATTCTCCACCACCAAATAGATATATATTTAATAAAGATTAATCAACACAGAGTAAAATCCAATTTCAGACACACATCCATTTACAAGTTCGTTATGGGTCTGAACGAAACCGGAGGCACCTTATTCCTCATCCCATATGTCCAATACAGGAGAGAGGTCCTCGCATATCCGGTCGATCTCCAAGTACATTTGGACGGTCACCACTTATTACCTTGTCTTGGGTGTACAGCTCAATCAAGACATCAGTAGTCATCCAAACGATGTGAAGGTCTCCGGTCTTCAACCAATGTTTTCATCGTCGACTTATCGTCGTATCAGTTATTCAAAATGGGTATAAACCCCGCCTTTCCGAATAACCTGCATATATTATAATCAAGTGATATAAACACACAACATACGCCTCATTCCAATCCAGAATATTCTTTTATTCAAATACTCTTTTCACAATTTAAACCAAATTAAGGTTTTCCAAACTAGTCGTGATTAGCAAATCTTACCGAAGTAATCAGTTATTTTATTATCCCAGTCCCAACCTATTCCTCCTATGGAGCAAAACTGGTGATACTCCATATCTAACACCATTGTGTTATCGGTAAAGTTAATTACCATTTCCTGTTCAAATCTAATTAAAGATTTAGCTATCGCTTGGAGCAAAACTGGTAATACTCCATTCTCGATCATTTCCCAAATTTGATAATTTAAATTATCACATTCCAATCTAATTAAAGATTCATTAAAACTCCACTTAGTTTTAATATTCCCAAAAATCATTATTAATGATTATTTAACTTTGGGAAATCAAACATTCCACATTGACAATCTACACCGTATCATTGATCTTTGCCCGTATATAACCTATGAGCTCGTACGCCTCAGAGAAGGGCGTTAAGCAATAAAATAAATTCTCCGCCACTAAACAGATATATATTTAGCATAGATCAACAAATACAGTTCGAAATACAATGTTAGACATGTAATCCTGTCTTTAACTGGGTTAAAGAACTAATGTCATTTAAAACACAGTTCATGATAAACCCAAAATCACATTCCATTAATTATGGAATCTTCATGGAAAACAGATCAATATATAATCGATATCAGTTTCCGTATCCGACTAATAATATAAATGGAATAACGATAAAACCTTTTAAATTCCATATATATTAACAATCTTCCTCCACAGAAGTTCACTTCGGTTATTACCAAATCGAACTCCATTCAATTCCAATTTAATATATTAAATTGGAAAACTTTACTTTGGAAAATTTCCGTTAACTCTTAATAAAAAGATTTATAAATTCCAAATCACATTTCACAGTTAATCGGGTTAAAGAAAAAATGTCGTTTAAAACATCGTTAACTATAAACCCAAAAATCCAATTCTTTTATTCAATTCCAATTAAATATTAATTAATTGGAAAACTTCACTAAATCTTAATTAAAAGATTTATTCTTATCTCAATTGGGTTTAAGAACAGTGTTATTGAAGACATCATTCATGACAAACCCAAAACCACATTCTATTATTTAATTCCAATTTAAAATTAATTAATCGGAAAACTTCACTAAATCTTAATTAAAAGATATAATCTTATCTCAACTGGGTTTATGAACAGTGTTAATGAAGACACCATTCACGACAAACCTATAATCACATTCTTTTATTCAATTCCAATTTAATATTAATTAAATGGAAAACTTCACTAAATCTTAATTAAAAGATTTATTCTTATCTCAACTGGGTTTAAGAAACTGTTAATGAAGACACCATTCACGACAAACTCAAAATTCAACTTAATATTAAATAAAAGGCTTTAAATAGAAATTATATTGGCTTATATTCAATATCAAATTCTGAAACCAACACATATCGTAAGGGAAATAACAATATATATCTATCTTCCAAATTCCTCCGCAATATCCGTATAGTTACGGAATCCAATATCGAGTTTCGGAGATGATTTCTATTCAAATCCATTTCAATTTATATATTGGAAATTTCTGGTTTTATTAAAATCCTTTATAAATCCAATTTATTTTTGGATTTCATATCTAGTTAATAACTAGTTCATTTTGGTAAAAAATATATTTTTATCTTTGGAATTTTTCATACAAATTCTTTCCAAATCATTTATTGTGATTTTACACAAATTATTAATATTTTTAATAATTTTATTAAGACCCTTTCAGTCGATTTCCATAAACGGTCATCCAACTGCACTTACGGCGACCTTTTCCAAATTTGATTTGGACATAATTCCAAATCCAACCGTTCAAATTTAAATCTCTTATATTCATTGGAAAGCTCTTTTTGATACAAACCCTACGATTCCAGTTTTAGGAGAATCCGACGGTCGGATCTCTCGTAATGTCAATTCGAAGCCAATGGTCGAAATTCGCGAATAGTCCGGCGCGGCGTATTCAAGCCATTAAATATATATTATATATATTTCATCGATTCCATTTAAAACATATTTTATAAATTCGTTTTAAAACAATTCTAGCTTCATTTTCAATTTTAAATCAAAAATGAATATTTCTTATCATTAATATACAAATGATAATATTTTCAAATATCATATTTTGAAATCTTTTCGTTTTCGATATTCATTATAAAAATGAATAAAATCAATATAAATATCGTTCACATTAAAATGGCGCAAATCTAATCAACACGGCTTAATATATTTCAATATTTTCGTGTCCATCCAAAATCGAACATCAAAATCAGAATTTAATCCTTTACTGAGCATTATTTTAAAATATTTCTTATTTTAAAATATTCGTTATTTTAAAATATTTGTTCTTTCCGAATTAGAATCAGACACAGTCAATTACCATATAATATTATTTATATGGGTTTCATACAACACATGTACACAACAATAATAATACACAAGCAACCATCATCCAGAGTGCATTACACAATTGCATAAGCATTAAATATTAATAATTAACGCTTACAACAGTCTATCAACCAATCGATTGATTTACAACTAAACAGTTGGGATTAGTGTACGTCAAAAATCATCCCAATACCCGTGTGGGGTTTCAATCAACAAACACTGAATATTATTTGTGCATTTGGGGGATGTGTCAAATTTATCGTCCCAATCCATATCAGTTAAATAGGTGTACATAAACAAATCGTCCGATTTGTAAATGAATATTTATTTTCATTTTAGGAGAATTTTTATGCCTTTCATATATAAGTTAAAAATTATATTTTTAACGATAAAATATTTTATTCAACACATGAACATTTTATACAGTTCATTTATACAATAAAAATGATATTCTTATTGGTCTGACATTTTATTCAACACGTACAATCATCAACCACAATACAGTCCATTCAATCCAAACAAACAATCATGTTTGTAAAATAAATGGTGTCAGGTGCTACTAAGCACCGTCTGCATCCTATTATATATTTAACTGTAAAATAAATAGAGTGAGAAGGTGTTCTCATAGTAGGTTTCCACTCCGTCAGTTTTGTTTCTGAATAGTTTAGATTTGTATTTTCCCGAAATTTTAACGTGCTCCAAATTGGACCCGGTCAGTCTTGTTGTGAAGCTCTCGTCTCCCAATGGATCCAATTTCATTCAATTCTGCCCTCGTATGGAAAAGTTATGATAGTAAATGCGTTAATTACAATTTGAAGTAATTAAAATGGAATTAATTTAATTAAATTCCCTAATTAAGCTCATGCCCTTAGTTTAAATCAGAAAAACCGTCGTTCCCAGGAAGGATCGTCGTCGCTTGTCACCTCCGACCGCCTGGAGTCGATCAGGATGGCCCACGACGTCGGCCTCCCTGTTACGCACCTCTTCAATCAACAGCTCGAGATTCGAGCCACCCTCCTTCTTGAAAAACGCGGCTGAACGCAAGCTCTTTGAGGCAAGATTTCTTCCAGAATACATCACGAAATTGAGTTACGTTGGTGTGGATTAGAAGATCTTGAACCACTCTTTGATTTTCGCTTTATGAGCCTCAATTAATTCTTCTTAGATTTTGAAAAATTCGAGCTCGAATTTCTGAGCATTTCGAGCCCTCTAATTCGAACTGTCGACGGTTGTGTATTGGGGAGATTAGGGTTAGCACTTAGGGTTTTTTTTATATAAATATTTTATTATAATTTAATTCGAAAAATTAGGGTTTTGTATCTGAACTCCAAATTGAACCCAATGACTATTGCCCCTAGCCAAATACCCCCATTTCGGACACAATGGAATATGTTTTGTAAGCCAATTCTATCGTTTTAAACAGTTTTTTTGTCAAAATTAAAATAGAAATCAATGTAACTAATTCAAACATACATTTTTAATTTATCGGGGCCATACACTGACTCCAAAAATTCCAAAAAAATAAATCTAGCTATGTTTTGACGATACGGTCCTAACAAAACTAATATCGTCGAATTTGGAGACCGTTTGAATAATGGCCAATTTCTAGTCGTTAAAATTCAAACTAAAATCACCAAACACGTTTTCTTTTTCCGCGCTCAGATATTAATTCCAAAAATTATGAAAATTGGAATCTAATGATAATTCATTCCGGATCCAACAAAAGTGGTTTCGTCAAAAACAGAGATCGTTTAAAAAATGGCTATTTTTAAGGGCTATATATTATATTAAAAAATATATAAATTCCATAGCGACTACTTTGAATTTTAAACCGGACATAACTTTTAATTTTTAAAGTGAAATCTCAGTTTCTCACATTCGTTAGAAAGATATAGCTAAATAGATTCAAATATTTCTTGTTTCACTGAAATCCGATTTATATTGAATTCTAAATATTCAATTGAAATTTAAAATCAAATTTTCAAACTACCGCGCCATTTCAGGCTCGTTTAATAATTGAAATGAATTTATACGTTCTAACTTCATTTTAAATAAATTTTTAGTTGCAACTATTCAAAATAAATCATTTTAAATATTTAAAATCCATTGAAATAGCTAAAATAAAAAATTTAAATTGGTTCTGAAAATCCGGGTTGTTACAATTGTGTTAAAAACAACTTCAAATATAAGTGTATCAATCATAAACGGCATGGGTACCATATATCATGTCGCCATACTAGTTCTATAATTAAAACTGAAATGTCGTATTGGAAATTGGATTTCCATCTATGAACCAAGGCAAGGGATCGTCTTTCCGATTCGAAACTCTCTAGACCGAGCCTTAAGCTCAGCCCCAAATGCACCTAGAGCGATAGGGCCGGTCCACACTTACGTTAGTGGATTATAATTCCTGAACAATACGTTTCCCCGCCCTATGGGGCGTAAATCCGGTCAGTATGTCGACCATCATATCCATCGGCCCTGTAGTGACCGATATATCCGAGGCGCCTTGTTTTCCATCATCCACATAAGTAAAATGTCTAGGCTCCATACCATGACACAACTCCTAACTAGAATGAAATGCATGTCCTCCCTGAGGTCCCTTCCCGTTTCTGATTCTCACCGGGGTGTGAGGCTCGTGAATTAACACTATACACAAAGTTATGCTATTTAAAGCCGTGCTTTGATCATCAACCACAAGGCCTTGCTTTTCAACAAGAACCTTGATCACATGCCACTCAGCATGCCACACTATCCTCCATACCTTACCACTGATTTCTGCCGATATATAACCTCTAAGCTCATACGTCTCAAAGAAGGGTGTTAAGCAAGAGAATAAATTCTCCGCCACCAAACAGATATATATTTAGCAGAGATCAGTGAATATGATATAAAGGAATACAATGTTAGACATACTATCCATTTGCAAGTCCGTTCTGGGTCTGAACGAAACCGAAAGCACCTTATTCCTCGTCCCATATGTCCAATAAAGGAGAGAGGTCCTCGCATATCCGGTAGATCTCCAAGTACGTTTGGACGATCACCACTTATTACCTTGTCTTGGGATACCTCCCAATCAAGACATCAGTAATCATCCAAACGATGTGAAGATCCCCGGTCTTCAACCACCGTCTTCATCGTCAACTTATCGCCATATCAATTATCCAGAATGGGATAAACTCGGTCTTTCCGAATAACTCGCGTATTTTTAAACAAGGGCTATAAAAACACTAGTTACGCCTCATTCCAATCCAGAATATTCTTTTATTCAAATATTCTTTTCACAATTTAAACCAAATTAAGGTTTTCCAAACTAGTCGGGATTAGCGAACCTTACCGAAGTAATCTTTTATTTTCTTTCCCAATCCCAACCTATTCATCCCATGGAGCAAAACTGGTAGCACTCCATATCTAACACCACGGTGTTATCGGTAAAGTTAATTATCATTTTACGTTCAAATCTATTTAAAGATTTAACTATCGCCTGGAGTAAAATTTGTATTACTCGATTCTCGATCATTTCATGAATTCGGTAAATTTTATTATCCTATTCACATTCCAATCTAATTGAAGATTCATTGAAACTCTAATTCAGTTTTAATCTCAAAAATCATTATTTAATGATTATTCAAAGATAAGAAATTAATCTTATCTTTAACTGGGTTAAAGAACTAATGTCATTTAAAACACAGTTCACAATAAACCCAAGATCATATACCATTAATTATGGAATCTTCATGGAAAAAAGATCAATAAATTTAATCGAAATAATTTTCCGTTTCCATCCAGTAATATAAATGGAATAATGGAAAAGCCTTTTAAATTCCATATGTAGTAACAGTCTTCCTCTATAGAAGCTCACTTCGATTATTACTAAATCGAATTCCATTCCATTCCAATTTATTTTATTAAATTGGAAAAACTTTACTTTGGAAAATTCCCATTAAATCTTAATAAAAAGATTTATAACTTCCAAATCACATTTCACGGTTAATCGGGTTAAATAATGAATGTCGTTTAAAACACAGTTCACAATAAACCCAAATTCACTTTCCATTTTATTCCAATTACAAAATATAACAGGAAACTCTAATAATGATAATTAAAAGATTTATTCTTTTCACTATAGGGTTTAAGAACAGTGTTACTGAAGACATCATTCACGACAAACCCGAAATCCAATTAAATATTAAATATAAGGCTCTGAACAGTTATATCGACTTATATTCAATATCAAATTCTGAAACCAAAACATATCGTATGGGGAATAACGATATATATCTATCTTTCAAATTCCTCCACAATATCCGTATAGACACGGAATCCAATATCGAAATATCCCGAAGATGACTTCCATTCAAATCTATTCCAATTTATACGTTGGAAAATTCTAGTTAGATTAATACCATTCACAAATCCAATTTATTTATTTAAAACATTGGATTATCCTACTAGTTTATAACTAGTTACTTTTGATTAAAATATAATTTTATCTTTTCAATTTTGGAATTTTTCATCCAAATTCTTTCCAAATCATTTGTTATGATTTTACACAAATTATTAATATTTTTAATAATTTTATCAAGGTCCGTACAGTCGGTTTCCACTAATGGCCACCGAACTGCATCCATAGCGACTTTTTCGAAATTTGATTTGGACATATCTCCAAATCCAATTGATAGATTTTGAATCTCTAATATTCATTGGAAAGATCTTTTTGATATGAACTCAATGGTTCTGGTTTTAGGAGAATCCGACGGTCGGATCTCCCGTAATGTTCCTTCGAAATTAATGGTTGAAATTCGCCAACGGTCGTAGTGCAGCGCGTTCTATTCAAGCCATTAATATAGATATAATATATATATATATATATATTTCATCAATTTCCATTAAAAACATATTTTATTAATTTGTTTATTAATTCATTTCAAAACGATTTCAACTTCATTTCCATTTTCAAATCAAAATTGAATATTTCTTAATAAATTCGTTTTAAATTCATTATAAAGTGATTTCTACTTCATTTCAATTTTCAAATCAAAATTGAATATTACTAATCATTATAATATTAAAATTAAAATATTTTCAAAATATCTGATTTTGATTGTACACTGGATATTATTTAAAAATATTTGTTAATTCTGAATTGGAATCAGACTCAATCAATTACCGTATAATTTCAGTTATATGGATTTCATATATCGCATGTATAAAACAATAATGATAAACAATCATACCAAAATTCATACAACATCCAGAGTGCATTTTACCATTGTATAAGCATTAAAATAAATAAATGACGCTTATACAGTCTGTCAATCCATCGATTGACATACAGCTAAACAATTGGGATTAGTGTACGTCAAATATCATCCCAATGCCCGTGTGGGGTTTCAATCAACAAACACAGATTTTATTTGTGCAGTTGGGCACTGTGTAAAATTTACCGTCCCAATCAATGTTAGTTAAATGGGTGTATATAAACAAATCATCTGATTTGTAAATGAATATTTATTTCAACACATGACTATTTTATATAGTTCTATTACACATTAAAAATGATATTTTTAATGACTAAACATTTTATTCAATCACATGGATATTTACAACCACAATACAATCAATTTCACTACAACAATCAACCCAAACAAGCATCAATGGTTTGTACAGTAAATAGTGTCAGGAGCTACTAATCCCCGTCTGCAACCTAGTATATTTTTAACTGTAAAATAATTTGAGTGAGAAAGAGTTCTCACCTTGGTTTCGACTCCGCCATTCTTTGATTGCCAATCTTAAATTCTTTCCAGAAATCCAACATGTCTATTTTATAAATAAAATACATTAGCTAAAAATAATATTTTTTATCTATTGAATAATTTTTTCATAGCTTGACTATTTTATATATAGCATACATACGATATAGATCATATTTTTAACTTTCTAAAAATAATTCCATAGTATGACTACTTTATATATCTCATATATAATCTAAAAAACATATTTTTATCTTCCTAAAACATTTTCATGTCATAAACTAGTTAAAAAATCATATCTTTAATGAACTAAAAATATTTTCATTCAAAGAATTAGAATCGGAAAACTCACAATTTTCTAGGGTTTTGATCAAGAGAGAGCTCAAACCAATCGACATCAGAAAGCCATAAAGACTCAAAGGAGGAGGAGGCTGCTGCACCTTACGTTGACCGTCACAGTGATTATGCTCTCGAAGTGGCTCGTGCGGTGGTGTTGTTGAGGGCTGGAGCTCGTGGTGGTGGTGCGAAGAAGGAAGCGGAGAGAGGGGGTGATCTGCTGGTCTGCGGCGGACTGGAGGAAGGTGGGCTTGCGCAGGAGGGTGGCGACGCATTGGGGTTCGTGCGGTGGTGGGTTGGAGTCGCGGGTTGGGTGTTAGGTTTGATTGAAGGGGTTCTACGCGAGAGGGTGGAGCTGGTGGGGGAGAGGGACTCGCGAGCGACGGTGAGGGTGGAGCAACGGCGGAGGCGGAGCAGGGGAGGGGTGCCGATGGCGAAGGCGTTTTTTCCTGGATCGGGAAATCGATTTTTGGGGGAGGGTTTATGTTTTAACGTTGGAAAATATATATATGTATATATAATTTAAAATTATTTTATTCCCATAAAGGTGAATTTTTATCCGCACTCCAAATGAGACCCAACGGCTATTGCCCCTAGCTAAATACCCTCATTCCGGACACAATGGGATTTGTTTCGTAAGCTAATTCTAGTGTTTCAATCGGTTTTTATCAAAATTAAAATATAAATCTATGTATATTAATTTTAAACGTACATTTTAATTTATCGGGCCACATACTGACTCCAAAAATTCCAGAAAAATAAATCTAGCTATGTTTTGACGATAGGGTCCGAACAAAATCAATTTCGTTGAATTTGAAGGCAGTTTGAAAAATGGCCGATTTCTAGTCGATTAAATTCAAACTGAAATTACCAAACTCGTTTAAATTCAACACGCTCACATATTAATTCCAAAAATTATGAAAATTGGAATCTAGCAAAAATTTAACATTCTAGATCCAACAAAAGTGGTTTCGTCGAAAACAGAGGTCATTTGCAAAATGGGTATTTTTAAGGGCTATATAGTATTTAAAATATATACAAATTCCAAAGAGACTATTTTAAATTTTAAACTAAATAAAACTTTCAATTTATATTATGAAATCTGTATTTTTCACATTCGTTAGAAAGATATAGCTAAACAGATTAAAATATTTCTGGTTTTATTCAAATCCGGTTTATTTTGCATCCTGTACATTCATTTGAAATTTAAAATGAATTTTCAAACTACCACGTCATTTCTGGCTCGTTTTATAATTAAAATAAATTTTTACGTTCTAACTACGTTTAAAATAAATTTTTTGCCATTGTTATTTAAAATAAATCATTTTATTTTCTTAAAATCCATTAAAATAGCAAAAATAAAAAATTTAAATTAGTTCTGAAAATCCGGGTTGTTACAATCTCCCCCACTTTAAATCTTTTCGTCCTTGAAAAGGAACGAAGGTGAAAGTTGTTTAACTAACCAACTCAACTTTCATTCTGACTTTCATTCTTCAACTTTTCAGTTTCTAAGAAATTTCTAATTTCTCAAAAATTTGGCTAACACCCTAAAGTTTCGAAAAATTTCGCCATAACCTCCTTTGTACGGGTTGATATTTAAAACTGCACTTGCCTCGCAGGGCCCTCATCAATCTAAAAGAAAAAGAAAAAGGCAACCAACTGGCCAATCGGCTCATAAAATAATCAAAACTCAAGAAATATAGTAAACATGTACCTATTTGTTGGGCATACAATTTTATTCCTCTTCTTAGCTTCCCTGTTATGACCTGTTCATTATGTACACATGTGTATATATATATATATGCAATTGTAATCAATTTTCAATTTAGATCAATATTAATTAAATTTAGCTAAATTTACCTTTCATTGTCATATTGGTTTCATTAGTGGAATTAATATTCATTCAGCACAACCAGCAATCAGCAATTAATTAGTTGATTAACGTTTCAAATATATAATTTTATACCTGATCAAAAATCATATTTTTAATGCTAAATCACAACAATATACTTTAACTAAGTTTTGGTTATCACTCCAGTCAATTGGAATCATATAGATATCCCACTTTTGAAACTCGAACATAAATACTGATAATGATGCATTATTATTAAAATTATCGCCGAGCGACTAGAGTGTGATTATATATTTATCCAGTATATTTGGGACTTCAGATACACGTTAATTACACGTATATTCAAAATCTTCATATACTCGATTGCCCAAATTCAATATAAAATAAAATATTCAAATACGAATAATTGATATAAAATTTTAAATCTAAATTTAATTTTAAAAATAACACTCTTCACACTCGTTCTAGGATACTACTGATCCTATCTCTAATGAGTCATTCTCGTTGGATATTACTAATCCAATCTCTGATGAATTCTTTCGTTCGGTTCTAATGTGTCTTGTTCTCAAGCTCTGATACCAAACTATAACGATACAAAATCCCCCGATCTCCGAAGAGGACGGAAAGGCCGGATTGAGTTGAGAACACAACAAATCAGTATGCAAACGTAAGAACATTCCATTGCTATTACAACAATTACATCAGAGTACAAGAATAACAGAGTATGAATAAATATTACCCATTGTGAAATATAAGAGATTTAAATTACTAAGCAGCGGAAAATAATACATAACACAACTGAAAGAAATACACGGATACAGAGCTTTCCGAATATAGCTCCAGTTGTAAATCGAGGATCCTGTATAAAGAAAAATCTGTGAAAACAAAACTACTAGTTGCCCGTGTGGAAAATAGGGCTACCCAGAGTTTAGGTCAAAACAATAAACTCCAGGCCAGTCATGTGACTGGTGTGAGAACTAAAACAATTATTTAAAACTTTACTTTAAAATCATGTAAATCAAGGGACAATGCCGTATAACACGGAACAGGTTTACCCCCAAGAATACCAGTGCACAAAACAAATAGTGCAATGCTAATTAAAGAAAATGAAGCTATTATATGACTCAAGTCCCATCACACAATGCAACGCAAGCCGGAGGATAGATTTTTCCCTTATAATAGCCAAAGAATTCTTGGAATGTTTAAAACAAATCATTTGATATTATCATAAGTGCATAGTGTTAAAAACAACTTCAAATATAAATGTTTCAATCATAGATGGCATGGGTACCACATATCATGTCATCATACTAGTTCTACAATTAAAATCAAAATGTCGTATTGAAAATTGGATTTCCAACTGCGAACCAAGGCAAGGGATCGTCCTTCCGATTTGAGACTCTCTAGCCCGAGCCTCAGGCTCAGCCGCAACAGAACCTAGAGCGACAGGGCCGGTCCACACTTACGTTAGTGGATTATAATTCCTGAAAAATACGTTTCCCCGCCCTGTGGGGCGTAAATCTTGTCAGTATGTCGACCATCATATCCATCGTCCCCATAGTGACTGATATATCCGAGGTGTCTCACTTTCCATCATCCATATAAGTAAAATGTATGGGCTCCATACCATGACACAACTCCTAGCTCTAGAAAGAAACACATGTCCTCCCTGAGATCCTCTCCCATTTCTGGTTCACGTTGTGGTGTGAGGCTCGTGAATTAACGCTATACACAAAGCTATGCTTTTAAAGCCGTGCTTTGATCATCAACCACAAGGCCCTGTTTTCAATAAAAACCTTGATCACATGCCATCAGCATGCCACATTGTCACTCCATACCGTACCACTGATTTGTGCCGATATATAACCTCTGAGCTCATACGTCTCAGAGAAGAGTGTTAAGCAAGAGAATAAATTCTCCGCCACCAAACAGATATATATTTAGCAGAGATCAATGAATACAGTATAAAGGAATACAATGTCAGACATACAATCCATTTGCAAGTCCGTTCTGGGTCTAAACGAAACCAGAGGCACCTTATTCCTCGTCCCATATGTCCAATACAGGTCAGAGGTCCTCGCATATCCGGTCAATCTCCAAGTATGTATGGATGATCACCACTTATTACCTTGTCTTGGGATGCCTCCCAACCAAGACATTAGCAATCATCCGAACTATGTGAGGATCTCCGGTCTTCAACCACATTCTTCGTCGTCTACTTATCATCGTATCAATTATCCAGAATGGGATAAACTCGGTCTTTCCGAATAACTCGCGTATTTTATAAACAAGTGCTATAAAAACACAACATACGCCTCATTCCAATCCAGAATATTATTTTATTCAAATATTCTTTTCACAATTTAAACCAAATTAAGGTATTCCAAACTATTCGGGATTAGCGATCCTTACCGAAGTAATCATTTATTTATTTCCCAATCCCAACCTATTCATCCCATGTCGCAAAACTGGTAGCAATCCATATCTAACACTACGGTGTTATCGGTAAAGTTAATTACCATTTCACATTCAAATCCATTTAAAGATTTAACTATCGCCTGGAGTAAAATTGGAGGTACTCCATTCTCGATCATTTCATGAATTCGATAAATTTAATTATCCCATTCACATTCCAATCCAATTAAAGATTCATTAAAACTCTACTTTAGTTTTAATCTCAAAAATCATTACTTAATGATTATTCAAAGTTAAGAATTTAATCTTATCTTTAGCTGGGTTAAATAACTAATGTCATTTAAAACACAGTTCACAATAAACACAAGATCACATTCCATTAATTATGGAACCTTCATGGAAAACAGATCGATATATATAACTGATATAAGTTTCCATATCCAACCAGTAATATAAATGGAATAACAGCAAAGCCTTTTAAATTCCATATATAGTAATAGTCTTCCTCCACAGAAGCTCACTTCAATTATTACCAAATCGAATTCCATTCCATTCCAATTTATTTTATTAAATTGGAAAAACTTTACTTTGGAAAATTCCCATTAAATCTTAATAAAAAGATTTATAACTTCCAAATCACATTTCACCGTTAATCGGGTTAAAGAACGAATGTTGTTTGAAACACAGTTCACAATAAACCCAAATTCACTTTCCATTTTATTCCAATTACTAAATATAACTGGAAACTCTAATAATCTTAATTAAAAGATTAATTTTTTTCACCATGTGGTTTAAGAACTGTGTTACTGAAGACATCATTCACGAGAAACCCAAAATCCAATTCGAGATTAAATATAAGGATCTGAAGAGAAATTATATCGGCTTATATTCAATATCAAATTCTGAAACCAACACATATCGTATGGGGAATAACGATATATATCTATCTTCCAAATTCCTCCACAATATCCATATAGTCACAGAATCCAATATCGATATATCCCGAAGATGATTTTCGTTCAAATCCATTCCAATTTATACATTGGAAAATTCTGGTTAGATTAACACCATTCACAAATCCAAATTATTTATTTAAAACATTGGATTATCCTACTAATTAATAACTAGTTCCTTTTGATAAAAATATATTTTTATCTTTTCAAATCTGGAATTTTTCATCCAAATTATTTCCAAATCATTTGTTATGATTTTACACCAATTATTAATAATTTTAATAATTTTATCAAGGTCCGTACAGTCGGTTTCCACTAACGGCCATCGAACAACATCCATAGCGACCTTTTCCAAATCAGATTTGGACGTATCTTCAAATCCAACCGTTAGATTTAAATATCTTATATTCATTGGAAATCTCTTTTCGATGTGAACCCAACGGTTCCGGTTTGAGGAGAATCCGACGGTCGGCTCTCCCGTAGTGTCCCTTCGAAGTTAATGGTTGAAATTCGCGAACAGTCGCAGCGCGGCGCGTTCCACTCATGCCATTAATATATATATAATATATATATATATATTTCATCGATTTCCATTTAAAACATATTCTATAAATTCGTTTATAAATTCATTTCAAAAAGATTTCAACTTCATTTCAATTTTCAAATCAAAATCGAATATTTCTTAAAAAATCGCTTTAAATTCATTTTAAAACGATTTCTACTTCATTTAAATTCTCAAAACAAAATTGAATATTTCTTATTATTATAGTATTAAAATGATAATATTTTCAAAATATCTGATTTTGATTATACACAGGATATTATTTAAAAATATTTGTTAGTTTTGAATTGGAATCAGACTCAATCAATTACCATATAATTTCAGTTATATGGATTTCATACATCGCATGCATACAACGATAATGATAAAGAATCATCCAAAAATTCATACAACATCCAGAGTGCATTTTACCACTGTATAAGCATCAAAATAAATAAATAATGCTTATACAGTCTGTCAACCCATCGATTGACATGCAGCTAAACAATTGGGATTAGTGTACGTCAAATATTATCCTAATACCCGTATGGGGTTTCAATCAACAAACACATATTTTATCTGTGCAGTTGGGCGATGTGTAAAATTTATCGTCCCAATTAATGTCAGTTAAATGGGTGTATATAAACAAATCGTCCGATTTGTAAATGAATATTTATTTCAACACATGAATATTTTATATAGTTCTATTACACATTAAAAATGATATTTTTAATGATTAAACATTTTATTCAATCACATGAATATTTACAACCACAATACAATCACTTTCACAACTACAATCAATCCAAACAAACATCCATGGTTCATACAATAAATAGTGTCAGGAGCTACTAAGCCTCATCTGCAACCGAGTATATTTTTAACTGTAAAATAATTTGAGTAAGAAAGAGTTCTCATCTTGGTTTCCACTCCGTCATTATTTGACTGCCAATCTTAAATTCTTTCAGAAATCCAACATGTCTATTTTATAAATAACATACATAAGTTAAAAATCATATTTTTTATCTATCGAATAATTATTTCATAGCTTGACTATTTTATATATAGCATACATACGATAAAGATCATATTTTTAACTTTCTAAAAATAATTCCATAGTATGACTACTTTATATATCTCATATATAATCTAAAAATCATATTTTTATCTTTCTAAAAAAACATTTTCATGTCATACACTAGTTAAAAATCATATCTTTAATGAACTAAACATATTTTCATTCAAAGAATTAGAATTGGAAAACTCACAATTTTCTAGGATTTCGATCAAGAGATAGCCCAAACCAATTGACATCAAAAAGGCACAAAGACTCGAAGGAGGAGGAGGCTATTGCACCTCATGTTGACCATCACGGTGGCTTTGCTCTCGAGGTGGCTCGCGCGGTGGTGTTGTTGAGGGCTGGAGCTCACGGTGGTGGTGCGAAGGAGGAAGCGGAGAGAGGGTGTGATCTGCTGGTCTGCGGCGGACAGGAGGAGGGGACTTGCGCAGGAGGATGGCGGCGCATTGGGATTCGCGCAGTGGTGGGCTGGAGTCGCGGGTTGGGTGCTGGATTCGATCGAAGGGTGCTGTACGAGAGGGTGAAGCTGGCGGGGGTGAGGGACTTGCGAGCGACGGTGAGGGTGAAGCGACGACGAAGGCGGAGCAGTGGAGCAGGTGGAGATGGCGAAGGAGTCGCCCTTTTTTTCCTGAATCGGGAAATCGATTTTAGGGGGAAAAGGGTTTATTTTTTAACGTGGGAAAATATATATGTATATATAATTTAAAATTATTTTATACCCAAAAAGGTGAATTTTTATCCGCACTCCAAACGAGACCCAACGACTGTCGCCCCCAGCTAAATACCCCTTTTTCGGACACAATGGGATATGTTTCGTAAGCCAATTATACTGTTTCGATCAGTTTTATCAAAATTAAAATATAAGTCCGTGTATATTAATTTTAAACATACATTTTAATTTACCGGGGCCACATACTGACTTCAAAAATTCCAGAAAAATAAATCTTGCTTTGTTTGGATAATACGGTCCTAACAAAACCAATTTCGTCGAATTTGGAGGCCATTTGAAAAATGTCCAATTTCCAGTCCATTAGATTCAAACTGAAATTGCCAAACGCGTTTAAATTCACCATGCTCACATATACATTCCAAAAATTATGAAAATTGGACTCTATCAATAATTTGACATTCTGAATCCAACATAAGCGATTTCGTCGAAAAAGGAGGTCATTTGCGAAATGACTATTTTTAAGGGTTATATATTATTTAAAATGTATATAAATTCCATAACAACTATTTTAAATTTTAAATTGAACATAACTTTCAATTTATATTATGAAATCTAGACTTTTCACATTTGTTAGAAAGATATAGCTAAATAGATTCAAATTTTTTTTGATTTACTGAAATTCGATTTATTTTGAATCCTCTGCATTCATTTGAAATTTAAAATCGAATTTTCAAACTACCGCGCCATTTCAGGCTCGTTTTGTAATTAAAATAAAATTTTACATTCTAACTACATTTAAAATAAATTTTTAATTGTTATTATTTAAAATAAATCATTTAAATTCTTAAAATCTATTAAAATAGCAAAAATAAAATTTTTAAATTGGTTCTGAAAATCCGGGTTGTTACAACATACCTGGCAAAGATGCATGTGAGATCACAATGAATCGGCAAAGCGCTGGCTTGAATGTTGAGATGGCTAAGTTGGCTTTGTCCAGGGGACTATGGGATTATATATGTAAGAAGAACAGTGCTTTGTAAAATTATTCATTTGATATGCATAGCCGATCACTATCAATTGCTATATTGCATAAACTTATTAAACAATACAACAACAATAACAGTGCATGATAAATGACTGGTGTTAATCATCTAATTTTACAGAATACCATACAAGGATTTAAAATAAATTATTTATTTATTGTAGGTCGATCCACAATTTTGTTAGGACCATAAGATGCATAAAGTACCAACCATCATTTTGTTGAAGCATGCATACTTTTATTTCCAACAAAAACTAAAAAATTTCATATATGGAGCGGAGCATGCTACATACGCAACATGAAAACATTAAAATAATGCTTGATATTTACCCTTTTTTCATTTATGATAAAATTTAATATCTTGATCTCTTTGCTTAATTAACCTTGGATATATTAATATGTCACCTTCCAGGTGTTCAATTTAGATACAACTATTTTCATATATTTTATGGGTAGTCTAATTCAACTGTAAAAATATCGGGTTATTTTTAGTATAAAAATTGGTCAACTGAGAATCAGACGCTCTAAAAAAATGGAAACATTATCAAATAGTTGTTGAACGGGCGAGTCATACAGTTGTGTAACGACCCAGAAAATCTGAACCAATTTAAATTTTTTAAATTGGCTAAAATAATAGATTTTAAATATTTAAAATAAATATTTTAAATAATAGAGAAGAAAAGTGAGTTTGAATCGACAATTGAAAACGAATATAATTAATTCTAATTATAAACAAGGCTTGAAAAGGCGCTGCAGTTTCAAAATTTGAATTCAAACTTTATCGGACTGTACCGGGTGCAAAACAAAACGGATTTTAGTGAAACCAAAAATATTTAAATCTGTTAGTGAATACCTTTCTAACGAATCTAAAAAATTGAATTTTCATAGCGGAAAGCAAAAGTTATGGCCGAATGAATTTTCAGAGAGGTCGCTATGGAATTTATATAGCCCGTGAAATTGGCCATTTTGCATACGACCTCGGAATTTGACGAAACCACTTTTGTTGGATCCAGGATGGGAAGTTATTGCTAGGTTTCAAATTTCATAATTTTTGAAGCTAGTATGCGAGCGTGGCAAAGGAAAATGTGTTTTGGTCAATTACAGTTAAATTGGATCGACCAGAAATGGGCCTTTTTGCAAACAGTCTTAGAATTCGACGAAACTAGTTTTGTTGGGACCGTATCGTCAAAACATAGCTAGATTTATTTTTCTGGAATTTTTCGAATCAGTTTGTGGCCCTGGCAAATTGAAATGTACGTTCAAATAAAATATTGAATGTTTTATATTTTAATTTGAAGGGAAACTGACTGAAACAGTCGAATGGGCCTTCGAAACATAGCCCATTGTGTTCGGAATGGGGGTAAAACGCTGGGGACGACAGTCGTTGGGTTTAGATTGGTGGTCGCGTCAGAAAACCCCTTATAAAACCCATCGGCCAATCAAAATTTTTATAAAAAAAAGAAAATCCTTTAATTTTCTCTCTCCCCGATATCGATTCAAGGCGGAAATAGCACGCCGCCTTCTCTCCTCTTTTCTGGCCGCTCCGATCACCGAAACGCCATGGCCCAGTTGAACTTTTTGTAGATCCCTCCGAGCTCTTCCAATCCATGTAAAGTACACCCCCTATCGTTTTGTATATCGCGTGAATCACCCTGCCGAAGTGCGGCCGTTCGAAGGCCTGTGGCGCCGCCTGATCGCGTGCGAGTTCATCATGGTGGGGCCCTCCAGGCGCGCCTCTCCAAGGCGGTCATCGTGGTGCAATCGGATTTCAACATCGAGCTGCGGATCGAAAGAAAAATTAAAACCTAGTTTTGAAGAAATCGAGCAGGTATCGGCCTGTATGAATTAAACTGTTTTCAACTTCTAAAAGCGTTGCAAACCTTGTAAAAATCATATCTTTTTCATTCGTTAACGAAATTCGATGAAACAGGAAACATCGTGACCGTGTGGACGCCTTCTACATTTTAGAAGAGACCGCATATTTTTCCGAGCCTTCTGCTATTTTTGGTGGAGTGGAACCTAATGTGAGATTTCTAATTTATAAACGATATGGAAAACGACGATGTATAAATTATATAGTCGATGTATGAGTTATATAAGCGTTGTACACCTCATGTATAAGCGTTGTATAAGTTGTACGTTCGATGTATAAGTTGTATATGCGTTGTAAAAATTATATATGTGTTGAAATAGAAGTGAATTGCTATATATAAATATATATATATATATACGCCCCTCGTCCACAAACCATGGACGATATTTATTGGTTGTGATTGTTGTGAAAATTGATTGATAGCGAATGATTGTTTGGGATTTTTTGTGGTTGATATTGATTGATTGTGATTGAAAAATACCCGTTTGTGGTTGAGAAATATTTGGTTGAAATTACATAGGATTAGTTTGTGGAAATGAAATAAATATATACATGCCGCCTGCGTGCGAACTAGATGCATGATCCCCATTGTCAAAAACCGCGAGGTTTTAAGGTAGAGCGAGGAGCCGTACTAGGGACGGTCCCGGTTTTAACTACCCTGCCGTTATGCTGCCGAAATTTTCTGAAATATACATATGTTAGAATAATTTTCATTCGTTGAAATAAATTACATATGTTGAAACAAATATACATGTGTTAGAATAATTTTCATTCATTGAAATAAATTACATATGTTAAAACAAATATACATGTGTTAGAATAATTTTCATTCGTTGAAATAAATTACATATGTTGAAACAAATATACATGTGTTAGAATAATTTTCATTCGTTGAAATAAATTACATATGTTGAAACAAATATACATGTGTTAGAATAATTTTCATTCGTTGAAATAAATTACATATGTTGAAAGAATATTCATGTGTTGAGTTGCAATTCATTCGTTGAGTTGAAATTCATGTGTTGAATATTATTTGAATTTAAACAAATAGTTTTAGCGATAAAAATCACATTTTTATATATATACAAACTATAGAGAATATTCATGTGTTGAATTGAAATTCGTTCGTCGAGTTGAAATTCATATGTTGAATTTTATCGTATTTTAAAATAAAATGAATAGACAATAAAAACTACATTTTTATTGTGAATATGAAGTGTTAAAAACATTCACGTGTTGAATAAATATTTTTGATGATAAAAATATTTCTTTTATCATGTATACGCTTTGATAAAAATACACACGTGTTGAAATAAATAATAGTTTGCTAGAAATATTATTATTGGCTTTGTTCTGCATATATATACATGTGTTGAACAGGAAAAATGGATTAGCTGCAGAGTAAAGAAATTATTTGCGTGCCCGACAAATAGGTAAGCCTTGATGAGTTGGCTGCGCAATTTTATTTTTATATCAACTCCTGTGAATGCCATTGGATGCGGAGTGCTGGTTATTCTGTGTGAAATAATAAATATCGCCATAGGATAGTAACAATTAAATTTGAACTACGCTACATGGCATACTTCTTGACGATAGGCATACTTCATCATATTCCACATAAGCAATTGGAGCTTGTGTGACGAGGTGGAAGATTTACCATACGAGCGAGAGGCTTGTATGGCGATGATTATATACTACAGGTTGAACTGATGACTGATATGGACTCTATAAAATTTAACGATAAATTGCCAGATTAATAAAAACCCCACACGGGTCTGGAGTTGACAATAATCACGTCTCTCTAGTTATTAGATACGGCACATGGACTATTTATTTCCACACGGAAACGGGGTGACGAGAATTTATTCTCTGGAGTGATTATTTATACATGCTCCCCCGTAAACACCAGAATATATCACTATATATATATGTGAATGCTTTTTAGGATTTATTGGGTACCTAACACGGCCCAATAAATTTCCAAACCCCTCCCCGTACAAAGGAGGTTATGGAGAAATTTTTCGAAATATTAAGGCGTTAGTGAAATATTTGAAGTGAAAACGAAGTTGAAAATATAGAATGAACTATAGTTGGAATTATAGAATGAACTATATTTATATATATAAATATAAATATAATTAAAAGGAATCGAAGCCGTGCAGTTCGCGTTTCGGAATCGTAATTTGAAACGATTAGTATGAGAAATCCGACCATCGGATTTTCCCGAAACCGCAACCGCTGGGTTCGCTTTGGAGAAATCTTTCCACCGGCACCAACTTTGTAAAAATCCAACGGTTGGATTGTCTGGAATGTTTAATTCAAATCTGAAGAAAAACAGCACCAGAAACGATTATATTTATATATATATATATATATATATAATTATATTCAATCGAATAGCGACGATGTAGTTCGTATTTTGAAATCGAAACTTCAAACGATTGTACCGGGAGATCCGACCGTCGGATTTTCCCGAAACTGGAACCGTTGGATTCGTTTTGAAAAGACCTTTCTAATGACGTAAATTTTGTAAAGATCCAACGGTTAGATTTTTAGATATGTGTAAATCAAATCTGAAGAAAAACAGCGCCACGGCCGCATTATGGCCCGAAGCGTCGTTTTGAATAAATTGGCTATTTTAAAATAAATAAAAATAGCGATAAATCGTTATAAAATATCATAAACGATATGGAATGGAGGTAAATTGAATTTGCTCGATTTATGTGGTATTTGATGGTTGAATGTGTTTGGTGTGAAAATTATATTAAAGAACAAAATTGGTGTTGTCGAATGATTTAACCATTGAAATAAATTAATTTGAAATTCTAAATATACGTGAATTATTTGAAAAGGCCGAGTAAATTCTCATTTTGAATAATTGACCGACGATTGAAAGTCGAAGATGAAGACGGTGGTCGAAGAACGGAGATCTTCACCTCGTTTGGGTGGTAACCGAGGTCCTGATTGGGAGGCATCCCGAAATATGGATAATGAGTGGTGATCGTCCAGACGTACGTGGTGATCGATGGGTTTGCGAGGTATTTAGTGCCTCCGGTTTCATTCAGACCCAGAACGGACTTGTAAATGGACTGCGTGTCTGACATTGGATTTTATTCTGTGTGGACTGATCTCTATTAAATATACATCTGTTTGGCAGCGGAGAATTTATTCTTTTGCTTAACGCCCTTCTCTGAAACGCACGAGCTCAGAGGTTGTATATCGATGGACATCAGTCGCATGGCATGAATTGCCTATGTGGCATGCTAAAATGCAGTGATCAGGGCTTCTGTTGAAAAGCAAAGTCTTGTGGTGATGATCAAAGCACCGCCTGTGTGGCGTAGCTTTGTGTATAACGCGAATTCGCGAGCCTCACACCCCGGTATGAACCAGAAACGGGGGAAGGACCTCAGGGAGGGCATGCGTTTCTTTCTAGCTAGGGTGGTGTCAGTGACCTACCAGCCTTGACATTTATATACTTTTCACCTATGTGGTTGTTGCTGTTGCGAGGCGCCTCGGTTTGATCGGACGATCCGGGTCCGATGGAGTCATTCGTTGGCTCATTTACACCCCAAAGGGTGGGGAAACGCAGTGTTCAGGAATTTTAATCCACATCGGTGGACCGACCCTGACGATCCAAGGGCCCACCTGAGTCTGGGTCCCGAGGCTCGGGCTAGACAGTCTCGAATTCGGTAAGGACTATCTTTTGCCTTGGTTCAAGACGGAAATCCAATTTCCAAATACGTGACTGTGCGGTTTTGATTGTATACCTATATATGGCGACATAGTGGTATGGGGCATTAATGTCGTCTATGATTGATAGTTATGATTTGAAATTGTTGTCAAAACATATAAACACTAGCAATAATATCAAATGCCTTTGTTTTATTCGTATCAAGCATATTTTGGCCGTTATAAGGTAAAAACTCTATCCTTCGGTTTGCGTTGCATTGTGTGATGGGAACTGAGTCTTATAATGGCTTCATTTTTTATAAAATACATTGCGTAGTTTAAAGGAAAGATTTGTTTTAAAGCACTGGCAATCCAATGGAGTAAACCCGTTCCACGAAAGTGGCGTGGTCCTGTGATAGCCATATTATATATGCGTTGAGTAGATTTCTCATACCAGCCCCATGACTGACTCGTAGTTTGTTTAACTTTCAAACTCGGGTGCCCCTTTTTCTACATGGGCAGCCTTGTATTCAGGTTTAGGTGGTTCTTTCTGGATAGCTGGAGCTGAAGATGGATTCTATTATTTATCTCTTTTTATGCTGTTCAGCTCCTATTGTACATATTATGTTTGTTTTCCGCTGTAGACGTTTATGTATAGTTGAACTGTATTTTTACTAAGTATGATCCTGTATACTGTGTAACTCTGATGATTACTTTTATCCAGTATATTCTATTGTTCATTATCTGGTGTATTTATTTAATTCTGTTCTGCTATTATCTGATTCTATGTTATATTCCACGGATTACCCTTGCCACCGTCAGTACGGGGTTTGGGGTCGTCTCAAGTTGCAATCACACAAGCATGCTAAAACTCTTGACCAGCCTAAAAACGTTGTAAGTCAGTTAGGAACTTTGACAAACACCAAACGTAAATGAAGAAGGAAAATTTAAATTGTATGAAGAACCAATATGAACTGATGATAGAGGAAAATGATGAATCATTACCGTTAATAGAAAACTTGAATGTGGAATAACCAATGAAAAGAGCAAGAATCTCCCATTCATTAAATAAAACAAAGAACGAACCACCAAAACATATAAATTGCAAAAAAAAAAAACATCATAAACGATGCTAAAAAAGAGCATTGGACCACTTTTAAAGTAAGACGCAGATTTTTTGAAAGCTTTCGTTAAGGATAGCTTACTGCAGTGGAATTAGATTTGAGATGATGGAATAAATGCTATTAATACGGGAGAGGAGAAACCAATTTTGGGGTTGAAAAAAATAATGAAATCTGAAGAGAAGAATTTGCCTAGTGAATCAGAAAGGACACGTTAAACTAATAAAAGTAGTGGTTAGCTTTTCTTAATGTAATGTGCACTGACACAACGACAAAATGATAAAAAACTGATCCTATCCTAATTTTATTTTGAGACAATAAATATGGACATAGCACAATGAAGTGAATCGTGTGCATCCTTTTCACTTCTGATTTATACAAACTTCTATCTTTTCCAGCTTTACATTATGATGTTATCCAACTCCTTATTTGAGTCATGCTAAGTGTTATGTAATGACGGTCAACATAAAGCTCCCCCTCCTCTTACATTGGGCGCACGCATATGAGTTGGCACATACATTCTTGTAACAAAAAGGAATCACTGATGTTACGTGCCTACCAACTCATATTTATACTCTACTTCTCCAATTTATTCCGTGATGTGGGACTATATATTCAAACCGCAATTCACGCTATGTAATCGGAGGTCTTCACATCACGGAACGGGCTCGGTTATGGGCTCGCTTTTCAACAGAAGCCTTGATCATTTGCATCTCAGCATGCTACACAGGCAATTCACGCTATGTAACCGATGTCTATCAATCACACAGAATAAAATCCGAAGTCAGACACACATCCATTTACAAGTTCGTTCCGTGTCTGAACGAAACCGGAGGCACCTTATTCCTCGTCCCGTATGTCCAGTACAGGAGAGAGGCCCTCGCATATTCGGTCGATCTCCAAGTACGTCTGGACGATCACCACTTATTACCTTGTCTTGGGTGTACAACCCAATAAAGACATCAGTAATCATCCAAACGATGTGAAGACCTCCGGTCTTCCACCACCGCCTTCATCCTTGACATATCGTTGAATCAGTTATTCAAAATGTGATAAACCCGGTCTTTCTGAATAACTCGCGTATATAATAAACAAGTGTTATAAAAACACAACATACGCCTCATTCCAATCCAGAATATTCTTTATTCAAACATTCACATTCTTTGAGTAAGGTTCCCATTAATTTTATCAAAGATAAATTCTTTAAATTTATTCTTTAATCTTCCTTTGAATATCAATTCAAACCAAATTATGGTTTATCCAAACTAGTCGGGATTAGCGCACCTTACCGAAGTAATCATTTGTTTAATTTCCCAATCCCAACCTACTCATCCCATGAAGCAAAACTGGTAATACTTCATATCTAACACCATGGTGTTATTGGTAAATTAAATTATCATTTCACGTTCATATCTAATTAAAGATTTAACTTTCGATTGGAGCAAAACTGGTGATACTCCATTCTCGATCATTTCTTGAATTTGATAATTTTAATTATCAAATTCACCTTTCAATCTATTTAAAGATTCATTAAAACTCTAATTCAGTTTTAATTTCCAAAAATCATTACTTAATGATTATTCAAAGTTATGAAATAAATCTTATCTTTAACTAGGTTAAAGAACTAATGTCATTTAAAACACCGCTCACGAAAAACCCAACTCGCATTTCATTTTATTACCAAATTGAATTCAATTCCAATTTAATATGTTAAATTGGAAAACTTTACTTTGGAAAATCTCCTTTAAATCTTGATAAAAGATTTATAAATTCCAAATCACATTTCACTGAAAACCGGGTTAAAGAACGAATGTCGTTAAAAATATCGTTCACGATAAACCCAACTCGCATTTCATTTTATTCCAATTATTAAATATAATTGGAAACTCTAACAATCTTAATTAAAAGATTTATTCTCCTCACATGGGATTCAAGAACAGTGTTACTGAAGGCACCGTTCACGACAAACCCAAAATCCCATTTGATATTAAATACAAGGCTTTGAATAGAAAATATATCGGCTTATATTCAATATCAAATTCTGAAACCAACAAATATCGTATTGGGAATAACGATATAAATATATCTTTCAAATTTCCATAACAATATCTGTATAATCACGAAATCCAACGTCAAAATATTCCGAAGACAATTTTGATTCAAATCCATTCCAATTCATATATTCGAAATCCTGGTTATTTTTAAAACCATTTCAGAAATCCAATTTATTTATTAAAAATATCGGATTATAATTCTAGTTCATAACTAGTTCATTTTGATAAAAATATATTTTTATCTTTTCAAATATGGAGTTTTTCATCCCAATTCTTTCCAAATCGTTTCTTATGACTTTACACAAATTATTGATATTTTTAATAATTTTATCAAGGCCCGTACAGTCGATTTCCATAAACGGCCATCGAACTGCACTTACAGCGACCTCTTCCAAATTTGATTTGGACATAACTCCAAATCCAACCGTTAGATTTCAAATCTCTAATTTTCGTTAGAAAGCACTTTTCGATACGAACCCAACGGTTCCGGTTTTAGGAGAATCCGACGGTCGGACCTCCCTAACGTCCATTCGAAGTCAATCGTCGAAATTCGCGAACTGCCGCAGCGCGGCGCGTTCTATTCAGGCCATTATATTATATATATATATATATAATATGTATTTCGTCGATTTCCATTTAAAACATATTTTATAAATCGTTTTAAATTCGTTTTCAAAATGATTTCAACTTCATATTCAATTTTAAATCAAAATTGAATATTCCATATTATTAATATATAAATGATAATATTTTCAAAACATTAGATTTTGAAATCACTTCATTTTCGATATTCATTATAAAAATGAATAAAATCGATAGAAATATCGTTCGCGTCAAAATGGCGTATATCTAATCAACACGGCTATATATATTTAAATATATTCATGTCCATCCCAAATCGGATATCAAAATCAGATTTTTGATTCTTTTCTAAATATTATTTTAAAATATTCCTTATTTTAAAATATTCGTTATTTTAAAATATTCCTTCTTTCTGAACTGGAATCAGACGCAGTCAATTACCATATAATGTTGGTTATATGGATTTCATACAGTACATGTATACAACAACAATGATAAACAATCAACCATCATCCAGAGTGCATTCTACACTGCATAAGCATCAAATATGAATATTTAACGTTTACAACAGCCTGTCAACCAATTGATTGACATGCCACTAAACAGTTGGGATTAGTGTATGTCAAATATCATCCCAACACCCGTGTGGGGTTTCAATCCACAAACACTGAATATTATTTGTGCAGTTGGGCGATGTGTAAAATATGTCGTCCCAATCCATATCAGTAAAATGGGTGTTCATAAACAAATCGTCCGATTTGTAAATGAATATTAATTTTATTCATATACACGTTAAAAATTATATTTTTAACTATAAAATTTTTATTCAGTTTATTTATACAATAAAAATGATAATTTATTGTTCTAACATATTTTAGAAAATTTTGGCGGCATAACGGCGCGATATTGAAATCGGGTAATGTCTACTCCTGATATCGGCTCGTGCCATACGCACATAACAATTCTAATCAATTCATTTCACCCATACAACCAAAATCGTCCAAATAACCTAATCAACCAAACCAAATAATCAAACAAGTCGTCCATGGTCTGTGGACGACGGGGAACAGTTCATATATGTAGTTATAAAATAAATAACTGTACAAAGAAAATTATAGTGAGGAGTTCTCACCTTTGGGATCCACTCCTCCATTCTCTATTTCTGAACAGTTCGGATTTGCCCAAAATTCTAATGCGATCTTTTCCCTTTGTTTATAGTAAAAATCGCATTTTTAATATGATGTTTATTTTAAAAATCACATTTTTATAATAGCACTTCATGTATAAAAATCATATATTTTTACAACACTTCTTTCTATATAAAAATTATATTTTTATATCTCTACTTCTCATATAAAGATCGAATTTTTATTTCGCTTCATATATAATAATTATATTTTTGTAAAGGTCATATTTTTAATACGCTACATATATAAAAATCAAATTTTTATATCCTTAAAAATCAAATCTTTGTATGAACAAAAATCAAATCCTTTTTCTATTAAAAATCTAACCTTTCTTGTGTATAAAAATCCAATCTTTCTTTATAAAAACCCCAACTTTTTTTATAAAAATCCTAGCTTTCTTTTATAAAAATAAAAACCAAAGCTTTGTGTAGAATAAAAATCTAAGCTTTAGGAAAAATAAAAATCAAAGCTTTAGGAAAAATAAAAATCAAAGCTTTAGGCAAAATAAAAATCAAAGCTTTGTATATAAATTACATTCCTATAACTATACTTCATATATTTATAAAACTGAAATTATAATTCAAACTTTCTATAAAAATTCTATTTTTCTTCTTTAAAAATCGTAAGTTTTTGTTTTTATAACTAAACAAAAATCAGTTTCTATACCTAAAAAAATTAGTTTTTATATAAATTAAAAATTGAAAACTCACTTTTGTTCGAGTCGGAAGGGGGCCACTGTTGGAGCTAGGGGGTTGCGAAGGAAAGGATCGACATCCCTGGTGGTCGACCGGCTACAAGGAAGGTGGCATGCGGGGGCATCAATGGAAGGCGGTGGCGTTAGCTAGGGTTTGGGGGACCGCGCGATTGATGTCGATGGAGTAGGGGGGTTCAGAGGAGAGAGAGCGCGAGAGGAGGGGAGGGCGGCGGGGTACTGATGGAGGGTGGCGGCGCGATGAACGGTGGCATCAGGCGGCGGACGATTGTGGCTGCATCGAGGATCGATCTCGTTTTTTTCTTTTCTATTTTGATTTCGATTTGAATCATATAGGGGGGTTGATCGGGTTATGAAGGGGAGAAAGGCTTTGGGCCCAATTTATTTTATTTTTTAATTATCCATAAAGGTACTTTTTATTTCGCCCTACAAAAGAGACCCACCGACTGTCGACCATAACTAATTACCCTCATTCCAAACACAATGGGATATGTTTCGTAATCCAATTCAGATGTTACGATCAGTTTCCGTCAAAATCAAAATATAAATCTATATATTGAATTTGAATGCACATTTCAATTTACTGGGGCCACATACGGACCCCAAAAATTCCTGAAAAATTATTTCTAGCTTCGTATTGACGATATGGTCCTAAAAAAATTAATTTCTTCAAATTTGAAGACCGTTTGAAAAATGGACATTTTCTGGTCGATCCAAATTGAACGAAACTGTCAAAACACGTTTTCTTTTGCCACGATCTCTTATTGGTTTAAAAAATTATGTAAATTGAAATCTAGTAATAACCTGACATCCCGAATCCGATAAAAGTGGTTTCGTCGAAAACGGAGGTTGTTTGCAAAATATCCATTTTTACGGGCTATATTTCCATAAAATCCGGTTTATTTTGAATCTTGTACATTCATTTGAAATTTGAAATCGAATTTTCAAACTATCGCACCATTTCCAATTTATTTTATAATTAAAATAAATATTTATATTCTAAAGACGATTCAAATAAATATATATGTTCTAATTCTATTCAAAATAAATTTCTCGTCGTTATTATTTAAAATAAATCATTTTAAATATTCAAAGTTCATTAAAATCGCCAAAATAAAAATTTTAAATTGGTTCTGATTTTCCGGGTTGTTATAGTCTCTCTCTCACTTAAAATCTTTTCGTCCTCGAAAAGGAACGGAGCTGAAATTTGTTTTACTAACCAACTCAACTTTCAGTTTGGCTTTCATTCTTCAACTTTTCAGTTTCTAAGAATTTTCCAATTCTTCAAAATTGGGCTAACACCCTAAATTTTTGAATTTTTTTTGCCATAACCTCCTTTGTACGGGAGCACCGGGAAAATCCCCAAATCGCCACACAGGCCCTTTCATCTCAAAAAGAAATCGGCTCATAAAATCATCCAAACCCAATAAATTAGTAAACATGTACCTATTTGTCGGGCATACAATTTTATACCTCTTCTCTAGCCTCCTTGCTATGACCTGTTTAATGTATATACATGTATATGTATGCATTTTCAAACAAATTCCAATTCATTTCAATATCTGATACAATTTGACCTAATTCACCTTTCATTCACATGTTGTTTAAATGAATAACCATGCAACACAAACATCAATCAATTAGTGGGTAAATTTTCAAATTCATAACTTTGATATACATACACACAAAATCATGTTTTTGATGCCAAATCACAACAATATCCCTATCGAGTTTTGGTTCTCACACCAGTCAATTGGAAATATGTAGACATCTCACTTTCGAAACTCGAACATAAATTCTGATGATGTTTCAAACCACCATCAGAACATTTACGGGCGACTAGAGAGCGATTCTATATCTATCCAGTATATTAAAACTTCAAATACACGTGGATCAGACGTATACACAAAATATTTATATACTTGATTGTCCAAATCAATATAAAAATAATATTCAAATACAAATAATTGATTTAAATTTTCAAAAAAAATTACTTTCATCTTTATTTAAAACAACTCTCTTCTGACTCATTCTAGGATACTACTGGTCCCATCTCTAACGAGTCATTCTCATTGGATATTACTAATCCAATCTCTGATGAATTCTTTTGTTTGGTTCTAACGTGTCTTGTTCTCCAAGCTCTATAAACCAAAGCTCTGATACGAAACTGAGATGACCCAAAACTTCCCCGTGAAGGAAAGCCCGGATTGAGTTGAGAACACGACAAATCAGAACATAAACAAAAGATTGCTTATTCCAACAATTTCATCAGAATACAAGAATATACAGAGTATGAATAAATATTACACATTTAATAAATATAATAGATTTACAAGTTACAATGTAGCGGAAAATAATGCAAAACACAATTGAAAGGAATATATGGATACAGAGCATTCTGAATATCATTCCAGCTGTAAACCAAGATCCTGTAAATATAAATCTGCAAAACCAAAACTACTAGCTGCCCATGTGGAAAATAGGGGCACTCAGATCTTAGGTTAAAACCATAAACTCCAGGTCAGTCATGTGACTGGTGAGAGAACTAAACCATTTATTAATTTGATTTTAAAGTTAGGTAAATCAAGGGACCACACTGTATAATAGGGAATGGGTTTACCCCCAAGAATACCAGTGCTTAAAACAAACAGTGCAATGCTAAGTAAGGGACAATGAAGCTATTATAAGACTCAGGTCCCATCACACAATGCAACGCAAGCCGGAGAATAGAGTTTTTATCTTATAATAGCCAAAAATGCTTGGTACGTGAAATTTCATCTTTTATTATTACTATAAGTGTATAGCGTCAAAACAATTTCAAATATAAATGTATCAATCATAGACGGCATGAGTGCCCCATCCCACTATGTCACCATACTAGGCTCTACAATCAAAACCGCAAAATGTCGTATTGGAAGTTGGATTTCCATCTGTGAACCAAGGCAAGGAATCGTCCTTGCCGCTTCGAGACAATCTATCCCATGTCTCAGGACCCAGACACAGGTGGGCCCTTGAATCGTCAGGGCTGGTCCACTCTATGTGGATTAAAATGCATGAACACTGCGTTTCCCCACCCTATGGGGCGTAAACTGGTCATATCCCGACAAAACCATCGGCCCCGGAATGACCGATATAACTGAGGCGCCTTGCTATCCATCATCCACATAAGTAAAACCTCAGGGCTTGCAAAACGCTGACACCACTCCTAGCTAGAAGGAAAGACATGTCCTCCCTGAAGTCCTCTCCCTTTTCTGGTTCACACCGGGGTGCGAGGCTCGCGAATTAACGCTACACAAAGCTATGCTATATTAAAGCCGTGCTTTGATCATCAACCATAAGACTCTTATTTTCAACAAAAGCCTTGATCATTTGCATCTCAGCGTGCCACACAAGCAATTCACGCTATGCAACCGATGTCTATCAATCACACAGAATGAAATCCGATGTCAGATACACATCCATTTATAAGTTCGTTCTAGGTCTGAACGAAACCAGAGGAACCTTATTCCTCGTCCCGTATGTCCAATACAGGAGAGAGGCCCTCGCATATCCGGTCGATCTCCAAGTACATCTGGACGATCACCACTTATTACCTTGTCTTGGGTGTACAGCCCAATCAAGACATCAGTAATCATCCAAACGTTGTGAAGACCTCCGGTCTTCCACAACCGTCTTCATCCTCGATATATCGTCGAATCAGTTATTCAGAATGGGATAAACCCAGTCTTTCTGAATAACTAGCGTATATAATAAACAAGTGTTATAAAATACAACATATGCCTCATTCCAATCTAGAATATTCTTTATTCAAATATTGAGATTCTTTCGGAAAGGTTCCTATTAATTTTATCAAAGATAAATTCTTTAAATTTATTCTTTAATCTTCCTTTGAATATCAATTCAAACCAAATTATGGTTTATCCAAACAAGTCGGGATTAACGCACCTTACCGAAGTAATCATTTGTTTAATTTCCCAATCCCAACCTATTCGTCCCATAAAGCAAAACTAGTAATACTTCATATCTAACACCACTGTGTTATTGGTAAATTCAATTACCATTTCATGTTCAAATCTAATTAAAAATTTAACTATCGCCTGGAGCCAAACTGGTGATACTCCATTCTCGATCATTTCTTGAATTTGATAATTTTAGTTATCAAATTGACCTTTCAATCTATTTAAAGATTCATTAAAACTCTAATTCAGTTTTAATTTCCAAAATCATTACTTAATGATTATTCAAAGTTAAGAAATAAATCTTATCTTTAACTGGGTTAAAGAACTAATGTCATTTAAAACATAGCTCATGATAAACCCAAAATCACATTCCATTAACAATGGAATATTCATGGAAAACATATAAATATATATAATCGATATGAACTTCCGTATCCAACCGATAATATAAATGGAATAACGGCAATGCCTTTTAAATTCCATACATATTAACAGTCTTCCACTACAGAAGCTCACTTCGACTATTGCCAAATCGGATTCCATTCAATTCCAATTTAATATGTTAAATTGGAAACCTTTACTTTGGAAAATCTCCTTTAAATCTTGATAAAAGATTTATAAATTCCAAATCACATTTCACTGAAAATCGGGTTAAAGAACGAATGTCATTAAAAACACAGTTCACGATAAATCCAATTCGCATTTCATTTTATTCCAATTATTAAATATAATTGGAAACTCTACCAATCTTAATTAAAAGATTTATTCTCCTCACATGGGGTTCAAGAACAGTGTTACTGAAGACACCATTCATGACAAATCCAAAATCCTATTTGATATTAAATACAAGGCTCTGAATAGAAAATATATCGGCTTATATTCAATATCAAATTCGGAAACCAACAAATATCGTATTGGAAATAACGATATAAATATATCTTTCAAATTTCCATAACAATATCTGTATAATCACGAAATCCAACATCGTAATATTCCGAAGACAATTTCGATTCAAATCCATTCCAATTCATATATTGGAAATCCTGGTTATTTTTAAAATCATTTCAAAAATCCAATTTATTTATTTAAAAATATCGGATAATAATTCTAGTTCATAACCAGTTCATTTCGATAAAAATATATTTTTATCTTTTCAAATAAGGAGTTTTTCATCCCAATTCTTTCAAAATCATTTCTTTTCAAATAAGGCCCGTACAATCGATTTCCATAAACGGCCATCGAACTGCACATACAACGACTTTTTACAAATTTGACTTGGACATAATTCCAAATCCATCGGTTTGATTTCAAAATCTCTAATATTCGATACGGACCCAACGGTTCCGGTTTTAGGAGAATCCGACGGTCGGATCTCCCGTAACGTCCATTCGAAGTCAATCGTCGAAATACCGCAGCGCGGCGCGTCCTATTCAGGCCATTATATTATATATATATATAATATATATATTATATAATTCACCGATTTCCATTTAAAATGCATTTTATAAATCGTTTTAAATTCATTTTCACAACGATTTCAACTTCATATTCAATTTCAAATCAGAATTGAATATTCCATATCATTAATATATAAATGATAATATTTTCAAAACATTAGATTTTGAAATCGCTTCATTTTCGATATTCATTATAAAAATGAATAAAATCGATGTAAATATCATTCGCGTCAAAATGGCGCATATCTAATCAACACGGCTATATATATTTAAATATATTCGTGTTCATCCCAAATCGGACATCAAAATCAAGTTTTTGATTCTTTTCTGAATATTATTTAAAAATATTCCTTATTTTAAAATATTCGTTATTTTAAAATATTCCTTCTTTCTGAACTGGTATCAGACACAGTCAATTACCATATAATGTTGGTTATATGGATTTCATACAATACATGTATACAACAACAACAACGATAAACAATCAACCATCATCCAGAGTGCATTCTACACTGCATAAGCATTAAATATGAATATTTAACGCTTACAACAGCCTGTTAACCAATCGATTGACATACCACTAAACAGTTGGGATTAGTGTACGTCAAATATCATCCCAACACCCGTGTGGGGTTTCAATCCACAAACATTGAATATTATTTGTGCAGTTGGGCGATGTGTAAAATATATCGCCCCAATCCATATCAGTAAAATGGGTGTTCATAAACAAATCGTCCGATTTGTAAATGAATATTTATTTTATTCATATACACGTTAAAAATTATATTTTTAACTATAAAATATTTATTCGATTCATTTATACAATAAAAATGATATTTTTATTGTTCTAACATATTTTAGAAAATTTTGGCGGCATAACGGCGCGATATTGAAATCGGGTAATGTCTAGCATTACCCCTCTCCTGATATCGGCTCGTGCCATACACACATAACAATTCTAATCAATTCATTTCGCCCATACAACCAAATAATATAATCAACCAAACCAAACAATCAAACAAGTCGTCCATGGTCTGTGGATGATGGGGAACAGTTCATATATGCAGTTATAAAATAAATAACTGTACAAAGAAAATTATAGTGAGGAGTTCTCACCTTTGGGATCCACTCCTCCATTCTCTATTTCTGAACAATTCGGATTTGCCCAAAATTTCAAGCGATCTTTTCCCTCTGTTCATAGTAAAATCGCATTTTTAACATGATGTTTATTTTAAAATTCACATTTTTATAATAGCACTTCATGTATAAAAATCATATATTTTTACAACGCTTCTTTCTATATATAAATTATATTTTTATATCTCTAATTCTCATATAAATATCGAATTTTTATTTCGCTTCATATATAATAATTATATTTTTATAAAGATCATATTTTTAATACGTTACATATATAAAAATCAAATCTTTGTATGAACAAAAATCAAATCCTTTTTCTATTAAAAACCTAACCTTTCTTGTGTATAAAAATCCAATCTTTCTTTATAAAAATCCTAACTTTCTTTTATAAAAATCCTAGCTTTCTTTTATAAAAATAAAAACCAAAGCTTTATGTAGAATAAAAATCAAAGCTTTAGGCAAAATAAAAATCAAAGCTTTAGGCAAAATAAAAATCAAAGCTTTAGGAAAAATAAAAATCAAAGTTTGTATATAAATTACATTCCTATAAGTATACTTCATATATTTATAAAACTGAAATTAAAATTCAAAATTTCTATAACAATTCTATTTTTCTTCTTTAAAAATCGTAAGTTTTTGTTTTTATAACTAAACAAAAATCAGTTTCTATAACTAAACAAAATCAGTTTTTATATAAATTAAAAATTAAAACTCACTTTTGTTCGAGTTGGAAGGGGGCCACTGTTGGAGCTAGGGGGTTGTGGAGGAGGGGATCGACGTCCCTGGTGGTCGGCCAACTGCAAGGGAGGTGGCGCGCGGGGGGCATCAATGGAAGGCGGTGGCATCAGCTAGGGTTTGGGAGGCCTCGCGGTTGATGTCGACCCGGGGGGGGTTTCAGAGGAGAGAGAATGCGAGAGGAGGGGAGGGCGGCGGGGTACTGATGGAGGGTGGTGGCGCGACGAACGGTGGCGTCAGGCGACGGACGATTGTGGCTGCGTCGAGGATCGATCTCATTTTTTTTCTTTTCTGTTTTGATTTCGATCTGAATCGTATGGGGGAGTTGACCGGGTTATGAAGAGGAGAAAGGCTTTGGGCCCATTTAATTTTATATTTTAATTATTTAATTATCCATAAAGGTACATTTTATTTCGACCTCCAAACGAGACCCATCGAGTCGACCATAACTAATTACCCCCATTCTGAACACAATGGGATATGTTTCGTAACCCAATTCGGCTGTTACGATCAGTTTCCATCAAAATCAAAATATAAATCTATATATTGAATTTGAACGCACATTTCAATTTTCTGGGGCCACATACGGACCACAAAAATTTCAAAAAATATATTTCTAGCTTCGTATTGACGATACGGTCCTAACAAAATTAATTTCGTCAAATTTGAAGACCGTTTGAAAAATGGACATTTTCTGGTCGATCCAAATTGACTGAAACTGTCAAAACACGTTTTCTTTTGCCACGCTCACATATTGGTTTCAAAAATTAGGAAAATTAAAATTTAGCAATAACCTGACATCCCGGATCCGACAAAAGTGGTTTCGTTGAAAACGGAGGTCGTTTGCAAAATAGTCATTTTTACGGGGTATATTTCCATAGCCACTATTCTGAATTTTCAACTGGACATAACTTTTTATTCCCGTTATGAAATTTCAATTTTTCGGATTCTTTGGAAAGATATTTTCAAATAGATTCAAATGTTTTTGGTTTAGCTAAAATCTGGTTTATTTTGAATCATGTACATTCATTTGAAATTTGAAATCGAATTTTCAAACTACCGCGCCATTTCCAATTTATTTTATAATTAAAATAAATATTTATATTCTAACGATGATTCAAATAAATATATACGTTCTAATTCTATTCAAAATAAATTTCTCGTCATTATTATTTAAAATAAATCATTTTAAATATTAAAATTCATTAAAATCGCCAAAATAAAAAAATTTAATTGGTTCTGATTTTCAGGGTTGTTACAATTTTGCTCTGCAGTATTCATGAAATCTCTCATACATTTAATTCCCACTTTTCTCTCTTTTTATGATATAACTACATTTGAATTTGGCAAATGGATGGAAGAGATCACTTGCTTTGTGATGGTAGATGTATCAATCCTTGATCACTTAGGCTCTTTTATGTTCTTCCATGTCCTGATGAGATTTTGTGCTTAGATCCAAATTTCGAGAGGATTGGAGAAGGTTTGAGATTCCTTGGAATGATGTTGGAGAGCTTTCTTATGTAGTATGAATGAGATTCAAGGTCCTTTGATCTAGTTGGAGATAGCTTTAATGATCATAAGAATGGACTTGATCCATGTGGAATTGGAGAAGAGTTGTTAAATCCATGAGATCCATAATTGAAGTTGTAGACAAGTTTTGAATTTGGCGACGCCTCCTTGTAGGAATGAAATTCCGTCCCCCATAATGATGGTGAAGAGGGTTATTTATAGGAGTGGTTGGAACCGAGTGGCACACTTGTAAATAGCGGACATGCGATCTCCACTTAGTAGCATACGACCCAAATATACTCGGCTTCACATGACCTAAAACAATACGGCCTAAAGCTTCCTTTTACTGGAGCGATCCAATGCTCTGATATATGCTCAAAATGATCTAAAATGTGAGGGGCTAAGCGACCTAAAGAGTCTGATGCTGACGTCGCCACCATTCAATATTAATTATGCCCAGCGGCTCATGTAAATGCCAACAATCCAACTTTACACCTGTCTCTCTACCCATGCTTTCTTTGTTCACATGCACGATCTAAAGAGTGGCCATTAGCTAAAGACCATTCTCATGTTCTAAATGTATTTCCGTGGTTTGTGTCTTAAAATAATCAGCATGACTCAAAACCATCATCAGTACTCAACGATTTAATGAGCTTTTTGACGAGCTTGAGAGAACGGGACCTGATAAATGTTAAGATAGACAAGTTGTTTTCTTGTGTACTAGTACTCCGCCAACAACCTGAAAGCATGTTCATCTTTTGCGGCACACACGAGAATGACCTTAAATACTTAAGACAGGAATGACTTAAAGCAAATTAGTGGGTCATGTTTGTCTATTGATTGTTGCGGGCTAAGAGCAGTCGCTGGTCACGTCCTAAAACAATGGAGCTGGCGACCTAACTTGAAGCCTGGGACGACCTTATACAAATATGAAGGTTGCACATACAAGGATAAATGACTGGAGTTAATCATTTGATTTTGCAGAATACCATACAAGGATTTAAAATAAATAAATTATTTACTATAGGTCGATCCACAATTTTGTTAGGACCATAAGATGCACATAGTACCAACTATCATTTTGTTGAAGCATGCATTACTTCTATTTCCGACAAAAACTAAATTTTTTCATATATGGTGCGGACCATGCTACATACGCAACAAGAAAACATAAAAATAATGCTTGATATTTACTCTTTTTTCATTTATGATAAAATGTAATATCAGTAGTTTAATTTATTAATTATTACTAACCTGGTCTCTTTGCTTTACGAACCTTGGATATATTAATATGCCATCTTCCAAGTGTTCGGTTTAGATACAACTATTTTCATATATTTTATGGGTAGTCTAATTCAACTGAAACAAATATCGGCTTAGTTTTAGTACAAAAAATGGTCAACTAAGAATCAAACGCTATAAATAAAATGGAAACATCATCAAATAGTTGTTGAAGGGGTGAGTCATACAATTGCAGTCACAAATGCATGATAACATTCTTCACCAGCCTAAAACGTTGTAAGTCAGTTAGGAACTTTGACAAACACTGAACATAAATAAAGGAAATTTCAAATTGTATGAAAAAACCAATATGAACTAATGATAGAGGACAACGACGAATCATTACCGCCAATAGCAAACTTGAATGTGGAATAACCAGTGAAAAGAGAAGGAAACTCCCATTCATTAAATACAACAAATAACAAATCACCAAAACATATAAATTGCAAAAAAAAAATCATCATAAATGATGTTAAAAAAGAGCATTGGGCTACTTTTATAATAAGGCGAATTTTTTTCTGAAAGCTTTCGTTAAGGATAGCTTGCTGCAGTGGAATTAGATTTGAGATGAAAGAATAAATGCTATTAATATGAGAGAGGAGAAATCAATTTTTGGTATTGAAAAAAATAGTGAAAACTGAAGAGAAGAATTTGCCTAGTGAACCAGAAAGGACATGTTAAACTAATAAAAGAAGTGGTTAGTTTTTCTTAATGATATATGCTCTTACACAATGACAAAATGAAATAGAACCGATCCTATCCAAATTTTTATTTTAGGACAATAAATATGGGCATAGCACAATGAAGTTAATCGTGTGCAGCCTTTTCAATTCTGATTTATACAAACTTCTATCTTTTCCAGCTTTACATTATGCATGTTATCCAACTCCTTATTTTAGTCATGCTCAAGTGTTGTGTAACGATGATCGGAATAAAGCTCCTCCGCCTCTTGCATAGGAAACACGCATATGAGTTGGCACACACATTCTTGTAACAAAAAGGAATCACTGATGTCACGCGCCTACCAACTCATATTTGTACTCTGCTCCATCAATTTATTCCATGAAGCGGGACTATTTATTCGAACCGTCATTTCTACCTTAACAATAGCGAGGTAATCCTAACAGCCCCCCTTGACTCGCATTATACAAGTAACTTTTGAGAGCACCACCTTACCTGCATGGCCAAGTCTGTAACCATCGCTCTGAGACCGCTGCCATGCAACGACGGTCGGAATAAAGCTCCCTTCCTCCTGCATAGGACCAAGGCATATGAGTTGGAACACATATCCTTGTCACAAAAAGGAATCCCTGATGTTATGTGCCTACCGACTCATATTTGTACTCCATTCCTTCAATTTATTCCGTGATGTGGGACTATTTATTCAAATCGTCATTCTTACCTTACAACTGTGAGTCAAACCTAACATCAATTTCGTTCAATCACTTAACATTTACCTTTACATTTATAATATACTTCTCCATATATTTATTTTTTTCCCTGTAAAATTAAAGCACATATTTACTAATGACACCTAAAAGCCATCCGAACCCATATACATATATGGTCAAACCACAATATACATAAACCATACTTATATCATAGTTCATATGATAAAAGAAGTTGTAGTGAAATGCCCATCATCACATCACAAATCCCAATTAACCATAATATTCAATAAATATATTTGCAAATATAAGTAAATGTAAAAATCCTAGTTGTGCTTGATTATAAAACGATAAAAACGGTTGTTGATGGTATCATTGGATTTGTGTTATCTAGAAATCAAAGAAAAGCTTTTAAACCAACAATATAACAATGATACTTCTTAGAACAAAAAAAGATGTTAAAAATCCAAGGGTCACATTTTCTACCTAAAAAAATAAATCGTAAGAGAGAAGAGGAAAAAGGATCAATAACAATTACCTGTTTTTCGAAGTGGAAGTTTTGAAGCCCACCAAAAAACATGGCTATAGCCAGATATAAATGCAATATATTTGATTTTCATATTTGATACTAATTCAAAAATAATAGGCTACTACAAGAAAATTTGCTTTTGGATTGAAATGGATATATGATTTTATTTTCTCGATTATATACATTTATCTCTATTAATAATTTGTTTGAAAGTGCAAAGTTTTAGTCCGACCGCAAACTTTTAAAAGTGCCCCTTACGTACTTTTTCTTTGTATAACACTTAAAATTTAGATCTAATAATTAAACATTTTCTGCAAATTCAAACTATATTTCTCCATCATTACAAAAATTTAATACCACTTAAATATATTATAACAAATGAACATTTTTTTTATAAATCGTTCTTTATCGATTAGTAACACAAATAAAAATTATAGCTAATGATTTTCTTTTTATATTGCAACTAAGAAATGAAAATTCAAACTAACTACACATAATTACAATATAAAAATATAAACAAAAATCAATACAGATCATTATATCGTGAATGTGTTAAGCATATAATTTTCAAAAACATGATTTTTGCATGAAGCATGTGCCACGATCACTGGTGAAGTACATGTCTTTCTGCCCGTAACTTGTAAATTCATTTGTCTATGCATTTGGAATAATGATATTTTTAAAAAATTGTTAAAATTTAAATTCTTGTCGCATGCAAGGAAACTTTAAGATATTAGCATTCCCAAATTCCACGTCTTGTAGTCGTGTATAAAAAAATATTAGAAATAATTTTGGGGTGACAATTGTTAAAAGGGACCTTATATTTGGTTATGAAAGAGATTCTGGTAGGAGAGATGGTTGAATTTGAGCATGCTTTTCAATCAGGGATGACCGCATGTAGTATAAACTTTAGTTTATTTTTAACTTTTTTCGATGGGTCAATCGAAATTTTTGATCTTTTTAGACCAAAAATTAAGACCTTATGACAAATGTCCTTGGAATAAGCTTTGAAAAACCATTGTAGTCATGTTAAAAGGAAAAATTACATGTTTAAAGCTATGACAAATGCCTGGTTTATATATGTTATGACCTTACAAGATACGTTTATTTTCAATGATTATTTAGAACATTAGTAATCCATATATGTTTTTCTCTCACATTGGTTTTTCTGGACTGATAAAGCTGTTGTTTTCTTATAACGCTTAGGTTAGAACGATCATATTTTTGGATTTAGGTGTAGACGCTTTGAAGCTGTAGAAGATGAGTTGAAAGTCTCTAAGGCGTATTTATGTACTTCTCGTTTTCTGCTGCATTTGTTATTCGTATTTAACAACATTTGTAAGGATAAACTATTATAATTGTCCGAGCTGACTTTATGATAATTTACCTTGATTATGCATGAAAAAAATTTCTTTTTTTTTGTGCTACATTTGTTGTTCGTATTTAACAACATTTGATCATTTTTATATTTTTAGCTTATCTGCTACATTGCGTGATTTTGTTCTTTTCTCCCTTTCTCAGCTATCTTTTTGTCCAACACTCGAATGCTCAACACATAAATATCGTGAATGTATTAACATCGGCTATTGAAGGTCGAAGAGTTAAATTTAAGCTTTTACATAAATAACTATAATTCTATATGGTCGGATTTAGAAAAATCATAAAGAAAGTAGCGCCGTTAGTTCAAACTGGTAGTTTTCGTTATAAGTCACTTAGAGTTCTATTAAAAATGATCATTTTGAAACGGAAGTCTTTCCTCCATTTCGAATTTTCGAAAATCAAACCATAAACATTCGTTACTTTTATATGAAAAGCCTAAATACATTGTTTTGTGTCATTTTGACTCAAGGTAATACTTTGTCTCCGCACATTTAATCGTTAAGTTAGTGTTAGCTAATATCAGAAAATAGTTAACTTGCGAGATAGAGATCAAACCAACTTAACATGGTACAAAGTTTTGTATTTGAGAGTTTATGACAACATGATGGTTATATCTGGTATAACATTTCAAGATGGTTGTATCTGGTATAAGCTACTAATTAATTAATAAAGTTAATCGGTCAGTGATGGACGATGGAGATTGAATGAGGATGGAGGCCGATGGCTTTTAGGGACTGAGAGACTAATTAACTGCTGAGGGAACCCCAAATTCCACATTGAGCTTTGAAAAACCCTCGCAACAATGTTTGGAGAGAAAATAAACCTCCGGTATTTTCTCAAGTTCTCAGCTCCTCAGGCGTTAACCACCAAACATCCAAACCATTGCTTCTGATCATCACTGCAAATGAATTGAGGATCCGTGTTTTGAGATTACATGATCGTTTCCTACAGCGATGTCGCTCACTTTCCAGCCTCTCACGGTTTGACCATCGCTGCAAATCGATTAAGGATCTGCATTTCAAGATTATGTGATTGTTTGCAATACGAAGAGGAATACAACGTCAAAATTCGAAATAAGATCGTGTAAAAAGAGGTTTAGGGGGCTGGCCTCAATCTTTAAGCTCCAAAAAGCAGTAGATTATGGTTGGATAACGTACTAATCAGTCTGAAAACAGATGAGATGGAAGCGTGCCAAGTGAAAACTGTAATTGGTATCAAATTATTTTCTGCATTCCTCATAGTGTTTCTTTTCTTCTTGGTTTTGTAGTGTAGTTTACGATTTCAATCCCATTTCTTTATTTATTTTTTAAAGAAACGTCAATTCCTAACACACTAAACAAGTGATGGAACATCTTCGGCGTATATACCTTTCAGATTGAAGTATGGGTGTATAATGTGTTTGTTCTACGATGGAGGAGAAGTATTTATTGAATTGTTTCAATTAGTTAGTTCCGCTAATTAGGCTGATCATAGGTTAGGTACTTTGTGTATCAGTTGGCGTTGCAGCTAAGACATTAATCAGCGTTGCAAATTCAACCAGCAACTATAACTACTCTGATCTGTACAATGGAAGTAACCAAGTACCACGATTTATTCAAATAACTAATAATTCAGAGCTTGTTGAAAATGCAACTGCCGGCTAGAGTAAAAAAGCGAATCAACCATTCCTAAGTGCTATGCATTCTTCTTCTTGAAAGATGCAACTCATTCATCGCTTTTTAAGTTTGTCTAAAATATCAAACCTGAATTATTAATGCAGTTAGTCATAGACATCAAACATTCAACATTTCATTCATGTGGAGCTTCAGGGAGTAAGCACTAGCAAAATAATTAATTTGGCTTCGTTTATTCTTATTTTATAAAGGGTACATATATAACAAACTACCATCCATCCGAAATGGTGGTGATATAATAAAGAATGAAATAATACAAATAATAAAATAATTACAGGAATAAAAAAATAAAAATTTGAAGATATATACGTCAGCCATGAGCAAGGATGATCAGTAGAATTGGTCCATGCTTCCTTTTGGTGAATAAATGTGCTGATAAATGAATGAAAAAAATTATATGTAGTGTTCAAATGCTCCTTTGTGCATATACAAGAGGCTTCAACTTCTCCATCATTTGATCGAAATCGTCATCTGTCTTGATTAAACTCAAGCGTGTGTAGCGACTATCGGCTTCAAAAAGCACTCCGCTTTGAGTTTTGATTTGTGCACTCCTAAGTAGAGCTTCACAATTCGTGTCTTGCTCCCATTCACACTTTAGCCATCCGAATGCTGCAATGTAAAGTACAAGCATAAGCATACATATGCAGTTGCTTGAATATTTAAATAAAGAAAGATGGAGATAGAAAATAGGACGTACATGGTGAGGGATCTCTAACTTTTCCGAAGTAGTTGCAATACTGCGGGGAGAGGTTTTGAAGGGAGAATCGATCCGAAGATGCAACTAGCTTGGTAAGTTCAGCCCATCTCTTAGATAACGTTTGATAGCCGAATTGGTTTCGGCGGTTGTTTCCCATTTCGTTTTCATTTGCAACAAGATCTCTTTTATTAGTTTCAAGGTTCGAAGTTGCGTATCGTGGGAAGTTCCTTCCGTGTTCTCGGTCATGTACTCCATGACCTTGTCGTACACTTTCACGTCCTTGATGAGCGCCCACCTGAACAACGTAGTGATTTGTGTTAGGATGGATATATGATACCTACAATTAATTAATGCTAAGCTATTAAGAATGAATGAATGACATACCCGAATCTGCTACCGGAGTGTCCAGTGAATTTGGACATGGAAAACAACATGATATCTTCGTCGGCGGGTTGTGCAATTGGGGTATAATGCGGCCAATAGTAGACGTGGTCATGGATGGCTAGGGAGCCATTGATAATTGAATGGTGGAATCGGCCTTCGGGGTTATTAGGGGAAGTCACCAATTCTATGATGTTTTGAGGAGAGGCGGTGTTTACATAGTCGGATGCGTTGCCTTTCCATTCGTAACCGGTAAAACGAAAGAACTTGGTTTGTTTTCTGAACACAGGGTAGTAGGGGACAGCGGCGACAACTTTAGCCGGTTGCACATCGATATCGTTTGGGGAAAGTGTGATAACTAGACCGTTGAGAAGTTGAGTGACGCCGGTACCGAAGACGATGTACTTGTCATCGGCTTTGGCGTTGCCGACGGCCTGATGTAAAAGTCTGACGTGTTTTTCAAGCTCGGCGTTGATGATATTACCGGAAGATGGTTGAAAGAAGCAGCTCATTCTATGCCGTTGAGAATTTGTTTTTTTAGCCTTCTAGTATATCTGTGTTTGAGATCAACAACGCATGCTTTGTCAATTTATTAAGATTTAGTGTGGTATTAATGTTTAAATGATTTACTATGGTCACTCGCGCAAAACAAATGCATAGGCATTCGCGGATCTGATTGGCTGGAGCAATACTTTTTAATTTTTTTTAATGGTTTTTAGCAGCATCTGGTCTCATTTACCTTATTCATCCAATAGCGTAACAATTCTCTTTATTTATTTCGCTTTATTCTTTGCCTTATATGCATTTATTGCTTGCTGATTACATATGATTCTTTAGCCTACATTCTCTATTTTAATGAATGCCACTGCCACACATCAATGTACTACGTGCCTTATTTGGAATGCTGCTTTAACCAACTCTGTTAGTTTTTAGTCTACATTCTTACATTTCGATGAATGTTTTAGCCTACATTTTGTTGGATGCTTTAGCCCACATTTTAATTATAATAATAATATTCTAAGAAGTTTATATGCTTTAATATTTTTAAAATGTCTCCGTCTGAATATTTTACTAGATTGTTGATATTGGTTTTATTTGTTGTATGTAATTTCTTGGTTTTATAATATCTGATTAGCTATTTAATAAAAAAGACATTTTTTTGCCTTGGTGGGACTTTGTTTATATGCATATATGTATTTTATAAACTACTTAAGCATATCTATATTTTCAAAGGAATTAGAAGATTTTAAATAGCACGGATGAATATTTTTGAATCAATTAGACAGTTCTTGATTAATCTATCACGCATGCATTTGTGAAAACATATATAAAAGATTCCTAACGCCCATAGCAAAAAGAAGCACATAAGTACCAGACTCGAATTCATAGATGCGAGTTAGAGCTTGCAAGTCTAATAAACATTTGTGACGGCGCTTTGGGTCAAGATTATATGTATGAGGCCTATGCTTATGGTCAAGAGCGCGGTCAAATCTCAGCTGGACTTCATCGCGCGTGAGGGAATCCCCGTAACAAATGCAATAGAAGCCCGATGGAATGGGATCAATCACGTCGAGAGGCAACTGAGAAGCATTTTCACTTGCAATCTCAAATGACGTTGAGGCTTGCACGATCAGAACATCTAGAGCGTGAGAATAAACAGATAAACTGGAAGAACGAGCAGCTAAATTAGAACAGTCATTTATATGAGCAAAAGCCGGATTTAAAACTTGAGAGGAAAAGGAGGCATGAGTATGTGAACCAAGGACATAAGAATCCAAAACTGGGCGACAAGACCGACCAAGAAAAAGTGGTGCATGTGCATGAGACTGTGCACATGAAATATCCGGTGCATTTGCTTGTGAAGGATCAATTGCAACTTTAAGGGCAAGTGCCGGTGCATTAGAGGCTTGTGGTTGAGCAACAAGATCAGGGGGCTTGTCCAATTTTGAAAAAATAGAGCTGTAGAAGAAACAACATTTACTGGAGTTACAGCATGCGAGGTAGCCTAGGATAAACCAACAACGGAGGGAACATGGTCAACAAGCGTTGCATGACTAATAGCATGACCAGTCCAGCTACCATGTAAAGGAGCTGCAACAAGCGCATGCTTATGATGTGCAAGTAGGGAGCCCATTATAGAAACAAGGTCGTTGGAAGCTACATGACTCGAAGGCGATGACAGCACTGCCTCATGCAGCAGCGGGTCGGAGCAAACAGAGTCCACGAAGGATCATGCATAGAAGCACCCATGGCAAAAGGAAAAATGAGATGCATTCGAACGACCAAACACATTGCATTGCTGACAACGAGGCAACAAATAATCGTGAATGACAACGATGACATGAGATCGCCCATTAAAAATATCCGGCCACTTCTTTCGAGAAATTAGAGGAGGCGCGCTTTACACCAGTACCCGCGCAAAGCCTAATATCGACGCACTTGCATAGTGCTGTCCAGCTCAAACGAAGGACCTAAAATGCTTGAAATGGCACTGATAATTTCATTATTCCGGAATTTTATTGCTAACTCAAGGCGCAACCCTAATTCACTCTTCCTTCCATGGACCGAAATATGCTTAATGCTCAGTACATGGAAGTACGTCACGATGATGATGATTATGCCGAGTGGAAGGTGGCGGTTGTTCTGTTATAGAACGACAAATGGGACCACAACCCTTTTTATTCTCTAATTGACAAGCCCACACAACTTAGGGGTTATGTGTTCTTCATTATGTTCATAAGTTGAGGGCTGGACCGCTGTAGTTTTTTTATGTATTTTGAAAGACAATCAGCACAAAAAAAACTCTATACTGCTAGCGAACAACTCCAATACCAACGAAAACAACATCTTCATTATGTTCATAACCTAGAGCCGTCATGCTACCATTAGACAACCTATAGTGGCTGCCACTTGAAGCTAACATAGAGACGAACCAAACTAAATCAAAACAACGATTGTCTACATCGAAGGCGAGCATTTCAACTCCAGAATTCAGAATCCAGAAATCAAGACCTTCGTTCGTTGTAAGCGCAGTTATCTTTTAGACGTAAATAAATCCAAAACATTATTTGATATAAAGTGAAATTAGAATTATACCATGTTAATTCATATCGATTTATTGTGATGATTTTATCATGAATTGGAATGATTGTGGATTATTGGATTTGGTATTGGATCTATTTGAAACTATCAATATCATATGCAAGTTATGTGTTTCACGTAAAGATCTACATGTATATGTTTTTATGCAAGTTGTAAGTTTTATATTAGATCCAAGTCAAGATCTACATGTACATATTCCTATGTTTTATGTTAGATCCTTATGCTACATGATTAGATCCATATGTTCATATGCAAGTTGCAAGTTTTATGTTAGATCCATATGTTCATATGTAAGTTGCAAGTTTTATGTTAGATCCGTATGTTCATATGCAAGTTGCAAGTTTTATGTTAGATCCATATGTTCATATGCAAGTTGCAAGTTTTATGTTAGATCCATATGTTCATATGTAAGTTGCAAGTTTTATGTTAGATCCACATGCCTATGTTCATATGTCCATATGCAAGTTACAAACTTTATGATTGGATCCATGTCAAGATCCATTTAGGTTCACATGATTAATGCAAGTTATATAATTTATGATAGATCCAAGTTACGATCAAATTATATATATATATATATATATATATATATATGTCATATGCAAGTTACATGTTAGATCCTAGACTAGATCCTTATTTATATGCAAGTTTGTGAAGTGAATTTATGCAAGTTCACCTTATTAGATCTAGTTTACACCTATATGTTAATGTTATAATCATACATGTTTTGGAATTGGACATGTCATGATTATGTCACATGCTAGTCTATAACTGATGTTTATGCCAAATTACATGATATATGTTGATTGAACCTATGTTATGCATGTTTCCTCCTTTATCTCTCGTTTATAGATTGGGCCAATTAACGGGCCCAATGTCGTTATGTGATTAATGTGAACGAACAAACAGGGGTAACGTTGGGGGTAATTATTAAACCAAAACATGTAAATATGTAGGTGGGCCCAAAACCATGTAGTTGGTTAAGGCCATGAATCGTATAATTTATATACCATTAGTCTTGAATTAAAACATGTTACATGAAATACTTGTAGAAATTTGCATATATAAAAATGTAAATCTAGAAAAGACGAATATGCCTAACCCGAGGTTATACTGAGTTGTGGTGTAAACCTGCCCAGAACGGACTGACACATCCAGTAACCACAACAATATCTGTCTAATGTGAGAGGTTAGTGCATCAAGCCCAGAAAAGCCCGAGGTTAGACTGAGTCGTGGTGTAAACCTGCCCGGAACCGACCGACACATCCAGTAACCACAATAATACCTGTCTAATGTGAGTGGTTAGTGCTTTGATTAATTAATTAGTTAAAGCTCATGAACAATCAAGCTAGAAATGGTGAGGTTAAATATTTAAGGAACCACTTAACCAACTTAACAAGACAAGAGTGGTGAGGTTAAGTAATTAAGAAAACACTTAACCAACTTAACATGTGAACAAGACAAGATTGGTGGGATTAAGTAATTTAGAAAACACTTAGCCAAATCAACATGTTAACTAGGCAAGATTGATAGGGCTTAAGTCAAGCCAAGAACACTTAACCAATTTAACATATTGACTAGAAAAACCCTAGTAACGGGGACCCGTTTCAGCAGTAACCTGCATGAACGTATCAAGGTACCCTGAACTAGGTAGGGTGGGGCACGATTACTGGGCTGAATATAAGAGGTCAAAAAGGGCGGTAGTTAGGTGCGTCAGTGTAGGTTCCGACGGAGTACGGGCGTGCACGGACTCTGGAGTGGAAAAAGCAGGCACTGGGCACCAGGCGTACACTTGTGCAACTAGAATCGTGTCAGGGGTTGCCATTATAGGACTTGATACACCCTATAATGGAACCAGCACAAGTACTTTATAATCACGTAGGGCTGCATGACATCGAGAATACATGAATGCGAGTAGGAGCCGATCAATACATGAATGGGATCACTTTATCATGAACATACATCGCTAGTTAAACAAGTTCTTAGTGGGTGCAGAGAAGTAAAAGTGGATGCTATAACCAAATCTAGTTAAGTCTCACCTTATCTTGTTTTAGGACTACCCTATCCTTGTGGTATCATTCTAAGTTCAGTTTATTCATGTCACTGTCTTTTACTTGTTTACATGCTAATAAATAACCGGGCTTACCCGACTTATGTCTGACTCGTTTTCCTTTCGCCACTTTTCTTCCGTTCCCCCCCACGTCCGCAGGCAGGGAACACTTCTGCTTGACCGGATCAAATCAAAGCTTGAAGACCATAGATGTAAGGCTTGGACTTTCTTTTTTTGAGCTATGGCTATGGTCAAAGACATGTTGGGGATTTATGTCATTTTATTTTCAGTATTGCTTCTTTATGTTTTCAAGACAGATGTAATAATTTGGAAGATTGAAACTATTTGTTGAAATGTTGTATTGAACAAGTATTTATGGAATGAAGTTGGTTTCTTTTCTGCTGCTTTAATTATCTATCTTGTAATTTATTAGTATCTTGTACCTTTAAATGCTCCACCGAAGTTAAGGCATTCCCTTTGAGAGTGACCTTAACGGAGGTGCGGTGTTACACTTGGTATCCGAGCTAAAGGTTACCAGATTGGATAAAAAATTTGAAACTATTTTTCAAAAAGAAGTCATGAAGAAGCATTTTCAAGAAAAGTGTTGTTTTAAATTTAAAAAGGCATAATCCCCAAAGCCATATGCACTATCTTTCTATCCTTCGTTTTGAATCTTTCTTTTTGTTTCAGCATGTCTGGGGACTTTAACCTACCTGAGGGTGTGCCGGTGCCTGGTTGGTTTAGAAGGTACCTTGAAGCTAGGGCCAATGAAGTAGGCCTAGCAGGTGTTCCTTTGCCTCCCTCAGCTGCTGCTCCTCCTCCTCCTCCTCCTCCTAGAGGAAATGCTTTCTCAAAGATCTATAGTGATTTTAGATCCATGGGTGGAAAAGACTTCAAGGGTAGTGAATCTTTCGTAGAAGCCAGAAACTGGCTCAAAGAAACTGAAGACTTGTTCGTTATCTTTGAAGTAGATGAGAGGCAGAAACTACATTTGGTGGTGTGGTTGCTCAAAGATGAGACCTCCTTCTGGTGGGAGGTCACTAATGCTGAAAGACCGATAGAGGCTTAGGAGGACTTCAAGGGGAGATTTGAAATGAAGTTCCTCTCACAAGCTGAGCAAAGTCTGCAAATGGAGAAGTTCCTATCACTTAAGCAGGGTAAGACGACCCCAAACCCCGTACTGACGGCGGCAAGGGTAATCTTTGGAATATAACACATAAACATATAATAGCAGAACAGAATTAAGTAAATACATCAGATAACGTACAAATAATCGACTGGATAACGATAATCATCAGAGTTACACAGTATACAGGATCATACTTAGTACAAATACAGTTCAGCTATACATAAATGTCTACAGCGGAAAACAAACAAAATATGTACAATAGGAGCTAAACAGCATAAAAAGAGAAATGATAGAATCCATCTTCATCCCCAGCTATCCAGAAAGAGCCTGCTAAAACCTGAACACAAGGCTGCGCATGTAGAAAAAGGGGCACCCGAGTTTGCAAGTGAAACAAACTACGAGTCAGTCATGGGACTGGTATGAGAAATCTACTTAACACATTTTATACTATGGCTAATCACAGGACCACGCCACTTTCGCGGAACGGGTTTACTCCATTGGATTGCCAGTGCTTCAAAACAAATCATTCTTTTAAACATCGCAATGCTTTTTATAAAAATGAAGCCATTATAAGACTCGATTCCCATCACACAATGCAACGCAAACCGGAGGATAGAGTTTTTACCTTATAATGGCCAAAATATGCTTGATACGTATAAAACAAAAGAATTTGATATTATTACTAGTGTTTATATGTTTCAAAAAAAAAACAACTTCGAATCATAAGTATCAATCATAGACGGCATTAATGCCCTATACCACTATGTCGCCATATATAGGTATACAATCAAAACCGCACAGTCACATATTTTGAAATTGGATTTCCGCCATGAACCAAGGCAAAAGATAGTCCTTACCAAATTCGAGACTGTCTAGCCCGAGCCTCAGGATCAGAACGCATCAACCCTTTGGATCGTTAGGGCCGGTCCACCGATGTGGATTATTATGCCTGAACACTACGTTTCCAAGCCCTTTGGGGCATAATTGAGCCAACGAATGACTCCATCGGTCCCGGATCGACCGATATATCTGAGGCGCCTCGCAACAGCAACAACCACATAGGTGAAAATAATATAAATGTCAGCCAGTTCAAGCACCGACACCACCTCTAGCTAGAAAGAAACGCAGGCCCTCCCTGATGTCCTCTCCCGTTTCTGGTTCATACCGGGGTGTGAGGCTCGCGAATTCACGTTATACGCAAAGCTACGCCACACAGGCGGTGCTTTGATCATCAACCACAAGACTTTGCTTTTCAACAGAAGCCTTGATCACTGCATCGTAGCATGACACACAGGCAATTCATGCCATGTAACGGATGGCTATCAATCACACAGAATGAATTCCAATGTCAGACACACAGTGCATTTACAAGTCCGTTCTGGGTCTGAACGAAACCGGAGGCACTATATACCTCGCATACCCATCGATCTCCACGTACGTCGGGACAACCACCACTCATTATCCATATTTCGGGATGCCTCCCAATCAAGACATCAGTTACCATCCAAACGAGATGAAGATCTCCAGTCTTCAACCACCGTCTTCATCTTCGATTTCTTATCGTCGATTCAGTTATTCAGAATGGGATAAACCCGGTCTTTCTGAGCAACTCGCGTATATAAATAACTAGTGCTACACAAACACAACATACGCCTCATTCCAATTCATTAGTCACTAACCGTCAATCAGTAAGAGAACGATTTCCCAAATATTAACCCCGAAGGCCGAAACCAACATCAGATCAAAACCCAGGAAACCATTCGACTTAGCTAACCTTCAGTTAATTTCTAAATTTCACATTCCATATCGTTTATAGTATTTTATAACGATTTATCGCTATTTTTATTTATTTTAAAATAGCCAATTTATTCAAACGACGCTTCGGGCCATAACGCGGCCGTGGCGCTGTTTTTCTTCAGATTTGATTTACACATATCTGAAAATCTAACCGTTGGATTTTCACAATTTTATATCATTAGAAAGATCTTTTCAAAATGAATCCAACGGTTCTAGTTTTGGGAAAATCCGACGGTCGGATCTCCCGATACACTCGTTTGAAGTTTCGATTTCAAAATACGAACTACAGCGTCATTATTCGAATTAATATAATTATATATATATAAATATAATCGATTCTGGCACTGTTTTTCTTCAAATTTGAATTAAACATTCCAGACAATCCAACCATTGGATCTTCACAAAGTTGGTGTCGTTGGAAAGATATTTCCAAAGCGAACCCAACGGTTTCGGTTTCGGGAAAATCCGATGGTCGGATCTCCCACACTAATCGTTTTAAATCACGGTTTCAAAACACGAACTGCAGCTTCATTATTCGATATATTTCAATTCTATTTATATATATATATAATCGATTCTTCGATCTCAAAACTATATTCTTTTCATACATTTGATAAAAATGATATTTTTATCCAACCGACAATTATTTCAACACTTCGCTATTTTTAACAATTCATGTATATAGTAAAAAAATGTGATTTTTATTGAAAAACAATTTATTTCAAAACATGACTATTTTATATAGTTCATATAGGTGATAAAAATAGGATTTTTATTATAAAACAATTTCTTTCAAAACACGACTATTTTATATAGTTCATATAGGTGATAAAAATAGGATTTTTATTATAAAACAATTTCTTTCAAAATACGACTATTTTATATAGTTCATATAGATGATAAAAAATAAGATTTTTATTATAAAACAATTTATTTAAAACATGAATACCATTCAACACATGAATTTCTATTTAACGAATGAATTTCTATTCAACACATGAATGTTTTCTATAGTTTGTATATATAGAGTAAAAATGTGATTTTTATTGCAAAATAATTTATTTCAAGACACTACTATTTTATATAGTTCATATAGATGATAAAAATAGGATTTTTATTATAAAACAATTTATTTCAAACATGAATACCATTCAACACATGAATTTCTATTCAACGAATGAATTTCTATTCAACACACGAATATAGTTTCAACACATGAAAATAATTCTAACACATGAATATTATTCAAAATTTCGGCAGCATAACGGCAGGGTAGTTAAAACCGGGGCCGTCCCTGGTACGACTCCTCGCTCTACCTTAAAGCCTCGCAGCTTTTGACAATGGGGATTTCATGCATCTAGTTCGCACGCAGGCGGCATGTATATTTTTTTTTCATTTCCACAAACTAATCCTATGTGGTTTCAACCAAATAATTCTCAACCACAAACGGGTATTTTTCAACCACAATTAATCAATTTCAACCACAAACAATTCTAATCAACCATTAGCTATCAACCAATTTTCACACCAATCACAACCAATAAATATCGTCCATGGTTTGTGGACGAGGGGCGTGTATATATATATATATATATATATATATATATATATATACACACTATATATAAGTATATTTCACTTCTATTCAACACATATGTAATTTTTACAATGCATATATAACTTATACATCGAACGTACAACTTATACAACGCTTATACATGAGGTGTACAACGCTTATATAACTCATACATTGACTATATAATTTATACATCATCGTTTTCCATATTGTTTATAATTCAGAAATCTCACATTAGGTTCCACTCCACCAAAAATAGCAGAAGGCTCAAAAAAATATGTGGTCTCTTCTAGAATGTAGAAGACGTCCACACGAGTCCACTGTCTCTTGTTTCACTGAATTTCATCAAGAAACGAAAAAGATATGATTTTTACAGTGAAATCAAAAACCGTAGCGTTTTAAACTGCTATAATATAGTTTAAATTAAAATAGCTGTATACCTTCACAGTTTATTCAAAACTAGGTTTGATCTTTTCACCAAAACGAAGATGTTGTAGCTCGATCAGACCCTGCCACGTGAAGCGCCTACGAGAGCCGCTCCTCCTCCCTAAATCCTGGTGAACTCGACGCAGTGGTGGCGGCGGATTTTGGCCTCGAACGACGCGACTTCCTGGCCCTGGATCTCGACGGAGAAGCAACGAGGGAGGGAGAGGTTAGGTCAGATTTGAAGGTGGTGGAGAGGGCTACAAAATTCTCCAAAGGGGCACTGGGTTTCGTTGAGCGGTTGAGGAGAAATCGGAGGGGGAAGTTTTGAAGGTCAGCCGTCGTGCGATGGATCGAGGTGAGAGAATATCGGGGGGGGGAGATCTGATGTGGACCAATCGTTTATTTATTTATTTATAAAGTTTTAAAAATCCAAAAATACCCCTTGCCTCCTACGAACTCCAATCCAAACCCAACGACTGTCATCCCAAGCGTTTTACCCCTATTCTGAACACAATGGGATATGTTTCGTAGGCCCATTCGACTGTTTCAGTCAGTTTTTCTTCAAATTAAAATATAAAACATTCAATATTCGATTTGAACATACATTTCAATTTGTCAGGGCCACAAACTGATTCTAAAAATTCCCGAAAAATAAATCTAGCTATGTTTTGACGATACAGTCCCAACAAAACTAGTTTCGTCGAATTCAGAGACCGTTTGAAAAATGGCCCATTTCTGGTCGATCCAATTTAACTGTAGTTGACCAAAACACGTTTTCCTTTGCCATGCTCACATATTAACTTCAAAAAAATTATGAAATTTGAAACCTAGCAATAATTTGACATCCCGGATCCAACAAAAGTGGTTTCGTTGAATTCTGAGGTCATTTACAAATGGCCATTTTCACAGGCTATGTAAACTCTATAGCGACCTTTCTGAAAATTCATTTGGCCATAACTTTTGCTTCCCGCTATGAAACTTCGATTTTTCAGATTCGTTAGAAAGATATTCACTAACAGATTTAAATATTTTTAGTTTCACTCAAATCCGTTTTGTTTTGCACCCGGTACAGTTAGTCAAAGTTTGAATTCCAATTTTGAAACTACCGCGCCATTTCAGGCCTTGTTTATAATTAGAATTAATTATATTCATTTTCAATGTCGATTCAAACTTACTTTTCATCGTTATTATTTAAAATATTTATTTTAAATATTTAAAATCCACTAAAATAGCCAATTTAAAATTTTTAAATTGGTTTAGATTTTCCGGGTCGTTACACAGGGCAACCTATCAGTCAAAGAATATGTCAATAAATTCAATCAGCTTGCCAGATTTGGACTGGAGTTAGTCAACACTCCACACAAGAAGGCTCTCCGTTTTACCAGAGGACTGAATGAGCCACTGCAAGGCCTGGCAATGTCCCATATAGCCGTGGGAGCAACTTATGAAAGGCTGGTGGACATGGCTCTGTTGCAAGAGGAGAACAAAGATGGCAAGAAGGAGGTGAAGAAGGAAGAGTCTCAAAATAAGAAAGGAGAGGGATCTCAAAACAAGAAAGCGGACCCCAAGAAAGGCGGGAAGGATAATAAATCCCATAAGAAGCTGAAGTGCAATTTGTAACACCCCGTATTTCTGTTAACACTAAAGTTGCTAATACAAAATTAAATGTGTAAAGGGGAGATGTATCTAATGTGCATACAAAAATAATAATAAATGTGTAAAGGGGAGATGTATCTAATGCGTAGGTATTTATATGGATTGACAAATAATAGTAAATGTACATTAAGAAAGAAATGGTGAACATAATTGGCTTCTCTTTACAACGGACAGCTCTGGTTAACCCTAGCTTCATCGACGGCTCAAATTAACTTGCAACTCTATAAAAAGACCCTAGGTCTCAAACTAAAAATTCACAAAAAAAAAGAATAAGAATTGGAGCCACCATGCTGTCTGCTGAGAACTAGAGGGAGCCTCCACTTGAAAGAGACGAACAACATAGCGAATACAAACTAAAAGACTAAAAAGCAACAACAAATTAGAATCAAAGCAACGTCTTCCTAAAGGAAAGCTTTGCAAATTCAGAATTTCAGAACTCAGAAAACAAGAACGTCTACGATTGTAAGTTTAGCTACATTTTTAGAATGCGAATTAATATGAATATCATGTGTTGCGATGAAATGATAATAGTACGATACTCGTTATGTTATTAATATACGTTTGTGATTTGATTCTATTATCATGTTGAATTGAGAATTATTAAGTATGATGTTTATTATGTTTTTTCACATTAATCTATGCCAGTGACTTGATTCAATTATCATGTTAAATTTGGGATTATTGGATTAGATTATTTGTATAAGCATGGACTTGGATTGTAACATCTTATGAGAATTGTGTAGTTTATTATGCAAGTTTATGTAGTGAAGTTATGCGACCAATTGTCAAATCTATATGTTCATGTTTATGCAAAACTTATGCCATGTTCACACTTATCATATGTTGGGATTAATTTGCAAGTATGTTTAAATCTATGTTACTAATTAACACATGTGTATGTTGATTAGCCTATATTGCTAACTCACATATACGTATGTTGATTTGCCTATGTTGCAAATTAACATATGTATATGGATTAGTTCATATTGCTAATTCTCATGTATGTTGTTAATATGGCCTATGTTAAAAACACATATATGTTGAGTTAGCCTATAAGTGCAAGTTCATACCTATGACATTATAATGTTTATGTTAGTCTTTTTGCAAGTTTGTACCTATGACATTATAATGTTCATGTTAGTTATTTTGCAAGTTCACCCCTAAAATGTTCATGTTAGTTATTTTGCAAGTACACCCTATTATGTTCATATTGATTATGCCATCAATACCAAAGTTATACCCTTGTCATGTTTATGCTAATTTATGCTAATTTATGCCAATTTGCGTATAGTAAATTAGGCTAAGTTTTTAGCCTAATACTTTACACCAAAAATCATGCGAACGTAAATTAGGCTGAGATGGTTAGCCTAATATTGGACGGGGTAACGTTGGGTTAAAATGAAAATTTTAGGAAAACTTGCCATAAATTGGTCATTAATCACATAAGTGATTTATGGCATAAAAAAGCATTAATTACCTTAATTAATGAGATTAATTAGAAATGAATGTGACAGTAATTTGAATATTTTCTAATTTACATATTGGTCATTAATCACATAAGTGATTTATGGCATAAAAAGGCATTAATTACCTTAATTAATGAGATTAATTGGAAATGAATGTGACAGTAATTTGAATTTGAATAATTTACATAATTAAAATGTAAATTAGAAAATACGAACGCGCTTAACCCGAGGTTGGATTGAGTTGTGACGTAAACCTGCCCGGACCCGCCCGGCTGTCCAGTTGTCACAACAATAGCTATCCAATGTGAGAGGTTAAGGCATGGGGCCCAATAAAGACCCGAGGTTAAACTGAATTGTGGCGTAAGACTTCCCGGACCCAACCGGCATACAGGCAGCCACAACAATATCTGTCTAATCTGAGAGGTTGGTGCTTTAAAAAGACAATTAGAGCTGAGTTAGGACTGATAGGGTTAAGTCAATTTAATAAATACTTAACCAAATTCAACATGTTAAATAATTTGGATGGGTGGGGGTAAGGTTCATTCAGACACTTAACCACTTAACATGTTTGACTAGAAAACCTAGTGACGGGGACCCGTTTCAGCAGTAACCCAATTAGGTATCATGGTACCCTAAACTAGGCAGGGTGGGGCATGATTACTGGGCTGATTGTAAGCGGTCAAAAGCGACGACGGTTGGTGCACAGTGTGGGTTCTAACAGAGTGCGGGCGTGCACACACTCTGAAGCAGACAAGTCAGGGCACTGGAGCATCAGTAGTATACCCTATGCATGCTAGAATTATGTCGGGGCCGCCACCATGGGACTTGATACACCCCATAGTGGGACCAGCATGGGTATCAACCATATAAGGGCGTAGGACACATGTGAATATACGAGTAGGAGCCGATCTTTTAAAGAAAGAAAAAGGGATCACTTCACCCCAATCACGGGGTGCCTGTTGGTATAAGTATTAGTAGGTGCAGAGATAGAGATTTAAAATAGGGTGCGAAGGGATGTTCGTTTTAGGACACCTTATCTAGTTCTAGGATAGTCTATTATCCTAGTATCGTCCTGTTCTCACTTTATGCAAGTCATGATCTTTTTATTATTAACATTCTCGGAATATAGCTAGACTTACCAGACTTATGTCTGACCCATTTTCCTTTCGTCTTCTTTTCTTCCGTTCCCCCCCCCCCCCCCTCCCCCAGGTCCACAGGGAGGAAACACCGCAGCTTAGTCAGTTTTTCATCCAGCTTGAAGAGAGAGAATGTATTGCTTGGATTTCTTTCATTTGGACCATGGCTTTGGATATCATTTATGGGGATTGTGCAGCTTTATTTATGTTTCATGCTTCTTTAACTTTTAAAATCAAGACAGTATTATGGCTGTAATAATTGGAAGTTTGTTTTGAGACAATGTTGGAAATGTTCTGTATTGACACGTATTTATGATAATAAAAGTCTGTTGGTTTTTCCGTTGCTTATTTATATGTGTTTATATCTGTCTTGTGTTTTATCTGTGTCTTTTACTTATAAACCTCCACCAAAATTAAGGCATTCCCTTTGTGAGTGACCTTAACGGAGGTGGGGTGTTTCACTTGGTATCAGAGCATAGGTTTACCAGACCAGATAAAAAGTTTTTGAAACTATATTCAAATTAAAATTTAAAGAAGCATTTATCAAGAAAAAGATTTGTTTTATAGTTTTAGAAAGGCATAATCCCCCAAAGCCATGTAAATTATCTATCCTTCGTTTTGAATCTTTCCTTTTTCGTTTCAGCATGTCGGGAGAATTTAACCTTCCAGAAGGTGTGACTGTACCTGGTTGGTTTAGAAGGTACTTGGAAGCTAGGGCCAATGAGGCGGGCCCAGCGAATCTTCCTCCCCCAGATGCAACAATTCCTCCTCCTCCTCCCCCAGTTGCTGAAATTCCCCCTCCTTCCCCTCCTCCGAGAGGAAATGCTTTTGCCAAGACTTGTAGAGATTTTAAAGCTATGGGTGGGAAAGACTTTCATGGAACCGAGTCCTTCGTAGCAGCCAGGAACTGGCTGAAAGAGACCGAAGATCTTTTCATTATCTTCGAAGTAGAAGACAGGCAGAAGGTAAGACTGGCAGTGTGGTTGCTCAAAGGAGAGGCTTCCTACTGGTGGGAAGTCACCAATGCAGAAAGACCAGTAGAAACGTGGGAAGATTTCAGATTTAGATTTGAGTTGAAGTTCCTTTCAGAAGCTGAGAGAAGTCTTCAAATGGAGAGGTTCCTATCCCTTAAGCAAGGAAGTATGACCGTCAAAGAGTACGTCAACCAGTTTGATCAGCTGGCTAGGTTCGGACTGGACCTAGTCAACACCCAACACAAGAAGGCTCTCCGCTTTGTCAAGGGACTGAATGAGCCGCTTCATAGCCTGGCCATGACCCATATACATATGGGAGCTACATATGAAAGGCTGGTACAGATGACATTACTACATGAGGAGGATAAAGGCAAGAAGGAGACAAAGGCGGAAGGGTCTCAGGGAAAGAAAGAAGCTTTACAGCCTAAGAAAACAGACTTTAAGAAGGGCGGGAAAAACAACAAAGCTCGCGAAACAAGAAAGTGTAATTTCTGTGGTGTGGTTGGACATGTGGTGAAAGACTGCAGGAAGAAGAAGGCAAAGATGAATGGTGGTTTCTTTCATTGTGGAGAAACAGGACACATAGCTAAGGACTGCCCTAAGAGGCGAGGGCAGGCGCAGAAAGCTGCATCCACTTCAGGTGGACAAGTTCATGCATTGGAGGCACCTCCTCTGCAACAACGAGGTAGAAATACTTCTGTAGAAAGTGTAGTTTATCTTTATGATCACCCAGTTCGCACTTTATTTGATTCTGGTGCATCACACTCCTTTATTTCATCTGCTTTAGTAGAATCTCTGCACCTAGAAACTAGTATGGTAGAGGATCCCTTGGTTGTCTCCAATCCAATTGGAGGCCCAGCTAATTTGTCAATGATCTGTATGAATTTTAAAATCTCTATTCTAAGTGTGGAATTTAGATTTAGTACCTTTGTTTTGGGCTTCTCGGGGTATGGATTGATTTTGGGCATGGACTGGCTATCCAGTAATGGTGCCATCCTTGATTGTGAGAAAAGAGTGGTTAGGCTCTTAACCCAGCTCGGTAACACTCTGGAAATTACTTGTAATCCCTCGAATGTGGTTATGCTTAGTTATCTTGAATCGCTTCATGCTTCTGTTGAGAATTTGCAGTTAGTTAATGTGGTTCGAGAATATTCGGATGTCTTTGATGAGGTGAAGGGCTTACCTCCGAAACGGGAAATAGACTTCCGCATCTATCTTGTTGACAATGCGAAGCCCATTGCTTTGCCTGTTAGGCACATGGCTCCTAGGGAATGGAAAGAGCTCAGTAAGCAGATTAAAGAGCTTTTAGAAAAGGGGTTCATTAGGCGGAGCATTTCAGAATGGGGCGCTCCAGTGGTGTTCGCTACAAAGGCGGATGGTTCACTCCGTCTATGTGTTGACTATAGGGAGCTAAACAAGCTGACTAAAAAGAATAGGCACCCTCTCCCCAGAATTGTAAGAGCGTCGGTTTTCTCCCAACTTGACTTGGCGACCGGATTTCATCAGCTAAGGGTAGCTGATGATAGCATCGATAAGACAGCTTTCAGAACCCCAGACGGATTTTTTGAGTGGCTTGTCATGCCTTTTGGCTTGACAAACGCACCCGCTTACTTCGTGGACCTAATGAGTAGGGTGTTCAAAGATTTCCTCAATAAATTCGTGGTGGTCTTCGTAGACGATATTTTGATCTTCTCAAAAAAATGAGGAAGAGCATGCTCAGCACCTAAAGGCAATCATGGAGACTCTTAGAACACATCAGTTAAAAGCTAAATTCTCCAAGTGCCACTTTTGGAGAGAAGAAGTGAGATTTCTTGGGCATATAGTATCCAAAGAGGGGTTAGCTGTAGACCCCGCAAAAGTAGTAGCAGTGCAAGATTGGAAGGCACCAAGGAATGCAACCGAGGTCCGAAGCTTCCTTGGGCTTGCAGGATTTTATCGGAAGTTCATCAGAGATTTTGCAAAAATCTCAGCTCCTCTTACAAGTCTAACAAAGAAGAATCTGGTTTTCTCTTGGGATTTGGATTGCGAGTTTGCTTTCCAATGCTTAAAAAGGGCTCTTACAACAGCACCAGTTCTGACCTTGCCGGATGGAAGCAAAATGTTTACAGTATACACGGATGCATGCGGGACAGGACTAGGCGCTGTCCTAATGCAAGAAGGAAGGGTAGTAGCTTATGGCGGAAGACAGTTGAAAGTTCATGAAAGGAACTACCCAACCCACGACCTTGAGTTGGCCTCCATCGTCTTTGCGCTTAAGTCTTGGCGCCACTATCTCCTAGGTGAGAAATTTGAACTGTATACTGACCATAAATCTTTGAAGTATCTCTTCTCGCAGAAGGACCTTAACTTAAGGCAACAAAGGTGGATGGAGTTTCTTGCCTCGTATTATTTCGAGATTTCCTACACTCGTGGCAAGGGCAATGTAGTCGCAGATGCCTTGAGTAGAAAGAAGCTAACGTTGAGCCCGTTATTTGTTGAAAGGCGAAGCCTAGAGTTTATAGCCAATTTTGACTTTAGGCCCTTCTCTGATTTTGTACCCGGTCTATTATCATCGCTAGAAGTGCGACCCACTCTCTTAGACTCAATAGGGACCGCACAACGAGAAGACCCTCAACTTGTAGAAGTGGTTGATAAGCTCGTTAGGGTGAGACTTCTAGTCACCTCGATAGATACACCATCAACGACAAAGGGTGGTTAAGACGGGATGGAAGAATATGCATCCCACAAGCAAAGGAGTTGGTGAAGAAAGTTCTTGAGGAGGCACATCATTCAAAGATGACAATACATCCAGGCGGGGACAAAATGTACAAGGACTTAAAGAGAGTTTTCTTTTGGAGTGGCATGAAGAAGGACGTGGCAGATTTTGTTTCTAAGTGCATGATTTGCCAACAAGTCAAGGCGGAGCAGAAGAAGCCTGGCGGTCTGCTCCATCCTCTAGAGGTCCCACAGTGGAAGTGGGATAGCATTTCAATGGACTTCATTGATGGGATGCCTAGGTTTAGAAGAGGCAACACTAGCATTTGGGTAATAGTGGATAGGCTTACTAAAAGCGCCCACTTTTTACCTGTCAAGAGTAGAAGGACTGCCTCGTCTCTAGCATCTCTTTATCTTAAGGAGATAGTTCGACTCCATGGAATACCTTCCAGCATCATTAGCGACAGAGATCCTATCTTCACAAGCGAGTTTTGGCGGAGTCTGCAAGAAGCTATAGGCACATAGTTATGTTTGAGCACGGCCTATCACTCCCAAACCGATGGTCAGACGGAAAGGGTGAACATGATTTTGGAAGACCTTTTGAGACTTTGCGTCCTTGACTTTGGAGGGACTTGGGAGGACCATCTTCCTTTGTTGGAATTTGCCTACAACAACAGCTACCAAGCCACCATCGGGATGGCGCCCTTCGAAGCTTTATATGGAAGACCGTGTCGATTGCCCACTTATTGGTGGGAGTCTACTGACAAGCTCATACTTGGACTAGATATGATCCGAGAGACTTCAGAGAAAGTAGACTTAATACGGAGAAGAATGAAGACAGCCCAAGACAGACAAAAATCCTACGCAGGCAAGAGAAGGACCGACCATGAATTTGAGGTTGGGGACAAGGTTTTCCTTAAGGTATCTCCTTTAAGGAACGTCGTTCGCTTTGGATCCACAGGGAAGCTAGCACCAAGATTTGTAGGGCCGTTTCCTATCATCAAGAAGATTGGGAAGATGGCCTACAGGTTAGAGTTACCCGAGAGACTGGCCGGAGTTCACAACGTCTTTCATATTTCTCACCTCCGGAAGTATCTACATGAGTCAACGGAAGTGGTAGAGCCAAACATTCTAGAAGAAGCTGAAGTAGAACGCGAAGTAACTGTAAGGAAAGTTCCAACTCGCATCTTAGGAACTGAAGTGAAAAAGCTACGCAACCGCGAAGTCAAACTCGTCAAAGTTCAGTGGAGCGACGCCGAGGAAGACGCGACTTGGGAAACTGAGGATAGAATACGCGCAGCCTACCCTTTTCTTTTTTAGGGTACATTTTTGATCTCTCTTTTTCCTTAAAGTCATGTTAGTATCTATCTTTTTAGGTATATCTCCCCGACCATACCCTTTTATCCTTAGGTGGAAACCCCTTTGGATGTAAACATGTAATTGAAACGTGTTATGGATGATGGTTGCAAGTGGTTGCAAATGTTTGCTAGTGGTTGCTCGTGGATGCATATACACACACAATCTAGGGTTTTAGATCGGCTCAGTCACTTCATATTGCATATGCATATATGTGTTTATGTTTGTATATGGTTGAAGCTTAATATTTTATCATATGGATGTCGCATTTGTTTGAATGATTGCGCACTCATGTAGAATTATGAATAGGAAAAAGTTTGCATACATAATGGATTCATGACACTTACATAATTTGCATTAAGGAGGTCAACTGAATCAGTAGACCGCCTGATTTTTGCATTAGATAAGGACATGTATACACACGATGCATATGATCATGAAGCATTAGAAGTCTTTTAAGGACAATGGACGCTCGTGCTTGATGATTGAGTAGATGGGCATTTGGATGGTAGGATATATGTTCTCCTAGACTTGGAGATTTCGAGGACGAAATCATTTAAGGAGGGGAGAATGTAACACCCCGTATTTCTGTTAACACTAAAGTTGCTAATACAAAAATAAATGTGTAAAGGGGAGATGTATCTAATGTGCATACAAAAATAATAATAAATGTGTAAAGGGGAGATGTATCTAATGCGTACGTATTTAGATGGATTGACAAATAATAGTAAATGTACATTAAGAAAGATATGGTGAACATAATTGGCTTCTCTTTACAATGGACGGCTCTGGTTAACCCTAGCTTCATCGACGGCTCAAATTAACTTGCAACTCTATAAAAAGACCCTAGGTCTCAAACTAAAAATTCACAAAAAAAAAGAATAAGAATTGGAGCCACCATGCTGTCTGCTGAGAACTAGAGGGAGCCTCCACTTGAAAGAGACGAACAACATAGCGAATACAAACTAAAAGACTAAAAAGCAACAACAAATTAGAATCAAAGCAACGTCTTCCTAAAGGAAAGCTTTGCAAATTCAGAATTTCAGAACTCAGAAAACAAGAACGTCTACGATTGTAAGTTTAGCTACATTTTTAGAATGCGAATTAATATGAATATCATGTGTTGTGATGAAATGATAATAGTACGATACTCGTTATGTTATTAATATACGTTTGTGATTTGATTCTATTATCATGTTGAATTGAGAATTATTAAGTATGATGTTTATTATAATTTTTCACATTAATCTATGTCAGTGACTTGATTCTATTATCATGTTAAATTTGGGATTATTGGATTAGATTATTTGTATAAGCATGGACTTGGATTGTAACATCTTATGAGAATTGTGTAGTTTATTATGCAAGTTTATGTAGTGAAGTTATGCGACCAATTGTCAAATCTATATGTTCATGTTTATGCAAAACTTATGCCATGTTCACACTTATCATATGTTGGGATTAATTTGCAAGTATGTTTAAATCTATGTTACTAATTAACACATGTGTATTTTGATTAGCCTATATTGCTAACTCACATATACGTATGTTGATTTGCCTATGTTGCAAATTAACATATGTATATGGATTAGTTCATATTGCTAATTCTCATGTATATTGTTAATATGGCCTATGTTAAAAACACATATATGTTGAGTTAGCCTATAAGTGCAAGTTCATACCTATGACATTATAATGGTAATGTTAGTCTTTTTGCAAGTTTGTACCTATGACATTATAATGTTCATGTTAGTTATTTTGCAAGTTCACCCCTAAAATGTTCATGTTAGTTATTTTGCAAGTACACCCTATTATGTTCATATTGATTATGCCATCAATACCAAAGTTATACCCTTGTCATGTTTATGCTAATTTATGCCAATTTGCGTATATTAAATTAGGCTAGCCAAATACTTTACACCAAAAATCATGCGAACGTAAATTAGGCTGAGATGGTTAGCCTAATATTGGACGGGGTAACGTTGGGTTAAAATGAAAATTTTAGGAAAACTTGCCATAAATTGGTCATTAATCACATAAGTGTTTTATGGCATAAAAAGGCATTAATTACCTTAATTAATGAGATTAATTGGAAATGAATGTGACAGTAATTTGAATATTTTCTAATTTACATATTGGTCATTAATCACATAAGTGATTTATGGCATAAAAAGGCATTAATTACCTTAATTAATGAGAATAATTGGAAATGAATGTGACAGTAATTTGAATTTGAATAATTTACATAATTAAAATGTAAATTAGAAAATACGAACGCGCTTAACCCGAGGTTGGATTGAGTTGTGACGTAAACCCGCCCGGACCCGCCCGGTTGTCCAGTTGTCACAACAATAGCTATCCAATGTGAGAGGTTAAGGCATGGGGCCCAATAAAGACCCAAGGTTAAACTGAGTTGTGGCGTAAGACTGCCCGGACCCAACGGGCATACGGGCAGCCACAACAATATCTGTCCAATCTGAGAGGTTGGTGCTCTAATAAGACAATTAGAGCTGAGTTAGGACTGATAGGGTTAAGTCAATTTAATAAATACTTAACCAAATTCAACATGTTAAATAATTTGGATGGGTGGGGGTTAGGTTCATTCAGACACTTAACCACTTAACATGTTTGACTAGAAAACCTAGTAACGGGGACCCGTTTCAGCAGTAACCCAATTAGGTATCATGGTACCCTGAACTAGGCAGGGTGGGGCATGATTACTGGGCTGATTGTAAGCGGTCAAAAGCGACGGCGGTTGGTGCACAGTGTGGGTTCTAACAGAATGCGGGCGTGCACACACTCTGGAGCAGACAAGTTTGGGCATTGGAGCATCAGTAGTATACCCTATGCATGCTAGAATTGTGTCGGGGCCGCCACCATGGGACTTGATACACCCCATGGTGGGACCAGCATAGGTATCAACCATATAAGGGCGTAGGACACATGTGAATATACGAGTAGGAACCGATCTTTTAAAGAAAGAAAAAGGGATCACCTCACCCCAATCACGGGGTGCCTGTTGGTATAAGAATTAGTAGGTGCAGAGATAGAGATTTAAAATAGGGTGCGAAGGGATGTTCGTTTTAGGACACCTTATCTAGTTCTAGGATAGTCTATTATCCTGATATCGTCCTGTTCTCACTTTATGCAAGTCATGATCTTTTTATTATTAACATTCTAGGAATATAGCTAGACTTACCAGACTTATGTCTGACCCATTTCCCTTTCGTCTTCTTTTCTTCCGTCCCCCCCCCAGGTCCACAGGGAGGAAACACCGCAGCTTAGTCAGTTTTTCATCCAGCTTGAAGAGAGAGAATGTATTGCTTGGATTTCTTTCATTTGGACCATGGCTTTGGATATCATTTATGGGGATTATGCAGCTTTATTTATGTTTTATGCTTCTTTAACTTTTAAAATCAAGAAAGTATTATGGTTGTAATAATTGGAAGTTTGTTTTGAGTCAATGTTGGAAATGTTCTGTATGAACACGTATTTATGATAATAAAAGTCTATTGGTTTTTCCGCTGCTTATTTATATGTGTTTATATTTGTCTTGTGTTTTATCTGTGTCTTTTACTTATAAACCTCCACCAAAATTAAGGCATTCCCTTTGTGAGTGACCTTAACGGAGGTGGGGTGTTTCACAATTACTATGGCATACCTGGACATTTGGCTAGGGACTGCAGAAAGAAAAAGAGGAAGTTAGGCGCTTGTTTCCATTGGGGGGAAACACGACACTTGGCTAAGGACTGCTCCAAAAGGAAAGTGCAGGGACAGAGAACTGGAGCTTCTTTTGGAGGGCAGGTTCATTCTCTCGTAGCACCTCTGTAGGAACGAGGTAGTCATATTTCTGTTGAGAGTTTAGTTTATCTGTTTGATAATCCTGTTTGTACTCTCTTTGATTTTGGCGCATTGCACTCTTTTATATCTACTGCTTTAGTTGAATCTCTGCACCTAAACACCCATATAGTATAGGATCCCTTGGTTGTTTCAAATCCATTTGGGGGCTTAGTTTATTTGTCAATGGTTTGTTTGGATTTGGATATCTCTATTCTAAGTGTTGGGTTTAAATGTAATGCTTTTGTTTTGGGCTTCACGGGCTGTGCGCTGATTCTAGGCATGGACTGGCTATCCAATAATGGTGCCATCCTTGATTGTGAAAAGAGAGTGGTTAGACTCATGACTCGCCTCGGTAACACTCTCGAAATCTCTTGTAATCCCATGAACTCTGTCATGCTTAGTTATCTTGAATCACTTGATGCGTCTGTTGAGAATTTGCAGTCCGTTGGAGTAGTCCGTGAATACTCAGATGTGTTTGAAGAAGTGAAGGGCTTACCTCCAAAGCGGGAGATAGACTTCCGCATATACCTTGTTGATAATGCAAACCCCGTTGCTTTACCCGTTAGGCACATGGCCCCAAGGGAGATAAAGGAGCTCAGCAAGCAAATTAAAGAGCTGCTTGAAAAGGGGTTCATAAGATGGAGTGTTTCTAAATGGGGTGCTCCAGTAGTATTCGCAACCAAAGTTGATGGTTCACTCCGCTTATGCGTAGATTATAAGGAGTTGAACAAGCCGACTAAGAAGAATAGGCATCCCCTCCCAAGAGTTGACGATCTGTTTGGTCAACTCGTAGGTGCATCCGTTTTCTCCCAACTAGATCTGGCTACTAGGTTTCATCAGCTAAGAGTGACTGAGGATAGCATTGACAAGACCACATTTAGGACCCCGGATGGTTTCTTTGAGTGGCTTGTCATGCCTTTCGGCTTGACAAACGCACCTGCCTATTTTGTAAACTTGATGAGCATGGTGTTCTGGGAATTCCTCAATAAATTTGTAGTGGTCTTCGTAGACGATATCTTAATCTTCTCAAAAAGCGAGGAAGAACATGCTGTGCATTTAAAGGAAGTGTTAGATACTATTCGAGCACATCAGCTGAAAGCATAATTCTCCAAATGCCACTTTTGGAGAGAAGAAGTAAGGTTTCTTGGACATGTGGTGTCCAAAGAGGGGATAGTCATGGACCCCACAAAAGTAGTCGCGGTGCAAGATTGGAAGATTCCACGAAATGCAACCGAAGTCCGAAGCTTTCTCGGGCTGGCGGGCTATTATCGAAAGTTCATTAAGGACTTTGCGAAGATCTCAGCTCCGCTGACAAGATTGACAAAGAAGAACTTGGCTTTTGCTTAGGATTTGGATTGTGACATTGCTTTCCAACGTTTAAAAAGGGCTCTGACAACAACCCCAGTTCTGACATTGCCTGATGGAAGCAAGATGTTTACAGTATATACAGACGCGTGTAGAACAAGATTGGGCGTTGTCCTAATGCAAGAAGAAAAGTAGTTTGCTATGGAGGAAGGCGGTTGAAGGTTCATGAGAAGAATTACCCAACTCATGATTTAGAACTAGCTGCCATCGTTTTCGCCCTTCAATTATGGTGTCATTATCTGCTAGGAGAAAGGTTCGAATTATTTACTGATCATAATCATTAAAATACCTTTTATCTCAGAAAGATCTTAATTTGAGGCAGCAAAGGTGGATGGAATTTCTCGCCTCATATGATTTTGAGATTGCCTAAACCCCTGGTAAGGGCAATGTAGTGGCAGAAGCCTTGAGTAGAAAGAAGCTGACTTTAAGCCTTCTCTTTGAGGAAAGGCAAAAATTAGAGTTCATAGCAAGCTTTAACTTTAGACCCCCCTCTGACTTTGTACCTGGCTTGCTAGCAACGTTAGAAGTGCGACCAACTCTATTAGACTCAATCGGAGCCGCGCAAAGAGAAGACCCTCAGCTAGCCGATGTGATGGACAAGTTAATTAGGGGTGAGACTTCTAGTCACCTCAATAGATACTCCATTGATGCCAAGGGATGGTTGAGACGAGATGGAAGACTATGGGTCCCACAAGCAAGGGGTTTGGTAAATACGGTTCTAGAAGAGGCACACAATTCCAAGCTGACCATACACCCAGGCGGAGACAAAATGTATAAAGACATCAAAAGAGTTTTCTTTTGGAATTGCATGAAGAAAGACGTAACTGAATTTGTTTCTAAGTGTTTAATATGCCAACAAGTCAAGGCGGAGCATAAGAAGCCTGGTGGTCTGCTCCATCCTCTAGAAGTCTCAAAGTGGAAATGGGATAGCATCTCGATGGACTTTATAGATGGGTTGCCTAGGTCAAGAAGGGGCAATACCAGCATTTGGGTAATAGTGGACAGGCTTACTAAAAGCTCTCACTTTATACCTGTCAAAAGTAGAAGGACTGCCTTATCTCTAGCATCCATATATCTTAAAGAGATAGTTCGACTCCATGGGATACCCTCCAGCATAGTGAGTGATTGAACCCTATCTTTACAAGCGACTTCTGGAGGAGTTTGCAAGAGGCCGTGGGCACACAGCTATGCTTAAGAACGGCCTATCACCCACAAACCGATGGTCAGATGGAAAGGGTGAACAGAGTACTAGAAGATCTCTTGAGACTGTGCATTCTTGACTTTGGAGGTACATGGGAGGATCATCTTCCTTTAGTGGAGTTCGCTTACAACCATAGTTACCAAGCCATCATAGGCATGGCACCCTTCGAGGCTTTGTATGGAAGACCATGTCGATCACCAACTTGTTGGTGGGAGTCTACAGATAAGCTCATACTTGGACCAGACATGATCAGAGAAACTTCAGAGAAAGTAGACTTAATACGAAGGAGAATGAAGACTGCCCAAGATAGACAGAAGTCCTACGCAGACAAAAGAAGGACCGACCTTGAGTTTGAAATTGGAGACAAGTGTTTCTTAAAGTATCCCCTTTGAGGAACGTCGTTCGCTTCGGATCCGCAGGAAATTTAGCACCAAGATTTGTAGGGTCGTTTCCTATCATTGAGAAGATTGGGAAGATGACTTATAGAGTACAGCTGCCCGAAAGATTGGCTGGAGTTCATAATGTCTTTCATGTCTCTCACCTGCGAAAGTGCTTACATGAGTTTGCGGATGTGGTGGAACCAAGCATGTTAGAGGAAGTAGAAGTTGAACGAGAAGCAACTGTAAGGAGGGTTCCAACTCGTATCTTGGGCACAAAAGTCAAAAAGCGACGTAACCGTGAAGTCAAGCTTGTCAAGGTTCAATGGAGCGACGCCGAGGAAGACGCAACTTGGGAAACTGAGGACAGAATACGCACGGCCTAACCTTTTCTTTTTGAGGGTACATCCTTGATCTCTTTTTCCTTAAGTTTATGCTTGTACCTATCCTTTTGAGTATATATTCTCGATCCTATCCTTTATCCTTAGGTAGAAACCCAATTGGATGAAAACATGTAATTGAAACATGTTATGGTTGATGCTTGCAAGTGGTTGCAAGTGGTTGCTCGTGGATGCATATACACACATGTTAGGAATTAGATCGGCTCAGTCACTTTCATATTGCATATGCATATATGTATTTGTATATGGATTGAAACTTGATGTGTTACCATATGGACGTTGCATTTGTATGAATGATCGTGCACTCATGTAAAAATTTTGGATAGGAAAATAGCATACATAATGGACTCATGGCACTGACATAATTTGCATTAAGGAGGTCGACTGAATCAGTAGACCGCCTGTTTTTGCATTAGTTAAGGACATGTACACACACTATTCATATGATCATGAAGCATTAGAAGTCTTTTAAGGACAACGGACGCCTGTGTTTGATGGTTGAGTAGATGGACGATTGGATGGTAAAATATACGTTCTTCTCGACTTGAAGATTTCGGGGACGAAATCCTTAAAGGTGGGGAGAATGTAACACCCCGTATTTTCTGTTAATGTTGTAATAACAAATTAAAGAATACTTAATTATAAATGTGAGAATCAAGGGAAAATATGAAAATTTCTTGGCATAGATTGGTTCAAGAAATGGTATATTTGGTATACCATTTAATGTGAGCATAATTAAAAGAATAATTATGGCATGATTTAATTAAGATTAATTTACATATATAATTAGACATGTATAGAAAATATGTGAATTTAGAAAAAGACGATTTATGACTCACTGCTGAGTCATTAGGGGCTGAGTTGGTTGTTCTAGATAACTCTATCATGTCTTAATGGTCTTGATTTATTCTGAGATGATCTGACGGCTCATATTCAATCTAATCTCTATAAAAGCAACCTAATACCTCACCCCTAAATCATATTAAAAATTGAACCTAGAGCCGTCATGCTGCTAATAGACAACCTAGAGTAGCCGCCACTTGAAGCTAACATAGAGACGAACCAAACTAAATCAGAACAACGATTGTCTACATCAAAGGCGAGCATTTCAACTCCAGAATTCAGAATCCAGAAATCAAGACCTTCGTTCGTTGTAAGCGTAGTTATCTTTTAGACATAAATAAATCTAAGACGTGATTTGATATAAAGTGAAATTAAATTATACCATGTTAATTCATATCGATTTATTGTGATGATTTTATCATGAATTGGAATGATTGTGGATTATTGGATTTGGTACTGGATCTATTTGAAACTATCAATATCATATGCAAGTTATGCGTTTCATGTAAAGATCTACATGTATATGTTTCTATGCAAGTTGTAAGTTTTATATTAGATCCAAGTCAAGATCTACATGTACATATTCCTATGTTTTATGTTAGATCCTTATGCTACATGATTAGATCCATATGTTCATATGCAAGCTGCAAGTTTTATGTTAGATCCATATGTTCATATGTAAGTTGCAAGTTTTTTTGTTAGATCCATATGTTCATATGCAAGTTGCAAGTTTTATGTTAGATCCATATGTTCATATGCAAGTTGCAAGTTTTATGTTAGATCCATATGTTCATATGTAAGTTGCAAGTTTTATGTTAGATCCACATGCCTATGTTCATATGTCCATATACAAGTTACAAACTTTATATTGGATCCATGTCAAAATCCATTTAGGTTCACATGATTAATGCAAGTTATATAATTTATGATAGATCCAAGTTACGATCTAATTATATATGAGACGACCCGAACTTCCCCGTGAAGGAAAGCACGGATAGAATTGAGGACAAGACAAAATAGAACGCAAACAGAGGAACATTTCATTGTTATTACAACAATTCCATCAGATACAAGAATATACAGAGTATAAATGAATAAATTACATTCGACAAATATCAGAGATTACAATAAATTACATAGCAGCGGAAAAATATACAAAACACAACTGAAAGTGATACACGGATACAGAGCTTTCTGAGCATCGTTCCAGCTGTAAATCAGGACCCTGTGGATATAAATCTGCAAAACCAAAACTACTAGCTGCCCGTGCGGAAAATAGGGGCACCCAGAGTTTAGGTTATAACAATAAACTCCAGGTCAGTCATGGGACTGGTGTGAGAACTAAAACAGTTATTTATATTGGTTTTAAAGTTAGGTAAATCAAGGGACCACGCCGTATAACACGGAACGGGTTTTCTCCCAAGAATACCAGTGCATGGAACAAACAACGCAATGCTAAATAAAGAAAAATGAAGCTGTTATAAGACCCAGGTCCCATCACACAATGCAACGCAAGCCGGAGGATAGGGTTTTTACCTTATAACAGCCAAAGCATGCTTGATACGTTTAAAACACATTATTTGATACTATTATAGGTGTATAGTGTCAAAAAAATTTCAATCATAAGTATCAATCATAGGCGGCATAGCTACCATCTACTATGTCGCCATACTAGGCTCTACAAATAAAACCGAAACACACGTATTGGAAATTGGATTTCCGTCATGAGTCGAGGCAAGGGGCAAGCTCCTCTCTGCGTTCGAGACACTCTAGCAAATGCCTCAGGACCCCACTATGATCCTTTGGAACCTCCAAGGCCGGTCCTCTCTTACTTTTGAGGATTGGCAATTCCTGAACACATGTTTCCCGGTCCTTACAGACCTATATCCGAGGCGCCTCGTATCCAACAACCACACAGGTGAAAAGTATATAAATGTCAGGGATGGTAGGTCACTGACACCACCCTAGCTAGAAAGAAACGTCGTGCACTCCTTGGGTCCGTATCCCGTTTTTGACTCATACCGAGGTGTGAGGCTCGCGAATCCACGTTATACACAAAGCTATGCCACACGGGCCGTGCTTTGATCATCAACCACAAGACTTTGCTTTTCAACAGAAGCCTTGATCAATTGCCACTTACGCGTGCCACACTAGCAATTCACTCCATGCGACTGATGTCCATCGATATACAACCTCTGAGCTCGTACGTCTCAGAGAAGGGCGTTAAGCAAGAGAATAAATTCTCCACCGCCAAACAGATGTATATTTAATAGAGATCAATCAACACAGAATAAAATCCAATGTCAGACACACAATCCATTTACAAGTTCGTTCTGGGTCTGAACGAAACCGGAGGCACTTTCCTCGCATATCCATCCATCTCCAAGTACGTCTGGACGATCACCAACTGTTTCCCTCATCTTGGGTGTACAGCCCAATCAAGATCATCAGTAATCACCCAAACGATGTGAAGACTTCCGGTCTTCAACCACCGTCTTCATCTTCGACATCTCGTCGAATCGGTTATTCAGAATGGGTATAACCCGGCCTTTCTGAATAACCCACGTATATAATAAACGAATGTTACACAAACACAACAAACGCCTCATTCCAATTCAGAATATTCTTTTATTCACAAAATCACATTCTTAGGGAAATGTTCCCATTAATTTTATCCAAGATAAATTCTTCTAAATTTATCCTATAGTCTTCCTTTGGATATCATTTCAAACCATTTTATGGTTTTCCAAACTAGTCGGGATTAGCGAACCACACCGAAGTAATTATTTATTTTATTTCCCAATCCCAACCTATATATCCCATGGAGCAAAACTGGTGATACTCCATTCCTAACACCACGATGTTATCGGTAAAATTAATTACCATTTCACGTTCAAATCTAATTAAAGATTTAACTATCGCTTTGGAGCAAAACTGGTGATACTCCACCCTCGATCACTTTTCAGATTTGATAATTTAAATTATCAATTCACATTTCAATCTAATAAAAGATTCATTAAAACTCCGCTTAGTTTTAATCTTCTCACAAATCGATACCTTGCCTTTAACTGGGTTAAAGAACCAATGTCATCTAAAACACGATTCACGATAAACCCAAATCACATTTGATATTAAATACAAGGCTCTGAATAGAAAATATATCGGCTTATATTCAATATCAAATTCTGAAACCAACATATATCGTATTGGAAATAACGATATAAAATATATCTTTCAAATTCCCATAACAATATCTGTATAGTCACGAAATCCAGCATCGAAATATCCCGAAGATAATTTTGATTCAACTCCAGTCCAATCCACGTATTGGGAATATTGATTATTTTTAAAATCACTTTCAAATTCAATTTATTTATTTCAAAAATAAATTGATTTTAATTCTAGTTCAAAACTAGTTCATTTCGATAAAAATCTATTTTTATCATTTCAAATATGGATTTTTTCAGCCCAATATTTCCCAAATCATTTCTTATGATTTTACACAAATTATATATATTTTTAATAATTTTATCAAGGCCCGTACAGTCGATTTCCATCAACGGCCATCGAACTGCACTTATAGCGACCTTTTCCGAATTTTATTTGGACATAATTCCAAATCCAACCGTTAGATTTCAAATTTCTAATAATCATTGGAAAGCTCTTTTCGATACGAACCCAACGGTTCCGGTTTTAGGAGAATCCGTCGGTCGGATCTCCCGCAACGTCAATTCGAAGTTAATGGTCGAAATTCACGAACTACCGCGGCGCGGCGCGTTTTATTAAGGCCATTATATATATATAATATATATATATTATATATATTTCGCCGATTTCCTTTTTAAAACGTATTTTATAAATCGTTTTAAATTCGTTTTCAAAACCATTTCAATGCTATATTCAATTTCAAATCGATTTGATTTCAATTCAACTCGAATTCATTTCAATTTTATTTAATTCGAATTTAATTTCGTTTCACTTCAATTCAAATTCGCTATAATATTCATTTCAATTTGAATAAAATCGATATAAATATCGTTCACGTCAAAATGGCGCAAAACTAATCAACACGGCTTTATATATTTCAGTCACTTCGTTATTCTATTCAACAAATGAATATTTATTCTATTCAACACATGAATTTATATTTCTTTCAACACACGACTAATCTCAACACATGAGTACTGTCAACACATCACTATTTTTGTTATGTAAAATATTTTATAACACTATGGTATCTATCGTTTGATTTTAATTAGACTCCATCGTAAAATAGTTCTAATTTTAAATATGATAAAGATGTGAATTTTATTATTAAAATATTTCACTCAACACATGAATAGATTCAACACATGAATTTTCCTTTATAATATTCATTATTTTCCCGATTGGAAGGAGGCCCAATCAATCACCATATAATGTTAATTATATGGATTCCATACAACACATGTATATAATAGCAACAATAAACAATCAACCATCATCCAAGGTGCACCACACTGTATAAGCATCAAATATAGATATCTAACGCTAATAACAGCCTGTCAATCAATCGATCGACATATTTAATCAGTCAGGATGAGTGAACTTCAAATTTCATCCCAACACCCGTGTGGGGTTTCAAACAATCAAACACAGATTTTAGTTGTGCAGTTGGGCGATGTGCAAAATTTATCGACCCAATCAATATCAGTCAAATTAGTGTATATAAACAAATCGGCCGATTTGTTTATAAATATTCATTTATTCATATTCACGTTAAAAATTATATTTTTAACGATAAAACATTTTATTCCAACACATGAATTTCTATTATTCATTTACTCAATAAAATGATATTTTTATTTTTCTAACTCATTTTAGAAAATTTCGGCAGCATAACGGCACGATACTAGAAACGGGACGAGGCCTAGCCTTATCCCCGGTCTAGTGAAGGCCCACGCCATTCACACATCAATCAAATCCTTTCCATTTCACCAAGCAATTCAAATTTCAATCAAATAATCTAACTAATTTTTGCAATCAAACAAACAAGTCCATGGTCTGTGGACGATTGTGTCGGGTGTTACTAAACACCGTCTGCATCCTAGTATATAAATACAACTAGAAAAGAAATTGAAAGGTGAGAAATTCTCACCGAAAGCTATCCAAACATCTTGACTCTTCTTTTGATAGAAATCTTCATCGTTATCGCATTTTTGTCATCTTCGTTGCCGTAGCCACTACATATATAAAAATCACACATTTTTATATTTTGATGTCTTTAAAATAAAAATCACATTTTTATTTGTTCACTTACAATTTAAAAATCATATTTTCTTTATAATCACTTCATATATTTAAAAATCGAATTTTTACTATGCTATTCAATATATAAAAATCGAATTTTTACTATGCTATTCAATATATAAAAATGGAATTTTTACTATGCTATTCAATATATAAAAATCCTATTTTTACATCGCTGCTATATAAAAAGATTTCGCCTTTTCAAATATGAAGTTTTCGCCTTTTCAAATATGAAGTTTTCCCTTTTCAAATATGAAGTTTTCGCCTTTTCAAATATATAGATGTCGCCTTTTCAAAAATATAGATGTCTCCTTTTCAAAATCCAATCTTTTGCATTTTAAAAATCTAATCTTTTGCATTTTAAAAATATAATCTTTTCTATTTTAAAAGATTACATTTTTATAGTTTATACTATGTAAAAATCATATTTTTACTTCACTACTCATCTCAAAATATCGTCTTTTCATATTTAAAAATATCGTCTTTTCATATTTAAAAATATCGTCTTTTCATATTTAAAAATATCATCTTTTCATATTTAAAAATCCAATCTTTTCTATTTTAAAAATCATGTCTGATATGAAGATTATATTTTCAACCTCTACATACGATAAAAATTATATTTTTATAACTCTACAATATAAAAGATTATATTTTTATAACTCTAAACACATTTAAAGCTGAAACTAAAGTAAAACAATGGTAAATTTATATAAAAACTCACTTATTTACTGATCTAGGCTTCGGGGGTGAGTCGTCGGTGCTGCTGGTGCCGAGGAAGTCGCAGTGGTGGTCGGCTGGGCTGGACTTGGTGCGGGGTGCTAGGGATTTGGGGGTTCCAGGCTTTTGGGGTCTCGAAGGCGAGGGGGATGGCTAGATGGAGGGAGAAGGAGCGATGGAGGCGGCTCAGGCGGAAGGTCGAGGGGGAGGGGGCGAAGCTCAGGTGGCGGTGGTGTAAGTGTCGGGCGGAGGTGGGTTTGAAATCGAGGGTTTGGAGGTTTGTTTGGCGCACGAGGCTTTGGGGCACGGAGGAGCTGACGGGGAGGATCACCAGGGGCGGTGGCGTCGATGCTTGGGGCGCTGGACGGAAGGTGGACGGGGCGGCGGCGCGATGGGAGGGGGTGCGCTCCATCGTTCATCTGGTTTTTTTTTCTTTTATTTCCTGAGATGAACGAATGAAATAGGGGGGGCAGAACGGGTTAAAGGGGGAGAGAAAGAAGAGGGGGGGGTATGTAAATGTTTATATTATTTTATTTATTTTTAATTTTTAAATCCATAAAGGTTGACTTTTTCATACGACCTCTAAACGAGGCCCACCGCCTGTCGTCCATAGCGTATTACCCCCATTCCGAACACAATGGTTTATGTATCGTAGGCTGATTCGACTGTTTCAATCAGTTTCCGTTAAAATCAACATATAACTCTGTATATTGAATTTGAACGCGCATTTCAATTTACCGGGGTCACATACGAACTCTATAAATTGCAGAAAAATATTTTCTAGCTTCGTATTGACGATACGGTCCTAACAAAAGTAGTTTCGTCGAATTCTGAGACCGCTGGAAAAATGGCCATTTTCCAGTCGATTAGAATCAACTAAAACTGGTCAAATGCGTTTTCCTTTGCCACGCTCACATATTGATTCGAAAAATTATGAAATTTGAAACCTAGCAATAATTTGACATCACGGATCCAACAGAAGTGGTTTCGTCGAAATCCGAGGTCGTTTGCAAAATTCCCATTTTTAAGGGCCTGAATTCCATAGCGACTATTCAGAATTTTCAACTGGACATATCTTTTGATTCCCGCTACGAAATTTCGATTTTTCAGATTCGTTGGAAAGATATCATCAATTAGATCCTATTGTTTTTGGTTTCACTAAAATCCGGATTGTTTTGCACCCGGTACATTCAATTGAAGTTTGAAATCGAATTATCGAACTACCGCGCCATTTTCAATTCTATTTATAATTATATATAAATATTTATATTCTAACGACGACGTATATAATATATACGTCGAATTCTATTCAAAATAAATTTCTCGTCGATATTATTTAAAATAATTCATTTTAAATGTTCAAAATTCGCTAAAATTGCCAAAATAAAAATTTTAAACTGGCCCAGATTTTCGGGTTATTACAATCTCCCCCACTTTAAACTTTTCATCCCCGAAAAGGAACAAAGTCGAAAGTGGTTTGATCAATCAACTCTACGTTCGATTTGGCTTCCATTCTCCAACTTTTCAGTTTCTGAGAATTTTCAAAGTCTTCAAAAATTTGGCTAACACCCTAAATTTTCGAAAAATTTCGCCATAACCTCCCCTGCACCGGGAGCCATGGGAAAATCCCGAAATTGCCATATAGGCCTTCTGATCTCAAAAAGAAAAAGAAAAAGCCAAGCGGCTAGCCAATAGGCTCATAAAATCATCATCACCCAAACAAAACAGTAAATTATGTAGTAAACATGTACCTATTTGTCGGGCAAACAAATTTTATTCTCTGCTCTAGCCTCCTTGCTATGACCTGTTCAATGTAAGTATATGTATATGCAAGCAAATGCGAACAATTTTCAATATAATTCAATATTTGATTCAATTAGGCTAATTGGCTAAAAATTAGCAAACAAATAAACAAACAACACAAACATCAATCAATTAGTGAATTAGAATTTCAAATTCATAATTTTACTATATATAAAGAAAATCATGTTTTTGATGCCAATTCACCACAAAGTGTTCTAGCTATATTAGTTTTGGTTCTCACACCAGTCTAATGGAAATATATAGAAATCACACCTTCGAAATTCGAATATGAATACTGATGATGATGCACCATCATCAGAATCATCCCCGGATATCTAGAATGTGATTCTATATCTACCCAGTATATTAAAACTTCGAATATACGTTCATGACGCGTATATACAAAACTTTTATATACTGGATTGCCCATATCAATATAAATAAATATTCAAATACGTATAAAGCAATTTAAATTTTCAAAACAAAATTGTTTTCATTTGAAAAATATACTCTTCGCACTCGTTCTAGGATACTACTGATCCTATCTCTAACGAGTCATTCTAATTGGATTTTACTAATCCAATATCTGATGAATTCTTTCGTATGGTTCTAATGTGTCTTGTTCTCGAGCTCTGCAAACCAAAGCTCTGATACCAAACTGAGACGACCTGAACTTCCCTGTGAAGGAAAGCACGGATAGAATTGAGGACAAGACAAAATAGAACGCAAACAGAGGAACATTTCATTGTTATTACAACAATTCCATCAGATACAAGAATATATAGAGTATAAAAGAATAAATTACATTCGACAAATATCAGAGATTACAATAAATTACATAGCAGCGGAAAAATATACAAAACACAACTGAAAGTGATACACGGATACAGAGCTTTCCGAGCATCGTTCCAGTTGTAAACCAGGACCCTGTGGATATAAATCTGCAAAACCAAAACTACTAGCTGCCCGTGCGGAAAATAGGGGCACCCAGAGTTTAGGTTAAAACAATAAACTCCAGGTCAGTCATGGGACTGGTGTGAGAACTAAAACAGTTATTTATATTGGTTTTAAAGTTAGGTAAATCAAGGGACCACGCCGTATAACACGGAACGGGTTTTCTCCCAAGAATACCAGTGCATAGAACAAACAGCGCAATGCTAAATAAAGAAAAATGAAGTTGTTATAAGACCCAGGTCCCATCACACAATGCAACGCAAGCCGGAGGATAGAGTTTTTACCTTATAACAGCCAAAGCATGCTTGATACGTTTAAAACACATTATTTGATACTATTATAGGTGTATAGTGTCAAAACAATTTCAATCATAAGTATCAATCATAGGCGGCATAGCTACCATCTACTATGTCGCCATACTAGGCTCTACAAATAAAACCGAAACACACGTATTGGAAATTGGATTTCCGTCATGAGTCGAGGCAAGGGGCAAGCTCCTCTCCGCGTTCGAGACACTCTAGCAAATGCCTCAGGACCCCACTATGATCCTTTGGAACCTCCAAGGCCGGTCCTCTCTTACTTTTGAGGATTGGCAATTCCTGAACACACGTTTCCCGGTCCTTACAGACCTATATCCGAGGCGCCTCATATCCAACAACCACACAGGTGAAAAGTATATAAATGTCAGGGCTGGTAGGTCACTGACACCATCCTAGCTAGAAAGAAACGTCGTGCACTCCTTGGGTCTGTATCCCGTTTTTGACTCATACCGAGGTGTGAGGCTCGCGAATCCATGTTATACACAAAGCTATGCCACACGTGCCGTGCTTTGATCATCAACCACAAGACTTTGCTTTTCAACAGAAGCCTTGATCAATTGCCACTTACGCGTGCCACACTGGCAATTCACTCCATGCGACTGATGTCCATCGATATACAACCTCTGAGCTCGTACGTCTCAGAGAAGGGCGTTAAGCAAGAGAATAAATTCTCCGCCGCCAAACAGATGTATATTTAATAGAGATCAATCAACATAGAATAAAATCCAATGTCAGACACACAATCCATTTACAAGTTCGTTCTGGGTCTGAACGAAACCGGAGGCACTTTCCTCGCATATCCATCCATCTCCAAGTACGTCTGGACGATCACCAACTATTTCCCTCATCTTGGGTGTACAGCCCAATCAAGATCATCAGTAATCACCCAAACGATGTGAAGACTTCCGGTCTTCAACCACCGTCTTCATCTTCGACATCTCGTCGAATCGGTTATTCAGAATGGGTATAACCCGGCCTTTCTGAATAACCCACGTATATAATAAACGAATGTTACACAAACACAACAAACGCCTCATTCCAATTCAGAATATTCTTTTATTCACAAAATCACATTCTTAGGGAAATGTTCCCATTAATTTTATCCAAGATAAATTCTTCTAAATTTATCCTATAATCTTCCTTTGGATATCATTTCAAACCATTTTAGGGTTTTCCAAACTAGTCGGGATTAGCGAACCACACCGAAGTAATTATTTATTTTATTTCCCAATCCCAACCTATATATCCCATGGAGCAAAACTGGTGATACTCCATTCCTAACACCACGATGTTATCGGTAAAATTAATTACCATTTCACGTTCAAATCTAATTAAAGATTTAACTATCGCTTTGGAGCAAAACTGGTGATACTCCACCCTCGATCACTTTTCAGATTTGATAATTTAAATTATCAATTCACATTTCAATCTAATAAAAGATTCATTAAAACTCCGCTTAGTTTTAATCTTCTCACAAATCGATACCTTGCCTTTAACTGGGTTAAAGAACCAATGTCATCTAAAACACGATTCACGATAAACCCAAATCACATTTGATATTAAATACAAGGCTCTGAATAGAAAATATATCGGCTTATATTCAATATCAAATTCTAAAACCAACATATATCGTATTGGAAATAACGATATAAAATATATCTTTCAAATTCCCATAACAATATCTGTATAGTCACGAAATCCAGCATCGAAATATCCCGAAGATAATTTCGATTCAACTCCAGTCCAATCCACGTATTGGGAATATTGATTATTTTTAAAATCACTTTCAAATTCAATTTATTTATTTCAAAAATAAATTGATTTTAATTCTAGTTCAAAACTAGTTCATTTCGATAAAAATCTATTTTTATCATTTCAAATATGGATTTTTTCAGCCCAATATTTCCCAAATCATTTCTTATGATTTTACACAAATTATATATATTTTTAATAATTTTATCAAGGCCCGTACAGTCGATTTCCATCAACGGCCATCGAACTGCACTTATAGCGACCTTTTCCGAATTTGATTTGGACATAATTCCAAATCCAACCGTTAGATTTCAAATTTCTAATATTCATTGGAAAGCTCTTTTCGATACGAACCCAACGGTTCCGGTTTTAGGAGAATCCGTCGGTCGGATCTCCCGCAACGTCAATTCGAAGTTAATGGTGGAAATTCACAAACTGCCGCGGCGCGGCGCGTTTTATTCAGGCCATTATATATATATATAATATATATATATATATTATATATATTTCGCCGATTTCCTTTTTAAAACGTATTTTATAAATCGTTTTAAATTCGTTTTCAAAACCATTTCAACGCTATATTCAATTTCAAATCGATTTGATTTCAATTCAACTCGAATTCATTTCAATTTTATTTAATTCGAATTTAAATTCGTTTCACTTCAATTCAAATTCGCTATAATATTCATTTCAATTTGAATAAAATCGATATAAATATCGTTCACGTCAAAATGGCGCAAAACTAATCAACACGGCTTTATATATTTCAGACACTTCGTTATTCTATTCAACAAATGAATATTTATTCTATTCAACACATGAATTTATATTTCTTTCAACACACGACTAATCTCAACACATGAGTACTGTCAACACATCACTATTTTTGTTAAGTAAAATATTTTATAACACTATGGTATCTATCGTTTGATTTTAATTAGACTCCATCGTAAAATAGTTCTAATTTTAAATATGATAAAGATGTGAATTTTATTATTAAAATATTTCACTCAACACATGAATAGATTCAACACATGAATTTTCCTTTATAATATTCATTATTTTCCCGATTGGAATGAGGCCCAATCAATCACCATATAATGTTAATTATATGGATTCCATACAACACATGTATATAATAGCAACAATAAACAATCAACCATCATCCAAGGTGCACCACACTGTATAAGCATCAAATAGATATCTAACGCTTATAACAGCCTGTCAATCAATCGATCGACATATTTAATCAGTCAGGATGAGTGAACTTCAAATTTCATCCCAACACCCGTGTGGGGTTTCAAATAATCAAACACAAATTTTAGTTGTGCAGTTGGGCGATGTGCAGAATTTATCGACCCAATCAATATCAGTCAAATTAGTGTATATAAACAAATCGGCCGATTTGTTTATAAATATTCATTTATTCATATACACGTTAAAAATTATATTTTTAACGATAAAACATTTTATTCCAACACATGAATTTCTATTATTCATTTACTCAATAAAATGATATTTTTATTTTTCTAACTCATTTTAGAAAATTTCGGCGGCATAACGGCACGATACTAGAAACGGGACGAGGCCTAGCCTTATCCCCGGTCTAGTGAAGGCCCACGCCATTCACACATCAATCAAATCCTTTCCATTTCACCAAGCAATTCAAATTTCAATCAAATAATCTAACTAATTTTTGCAATCAAACAAACAAGTCCATGGTCTGTGGACGATTGTGTCGGGTGTTACTAAACACCGTCTGCATCCTAGTATATAAATACAACTAGAAAAGAAATTGAAAGGTGAGAAATTCTCACCGAAAGCTATCCAAACATCTTGACTCTTCTTTTGATAGAAATCTTCATCGTTATCGCATTTTTGTCATCTTCGTTGCCCGTAGCCACTACATATATAAAAATCACACATTTTTATATTTTGATGTCTTTAAAATAAAATCACATTTTTATTTGTTCACTTACAATTTAAAAATCATATTTTCTTTATAATCACTTCATATATTTAAAAATCGAATTTTTACTATGCTATTCAATATATAAAAATCGAATTTTTACTATGCTATTCAATATATAAAAATGGAATTTTCACTATGCTATTCAATATATAAAAATCCTATTTTTACATCGCTGCTATATAAAAAGATTTCGCCTTTTCAAATATGAAGTTTTCGCCTTTTCAAATATGAAGTTTTCGCCTTTTCAAATATGAAGTTTTCGCCTTTTCAAATATATAGATGTCGCCTTTTCAAAAATATAGATGTCGCCTTTTCAAAATCCAATCTTTTGCATTTTAAAAATCTAATCTTTTGCATTTTAAAAATCTAATCTTTTCTATTTTAAAAGATTACATTTTTATAGTTTCTACTATGTAAAAATCATATTTTTACTTCACTACTCATCTCAAAATATCGTCTTTTCATATTTACAAATATCGTCTTTTCATATTTAAAAATATCGTCTTTTCATATTTAAAAATATCGTCTTTTCATATTTAAAAATCCAATCTTTTCTATTTTAAAAATCATGTCTTATATGAAGATTATATTTTCAACCTCTACATACGATAAAAAATATATTTTTATAACTTTACAATATAAAAGATTATATTTTTATAACTCTAAACACATTTAAAGCTAAAACTAAAGTAAAACAATGGTAAATTTATATAAAAACTCACTTATTTACTGATCTAGGCTTCGGGGGTGAGTCGTCGGGTGCTGCTGGTGCCGAGGAAGTCGCAGTGGTGGTCGGCTGGGCTGGACTTGGCGCGGAGTGCTAGGGCTTTGGGGGTTCCAGGCTTTTGGGGTCTCGAAGGCGAGGGGGATGGCTAGACGGAGGGAGGAGGAGCGATGGAGGCAGCTCAGGCGGAAGGTCGAGGGGGAGGGGGCGAAGCTCAGGTGGCGGTGGTGTAAGTGTCGGGCGGAGGTGGGTTTAAATCGAGGGTTTGGAGGTTTGTTTGGCGCACGAGGCTTTGGGGCATGGAGGAGCTGACGGGGAGGATCACCAGGGGCGGCGGCGTCGATGCTTGGGGCGCTGGACGGAAGGTGGACGGGGCGGCGGCGCGATGGGAGGGGGTGCGCTCCATCGTTCGTCTGGTTTTTTTTTCTTTTATTTCCTGAGATGAACGAATGAAATAGGGGGGGCCAGAATGGGTTAAAGGGGGAGAGAAAGAAGAGGGGGGTACGTAAATGTTTATATTATTTTATTTATTTTTAATTTTTAAATCCATGAAGGTTGACTTTTTCATACGACCTCTAAACGAGGCCCACCGCCTGTCGTCCATAGCGTATTACCCCCATTCCGAACACAATGGGATATGTATCGTAGGCTGATTCGACTGTTTCAATCAGTTTCCGTTAAAATCAACATATAACTCTGTATATTGAATTTGAACGCGCATTTCAATTTACCGGGGTCACACACGAACTCTATAAATTGCAGAAAAATATTTTCTAGCTTCGTATTGACGATACGGTCTAACAAAACTAGTTTCGTCGAATTCTGAGACCGTTGGAAAAATGGCCATTTTCCAGTCGATTAGAATCAACTGAAACTGGTCAAACGCGTTTTCCTTTGCTACGCTCACATATTGATTCGAAAAATTATGAAATTTGAAACCTAGCAATAATTTGACATCACAAATCCAAAAGAAGTGGTTTCGTCGAAATCCGAGGTCGTTTGCAAAATTCCCATTTTTAAGGGCCTGAATTCCATAGCGACTATTCAGAATTTTCAACTGGACATATCTTTTGATTCCCGCTACGAAATTTCGATTTTTCAGATTCATTGGAAAGATATCATCAATTAGATCCTATTATTTTTGGTTTCACTAAAATCCGGATTGTTTTGCACCCGGTACATTCAATTGAAGTTTGAAATCGAATTATCGAACTACCGCGCCATTTTCTATTTATAATATATATAAATATTTATATTCTAACGACGGCGTATATAATATATACGTCGAATTCTATTCAAAATAAATTTCTCTTCGATATTATTTAAAATAATTCATTTTAAATGTTCAAAATTCGCTAAAATTGCCAAAATAAAAATTTTAAACTGGCCCAGATTTTCGGGTTATTACAATATATATATATATGTCATATGCAAGTTACATGTTACATCCTAAACTAGATCCTTATTTATATACAAGTTTGTGAAGTGAATTTATGCAAGTTCACCTTATTTGATCTAGTTTACACCTATATGTTAATGTTATAATCATACATGTTTTGGAATTGGACGTGTCATGATTATGTCACATGCTGGTCTATAACTGATGTTTATGCCAAATTACATGATATATGTTGATTGAACCTATGTTATGCATGTTCCCTCCTTTATCTCTCGTTTATAGATTGGGCCAATTAGGGGGCCCAGTGTCTTTATGTGATTAATGTGAACGAACACACGGGGGTAACGTTGGGGTAATTATTAAACCAAAACTCGTAAATATGTAGGTGGGCCTAAAACCATGTAATTGGTTAAGGCCATGAATGGTATAATTTATATACCATTAGTCTTGAATTAAAACATGTTACATGAAATACTTGTAGAAATTTGCATATATAAAAATGTAAATCTAGAAAAGACGAATATGCCTAATCCGAGGTAAGACTGAGTTGTAATGTAAACCTGCCCGGAACCGACCGGCACATCCAGTAACCACAACAATACATGTCTAATGTGAGAGGTTAGTGCATCAAGCCCAGAAAAGCCCGAGGTTAGACTGAGTTGTGGTGTAAACCTGCCTGGAACCGACCGGCACATCCAGGAACCACAACAATACCTGTCAAATGTGAGTGGTTGGTGCTTTAATTAATTAATTAGTTAAACCTCATCAACAATCAAGCTAGAAATGTTGAGGTTAAGTAATTAAGGAAACACTTAACCAACTTAACAAGACAAGAGTGGTGAGGTTGAGTAATTAAGAAAACACTTAACCAAATTAACATGTGAACAAGACAAGATTGGTGGGGTTAAGTAATTTAGAAAACACTTAGCCAAATCAACATGTTAACTAGGCAAGATTGATAGGGCTTAAGTCAAGTCAAGAACACTTAACCAATTTAACATGTTGAATAGAAAAACCCTAGTAACGGGGACCCGTTTCAACAGTAACCCGCATGAACGTATCAAGGTACCCTGAACTAGGCAGGGTGGGGCACGATTACTGGGCTGAATATAAGCGGTCAAAAAGGGCGGCGGTTAGGTGCGTTAGTGTAGGTTTCGACGGAGTACGGGCGTGCACGGACTCCGGAGTGGAAAAAGCAGGCATTGGGCATCAGGCATACACTTGTGCATCTAGAATCGTGTCAGGGGTTGCCATTATAGGACTTGATACACCCTATATTGGAACCAGCACAAGTACTTTATAATCACGTGGGGCCGCATGACATCGAGAATACATGAATGCGAGTAGGAGCCGATCAATACATGAATGGGATCACTTTATCATGAACATACATTGCTAGTTAAACAAGTTCTTAGTGGGTGCAGAGAAGTAAAAGTGGGTGCGATAGCCAAATCTAGTTAAGTCTTACCTTATCTTGTTTTAGGACTACCTATCCTTGTGGTATCATTCCAAGTTCAGTTTATTCATGTCACAGTCTTTTACTTGTTCACATGCTATTAAATAACTGGGCTTACCAGACTTATGTCTGACTCATTTTCCTTTCGCCTCTTTTCTTCCGTCCCCCCCTCCCCCCAGGTCCGCAGGGAAGGAACACTTCTGCTTGACCAGATCAAATCAAAGCTTGAAGACCGTAGATGTAAGGCTTGGACTTTTTTTTTTTAGCTATGGCTATGGTCAAAGACATGTTGGGGATTTATGTCATTTTATTTTCAGTATTGCTTCTTTATGTTTTCAAGACAGATGTAATAATTTGGAAGATTGAAACTGTTTGTTGAAATGTTGTATTGAACAAGTATTTATGGAATGAAGTTGGTTTCTTTTCCGCTGCTTTAATTATCCACTGCTTTAATTATCTGTCTCGTAATTTATTAGTATCTTGTACCTTAAAACGCTCCACCGAAGTTAAGGCATTCCCTTTAAGAGTGACCTTAACGGAGGTGGGGTGTTACAATCACCCTGCCTGACACCACATTTACCCTTGAAAAACCCATGTAACCTACCATTCCTTGATATAGAGAACACAGGTGAAGAAATGCGTGTGTAAATCCAGGCAAGAAACGGTCTAGCAAAATTCATTCTAGACATGATTGCTAAAATAGTTGACCACGAAACACCGTCAAATGCCTTCATAATATCCAGCTTTAACATGCAACAAGATGATATGTTTTTCCTGTCATATCCAAGCAGCAAATCTTGTGTGATTAAAATATTATCACTAATAGATCTACCAAAACAAAAGCAGACTGATTGCTTAAAATAATGGAAGGCAAAACTAACTCTAGTCTGTTAGCAATCACCTTCGATATAATCTTGTAAAATACACTACAACAAGATACAGGTCTAAAATCTGAAACTAATAAGGGATTTTGAATTATACATTGAGATTAATAAATATAATCTAACAATAACAAATGGAAGACTTACACCTATGGCCACCACAGCAAGAAAAACCATAAATAGCTGTAGATTTTAGCGGTGGAAAATTCCATTGCAAATTAGCGACGGATTTGCGAGTGATTTACAAGGGATAATATTAAGATTTTTCTATTTTATTTTTTCCTACATTATCACCGACCTTTTTTATATCTGCCGCTGAACCGTTGCAAATTGCATTAATTTATCGACGAATAAATTTTGACACTAAATTTTGTCGCAAATTAAGACAGATTACAGACACAAGCATTTATAAGCTACTTTGCAATGGATTTTCCAAGGAATTTGCAAGGGATTCTTATTTCTAAAGTAAAATTTGGGAAGGCTTATACAATTCAGCCACGATGAATTTTGTAATATACATATTTAATAATCAATAACCAATGATTAATACTTAATAATTAAAAAGTAATTTATATTTCTTAATTTTTATTGATTTTAAATTATTACTAAATAATTGATAATTAACAATGCATACTAAATAACTTCTACTAATAATAATTAATTAATAACAAAAATTAAATAATTACTATTAATGATAAATAGTTAATAAATAATATTTAATTATATATGGACTAATTAATTATCATAATTAAAAATAAATTTTGTTGTTTAATACATTTTATTGTTTATAATTAATGATTAATATGTAATCTTTAATAATTATTACTACTAATATTTAGTACTTGATTTTTTATAAATAATAAGTATTATTAAATAGCGTTTAATTAAGATTAACATTTAGTCCGTTATTGATAAATGTTAGTTTTATGGAAAATGTTGTTATGACCGAAATGCGCAAACAAATGAGATGTACAAAGCATCGCCACTATTAAAATTTTCAGCTTTCGAAATTTTGGGTTCCAAACTAAAATTTTCAGCCTCCCTCCTAGATTGTCTATTATATTTCCTACGCATTCACTCACCCAAAATCTCTAAATTAACATTCGAAGAAAATCCCTAAATTTTCTTCTCCTGTAGCGATTCCTCCAGCTCAATCAGAAAAAATAAAGCTCGATTTAGATTTTATCGTCCGCTGCTTCAGATTAACGTTGTCGATACAGATCATTGTCGACCATGCTTCCTTCAAATCCATTATTGCAATTTTACCTTTTGTGCTAGTGAATAACGGTAGACTTGTTAGTTTTGCAGTTTCGATTTTAAATAAAACATGATCAATCTAAAATTTGTTAGCGGTAGCTAGTCGAACACAATCTATAAACATTGCACTATTAACTTTCTGTGCTAGTGAATAATGATCGACTTGTTAGTTTTGTAGTTTTGATTTTAAATAAAACATGATCAATCTAAAATTTGTTCATGGTAGCTGGTTGGACACAATCTATAAACATTGCACTGTTATTAATCTAACAAATTACCATAGGCCATCTTTCCGAAACTTTGTTGTGACAAACTTGTGGTTGTAAAAAATATATTCAATAATTAGTAATTAATATTAACTAACTAAATTTAATAATTAATTTCAAATATTTTCTACAAGCATTTCCTTTCACCATGATACACTACAAAACCGAAAGTTAATTTGGCTTTAGACCGATTTTTTTGGCTCCAGTTTCAAATTTTCATCGTAATTTTCACCCTAAACCACTCTTCTTCCTGCTTCCGTTTTATTCTTCCAGTCAATAAAATATTTTCGATTTAAAGGAAAACTCCCAAAATCCCAAAACGATAACCCTAATTCGTTTTCTCTTGCTTCTACTTCCGTTAAAATTTGAATTCGTACTTACCTCCGCCTAGCGGCAAATCACCATGGCAGTTTGATCTAATGAGTCCGAACCTAAGCCATACGGTTGTCCTGTTGAGGTAAATGACGTGGTTCGCTATGGATTGAGGTGTTTCTGGAGGCTCACTTTGATTTTCTATTCGGCTCATCTTAGTTGGATTAGCTTTCGGTTTCTTCTATGTCGAGTTGAATGCTTAAAAAACTAGTATGATTTCTACCCTTTTTTATTTTATGATTTTTACTCGACCTCAATGATAATTTCCATTACCGATGATGTTGGGTAGAATTTGTTAGAATTAGGCACTGCAGTCAGTGCAACTATCAAATTGGTGCTGATTTGAGTTAGCACATTAGCTGTTAGTTTCCTTATGAAATTTGCAAACTCTTCTTTGTTCAGTAAACCGTCTAGGTTCAGATCATACTCCTTCATCATAGATTTCAGATCCTCTTCGTTGGTGGATTGTTGTGAGGACCTGGTAAGTGTTTGTTTATATCATTGTACACACATAGAAATGTTGTGTAGAGATACTCAAAATTGATCCCATCTTCTCCACAATCAGCTTATATTCAGTTGTAAGCCTTATTTGCGATTTTTCAAATCTATTTCTCTTTTCATTGTTTTCCATGAAATTTCTCTTCGATTGTGGCTAAAGCCTAACCCATGTTGCATAAAACTGGAAAGGAAATTCTTAGCTAAATTGATTTTCACACTGTAATCATACTGGCTTCATTTGAAGATCATACTCCATCATAGATTTCAGATCCTATTTCTTTTTTAGAAAATCAAATTCAAGATGTTGATCGGATCATTTGACGCTAATGCAAATTAAAATTTATGCAATGAGTTGGTAAGCCAGAAAATTTATGCAATGTATTTGCTAATATAACTTGAAATTCTGCCAGTAGTGCTTGCACCAGTATAGTTCTGCCAACAGCTCTGGCAATTTTTTGCTAGCTTCTTAATAAGCAAAGTATACTAAAATTGATTTCATTTGTTTTGCTTAACTTGAAATCTGTATTGATGAATTTGATTTAATTTCATGATCGACAGTTGTACCTCTTTAATGACACTTTTGGTACTTTATTTTTGCAGCTCCAGTTAAGATTGTCGAGAGTCACTTGGATACAAGGATGATGACGAGAACTTAATAGCTTTATAAACTAAAAATCTTGAGAACCAACAGTAAAGAAAGACGTTGGGAGGCTTGGTGCTTTTCATCGTTAAGGTTTTCTTTCTTCATAAGTTTGCTTTCTTAAACTAGGGTTTGCTTTCTTCATAATACTGGTGGGATCCGCTAGTATTGCTAGCTCTCTATGAAAAGAACCTCCCAAATTAAAACTAGATACTAATATTAACACATAATATATTACTTTAGAATGATAATGTAAAGTACATATAGTGATATATATAAATTTCTTATAAGGGCGTTAAATTTATATAAATAGCTATGAAACTATTGAATTCTTCCACTTACCTACATGAAATGGAAGCATTGTTTTACTAAGCTATTCAAAGTACAAATCATACAATTGGTGACTAAAGTATTTTGGTTGATAAACATACCTTCAATCGTGCAAATTATCCAATAAAGTGTTGATAATTCCCTTGTAAATGTTCCAACTAATAACTATAGCATTCAGGAATGAGTAACCAATAGTGATCAATCGTCTGGTTAGCAATTGTAACGACCCGGATTTTGAGCGACTTTGGTTATCGACGTAAGCACGACGTCGATAACCAAAACACCGAAAAATCCTGGTAATTAGTGAAAGAAATTAGAGGGTGAGGAAAGATAAGATAGAAACTTAGAATAGAAGAAGAAGAAGAACACAATATCAGAGTAACACGAATCTCACAGCGGAACGAATAAATATATTTCATAACATAACCTTGAAATACAAATCTGTACTTGCATATACATATCATTTTCAAAGTACAGCACTTACAACACAGCGGAAATAATAATAGCTATATGATCCTGAAGCCTCCTGCTCCAGCTCTTCAATGTATCTGTAAAATCCCGACTACTTGACTGCCCGTACAAATTTAGGCACCCAAGAGTTTAGGGAAAACAACAAAGTAAACTCCGGGTCAGTCATGGGACTGGTGTGAGTAAAACAGTTTAAAAACAGTTGAACAAGTAAATGATATCTCATAAGACCACGCCGCATAACGGAACGGGTTTTTCCCTTATGAGAATCCAAATTATCTTTATATCAAAAACCTTTTGATATTATAATAATGTCTATCAACCACAGTATATATATAATCATCTAGCAGAAACGCTTTCATCTCACGTTCTACATATATAGTATACAATCAAAACCGCAAGCACGTATTGTGTAATGGGTTTCCAACTATGACAAGGTATGGAACCACCTTTCGCTCGTGTATCTCTAGAGAGGAATACACTGGGTTCAACAAGAACATCTTGCAACCCGGCCACACATGACCGACCACTCATTTCGCTTGAGTGTATCGAATGTATATCACCAACAGTTGGGATCAGCAACCGTTTCCCGAATGGGACAGCATCAACAATAGATTTTTAGAAATGAATGAAACTCTAGATCAGGTGATTATACACCCTACTTCGGTGCGACCGACTTAGCCATGCTGCCTGCCCGATTTCTGTCATTTACCGGATGATGAGGCTAGAAGCTACACTTTAACATCACATCAGATTCACTTTGAATGCCACATCGTCAAATCCATCAAATCACCGGTTGACGTCTACAACAATACATTATGTGTTAGATAAAAGAAGTTTCCTTCTCCGCTTCCACTCTTGGTACGGTTGGAGAAATCAATATACGTGATCATCTGGAAATACTCTGTCAGACATCCGTCCATACAAGTCACCCAGGAACAGGATGAACCGAAGGCACTATTCTGTAAACAGGATAGCCCTTGCATAACTCCGTCTTCAATTTCCTTTAGCATATATGATTCGCAACGCTTATGCCAATACAGAGTGGTTCTTTGGATAATAATCCAACCGGTCTCTCCATATTAACAACGTTAAAATGGTCAAAACTTCGATAGTCTGTGATTTAACTATCGAATAAAAACAGGTGTGCAAACAACGATATCGTTTCCAAATGGAAATTTATATCGATCAAACATCATTCAACATTTATCTCTTTAATTCATTAATTTTACTTATCTCCTGTTTCCCTATATTCAATATTTCTTATTTTCTAAATTTGGAAAATATACGTTATTAACAAATGGAAAACATTTCCATTTCTTGTTTTCTTTATTAGAAAACATTTCTGGTTTCTTATTTGGAAAACATTTCCAAAGCTTCTTTATTGGACTTAGACAGATGTTTAAACAAACATCGCTATGCCAACTCAAACCATTTCCTTTACTGCCGAACCTTAACTATTCCTTAGTTAAAAACGAAGCCAATCAAGTTGGGGTAGAACTGCCTCTCAGACCTTAACTGAACAACATTTCTAACTTTGAAATAGGCAAAGTTCACTTTATATTTCTTTAACAAACTTCCTTACTTAACCCTCCTTCGAATAGCTATATCCGATTGACTCTTTTCACTTAACTCTATTCGATTAACCCTTATCAATTAACCCTATTGGACTAACACTATTGATTTACTCATTTCACTTAACTCCTTTCGAATAAACTATATTCGATAATTCCTTTTACTTTCTATTCGAATAACTATATTCGATTTACTCATTTGCTTCTATTCGAATAACTATATTCGATTAATTCTATTTGCTTTAATTCGAATAACTATATTCGATTAACTCTATTTGCTTTAATTCGAATAACTATATTCGATTAACTCTTTCGATTAACTCATTTGCTTTAACATTAATCGATTAAACTAACATCGATTAACTTCTTTTTAACTTTATTCTCTAATCGATTAACTAACATCGATTAACTTCTTTTACTTTAACACTAATCGATTAACTAACATCGATTAACTTCTTTTTAACTTTATCCTCTAATCGATTAACTAACATCGATTAACTTCTTTTACTTTAACACTAATCGATTAACTAACATCGATTAACTTCTTTTTAACTTTATTCTCTAATCGATTAACTAACATCGATTAACTTCTTTGATAAACTACGTTTTCCGTTGCAACTATTTCCTTTTTATAACGTTTACTTATCATTACAAATATATCCTATTTATAACTTCTATTTACCGTTACAAATATTTCCTATTTATAACTTCTATTTACCGTTACAAATATTTCCTATTTATAACTTCTATTTACCGTTACAAATATTTCCTATTTATAACTTCTATTTACCGTTACAAATATTTCCTATTTATAACTTCTATTTATTTTCTAAATAAATATCCCTTTTATAAAACCGTGTTCGTTTTATAAATAATTCCTTTTATAAAATCCTGTGATTTTATAAAATTCCTTTATTTCAATATACATTGAAATACTTCTTTTTTACATCCCAGGGTCTTTTATGATATTTAAAATATCGAATAAAAATGATCAACATCATTCCAACACCCATAATCCATAACAGATTATATAACACATCATATATCACAATATATGAAAACAGTAAAATAAATGTTGAGGAATCCAGTTGGATTCCTCCAACCTGTTTCCCTGCATCACAGATGTTAAACAATATAGATAACATCACTTTTCAGTTCTATATGATATATTCTGTTAAACAGAATCAATATAGAAAATTTAACTAACTGACTAGCAGTTCAATCAAACAGTCAACATACAGTCAAACAATCAATATCTAACAGTTCTAAAAATACAACATGAATTTATAAACTGTTCAGAGTTAGTGAGATTTACTCACTTTGGCGCGTTAACCGTTAAATAACGGTTTGCGTTATTTTGACTGCGACGGACAATTTATTTTGCCATAAATTGTAACGAGCTCGGAATCACTCCCAGTCAGCTCCATGGTGTAGTCACCGTCCCCATGATCCCAACGCAACTTACGGTTCCCGATTCTGATCTCGTATGGATGAGATATGATAAAATAAAGTTACTACACATTTTAAATTAAAAATAAACTAATTTAAATTTGTAGATGGGCCTCACTCTCTAACCTTTCTTTGGCCCAATATCCCCTACGTTGAACAATAAAACCCGACCCGCTATTTGAAGCTTCCTCCCCAAATCATAACCGTGAGATCCCTGTTGAAATAATGGCCACTACATCACCTTTAAAAATCCCGTCCTCCTTCCTTAGTTGATTAAAAATCACAACTCTCTCACTAAAATTCACCTCAACAGTTTCTCTACACCCTCATACCAATATTGATAAACTCGACGCTTCCTCTCAATGTCCGATCTGCTGCCTTAACCCACGGCAGCGCCACCCTTCACTGATCGAACTCCCCCTTTGCGATGCTGGCAGGTGCGCCTTGCTGCAAGGAGGTCGGCCACTACCTCGTTTCCATCTCTGCCCTCCCGTACATCGAGAAAACCCCTGCCCTAGTCGAAGAACATGAAAGCTCGGCCCCTCAGAACCCGATCGCAAGTCCCAAAAATCCTACCCTGATGAAGACCAAGCTACAGTGATTTCGAATATATACGTTATAAAATTTATGGATTTTATTTCAGGTTGTTTGGGATTTTTCTTACTCATTATTTTTGCTGTGTTCGATTCATTTGGCGTATATATATGCTGTGTTGTGTTTGGTAAGAATTGTGGCTGAAATGAAGGATGCGTGGATCCTTTTTTTCCCTTTCCTTTCTTGTGGTTTAATTGTTAAACACTTAGTGTAATACGGACCATTCATTTTTGTGGTTCTGTCGAATGCTCCCATGTGTGATCATCAAGTGAAATAGGGTGCCAGTTATATAAAACTTCGTTCGCATACAAATTGCTATGGACAGAAATAATAACACTGTTGTGACCAGCGGTGTATCACGGTCCTAAAAATATAAAAATATCGGTAGGTGGACTCATATTTTGAAACTTCAAAATGTTGATTTCAGGGTGCGAAATACTTCAAATAAAAAGTCATTTATTAAATTAATTAAAAATTACCATAAAATTCTAAAAATTAAATTATCGCTATGTCTCTAAAGAACCTTGTCTAAATTCCAACCCAATCTCTAGTTATATCGAATAAACCGTCACGGTCGATAAACGATTCTATAGCGACTATTTTAAAATTTGATTTGGACATATATCAAAATCTACACGACGAAATCCCGATTTTTCTCTTCCACTAGAAAGATATACTCTACCAGCTCCACACGTTTCTTGTTTCACAGAAATCCGGCTTAAAACGAATCCTGTACATTCAGTTGAAGTTCGAATAGCCAATCTACGAACTGCAGCGCCATTTCAAGCTCGGTTTTAATTATAATATAATTATATGTTCAAACTATCGTTCAAATAATATATTCGTTATTCTACTTCAAATTCTAAGCTGAATAAAATATCACAGATGATCCGGTTCACACCATATCGTCATTTCGACCAATTCTGTTTATTCCAGAATTAAATATATTATTTAATTATTATTTTAGTTAAATATTCACCATTATTAAATTCCACGGCCATTAAATTCACTAACCCACCATTTATATAATAAAATAAATTAATCATAATACCCCTGCCAATGCGGGTCATTACAATCTTCCCCACTTAAAATAATTTCGTCCTCGAAATTGCTAAAAAGTAGGGGACGACCCTATCGACTGGTTAGAACATATTTGTTCACTTCTTAACTTCAGTTTCAACTGAACCAATTTAATTTCAATTAAATTATTAATTTATCCTTATCAACGAAAATTTTCAAAAATCCTGAAAATTTTCTAATGCCTTAACTCTTCAAAGAATTTCGCCAGCACCTCCTTCGTACTGGTCAATCGGTCAAACTCCAACTCACCTCTCTGGGCCATCTTCAACCCAAAAGAAAATCAAACAGCCAAGCGGCTTGCCAATTCGGCTCATCAAAATCACCAAACTCATATATAATATAAACTGGTACCTTTTTGTCGGGCATATCAACCCCATCACTTCCATATGCTATCAATTCAGCATATACCAATGTTAATCAAACCAAACTCTAATCAATTTATCCTCAACACCACCATTCGCTTTTTACCAAGCCAAATTTTCATTTCAACTCAAGTTTCGTTCTCGATCCCCAACTCTTAACTTGATTATCACCTTACACTTCAAATTTGAATCTCACAATCCAATTTGTCTTGATATCATTCTAATTCAATCTTAGTTACCACTTTGTTGGCTTTACTTTAATTCAAATCTGATTTCACAAATTTCTGTTAAATTTGTTTTTAATTCAAACAGTCTTTCCCTGGGAGTATTTAAACAGTTTACTCTTTTCAAAAATCAAATTTTCCTTTTGAACATGCCACCGAGCCCTTAATTAATATTCCATTAGTTAAATCACTTCTCTATTTCTTTATCAATATTTGTTAACCAAATATTTTCAATAACCATATTGGCCTTTTATGTATTTTGGAAAACATTTCCGAATATCACCTTACTTTATTTTCTAAACTTTAGAAAATATATGTTATTTATAATTGGAAAATATTCCAATCACTTATCTCCTTTCTGACCTCGTTTATTTCTATACTTAGGAAATATTTATTATTCTATTTCCAAATTCACATTTATTTGGGTAAAAAACGGATGTTGTGTAAAACATCGTTACTACAACCCAAATACTATATTCAACTAACTCTTATCCAACATTGATCTTCGAGCCTGGAATCTTACTATTTATTTGTTAATAATGAAATCAATCAAGTTGGGGTATAACTACCTCTCAGACCTTGACTGAATAACATTTATAACGTCAAAACAGATAAGACCACTTACTCGAATAATCAATACCATACAACTACTTATTCACTTCTAAACACATATCACTTTCTTTTTATATTTTACTAGATTTTATTCTAGACTTCCTTTGATTTTACTATTCTATTTCTAAGTTCGTTTCCTTATCGACTTCTATATATATATATATATCGATACGTTGGTTTCTAACTAACAAATTATCTTAAAAATATTCTAACTCCTTAAATTCCCGGAAAAATTCTCCATAACCTCCTTTGTACTAGGAGCATCGGGAAAATCCCCAAACTGCCACACATGCCTTCTCTAATAAAAAAGAAAAAGAAAAGCCAAGTGGCTAGCCGATACGGCGCATAAAATCTCATATATGAATTAAATACATACCTTTTGTCGAGCAATCTATTTATTTCACTTCTATACTTTATTTCAAACCTGCCTCATGTATAACCATACATTTCTAATTCATTTCAACTTAATCCAATCGTTTTAACTTAGTCTGTTAAGTTTTTTTCAAATTATTGGTTTGCCCATTTCACCTTCATATTTGAGTATAACATGTTCAAATACATTTTTACTTGTTTATCAACTAATTGAATTCCATTTCAATTTTATTTGAATTTCCTATATTCAAATTCCATTTCAATTCTCTTATTCAATATTCTATATTTGAATTTCATTTCAAATCACTTATTCAAATTCCATATATGAATTTCATTATTCAAATCTATTTTCAAACTCCATTTGAATTTCTATATTCAAATCTATTTGAATTCTCTTTATTTCATTTCAATTCCCTTTGAATCTTCTATATTCAAATTTCAACTTCAATTCTATTTGAATCCTCTACATTCAAATTTCATTTCACTTTCGATATTCAAATCCTATATTTGAATCTCTTTATATTTTCAATATTCAAATTCTATATTTGAATTCCATTTGAATTTCTATATTCAAATTCTATATCACTTCCATTGAATTTCATATATTCAAACTCCCTTTGAATTTCTATATTCAATTTCTATTTCAAATTTATATGAATTCTATATTCAAATCCCCTTTTTGAATTTACTATATTCAAATCCTCTTTGAATTTTCTTTCTTCAAATTCCTTTTCAAACTTTCTTTATTCATTCTTTTCATAAGTCCCGATTTTAATTCCTTTTGAAATCGATATTACTACCTTTGGAAAATAGGTTTCCCTTTCAACTTCACACTTGTATTTTTATTTCTGAATTATCCAATGATAATTCTCTTCACTTCATTTATAAACTTCGTTTATAAAGGAACTTCTCGTTTTATTTCAAATCTATTTAAAAGTTCAAATTCTATTTTATAAATCCCATTTTGAAATACAACACACTTGTCTTTCCCAAAACAATTTCAAAACAGTATCTCTGGTAGTAATTCGTCACTTACAACTCGAAAATGAATACTGATGATGCAGCTGTCATCATCAGAAATCTATTTTCCAGCGATCGAAGTGAGTTCAATACTATAAAATAATTTCCAACATTTCCACTTTGAAATTCATTTCAAAATATAATTCACACTGCTTGTAAAACAATTTAAAATCTCCCAGGATCTTAAATTTTACTTGTTTTTAATCCCAATCCATTTACAAACACTTATCCAATTCTCCAGAGTTTTAACTTCAATTTCTGGTTTAAATTTCAGATTTAACTTATCTGAATTCACGTATTTCACTTATATGAATTCTGATTGGTTATTTACATAACCATTCAATTTATAATCTTACTCGATTATATCACAACCAATATATCCAATATATTCAAAATATACGTTGGGTAAACTATTTCATGTACCCTCTTTCAAAACATACCATGATGGTTCATCGTATTCAAGTGTTTACAAAATCCCTACCGATACAGTGGATCAAACTGATCGACCAGGACTCATAACCGACTCAACCAATGAATCTCCACAATATAAAAATTATTTTTATATCAGTAACAAATACGTTCACTCGTATATATACACTCAATCTCAGTCTAGGGTATTACTAACCCTATCTCTACCGAGTCACGCCACAGAGCCAAGTAATTCTTAACTTAAGCTCTGATACCAACTGTAACGACCCGGATTTTGAGCGACTTTGGTTATCGACGTAAGCACGACGTCGATAACCAAAACACCGAAAAATCCTGGTAATTAGTGAAAGAAATTAGAGGGTGAGGAAAGATAAGATAGAAACTTAGAATAGAAGAAGAAGAAGAACACAATATCAGAGTAACACGAATCTCACAGCGGAACGAATAAATATATTTCATAACATAACCTTGAAATACAAATCTGTACTTGCATATACATATCATTTTCAAAGTACAGCACTTACAACACAGCGGGAATAATAATAGCTATATGATCCTGAAGCCTCCTGCTCCAGCTCTTCAATGTATCTGTAAAATCCCGACTACTTGACTGCCCGTACAAATTTAGGCACCCAAGAGTTTAGGGAAAACAACAAAGTAAACTCCGGGTCAGTCATGGGACTGGTGTGAGTAAAACAGTTTAAAAACAGTTGAACAAGTAAATGATATCTCATAAGACCACGCCGCATAACGGAACGGGTTTTTCCCTTATGAGAATCCAAATTATCTTTATATCAAAAACCTTTTGATATTATAATAATGTCTATCAACCACAGTATATATATAATCATCTAGCAGAAACGCTTTCATCTCACGTTCTACATATATAGTATACAATCAAAACCGCAAGCACGTATTGGGTAATGGGTTTCCAACTATGACAAGGTATGGAACCACCTTTCGCTCGTGTATCTCTAGAGAGGAATACACTGGGTTCAACAAGAACATCTTGCAACCCGGCCACACATGACCGACCACTCATTTCGCTTGAGTGTATCGAATGTATATCACCAACAGTTGGGATCAGCAACCGTTTCCCGAATGGGACAGCATCAACAATAGATTTTTAGAAATGAATGAAACTCTAGATCAGGTGATTATACACCCTACTTCGGTGCGACCGACTTAGCCATGCTGCCTGCCCGATTTCTGTCATTTACCGGATGATGAGGCTAGAAGCTATGCTTTAACATCACATCAGATTCACTTTGAATGCCACATCGTCAAATCCATCAAATCACCGGTTGACGTCTACAACAATACATTATGTGTTAGCTAAAAGAAGTTTCCTTCTCCGCTTCCACTCTTGGTACGGTTGGAGAAATCAATATACGTGATCATCTGGAAATACTCTGTCAGACATCCGTCCATACAAGTCACCCAGGAACAGGATGAACCGAAGGCACTATTCTGTAAACAGGATAGCCCTTGCATAACTCCGTCTTCAATTTCCTTTAGCATATATGATTCGCAACGCTTATGCCAATACAGAGTGGTTCTTTGGATAATAATCCAACCGGTCTCTCCATATTAACAACGTTAAAATGGTCAAAACTTCGATAGTCTGTGATTTAACTATCGAATAAAAACAGGTGTGCAAACAACGATATCGTTTCCAAATGGAAATTTATATCGATCAAACATCATTCAACATTTATCTCTTTAATTCATTAATTTTACTTATCTCCTGTTTCCCTATATTCAATATTTCTTATTTTCTAAATTTGGAAAATATACGTTATTAACAAATGGAAAACATTTCCATTTCTTGTTTTCTTTATTAGAAAACATTTCTGGTTTCTTATTTGGAAAACATTTCCAAAGCTTCTTTATTGGACTTAGACAGATGTTTAAACAAACATCGCTATGCCAACTCAAACCATTTCCTTTACTGCCGAACCTTAACTATTCCTTAGTTAAAAACGAAGCCAATCAAGTTGGGGTAGAACTACCTCTCAGAACTTAACTGAACAACATTTCTAACTTTGAAATAGGCAAAGTTCACTTTATATTTCTTTAACAAACTTCCTTACTTAACCCTCCTTCGAATAGCTATATCCGATTGACTCTTTTCACTTAACTCTATTCGATATACCCTTATCAATTAACCCTATTGGACTAACACTATTGATTTACTCATTTCACTTAACTCCTTTCGAATAAACTATATTCGATAATTGCTTTTACTTTCTATTCGAATAACTATATTCGATTTACTCATTTGCTTCTATTCGAATAACTATATTCGATTAATTCTATTTGCTTTAATTCGAATAACTATATTCGATTAACTCTATTTGCTTTAATTCGAATAACTATATTCGATTAACTCTTTCGATTAACTCATTTGCTTTAACACTAATCGATTAAACTAACATCGATTAACTTCTTTTTAACTTTATTCTCTAATCGATTAACTAACATCGATTAACTTCTTTTACTTTAACACTAATCGATTAACTAACATCGATTAACTTCTTTTTAACTTTATCCTCTAATCGATTAACTAACATCGATTAACTTCTTTTACTTTAACACTAATCGATTAACTAACATCGATTAACTTCTTTTTAACTTTATTCTCTAATCGATTAACTAACATCGATTAACTTCTTTGATAAACTACGTTTTCCATTGCAACTATTTCCTTTTTATAACGTTTACTTATCGTTACAAATATATCCTATTTATAACTTCTATTTACCGTTACAAATATTTCCTATTTATAACTTCTATTTACCGTTACAAATATTTCCTATTTATAACTTCTATTTACCGTTACAAATATTTCCTATTTATAACTTCTATTTACCGTTACAAATATTTCCTATTTATAACTTCTATTTATTTTCTAAATAAATATCCCTTTTATAAAACCATGTTCGTTTTATAAATAATTCCTTTTATAAAATCCTGTGATTTTATAAAATTCCTTTATTTCAATATACATTGAAATACTTCTTTTTTACATCCCAGGGTCTTTTATGATATTTAAAATATCGAATAAAAATGATCAACATCATTCCAACACCCATAATCCATAACAGATTATATAACACATCATATATCACAATATATGAAAACAGTAAAATAAATGTTGAGGAATCCAGTTGGATTCCTCCAACCTGTTTCCCTGCATCACAGATGTTAAACAATATAGATAACATCACTTTTCAGTTCTATATGATATATTCTGTTAAACAGAATCAATATAGAAAATTTAACTAACTGACTAGCAGTTCAATCAAACAGTCAACATACAGTCAAACAATCAATATCTAACAGTTCTAAAAATACAACATGAATTTATAAACTGTTCAGAGTTAGTGAGATTTACTCACTTTGGCGCGTTAACCGTTAAATAACGGTTTGCGTTATTTTGACTGCGACGGACAATTTATTTCACCATAAATTGTAACGAGCTCGGAATCACTCCCAGTCAGCTCCATGGTGTAGTCACCGTCCCCATGATCCCAACGCAACTTACGGTTCCCGATTCTGATCTCGTATGGATGAGATATGATAAAATAAAGTTACTACACATTTTAAATTAAAAATAAACTAATTTAAATTTGTAGATGGGCCTCACTCTCTAACCTTTCTTTGGCCCAATATCCCCTACGTTGAACAATAAAACCTGACCCGCTATTTGAAGCTTCCTCCCCAAATCATAACCGTGAGATCCCTGTTGAAATAATGGCCACTACATCACCTTTAAAAATCCCGTCCTCCTTCCTTAGTTGATTAAAAATCACAACTCTCTCACTAAAATTCACCTCAACAGTTTCTCTACACCCTCATACCAATATTGATAAACTCGACGCTTCCTCTCAATGTCCGATCTGCTGCCTTAACCCACGGCAGCGCCACCCTTCACTGATCGAACTCCCCCTTTGCGATGCTGGCAGGTGCGCCTTGCTGCAAGGAGGTCGGCCACTACCTCGTTTCCATCTCTGCCCTCCCGTACATCGAGAAAACCCCTGCCCTAGTCGAAGAACATGAAAGCTCGGCCCCTCAGAACCCGATCGCAAGTCCCAAAAATCCTACCCTGATGAAGACCAAGCTACAGTGATTTCGAATATATACGTTATAAAATTTATGGATTTTATTTCAGGTTGTTTGGGATTTTTCTTACTCATTATTTTTGCTGTGTTCGATTCATTTGGTGTATATATATGCTGTGTTGTGTTTGGTAAGAATTGTGGCTGAAATGAAGGATGCGTGGATCCTTTTTTTCCCTTTCCTTTCTTGTGGTTTAATTGTTAAACACTTAGTGTAATACGGACCATTCATTTTTGTGGTTCTGTCGAATGCTCCCATGTGTGATCATCAAGTGAAATAGGGTGCCAGTTATATAAAACTTCGTTCGCATACAAATTGCTATGGACAGAAATAATAACACTGTTGTGACCAGCGGTGTATCACGGTCCTAATAATATAAAAATATCGGTAGGTGGACTCATATTTTGAAACTTCAAAATGTTGATTTCAAGGTGCGAAATACTTCAAATAAAAAGTCATTTATTAAATTAATTAAAAATTACCATAAAATTCTAAAAATTAAATTATCGCTATGTCTCTAAAGAACCTTGTCTAAATTCCAACCCAATCTCTAGTTATATCGAATAAACCGTCACGGTCGATAAACGATTCTATAGCGACTATTTTAAAATTTGATTTGGACATATATCAAAATCTACACGACGAAATCCCGATTTTTCTCTTCCACTAGAAAGATATACTCTACCAGCTCCACACGTTTCTTGTTTCACAGAAATCCGGCTTAAAACGAATCCTGTACATTCAGTTGAAGTTCGAATAGCCAATCTACGAACTGCAGCGCCATTTCAAGCTCGGTTTTAATTATAATATAATTATATGTTCAAACTATCGTTCAAATAATATATTCGTTATTCTACTTCAAATTCTAAGCTGAATAAAATATCACAGATGATCCGGTTCACACCATATCGTCATTTCGGCCAATTCTGTTTATTCCAGAATTAAATATATTATTTAATTATTATTTTAGTTAAATATTCACCATTATTAAATTCCACGGCCATTAAATTCACTAACCCACCATTTATATAATAAAATAAATTAATCATAATACCCCTGCCAATGCGGGTCATTACAGCAATAGTTAAATAGATATCACAAATAATAATATTGTTTTCGTGTTTTCCTTAACTCATGGGCTACTATTCAGTTTTCTTATTGAGCACTTTTTGTATTATATGTACCAGATAGGTGCACAGAAAATCAAGGTGGCATGTGAACACTTCCGCTTAGCCTGTGAGCGACACGACAAACAAGAGTATGTCCATGTTACACTCTATGAAATATGAATATTTGAGTCTTAAAGTGTTTATAGAATTATGTTCCTTGTATCCAAGTGACGAGAACTTTAAGTTTTAAAGTGTTTAAGTCTTAAAGAGTATGTACAAAAAGGAACAGTGTTTTTCTACTCTTCATTTTCTATGCTAATGAATCGAAATAAACACAATGGTGAAAGCAAACATGTTTCATTGCTTTTTTTGTTTATCACCTCTTATGAATTTGTGCATGCTATATATCATTTCAGCCCAATCCTTTTCCTAATTTATTGTAATTGCATATTATAACTACATCTTTAATTTGTAAGCTTTGTGAATTTGGAACACGGGTCATATTTTGTATATCTGAAGTTGTAAAAGTAACAATATATTTTACTTTAACTTGGTAAGAATCTGAAACTGATTTGCACATGAATGTTTGATAAATTCACAGTCTTCTGTACTTTTGATTTTTCATGCCTATATATTTATTATTTTCATTGTTTTTCCTCCTGAACGCTGCTACTATTTTCTGTTAGACTTGCCTGACGATGTATTTTCTTTTTTTAATAGGTGTTTGAAGATACTAAATGTTATTAAGAACGAGTACCATCGCTTAAAAGCAAATTTTAACACTATAGTTCAGGTGGCCATTTTGATATTTTTTGGCAATTTTAACACTATAGTTCAGGTAATCTCGACATAGTGTGTCATACCACTAATTATGAACTTAGTGAACTAAATTGTACTACATATCCGGAGGCAACACTTAATTGTTTTGTCAATATACAATATAACAATTACTAACGTTTTGACTGTTTATTTGACATTAACACGACCATCGTTGTTGATGTTAAGGAGAAAATATCAGAAGCAAAGCAAGACTAAATCTATCATTTTTTGTATTTCGTAAGTAAATTTATTGATGTAAAAATGTATGTCATATTATGCGTGGACATGGAAAAGTGATAAAACAATATGTATGAAATGTTAAGTTGTTTGAATGATATGTATGAAATAATATACAGTAATTTATATATTTATTGCTTATTTTTTTTTGTTGGGTTAAATTATTTATTTTACCATTGACAATTGAACGATAGTATTCGGTAAAGATGTAAGCAAAAAACATGAAAGAATGTTTATTGGCAGAATAGAAAGGGAACAGCGAGGGATCACCTACATAAAATGTTTGATCTAAAAAATATTTTGTCGCTAATCCCTTGGCAATTAGTAAGGGTTTACCCACTCCTTTTGTAAATAATATTTTATTATAAATTAATTATCCGTCTGTAAATTGTAGGTATATAAATAAAAATTAAATCAAAAAGTAAAATTTTATGTTTATTATAAAATTAGTAAAATGACGGACAACTGTCTGAAAACTCATGCTAAATTTCATCGTAAATTCTGACACAAGTACCGCCATGGTTTTTACTGACTACCGAGTTATGAAGGAAATTCATCGCTAAGGTCAATTTAGCGATGGATTAGAAGAGGATACTACCGCTGCTATATGTTGTTTTTCTTGTAGTGGACTAATATAGCATTAAGTAAAGATGATACATCTAAAGATGTGGATCAAAAATTATACAGAGGAATGATATGATCGTTATTATATATAACTGATAGTAGACCGGATATAATGCATAGTGTGCGTCTATGTGCAAGATATCAATCGCAATCTAAGGAAACACATTTAAAAGCCGTAAAACATATTCTAAGGTATGTAAAGCATACATCAGATTTTGGATTGTTTTAACCTAAGGATGATTCATTCGATTTAGTTTCTTACTGTGACGCTGACTACGCATGATGTAAATCTGATCGCAAAAGTACTAGTGGAACATGTCACTTCTTAGCACATTCACTAGTCTCATGGTTCGGTAAAAAGCAAAATAATGTACCTTTGTCCACAACTGAAGCAGAATATATCTCTGCTCCTTTGGCTTGTTCACAAGTAATATATATGCAACAAAATTTAAATGATTTTGGATTAAAAATAAATAAATCTCCAATATACTGAGATAATACAAGTGCTATAAATATTTCAAAAAATCCAACTCATCATTCAAGAACTAAACATATCGATATACGACATCAATTTCTAAGAGATAATGTAAGTAAAGAGAAAATTTCACTTGAATTTATAGAAATAGATAAACAAATAGCGGATATATTAACAAAACCATTAAACGAAGCAACATTCACTGAATTCAGAAGTGAATTAGGCATATGTTCACTGAGTGAGTTAAAGTAATTAAATATACTATAATATATAAAAATAACATAAGAAATTAGAAAAATAAAATTTAAAACTAAAGTATGTCGACATACATTTATTCATACGTCGACATATAACTGCCAGAATTTTAAATTTAATTCCCACCAAAATTTGTTATATTAATTATTTAAACCTTCTACTTCGACTTTTCTTCTTCATTTTCATTTCTCTTCTCTGTAAAAATTCAAAACTGAAAAAAACAATGGCTTCTACTAGTTTAAACATCCAAACCAACTCCGATTCGTCCGTTAGACCATCCAAGGGTCCATTTCAACGATCTACCTTTTCTCGTGTCATCAAAATCGAAGAAATATGGAGTATGCTCTGCAAATTATGGTTGAAATACAAGTACTCCAAAATAGAATGGGTCAAGAGCAAAATAGGCAAGGGAAAGTAATAAGAAGCCTCCTAAAGTTTATAATGGATAATGATGCTAATCCGATTATCATCGACGATGATAATCAAAACATGGATGAGGTGGAAAAGACAGAGGAAGAACACGAGGAAGAACCAAAAGAATAAGAAGAAATGATGGAAGAAGAACCTCAAGAGACTCAGCCAACGATTACAGAAGAAGGCGATAAGGTTGTATGTGCAGGAGAGGTCTTATTCGACCAAAATGGGAATGTGACTGAAAGGAATAGGGAATTTTGTCTCCATTATCCAAATTGTTCAATTCACAAATCTCCTATTGTCAAAACTAATTAGTGTTTAAGGTTTTATTTGGTTTTCGTTTCTTTACATTCTTACAATAAATCGTGCTTGTGTAAATTCATGTATCTGTAGAAACTCAAGTTTAATGCAATAATTGTTTATGTTTATAAGATATGTGTTATAATTAGTTATAACTTTATAAACATAAATTAATATGGATATATGATTAAGGGGGAGTATAAATTATCTAACGAATATTTTACTTAGGGGAGTATTCTGCTTTGAATTAGTTATAGTTTAAGGGATAATATCATAATAGGATTAGTTACTTAATTTCTTATTGAGTTGTTTTAGAATTCAATTTTGATAATGCCAAAGGGGGAGAAATTATAAAATATAGACATATTTTATAGGATTCATATAGACAGGGGGAGTATTTGAAGGATCATCATCAACACGTATATACAGGTATGCTATTTTATAAACTAAGGTTGTCATCATCAAAAAGGGGGATATTGTTGGAGAATGGAGTTTTGACGACAACGACCTTATTTCAACATTAATTGATTATAAAATATATACTAACATTTTTGTCTAATATATATATATATATATATATATATATATATTGCACATATGCAGAATTTATATACAGGAAATATTACGGAAGACTATACAGTTTAATGATATTAGAGACTCAGAATTTAGAGATATTTCAAGACTCATGAGTATTCATGATTTCAAGAGTTCAAGACTAATATAGTTATAGAGTCTAGATTATGTAAGACTCTAAATAGCACTCCAGGTTCAAATTCAAATTCTGTTTTTAAATTTCAAATTATATCTTCAATCCTCTCTATTTTATTTTCTATCTTTTTTATTTTCTTTCTTACTTTACTTTTGTTTTCAAAATCAAGTTTTATAAGTTTTATATATTTATATATTTATACTTGATATTAATATAGATTTAAACTTTATAATTTTATGAATATGTTTATATAGTTTATATTTATGTTTTCATATGATTTCCTACTTTATAATATTAATTTATAACACTATATTTAATTCAAGAATTTCTAGAATTATATTTATATCAAAACACTTGAAAAATGCTCAAAATTTAATTTTGTACTAAGTATATGTCGACATATAGAAAACACCATGTCGACATATAACTGTCATTTTTTCAAATTTGAAGGGACGTATATTTTCACTATTTGTGACGGTTCTGGAGCATTGCAACCTTTCACACACTATAAAAAGGGCTTGATTTCGAATTTTAAATCACTCCTTCTCCACTTTCACTCTTTTTCATTACACCATTATTTCTTATCATTTTTATGATTCCTACGCCTATACTCTGTCGAATTCAATTCTGTTTTCACTAATCTTCTTCTCTCTACACTCTCTACTCAATAATCTCTGAACCAAGTGCTAATGAAAAGCTATATGGCTATTGTAATTGGTTGACAAATATTTGGGAATCGGTGTTTTCCTTGTAGCCGTGAAATCAAGGAACGGAATCAGTGTTTTCCTTGTTGCCATGAAATCAAGGAATGGGAGCGATGTTAACCTTGTAGCCGTGAAATCAAGGGGTGTAATTGGATATTGATATAGTAATAAAACTATGTGCAATCCAACGTTGTGCAGGACTGGACGTAGGAGCAATTCGAACCAGTATAAAATCCGGTGTGTTCTTTCCTTTTCTGAAGTTTTATTTCTGTTTAATTTGTGTTTGTGTTTGATTCTGTATCTTTGATTGTTTCTGTGGTGTTTGATTCATATAGTTGATCACATAAGTTTAAGATTTTTTTTAAATTCTCAAAAACATTATTCACCCCTCTAGAATTTGTTTTGCCTTAACGATCCTTTCCGCAATCCCTAACAAAGGGAAATAACGCCAAAATTTTATGAACTGTTTAAAGTAGTATGATTTACAAAATATAATTACTTTATAGTGTTTGTAACTTGTTGTGACGGCCCGCCCCGCACAAGCCGACATTTCCAATAAAAGTGCGCTGTGCCAATGCCCGACTAGCACAGGACGGTCGCCAAAGAAAGGAATTTGAACTAACGAGGAACCTGTAGAATGTCCCACAGCGCATGAGATAAAATATAATAATAACATAACTTTGACATAAAACAGGTGAGACAGTGCATAAGATGAAAACAAAACCATCATAGCAGCGGAAAATCCAAAATACAGCTTATGTTCCACATCATCATTATTACAACTTTTAAAAAACTGACTCTAAAGCAAAATAAGAAAGTACACTACTAATGCCCAAAGTAGTGACTAGCAGTGACACAGGGAGAATATATGTATAAATGGTACGTGTAAGCCTCCTGCTCGTCTCCGGACATCTGCTCGTGCATATCCACCTGACATGTCTCTAGTCTGCTCGTTTAGGAGCACCCAGAGTAATAAGAAGAGACATAAAACTCTAGGTCAGACAAAAGTCTGGTATGAGCGATAAGCAACAAAACAAAACAATAAAGGTATAATCCAATCATACCTGAACCTGTTCCTGTAACCAAAGAGTTAGCACAACAAGATGTACAGTACTCTAAGGTAATACTATCATAAAGTGTAAATGGGGGTGTGGGTCATGGTGATAGCAAACATCAAACATAGCAATTATCCTTACATCTCCCACACAATGCGTAAAGCATACGATATCCACCACCCGATCACCCAATCCTTCGCTATGATCACTTTGCTCCATAGAGTCACTATGACCCCATTGCACTGATCCATAGCCACTAATCCGTCTCTAAGTGGTGAGCTAAAGTTATGGATATCGATATCCACTTTGCACTCGCCCCGCAGCAAAGTCCAATCGTTGGTTCCCATCTGGATCCCGAGTTCTGAATTTTCATTTGAACTACCTTTGCATCTTGGGTTTTGGTCTCCTCCCGTTCGTATTTCTTCAGTTCGTAGCTCCAAGCATCCATTCATGTCCATGATTCGATTCGTGGTTCGCCCTCCTGACATCGGCACGTGACTCCTGCTAGTGGCCATCGATTCTTGATCCCCCTTCGACTCGCGGCTCGTGACATCGTGACTCCATGCTCCGATTCGTGGCCTTCGTGATCGGTTCGTAGTCCTCCCTCTAGTTCGCGAGTTGCAGTGGCGGTTCGTGGTGTCTAGGTCCGCTCCTGGCCCATAGTTCAGTTCGCGATGCTCCAGGTCGGCTCGTGGGTGTTGCACCAGCTCGTGGCATAGGCGGCTCATGAAGGGTGGTCCGATTCGTGATGCGGGTGTGCTCTACGATCGGGTCGGGTTGTGGCATGTGCTTCACGAACGGGTCGGGTAGGGGTGATTCAATCCGGTCTGGCTCCTGCATATTTTTCCTGCAACTTCCAACGACTGTTTCTACGCCACACGACGACGTTTTTGACTATTCTAACTGTTCGAAACAATTATTAAACATTCCAAACAGTCATAGCAACATGTATAGTCATCCACAAACACCAAAACAATAAATAATCATGATAATATAGATCAAACATACCCAAGAACCCATGTTTTCCCCTAACATTGTTTAAGCATAAATAATGATAGGATTAACAAAACTTAACCAAATTAACCCAAATTTATAACAGAGACATAAAATAATGTTTTAGAATTTTACAAATTTTTCCAGATTTTTCTGAGATAAAATTTCGCTAGTTATCACTAATCACCCCTAATCAACCGTAATTAGTGAGAAGTTATGCAAATCACACACCTTTGCCATAAATAAATTATAGATCTGAACTTTGCTACTATTTTGGGTCGAATTCTAATGAAACACAGCAGCTCCAACTCTGATTTGGTGTTATTTCCCCTTGATTTGACGTAGCTTGACTTAATCTTAAATTAGAAAGCGATTAGAAGCGATTTGGGATGAAATTAGAAGGTGGAGGCTATGGCTGGGATTAGAGGAATAATTAGGCAGCTGAAAAATTAAATAAAATTCGTTTCCTAACTGTTCTTAGCCTCCCCATAACCCTAATCCCGAATTGGATTATGGGCCCTCTTGCTAATCACCCTAATTAGGCCCGGTTAAGCTGTTTTTCACTTTCTAAATTTTGTTTTAGCCATATCTCCCAAACGGTGAGTCGGTTTGGCAAATGTGACCACTCTACGGGAAGGTAAACCGTCATCCGGATCTAATGGAAATGGTTTCAGGTCAAAACTCCTTACCAATAAAAAGTTATGGCCGAAACAAGATCAGCTAGGGGAAAAACGGTCTTATAAAAATCGGCAAAAATCATTAACATGGGAAATGACCACCATAGTCGTCTCCCAAAGTTACATGACCATACGACTTCGTATGTGAAAGAAATAAATATTCTATGATCCTTCGATACGTAGAATGCGGGTCGTTACATTCTCCCCCCAAGAAATCCCCCCCCCCCCCCCCCCCCCCGAAATTCCTTAACCAAAACATACAAAGGCTCCCGCATGCCTATCAGTTATTTGCAATCAATCAAACATACATAACAAACACAAGCCTACCCTAGCATGCAGTTCACTAATGAGGGAAGAAACTATCACTATTAAAAACTTACCAGGAAAAGAGTTCTAAATACGACTTTCTTATGCTCTCGTCTGTTTCCCAAGTATAGTCTTTCTCATTCCCACCCCACTGGACTTTGAGTAGTTTCACCGTCTTCCTTCGAAGTTGTTTTGTATCGTGTCCGGCAATACGAATCGTTTTGTGGTCCCAACCATCTCAAGTTCTACCTCGATATCGTCCAACTGATTTGGTGAAATAGACACGTTAGGGTCGTGCACAAACTTCCTTAACTGGGAAACATGAAATACGTTGTAAACTCCCACTATCTTGTCTGGTAATTCAACTCTATACGCTAAATTCCCAACTCGCTTGAGAATAGGAAATGAACCAACAAACCTTTTTACCAACTTGCATCTCCTACCGAATCGAATCACACACTCCAATGGAGATATCTTGACGAATACCAAGTCATTAACGAAGAATTCGAAATCTCTTCGTCTTCTATCAGCCTACCCTTCTGCCTATCTTGGGCAGCCTTCATTCACTGTTGGACAATCTTGTTCATATCTGAAATTTTTCTTATTACTTCTAGTTTAAGGACAAATTTCCCACTGTTTTCTGACCAACATGATGGTGAGTTGCACGATCTTCCGTACAAAGCTTCAAAAGGAGCCACTCTAATACTAGACTGATAACTATTATCATATGCGAATCCAACTAGATACCAATAGTCATCCCATGATCCACCAAAATCCATTATACAAGCTCTCAAGTGAACTTCTAATACTTGATTCACCCTCTTTGTTTGACCATCGGTTCGAGAATGACACGCGGTACTAAGATGTAACTCTGATCCAAAAGCCTCTTGTAAGCTCTTCCAAAACCTACTAGTAAATAATGGATCTTGGTCACTTACAATGCCTTTGGGTACTCCATGAAATCTCACTACCCACTTTATATACAGTTTTACTAACTTAGCTGTCGTTCTAATCGACTTGACTGGTATAAACCTTACAGTCTTGGTTAATCGATCCACAATCACCCAAATATTGTCATGGCCTGATCTAATCCTCGGTAAACCATTTATGAAATCCATCGAGACTTATTCCCAATTCCATTCGGGAATTTTCAACGGTTGTAACAAACCACTAGGCTTCCTTTGCTCAGCTTTAACTAACTGGCAATTTATACTCTTGGAGGTAAACTTCCCAACGTCTATGTTCATCCCTTCCCAGTAGTAGGTCTGCTTCATATCCCGGTACATTTTGTTAACAACGGGATGTATAGTCAGTCTTGAGTGATGACATTCTCTAAGAACTTCATCTCTCCATCCATTGACATTGGATACAACTAGTTTATCATCCTTTCGAAGCCATCCTTCTCCATCTGGTCCATACTTGTTCATTTTCTCACCATCGGTATTCATCTCTTCCTTGGAGATGATTTCTCTTAGGTTTTAGAATCGTCCCTCTAACTAGAACCAACCGCTCAATCAAAGTCGGTCTAACCGTCAATCTTGCCAATATTTCTAGATCCAATCCATATTTAGGTCTGAAATCATCTCCCACGACATACTCCAATTACTTCCATTCAAGAAACATAGCATCTAAACTGGCATGTTTCTTACTCAATGCATCAATACATCACCTAGTCTGGTACCACATGCATCTGCATATACCGTCATCTCTTCGTTCTATATTACCAAAATCCTACAAGTGATAGTCTACTAAAGGGAATAAAACAGGAACAAACATAGCATCCATCAATCATGTCCTATCTATCACCTGCTAAAGCCATACACACGTCGATACCTACTTGACTGGTCCAACCAATCCCAAGACTAACGGAAGCCCCACCTCCAAACATACGTCGATGCCCACTTGACAGTCCAACTAATCCCAAGGCTAATGGAAGCCCCGCCTCCATACGGAATACCGTACGTCCAACGTATGTTTATCCTCCAAGGATAACTAGATCTAGTCCGACGAATCCAATGTAACGGGTGTCCCCAGATACCCCTGCTTCTAGTCCGCCTAAAACACTCGAGTCCCACCCAAGTCTATCAATTATCTTGTTGCCTTCTCGAGTCCAACTCGAGCCAATCCATTTCCTTGTAGCCTTCTCGAGTCCAACTCGAGTCAATCTATTACCCATAAACTCAGACCTAGTCTTGAGTATCCATTACAGACAAACTCTAATCCAGCGTGAGTCATCTCCCTATTCGTTGCATCTCCCTGATCAACGAACAACTATTTTCTTTTACGAGTTCAAGTCCAACTTGAATTGTCCTAACCTTCGTTGCATCTTCCATGATCAACGAACACATCCTATTTCTTCAAAAAGAATATCAACATGGGGTCCTAAACAATCCATTACTTTGCATCTTTCTCGAGTCCCTCTCGAGTCATCTCATAACCCTAACGAGTCTAACTCGGGGCAGTCCATACCATCGAATAGTCTTATTATGTCATGCTGCCCATCACTCCCCGATTAAACCAAGATATCATCCAATGAAAGATCGCAACAGCTATTTATCTCTCGTGCAAACCATCCTAGTTAAACTCGACATTCCCCAAGCACAAGCCCCAAAGGCCTAAACCAATATCAAACAAGCACTCAAGGAACGTCTCCTCCGAATTCAGACAATCTACGTGAGATGATACTAGCAAAGCAACTAAGCAATCACAAGCAAACATACATCCATGACTCGATAAGACTACATTACAACAAATCATGTAAAGGCTAGTCGAACCACCTATCGGGTTCATCACAACTAAAGGTCTATCGACTATCTCAGGTTCCAATCCCAACTTATCTACTAGGTCACCAGATATGTAGGAATGGGATGCCTCGCTATCAACAAAACTAGAACATGAACATCATAAATAGAAAGCATACCTCAAATAACGACGCCCTTTCCCTTCTCCGCCGCAATTAGGGCATTCGACGAAGAAGGAACAGCGTTGATATCATATGCTTTCACGATCTGCTTCTCTTTAGGAGGTTATGGACATTTATCCTTGTGATTTCCCACTTGGCTGCAATTGAAGCACTTCCTTTCCCCAGGCTTTTCCTAACAATCTCTAGCATAGTGGCCCTTCTTTTTCTGACCACCCTTGGTCTGATCCTGTTTTCTCTTATTCTGAGACTCCTTCTTACCTCCACCGCTTGCTTGCGGCTTTGATTCCTCTACAAATGAAATAGCAACATCGGCCTTTGACTTAGGGTAAAGACTCTCCGATCTTAATGCTTTCCCCACTATAGACTCGAACGTCTCGTCGATGTGGTTTATCAGCCTTTCCCATAAGTACTCGTCTAAGCCGGTTATGAACTTCTCGTTCTTCTTCTCGGCAGTGTCGATAAGAGATAATCCATACTTCGATAAAGTATCGAACTCAGTAATATATTCCGAGACTACCCTACTATTCCGCTTAAGCTCCAAAAATTTCCTAAACAATTCAGATTTGTGAACAGTTGGAATGAACTTTTCGCTGAAACGAGTCATAAACCGATTCCAAGTAACTTGATCTTCAGGAGTAGCTGCTTTAATAGAATTCCACCAATTCATAGCTCATCCTTGAAGCTGACGCAATGCTAACTTTCTCTTCGTGGCATCATCGATTCCTAAGTCCTCGAAGATGCGCTCAAAACTATCCAACCAATCTTGAACATCCGTAGCCGACTCCGTTCCATGGAACGGCTTCCCGCCAAGACTAGTATAATCCTTGTTAAGCTTGGCGAAATCAGCCCTAGGCACCTGCACTACTGCATCACCGCCGTTAGCAACATTAGGAACTGCTCCTCGAGCATCCCTAAGCATCTCTCGCATGAAGGTTGTAAACATCGTCCTCATATCAGGAGCATTCCCATTATTAGCTCCTCTACCAGTACCCCTAGTATATCGGCTCATCGTTCAATCTGTAAGGAGAAAACGATTAACCATCGCTTCAGTGGTGCCAGTGCAGTGCGACTCCATCTTAGATATACCAATAGTATATATATAGCTTTTGAAAACCAAAATATCACAAATACGCTCTCTCATATACGTATACTATCTCTCCCTAGTGTCTTTCCCTAGGTTAACTACGCAACCTAGAGCTCTGATACCAAATGAGACGGCCCGCCCCGCCCCAGCCGCCATTTCCAATGAAAGTGCGTTGTGCCAATGCTCGACTAGCACAGGACGGTCGCCAAAGAAAGGAATTTGAACTAACAAGGAACCTGTAGAATGTCTCACAGCGCATGGGATAAAATATAATAATAACATAACTTTGACATAAAACAGGTGAGACAGTGCATAAGCTGAAAACTAAACCATCATAGCAACAGAAAATCCAAAATACAGCTTATGTTCCACATCATCATTATTATAACTTTTAAAAAACTGTCTCTAAAGCAAAATAAGAAAGGTACACTTTCTAATGCCCAAAGTAGTGACCAGCAACGACATTGGGACAATATACATATAAATGGTACGTGTAAGCCTGCTGCTCGTCTTCGGACATCTACTCGTGCATATCCACCTGACTTGTCTTTAGTCTGCTCATTTAGGAGCATCCAGAGTAATAAGAAGAGACATAAAACTCTAGGTCAGACAAAAGTCTGGTATGAGCGATAAGCAACAAAACAAAACAATAACAGGTATAATCCAATCATACCTGAACCTATTCCTGCAACCAAAGAGTTAGCACATCAAGATGTACAGTACTCTAAGGTAATACTATCATAAAGTGTAAATGGGGGTGTGGGTCACGGTGATAGCAAACATCAAACATAGCAATCATCCTCACATCTCTCACTCAGTTCGTAAAGCATACGATATCCACCACCCGATCACCCAATCCTTCGCTACGATCACTTTGCTCCTTTGAGTCACTATGACCCCATTGCACTGATCCATAGCCACTAATCCATCTCTAAGTGGTGAGCTAAAGTTATGGATATCAATAACCCCTTTGCACTCGTCCTACAGCAAATTCCAGTCGTGAAGTTAACTCGTTGGTTCCCAACTGGATCCCGAGTTCTAACTTCTCATTTGAACTACCTTTGCATCTCGGGTTTTGGTCTCCTCCCATTCGTGTTTCTTCAGTTCGTAGCTCCGAGCTTCCATTCCTGTCCATGCTTCGATTCGTGGTTTTCCCTCTTGACATTGGCTCGTGACTCCTGCTAGTGGCCATCGATTCATGATCCCCCTTCGACTTGCGGCTCGTGACATCGTGACTCTAGGCTCCGGTTCATGGCCTTCGTGATCGGTTCGTAGTCATCCCTCTAGTTCGTGAGTTGCAGTGGCGGTCCATTGTGTCTAGTTCCACTCGTGGCCCATAGTTCAGTTCGCGATGCTCCAGGTCGGCTCGTGGGTGTTGCACCAACTCGTGGCACAGGCGGTTCGTGAAGGGTGGTCCGATTCGTGATGGGGGTGTGGTCTACGATCGGGTCAGGTCGTGGCATGTGCTTCACGAACGGGTCGGTTCGGGTAGGGGCGATCCGATCTGGTCTGGCTCCTGCATATTTTTCCTACAACTTCCGGCGACTGTTTTTATGTCACACGACGGCGTTTTCGACTATTCTAACTGTTCTAAACAATTAAAAAACATTCCAAATAGTCATAGCAACATGTATAGTCATCTGCAAACACCAAAACAATAAATAATCATGATAATATAGATCAAACATATCCAAGAACCCATGTTTTCCCCTAATCATGTTTAAGCATAACTAATGATAGGATTAACAAAACTTAACCAAATTAACCCAAATTTATAACAGAGACATAAAATGATGTTTTAGAATTTTACAAATTTTTCCAGATTTTTATGAGTTAGAATTTCGCTAATTATCACTAATCACCCCTAATCAACCGTAATTAGTGAGAAATTATGCAAATCACTCACCTTTGCCACAAATAAATTATAGATATGGACTTTGCTACTATTTTGGGTCGAATTCTAATGCAACACAGCAACTCCAATTCTGGTTTGATGTTATTTCCCCTTGATTTGACGTAGCTTGACTTAATCTTAATTTGGAAAGCGATTATGAGCGATTTAGGAAGAAATTAGAAGGTGGAGGCCATGGCTAGGGTTAGAGGAATGTTTTAGGCGGCTGAAAAATGAAATAAAATTCGTTTCCTAACTGTTCTCAGCCTCCCCATAACCCTAATCCCGAAATGGGTTATGGGCCCTCTTGCTAATCACCCTAATTAGGCCCGGTTAAGCTGTTTTTCACCTTCTAAACCTTGTTTCAGCAATATCTCCCAAACAGTGAGTCCGTTTGGCTAATGTGACCACTCTACTGAAAGGTAAACCATCATCCAGATTAAATGGAAGTGGTTTTAGGTCAAAAGTCCTTACCAATCAAAAGTTATGGCCGAAATAAGATCAGTTAGGGGCAAAACGATCATATTAAAATCGGCAAAAATCGTGAACATGGGAAATGACCCCAATAGTCGTCTCCCAAAGTTACATGACCATACGACTTCGTATGTGAAAGAAAGAAATATTCTACGATCCTTCAATACGTAGAATGTGAGTCGTTACACTTATCCAGGTACAAATTCGACAAATGATGTACCAGATGAATAGAGATGTTCGTTTTGTAGAAAAAATTAATATCCATATAACGATCACATACAACACTTATCAGATGGGGCCAAATAATTTCTAAGTGCTTAAATTTTGTTTATACTAAATTTAGATATATAATTTATTTAAATATTTGTTTATATTTTACCGTTTTATTACATATGTACTGAATTATATATTTTTACAATTTATTGAATTCTAACTACGACGATATGACGATTCCTATCAAAATCATTTAGACACCAAATCAGTTCACGTGTTCGCGCCATAAGCACAAAACTCGTGTTCGCACAAATTATCCAAAACTAAGATCACTCCTAACATAATATAAACTTCATGTTTGCATAAATTATACTATTTGCAAACTCTATCACACATATACGTTTAATACTAACCAAATCAACATAAACTAATGTAATTTACTAAATTAGAAAAAGATTTAATCGATAATAATTTGATTATTATGGTGTTTGATCATTACGGTGATAATAATAGAAATTGGGGGATAACATGATGTAATATACACATACTAACAAGTAGGAATCAATCACAATTTGAATTAAACCTTAAATTAAAAAATAAGTTTAGGAAAATTACCGTATTGGGTAGCTAGGTTGGTGGAGAGGGGCTGTAGCATCTTGTAGATGGCATCGGAGGTGGTTGGGGTGATGGCAGCGAAGTTGGAGGTGGAGGAATGACTAATTTATGGAAAAAACATTGAAAATGGGAGAATGGAGCTTCAGGTCGCGGATTCTGGAAAATATGCAGGAAATTTCCAATGGCTTCCAACGACAACAAATGACAATTATTCCATCGGTTTCCAACGGCTCAAACCAGCTTGTTTAAAATTCAAGGAGCCATTGGATGAGCCGTTGACGATTGTTGGAAATTGGACATTGGAATACACTGTAGTTCTAGTAGCGATTGGCTTATCAAATAGGTTCAAAAATATTATATACTTGAAGTAAATTTTATATTCCTCTAAACCCATAATGCAATTGTTTATAAACATAGGTTTATAAGAGTATAGTAAAACTCTACATGTATATAAATTAGATCTTTACTGAATATTTATGGGGAACTTCCTTTACCACCATACCCTACTCCATTAGCTAAAACATGGGCGGAAATAAGTTCATTTTGGAAAGTGATAATGTATATCCTAGCATATGCTCATTTATTACTAAGCTAAACCAAATTCTAATCTGAGAATAAACGAATGTATATCCTAGCATATGCTTATTTATTACTAAGCTAAACCAAATTCTAATCTGAGAATAAATGTACGAATGTATATTAGTACCTGTTCATAACAAACACTTCTCACAAGATTGCCAAAATCTGATTTATTTATGTTAGTTTTTTTTAATCCCCTTATTATCACAAAACCAATTGGCAATGTGATGGGGAACATCTTAGTTTATATCTAGGATCTTAGTTCAATATTTCCCGATGTGGAACAACTTTGAAGCATCATTCAACACACAACCTTACTTCAAAGTTATTGAGATCAAAGCACTTTCTCTTCGATTTTGTGATGCACTCTCTCATCACCTTCAATTGTTGAAGCACTTTTTCTTCAACTCTTACTGAAATCCTGAGCTCTGATACCATGTTAGAGTTTTATTATTCCACTTATTATCACAAAACCAATTGGCTATGTGATGGGGAACATCTTAGTTTATATCCAGGATCTTAGTTCAATATTTCCCAATGTGGGACAACTTTGAAGCATCATTCAACAATTTAATACTACATTAAATAGTGAACCTAAACTAAGTTTAGCTGCTCACTTGTTCATATAAAGGGTTCCTATTATTAAACTGAGAATTTTTTGATTTACAAATGAAATCTGTTACCATGTCTCAAATGTTATACAAGTATATTATTTTCAAGACTGAAAGAGGAACATACACTACAACAAAAAGGCACTTAGTCAAAATGTGTCATAAAAACACATTAACGTTTTTTCTTACATTGTGGTGTCCATAGTTGCATAAAATTTATATTTTTTGCATCACTTGTTGAATGTTGTATAGACCGTTGTACGTTATATATTTACAACACTTATGTATAATGGCAAATTTTCCATATATCAATTAGAAGATATTGCGCAATGATCTATGGATGTTGTAAGATGCAATTTTTTCAACGTATTACAAACGTAAATGAATTTTCTCTACATCAATATAATTTTCACAACATTTTGATAATATTTTTGAAAATCATAATATAATATTTCTATTTTATTTCAATTATGCTTAACAAATGTTGTAGATATAATTTTCATAACCTGTTCAAATTTCTGATCAAAATAATATTTATGATGTTGCATAAAGTAATCCACAAAACAAGAAGATATGTTTTACATAACATTTCACAGCAAGTAAATCTGAACCAGTACTACGAAATTCTAGACTCATATATATATAATACGCATACATAGTAAACAAAACTTATACTTGAAGTAGAAAATGTAATCATGCAATCCAAATCAATAGCTAAAACTAAACATAATAATAGGCACATGGCTAGCTGTTCTTTTTTCCAAAGATCTCTCCACTCTTACTGCAAATGGAAGAGTGATGGTTAACCTTTCCTTGTAGTTTCTCCTTTCAGTTTTGCTGGAATCTCCAACTCACATTCAGTTGGTTGGGTCTTGATAAATAATTTTTAGGCCTCGACATTTGAAGCCATGGTGGGTATAAATGCACTCTATATGCATAACTTCCCAATAAACTCATGTATAGGTATAAAACATATTAAACTATAAATTCTGCTATTTTATCTGAACCAGCAGTATGAACTTCTAGAGATTCAAATTTCCGAAGTGTGTTTCTCTGCTACCATCCATGTAAAATACTTTATCAAACAAAGAATACTGTATTTTCAAGAATTCCTTTCATATAATATCAAAAAAAAAAAAATTCTAAAGGTATGCAACTTGTCTAATCTATGTAATCCTTAATTATTATGATAACTAAGTAAGCTTTGCTATTGCAAAGTACCATTTACTTATCAAGAATCTCGTGGTCCAAGAGCTGAAATCTAGAGTAAGCCAGTTATATAGTTAAACTTAAATTCATTTGCAGGAAACTAAAACTTTAAATGTACTTAATTTTTTTTTCTAAATTATCCATTTAAACCGACCACTCTTCCTTAGTCATTATATGTTAGCACTGACTAGGCCTCTATTGCCTATAATTCTAGATTGCACAAAAAGAACATACTTTACTACTTTAGTATGTGTTACGTTTAATTGAGCCTCTAGTTCTACATAAGGCCAAAAAATACAAATGGTTCATTCGCTCAACCTGAGTATAATGTACTGAAGAAGCTTATATTTAAAAAAATGTAACCAATAACTGAGGAAGAAAAATAATAAAATGTTGCATCGCAGAAAACAAATTTGAATAGCCACACTTGTAGAGCTCATTGATAATCCTTGTGGAGCACATTTGGTTCTTACATCATTTACATAATGCAGATTGCATGGCTAAAATAAATAAGGGAAATAATGATGATCTGAAATTTCATGTATCATACACATAACACATATGTCATATACAGGGTTCATCAAAAATCTTGGTGGAGCGCATTTCAATCAAAATATTAATTTATACACACACACACATAGAGTCTAATATACTAAATCAATGAAGAACCACTGAAAGTTTTATTGTTCGTTGGATTATACCGGAAAAGTAATACAAAAGATATTGAGTGTAGGCTAGAATTGTGACACGGGTGGCTCGGTCAAATATCTAAGTATATGTACATTCAAGAAATGTGGTATGGACTTTTAGTATATTTTTACATGGATAATAGATATAGGATAGAATAGGAAAAGACATTAATTGAATGCAACCAACATGAGGTTTATGAACTCAGGAAAAAATAAGTCAGTAGCTCATTAAAAGTACACTCATGTCATGTCATTATGAGTTTTTACATCTACATAATATATATTAGCATGGCGTGTGTAGGATGGAAAAGATTAAGCCATGCGAACACTCACAAGTCCAACAACTAATAAAGTATGTCTGAGTTAATTATCACAAATGTAAAGAACATATGAAACGATCTGAAAGCCCCCGATCTCCGAAGAGAAGGGAAAGACCAGATTGAGTTGAGAACATGACAAATCAGTACGCATACGTAAGAACATTCCAATGCTATTACTACAATTACATCAGAGAACAAGAATAACAGAGTATGAATAAATATTACCCATTGTAAAATATCAGAGATTTAAATTACTAAGGTGCGGAAAATAATACATAACACAATTGAAAGAAATACACGGATACAGAGCTTTCCGAATATAGCTCCAACTGTAAATCCAGGATCCAATATAAAGAAAAATCTGCAAAACCAAAACTACTGGCTGCCCGTGTGGAAAATTGGGGCAACCAGAGTTTAGGTTAAAACAATAAACTCCAGGTCAGTCATGTGACTGGTGTGAGAACTCAAACAGTTATATAAAACTTTACTTTAAAATTAGGTAAATCAAGGGACCACGCCGTATAACACGGAACGGGTTTACCCCCAAGAATACCAGTGCATAAAACAAACAGCGCAATGCTAATTAAAGAAAATGAAGGTATTATAAGACTCAAGTACCATTACACAATGCAACGCAAGCCGGAGGATAGTGTTTTCCCTTATAATAGCCAAAGAATGCTTGGTACGTTTAAAACAAATCATTTGATACTGTTATAGAGAAAACTAAACGACCCAAAACTCGCTGATACGGGGAAGCCCGGATTGAGTTGAGAAAACGATAAATCCGAACATAAACAAAAGAACATTTCATTGCTTATTACAACAATTACATCAGAGTACACAAATATAACAGAGTATGAATAAATAATATACATTTGATAAATATCAGAGATTCAAATTACAAAGCAGCGGAAAAATAATACATAACACAACTGAAAGAAATACACGAATACAGACCTTTCCGAATATAGCTCCAGCTGTAAACCAGGATCCTGAGAAAATAATATCTGCAAAACGAAAACTACAAGTTGCCCGTGTGGAAAATAGGGGCACCCAGAGTTTAGGTTAAAACAATAAACTCCAGGTCAGTCATGTGACTAGTGTGAGAACTAAAACAGTTATTTAAAACTTTACTTAAAAAATAAAGTAAATCAAGGGACCACGCCGTATAACACGAATGGGTTTTCTCCCAAGAATACCAGTGCATAAAACAAACACTGCAATGCTTTTTGGGAAAATGAAGCTATTATAAGACTCAGGTCCCATCACATAATGAAACACAAGCCGGAGGATAGAGTTTTACCTTATAATAGCCAAACATGCTTGGTACGTTTAAAAAAAATCATTTTGATATTACTATAAGTGTAAAGTGTATAAAACAACATCAAATATAAATGTATCAATAATAGACGACATAGTATCCCATGTTACTATCTCGCCAGACTAGTTCTGCAATATAAAACCGAAATGTCACGTATTGGAATTTGGATACCATTTATGAACCAAGGCAAGAGATCGTCCTTTCCAGACAATCTAGCCTACTATGTCTCCGGATCCAGATTAAGGTGAGCCCTTAGGAGCAGCAAGTCTGGTCCTCTCTTACGTTTGAGAATTAGTAATTCCTGAATAATACGTTTCCCCGCCCTATGGAGCGTAAGTCAGGTCAGTATGTCGACCATATCCGTCCATCGGCCCCGTAGTGACCGATATATCCGAGCTACCTGCTTTCCAACATCCACATAAGTAGAAATGTCAGGGTTCCATACCATGACACCACTGCTAGCTAGAAACAAAATGCATGTCCTCCCTGCCATTCTTCTCCCGTTTCTGTTCATACCGGGGAGTGAAACTCGCGAGTTAACACTACACAAAGCTATGCTATTTAAAGTCGTGCTTTGATCATCAACCACAAGGCCCTGCTTTTGAACAAAAACCTTGATCATTTGCATCTCAACATGCCACACTGACAATTCATGCCATGCGACTGATGTTTATCGATACATAACCTCTAAGTCGTATGTCTTAGAGAAGGGTGTTAAGCAAGAGAATAAATTCTCTGCCACCAAATTGATATATATTTAATAGCAACTAATTGGTTATGTGATGAACTACAATGTCAAACACATAATACATTTCGAAATCATTCCGACAACATCGGGTTTAGCCCTCGAAATCCTTTTTGTTTTATAATTTTTTTATATAAAACATTCCCTGTCCAAAATCGGGAACACATTTCTTTTCACTTAAGAAAAATATCATTTCGAAATCATTCATTAAATTTGAAATGAACTTAAAAACATAGCTAAACATCTCATAGTCAAATCGTGAAGGGTATCACAAGATGTTAGCATACAAATATTTCTACCCAACCCAATGCTAAATGTAAAAGCATATTTTGCTCATGAACTGGTCGATCACAATCCAAACAATCAATCTTTCACAATCAATATCAACAACCAAATATGTTTGGTTTATACCACACCTTATGTTTCGATAAATTTAATTACCATTCATTCCTTCACATCTAATTAAAGATTTATTAAAACTCTTCTTCGTTTTTAATCCCTAAAATCATTACTTAATGATTGTTCAACTTTCTGGAAATTAATCCTGTCGTTACTCGGGTTAAAAGACAGATGTTATTTAATACACAATGCGTGATAAACCCAAAATCATCTTCCATTCAAATGGAACTTTCATGGTAATCATAACAGTACATAATCGATATAAATTTCCATATCAAATCAATACTATAAATGGAATAGCGGCAAGGCTTTCTAAATTCCATAAATAATAACGATCTTCCTTTACAGAAGCTCATCTCGATTATTACCAAATCGAATTCCATTCAATTCCAATTTAAAATTTAAAATCGGAAAACTTTACTTTGGAAAATTCCATTAATCTTATTATAAATTCCAAATCATATCTTCATTGTTACTCGGGTTTAAGAACTAATGCCATTTAAAGCATTGTTTACAATATACCAAAAATCCATTTTCAATCCAATTCCAATTAAATATTAATTAATTGGTAAACTTCTCTAAATCTTATTTAAAAGATTTATTCTATTCTCAACCAGGTTTAAGAACAGTGTTAATGAAGACACCATTCACTACAAACCCAAAATCCACTTTGATATTAAATACAAGGCTCTGAATAGAAAATAATATTGGCTTATATTCAATATCAAATCCTGAAACTAACGGATATTGTAATGGGAATAACGATATCTATATCTTTCAAATTCCTCAATAATATTCGTATAATCATGGAATCCAATATCGAAATATTCCGAAGATTATTTCCATTCAAATCCATTCCAACTTATTATTCTAGTTATTAACTCATTTAGATAAAAATGTAACTTATCTTTTCAAATGCGGAATTTTTCATCCCAAAATTTTCCAAATCATTTATTATGATTTTACACAATTTTTCCATACTTTTAATAATTTTATCAAGGTCCCTACAGTCGGTTTTCAATAACGGCCACCGAACTACATCCATAGCGACCTTTTCTAAAATTGATTTGGATATATCTCAAGATCTAACTGTTTAAATTTAAATATCTTATATTCATTGGAAAGATCATTTTGATACAGACGCAACGGTTCCGGTTTTTGAAGAATTCGACGGTCGGATCTCCCGTTACATCAATTTGAAGTTAATGGTCGAAATTCGCGAACGGTCGTTGCGCAACGCGTTCTATTCAAGCCATTATACAATATATATATATATATATCATTGATTTCTATTTAAAACGTATTTTATAAATTCGTTTTAAAAACAATTCCAACTTCCTTTTCAATTTTAAATCAATATCAAATATTCCATTACATGACATTTTTATACAGCGCATATATATGTTAAAATTTATATTTTTAACAATCCAATAATTTTTCCATTACATGACAATTTTCTATATCTTATATATAAGGTCAAAAAAAAAAGCAAACAAAAAATTATTTCAATACATGACCATTTTATATATCACATATACATGTTAAAAATTATATTTCTAACAATCCAATAATTATTCCACTACATGACCATTTTTCCAAATTACACAATCAATTTTATTGTATTTCAATTCTATACAACGCATATATACTTTATACAACGCATATATATTTTATTCAACGCATATATACTTTTGATACAATGCATATATATTTTTCATACATGCATATATATTTTTCATAACGCTTATATATTTTATTTACTCCATTTCACATCACAACACAATACAGTGAATTTAGTCATCCATGGTTTTCAAATAATAGTGAATGTAAGCTACCAGGCACCGTACAACACTTGTGATAATTAAAAACTGATAAAAAACAATACTGGCAGTTCATATATGCAGTTATAAAATAAATAACTGTGCAAATATTTTAGTGAGACCAAGTCTTAAACAACCCAAACTCTCCCTTTCGGGAAAGCCCGGACTGAGTTGAGAACACGAAAAATCAGAACGCAAATAGAAGAACATTTTATTGTTATTACAACAATTTCATCAGAGTACAAGAATTTAACAGAGTATGAATAAATAATATACATCAGAAAAATATCAGAGATTTAAATTACATTTAAATACATAGTAGCGGAAAAATAATACATAACACAACTGAAAGAAATACACGGATACAGAGCTTTCCAAATATAGTTCCAGTTGTAAATCCAGGATCCTGTAAAAAGAAATATCTGCAAAACCAAAACTACTAGCTGCCCGTTTACATGACCCAAACTCGCCCTTACGGGAAAGCCCTGATTAAGTTGAGAACACGACAATCAGAACACAAACAATAGAACATTTCATTGCTTATTACAACAATTACATCAGAGAACAAGAATATAACAGAGTATGAATAAATAATATACATTTGATAAATATCAGAGTTTTAAATTATACTGCAGTGGAAAAATAATACATAACATAACTGGAAAAAATACATAGATACCGAGCTTTCCGAATATAGCTTCAACTATAAATCCAGGATCCTGGGAAAATAAATCTGCAAAACCAAAACTACTAGCTGCCCATGTGGAAAATAGGGGCACCCAGAGTTTAGGTTAAAACAATAAACTCTAGGTCAGTCATGTGACTGGTGTACGAACTAAATACAGTTATTAACTTGGTTTTAAAGTAAGGTAAATCAAGGGACCACGCCGTATAACACGGAACGGGTTTTAACCCTAAGAATACTAGTGCATAAACAAACAACGCAATGCTAAAGAAGAAAAATGAAGCTATTATAAGACTCAGGTCCCATCACACAATGCAATGCAAGCCGGAGGATAGTTTTACCTTATAATAGCCAGCTTGGTACGTGAAATTTCATCTTTTATTATTACTATAAGTGAAGAAATCAACTTTAAATATAAATGTATCAATCATAAATGGCATAGTATCCCATGCTACTATGTCGCCATACTAGTTCTACAATTAAAACCGAAATGCCACGTATTGGAAATTGGATTCCATTTATGAACCAAGGCAAGGGATCGTCCATACCGAATTCGAGACTCTCTAGCCCGAGCCTCAGGATCAGAACACATCGATCCTTGGATCTTCAGGGTCGGTCCACACAAAGTGGATTAATAATCCCTGAATAATACGTTTCCCCGCCCTATGGGGCGTAAGTTTGGTTAGTACGTCGACCATATCCATCCATCGGCCTCATAGTGACCGATATATCCGAGGTTCCTCGCCTTCCATCATTCACATAAGTAAAAATGTCTGGGCTCCATACCATGACACCACTCGTAGCTAGAAGGAAACACATGTTCACTATGCAGTCCTCTCCCGTTTCTGGTTCATACCAAGATGTGAGGCTCGCGAATTAACACTATACACAAATCTATGCTATTTAAAGTCGTGCTTTGATCATCAACCACAAGACTCTACTTTTCAGCAGAAGCCTTGATCATTTGCATCTCAGCATGCCACAAAGACAGTTCACGCCATGCGATCGATGTCTATCGATATATAACCGGGTGTTAAGCAAGAGAATAAATTCTCCGCCACCAAATATATATATATTTAATAAAGATCAATCAACACAGAGTAAAATCCAATGTCAGACACACATCCATTCACAGGTTCGTTCTGGGTCTAAACGAAACCGGAGGCACCTTATTCCTCATCCCATATGTCCAATACAGGAGAGAGGTCCTCGCATATCTGGTCGATCTCCAAGTTTATTTGGACGGTCACCACTTATTACCTTGTCTTTGGTGTACAACTCAATCAAGACATTAGTAATCATCCAAACGATGTGAAGGTCTTCGGTCTTCAACCACCGTCTTCATCATCGACTTATCGTCATATCAGTTATTCAGAATGGGTATAAACCCCGCCTTTCCAAATAACCCGCATATATTATAATCAAGTGATATAAACACACAATATACGCCTCATTCCAATCCAGAATATTCTTTTATTCAAATACTCTTTTCACAATTTAAACCAAATTAAGGTTTTCCAAACTAGTCGGGATTAGCAAACCTTACCGAAGTAATCATTTATTTTATTATCCCAGTCCCAACCTATTCCTCCTATGGAGCAAAACTGGTGATACTCCATATCTAACACCATTGTGTTATCGGTAAAGTTAAATACCATTTCCCGTTCAAATCTAATTACAGATTTAACTATCGCATTGAGCAAAACTGGTAATACTCCATTCTCGATCGTTTCCCAAATTTGATAATTTAAATTATCATATTCCAATCTAATTAAAGATTCATTAAACCTCCACTTAGTTTTAATATTCCCAAAAATCATTATTAATGATTATTTAACTTTGGGAAATCAAACATGCCACATTGACAATCTACACCGTATCATTGATCTTTGCCAATATATAACCTTTGAGCTCGTACGCCTCAAAGAAGGGAGTTAAGCAACAGATTAAATTCTCCGCCACTAAACAGATATATATTTAACATAGATCAACAAATACAGTTTGAAATACAATGTTAGACATGTAATCCTGTCTTTAACTGGGTTAAAGAACTAATGTCATTTAAAACACAGTTCATGGTAAATCCAAAATCACATTCCATTAATTATGGAATCTTCATGGAAAACAGATCAATATATAATCGATATCAATTTCTGTATCCGACGAATAATATAAATGGAATAACGACAAAGCCTTTTAAATTCCATATATATTAACAGTCTTCCTCCACAGAAGCTCACTTCGGTTATTACCAAATCGAATTCCATTCAATTCAAATTTAATATATTAAATTGGAAAACTTTACTTTGGAAATTTCCATTAACTCTTAATAAAAAGATTTATAAATTCCAAATCACATTTCACGGTTAATCGGGTTAAAGAACAAATGTCGTTTAAAACATCGTTCACTATAAAACCAAAAATCCAATTCTTTTATTCAATTCCAATTAAATATTAATTAATTGGAAAAATTCACTAAATCTTAATTAAAAGATTTATTCTTATCTCAATTGGGTTTAAGAACAGTGTTATTGAAGACACCATTCACGACAAACCCAAAACCACATTCTATTATTCAATTCCAATTTAAAATTAATTAATTGGAAAACTTCACTAAATCTTAATTAAAAGATATAATCTTATCTCAGCTGGGTTTAAGAACAGTGTTAATGAAGACACCATTCACGATAAACCCATAATCACATTCTTTTATTCAATTCCAATTTAATATTAATTAATTGGAAAACTTCACTAAATCTTAATTAAAAGGTTTATTCTTATCTCAACTGGGTTTAAGAATACTGTCAGTGAAGACACCATTCACGACAAACTCAAAATACAATTTAATATTAAATATAAGGCTTTAAATAGAAATTATATTGGCTTATATTCAATATCAAATTCTGAAACCAACACATATCGTATGGGAAATAACAATATATATCTATCTTCCAAATTCCTCCACAATATCCGTATAGTCACGGAATCCAATATTGAAATATTCCGTAGATGATTTCTATTCAAATCCATTTCAATTTATATATTGGAAATTTTTGGTTTTATTAAAATCCTTTATAAATCCAATTTAGTTTTGGATTTCAAATCTAGTTAATAACTAGTTCATTTTGGTAAAAATATATTTTTTTCTTTTCGGACTTGGAATTTTTCATACAAATTCTTTCCAAATCATTTATTGTGATTTTACACAAATTATTAATAATTTTAATAATTTTATTAAGACCCTTTCAGTCGATTTCCAAAACGGTCATCGAACTGCACTTACAGCGACCTTTTCCGAATTTGATTTGGACATAATTCCAAATCCAACCGTTCAAATTTAAATCTCTTATATTCATTGGAAAGCCCTTTTTGATACGAACCCTACGGTTCCGGTTCTAGGAGAATCCGACGGTCAGATCTCTCGTAATGTCAATTCGAAGCCAATGGTCGAAATTCGCGAATAGTCGCGGCGCGACATATTCAAGCCATTAAATATATATATTATATATATTTCGTCGATTCCATTTAAAACATATTTTATAAATTCATTTATAAATTCATTTTAAAACAATTCTAGCTTCATTTTCAATTTTAAATCAAAATTGAATATTTCTTATCATTAATATACAAATGATAATATTTTCAAATATCAGATTTCGAAATCTTTTCCTTTTCGATATTCATTATAAAAATGAAAAAAACCGATATAAATATCGTTCGCATTAAAATGGCGCAAATCTAATCAATACGGCTTCATATATTTCAATATTTTCGTTTCCATCCAAAATCGGACATCAAAATCAAATTTTAATACTTTACTGAGCATTATTTTAAAATATTCGTTATTTTAAAATATTCGTTCTTTCCGAATTAGAATCAGACACAGTCAATTACCATATAATATTATTTATATGGGTTTCATACAACACATGTACCTAACAATAATAATACATAAGCAACCATCATCCAGAGTGCATTACACAACTGCATAAGCATTAAATATAAATAGTTAACGCTTACAACAGTCTGTCAACCAATCGATTGATATACAACTAAACAGTTGGGATTAGTGTACGTCAAAAATCATCCCAATACCCATGTGGGGTTTCAATCAACAAACACTGAATATTATTTGTGCATTTGGGGGATGTGTAAAATTTATCGTCCCAATCCATATCAGTTAAATAGGTGTACATAAACAAATCGTCCGATTTGTAAATGAATATTTATTTTCATTTTAGGAGAATTTTTATGCCTTTCATATATACGTTAAAAATTATATTTTTAACCATAAAATATTTTATTCAACACGTGAACATTTTATACAGTTCATTTATACAATAAAAATGATATTTTTACTGTTTTAACATTTTATTCAACACATACAATCATCAACCACAATACAGTCCATTCGATCCAAACAAACAATCATGTTTGTACAATAAATGGTGTCAGGTGCTACTAAGCACCGTCTGCATCCTAGTATATATTTAACTATAGAATAAATAGAGTGAGAAGGTGTTCTCACAGTAGGTTTCCACTCCGTCAGTTTTATTTCTGAACAGTTTGGATTTGTATTTTCCCGAAATTTTAACGTGCTCCAAATTGGACCCGGTCAGTCTTGTTGTGAAGCTCTCGTCCGCACGATCGCAATGGATCCAGTTTCGTTCAATTCCGCCATCGTACGGAAAAGTTATGATAGTAAATGCTTAATTACAATTCGAAATAATTAAAATGGAATTAATTTAATTAAATTTCCTAATTAAGCTCATACCCTTCATTTAAATCAGAAAACCCGTCGTTCCCAGGAAGGATCGTCGTCGCTTGTCACCTCCGACCGCTTGGAGTCGATCGGGATGACCCACGACGTCGGTCTCCCTGTCACGCACCTCTTGCATCAACAGCTCGAGATTCGAGCCACCCTCCTCCTCGAAAAATGTTGCTGAACGCAAGCAATTTAAGGCACGATTTCTTCCAGAATACATCACGAAATCGAATCACGTTGGTGTGGATTAGAAGATCTTGAACCACTCTTTGATTTTCGCTTTATGAGCCTCAATTAATTCTTCTTAGATTTTCAGAAATTCGAGCTCGAATTTCTGAGCATTTCGAGCCCTCTAATTCGAATTGTCAACGGCTGTGTATTGGGGAGACTAGGGTTAGCACTTAGGGTTTTTATATAAATATTTTATTATATTTCAATTCGAAAAATTAGGCTTTTGTATATGAACTCCAAAATGAACCCAATGACTATCGCCCCTAGCCAAATACCCTCATTCCGAACATAATGGAATATGTTTTGTAAGCCAATCTTATTGTTTTGATCAGTTTTTTTGTCAAAATTAAAATAGAAATCAATGTATCTAATTCAAACGTACATTTTTAATTTATCGGGGCCATATACTAACTCCAAAAATTCCAATAAAATAAATCTAGCTATGTTTTGACGATACGGTCCTAACAAAACTAATATCGTCGAATTTGGAGACCGTTTGAAAATGGCCAATTTCTAGTCGATTAAATTCAAACTAAAATCACCAAACATGTTTTCTTTTTCCGCGCTCAGATATTAATTCCAAAAATTATGAAATTGGAATCTAATGATAATTCATTTCGGATCCAACAAAAGTGGTTTCGTCAAAAATGGAGGTCGTTTACAAAATGGCTATTTTTAAGGGCTATATATTACATTAAAATATATATAAATTCCATAGCGACTATTTTGAATTTTAAACCGGACATAACTTTTAATTTTTAAAGTGAAATCTCAGTTTCTCACATTCGTTAGAAAGGTATAGCTAAACAGATTCAAATATTTCTTATTTCACCGAAATCCGATTTATATTGAATTCTATATATTCAATTGAAATTTAAAATTGAATTTTCAAACTACCGCGCCATTTCAGGCTCATTTAATAATTGAAATGAATTTATACGTTCTAACTTCATTTTAAATAAATTTTTAGTTGCAACTATTTAAAATAAATCATTTTAAATATTTAAAATCCATTAAAATAGCTAAAATAAAAATTTTAAATTGGTTCTGAAAATCCCGGTTGTTATAATTGTGTTAAAAACAACTTCAAATATAAATGTATCAATCATAAATGGCATGGGTACCATATATCATGTCGCCATACTAGTTCTATAATTAAAACTGAAATGTCGTATTGGAAATTGGATTTCCATCTATGAACCAAGGCAAGGGATCGTCTTTCCGATTCGAAACTCTTTAGACCGAGCCTTAGGCTCAGCCGCAACTACACTTAGAGCGATAGGGCTGGTCCACACTTACGTTAGTGGATTATAATTACTGAACAATACGTTTCCCCGCCCTATGGGGCTGGTCAACATGTCGACCATCATATCCATCGGCCCTGTAGTGACCGATATATCTGAGGCGCCTCGCATTCCATCATCCACATAAGTAAAATGTCTAGGCTCCATAAGATGACTCAACTCCTAGCTAGAAAAAAACGCATGTCCTCCCTGAGGTCCCTTTCCGTTTCTGATTCTCACCAGGGTGTGAGGCTCGCGAATTAACGCTATACACAAAGCTATGCTATTTAAAGCCGTGCTTTGATCATCAACCACAAGGCCTTTCTTTTCAACAAGAACCTTGATCACATGCCACTCAGCATGCCACACTATCACTTCATACCTTCCCACTGATTTCTGCCGATATATAACCTCTAAGCTCATACGTCTCAGAGAGCGATGTTAAGCAAGAGAATGAATTCTCCGCCACCAAACAAATATATATTTAGCAGAGATCAGTGAATACGATATAAAAGAATACAATGTCAGATATACTATCCATTTGCAAGTCCATTCTGGGTCTGAATGAAACCGAAAGCACCTTATTCCTCGTCCTATATGTCCAATAAAGGAGAGAGATCCCAGCATATCCGGTAGATCTCCAAGTACGTTTGGACGATCACCACTTATTACCTTGTCTTGGGATACCTCCCAATCATGACATCAGTAATCATCCAAACGATGTGAAGATCTCCGGTCAACCACTGTCTTCATCGTCAACTTATCGCCGTATCAATTATACGGAATGGGATAAACTCGGTCTTTCCGAATAACTCGCATATTTTATAAACAAGGGCTATAAAAACACAACATATGCCTCATTCCAATCTAGAATATTCTTTTATTCAAATATTCTTTTCACAATTTAAACCAAATTAAGGTTTTCCAAACTAGTCGGGATTAGCGAACCTTACCGAAGTAATCTTTTATTTTATTTCCCAATCCCAACCTATTCATCCCATGGAGCAAAACTGGTAGCACTCCATATCTAACACCATGGTGTTATAGGTAAAGTTAATTATCATTTTACGTTCAAATCTATTTAAAGATTTAACTATCGCCTGGAGTAAAATTTGTTTTACTCCATTCTCGATCATTTAATGAATTCGGTAAATTTAATTATCCTATTCACATTCCAATCTAATTGAAGATTCATTGAAACTCTAATTCAGTTTTAATCTCAAAAATCATTACTTAATGATTATTCAAAGTTAAGAAATTAATCTTATCTTTAACTGGGTTAAAGAACTAATGTCATTTAAAACAAGTTCATAATAAACCCAAGATCATATACTATTAATTATGGAATCTTCATGTAAAAAGATCAATAAATTTAATCGATATAAATTTCCGTATCCATCCAGTAATATAAATGCAATAACGGCAAAGCCTTTTAAATTCCATATATAGTAACAATCTTCCTCTACAGAAGCTCACTTCGATTATTACTAAATTGAATTCCATTCCATTCCAAATTATTTTATTAAATTGTAAAAATTTTACTTTGGAAAATTCCTATTAAATCTTAATAAAAAGATTTATAACTTCCAAATCGCATTTCATTGTTAATCGGGTTAAAGAACGAATGTCGTTTAAAACATAGTTCACAATAAACCCAAATTCACTTTCCATCTTATTCCAATTACAAAATATAACAGGAAACTCTAATAATCATAATTAAAAGATTTATTCCTTTCACTATAGGTTTTAAGAACAGTGTTACTAAAGACATCATTCATGACAAACCCGAAATCCAATTAGATATTAAATATAAGGCTCTGAACAGAAATTATATTGGCTTATATTCAATATCAAATTCTGAAACCAACACATATCGTATGGGGAATAACGATATATATCTATATTTCAAATTCCTCCACAATATCCATATAGTCACGGAATCCAGTATCGAAATATCCCGAAGATGATTTCCGTTCAAATCCATTCCAATTTATACATTGGAAAATTCTAGTTAGATTAATACCATTCACAAATTCAATTTATTTATTTAAAACATTGGATTATCCTACTAGTGTATAACTAGTTCCTTTTGATAAAAATATAATTTTATCTTTCAATTCTGGAATTTTTCATCCAAATTCTTTCCAAATCATTTGTTATGATTTTACACAAATTATTAATATTTTTAATAGTTTTATCAAGGTCCGTACAGTCGGTTTCCACTAATGGCCACTGAACTGCATCCATAGCGACCTTTTCCAAATTTTATTTGGGCGTATCTCCAAATCCAATTGTAAGATTTTAAATCTCTTATATTCATTGGAAAGCTCTTTTCATACGAACTCAATGGTTCTGGTTTTAGGAGAATCCGACGGTCGGATCTCCCGTATTGTTCCTTCGAAGTTAACGGTTGAAATTCGCCAACGGTCGTAGCGCGGCGCGTTCTATTCAAGACATTAATATAGATATGATACATAATATATATTTCATCGATTTCCATTTAAAACTTATTTTATAAATTTGTTTATTAATTCATTTCAAAACGATTTCAACTTCATTTCAATTTTCAAATCAAAATTGAATATTTCTTAATAAATTCGTTTTAAATTCATTTTAAAATGATTTCTACTTCATTTCAATTTTCAAATCAAAATTGAATATTTCTAATCATTATAATATTAAAATGAAAATATTTTCAAAATATCTGATTTTGATTGTACACTGGGTATTATTTTAAAATATTTGTTAATTCTGAATTGGAATCAGACTCAATCAATTACCGTATAATTTAAGTTATATGGATTTCATACATCGCATATATAAAACGATAATGATAAACAATCATACCAAAATTCATACAACATCCAGAGTGCATTTTACCATTGTATAAGCATTAAAATAAACAAATAACGCTTATACAGTCTGTCAATCCATCGATTGACATACAGCTAAACAATTGGGATTAGTGTACGTCAAATATCATCCCAATGCCCGTGTGGGATTTCAATCAACAAACACAGATTTTATTTGTGTAGTTGGGCGATGCGTAAAATTTACCGTCCCTATCAATGTTAGTTAAATGGGTGTACATAAACAAATCGTCCGATTTGTAAATGAATATTTATTTCAATACATGACTATTTTATATAGTTCTATTACAAATTAAAAATGATATTTTTAATGACTAAACATTTTATTCAATCACATGAATATTTACAACCACAATACAATCAATTTCTCAACAATAATCAATCCAAACAAGCATCGATGGTTTGTACAGTAAATAGTGTCGGGAGCTACTAATCCCTATCCGCAACCTAGTATATTTTTAACTGTAAAATAATTTGAGTGAGAAAGAGTTCTCACCTTTGTTTCGACTCCGCCATTCTTTGATTGCCAATCTTAAATTCTTTCCAGAAATCCAACATTTCTATTTTATAAATAACATACATTAGCTAAAAATCATATTTTTTTATCTATCGAATAATTTTTTCATAGCTTGACTATTTTATATATAGCATACATACGATATAGATCATATTTTTAACTTTCTAAAAATAATTCCATAGTATGACTACTTTATATATCTCATACATAATCTAAAAATCATATGTTTATCTTCCTAAAAAAACATTTTCATGTCATAAACTAGTTAAAAATCATATCTTTAATGAACTAAAAATATTTTCATTCAAAGAATTAGAATCGGAAAACTCACAATTTTCTAGGGTTTCGATCAAGAGAGAGCTCAAACCATTCGACATTAGAAAGCCATAAAGACTCGAAGGAGGAGGCTGCTGCACCTCACATTGACCGTCAAAGTGGTTATGCTCTCGAAGTGGCTCGTGCGGTGGTGTTGATGAGGGCTGGAGCTCGTGGTGGTGGTGCAAAGAAGGAAGCGGAGAGAGGGGGTGATCTGCTAGTCTGGGGCAGACTGGAGGAAGGTGGGCTTGCGCAGGAGGGTGGCGATGCATTGGGGTTCGCACGGTGGTGGGCTGGAGTCGTGGGTTAGGTGTTGGGTTCGATTGAAGGGGTGCTGCGCGAGAGGGTGGAGCTGGTGGGGGAGAGGGACTCGCGAGCGACGGTGAGGGTGGAGAAACGGCGGAGGCGGAGCGGGGGAGGGGGTGCCAATGGCGAAGGCGTCACCATTTTTTTCCTGGATCGGGAAATAAATTTTTGGGGAAAAAGGGTTTATGTTTTAACGTTGGAAAATATATATATGTATATATAATTTAAAATTATTTTATTCCCATAAAGGTGAATTTTTATCCACACTCCAAATGAGACCCAACAGCTATCGCCCCTAGCTAAATACCCTCATTCCGGACATAATGGGACATATTTCGTAAGCTAATTCTAGTGTTTCGATCGGTTTTTATCAAAATTAAAATATAAATCCATGTATATTAATTTTAAACGTACATTTTAATTTATCGGGCCACATACTAGCTCCAAAAATTCCAGAAAAATAAATCTAGCTATGTTTTGATGATATGGTCCTAACAAAATCAATTTCGTTGAATTTGGAGGCCATTTGAAAAATGGCCAATTTCTAGTCGATTAAATTCAAACTGAAATTACCAAACTCATTTAAATTCAACATGCTCACATATTAATTCCAAAAATTATGAAAATTGGAATCTAGCAAAAATTTAACATTCTAGATCCAACAAAATTGGTTTCGTCGAAAACAGAGGTCGTTTGTAAAATGGCTATTTTTAAGGGCTATATATTATTTAAAATATATATAAATTCCAAAGCGACTATTTTAAATTCTAAACTAAACATAACTTTCAATTTATATTATGAAATCTATATTTTTCACGTTGGTTAGAAAGATATAGCTAAACAGATTCAAATATTTCTGGTTTTATTGAAATTCGATTTATTTTGAATCCTGTACATTCATTTGAAATTTAAAATCGAATTTTCAAACTACCGCGTCATTTCTGGCTCGTTTTATAATTAAAATAATTTTTTACGTTCTAACTACGTTTAAAATAAATTTTTAGTCATTGTTATTTAAAATAAATCATTTTAAATTCTTAAAATCCATTAAAATAGCAAAAATAAAAATTTTAAATTGGTTCTGAAAATCCGGGTTGTTACAATCTCCCTCACTTTAAATCTTTTCGTCCTTAAAAAGGAACAGAGGTGAAAGTTGTTTAACTAACCAACTCAACTTTCATTATTCAACTTTTCAGTTCCTAAGAAATTTCTAATTTCTCAAAAATTTGGCTAACACCCTAAAATTTCGAATTTTTTTGCCATAACCTCCTTTGTACGGGTTGATATTTAAAACTGCACTTGCCTCACAAGGCCCTCATCAATCCAAAAGAAAAAGGCAATCGGCTGGCCAATCGGCTCATAAAATAATCAAAACTCAAGAAATATAGTAAACATGTACCTATTTGTCGGGCATACAATTTTATTCCTCTTCTTAGCTTCCCTGTTATGACCTGTTCATTATGTACACATGTATATATATATATATATGCAATTGTAATCAATTTTTAATTCAGATCAATATTAATTAAATTTGGCTAAATTTACCTTTCATTGTCATATTGGTTTCATTAGTGGAATTAATATTCATTCAGCACAACCAGCAATCAGCAATCAATTAGTTGATTAACGTTTTAAATATATAATTTTATACCTACTCAAAAATCATATTTTTAATGCCAAATCACAACAATATACTTTAACTAAGTTTTGGTTATCACACCAGTCAATTGGAATCATATAGATATCCCACTTTTAAAACTCAAACATAAATACTGATAATGATGCATTATTATCAAAATTATCCCCGAGCGACTAGAGTGTGATTATATATTTATCTAGTATATTTGGGACTTCAGATACACACGTTAATTACACGTATATTCAAAATCATCATATACTCGATTGCCCAAATTCAATATAAAATAAAATATTCAAATACGAATAATTGATATAAAATTTTAAAACTAAATTTAATTTTAAAAATAACACTCTTCACACTCGTTCTAGGATACTACTGATCCTATCTCTAATGAGTCATTCCCGTTGGATATTACTAATCCAATCTCTGAAGAATTCTTTCTTTCGGTTCTAATGTGTCTTATTCTCGAGCTCTGTAAACCAAAGCTCTGAAACCAAACTATAACGATACAAAATCCCCCGATCTCCGAAGAGGACGGAAAGGCCAGATTAAGTTGAGAACACGACAAATCAGTACGCAAACGTAAGAACATTCCATTGCTATTACAACAATTACATCAGAGTACAAGAATAACAGAGTATGAATAAATATTACCCATTGTAAAATATCAGAGATTTAAATTACTAAGCAGCGGAAAACAATACATAACACAACTGAAAGAAATACACGGATACAGAGCTTTCCGAATATAGCTCCAGTTGTAAATCGAGGATCATGTATAAAGAAAAATCTGCAAAAACAAAACTACTAGTTGTCCGTGTGGAAAATAGGGCCACCCAGAGTTTAGGTCAAAACAATAAACTCCAGGCCATTCATGTGACTGGTGTGAGAACTAAAACAATTAATTAAAACTTTACTTTAAAATCAGGTAAATCAAGGGACAATGTCGTATAACACGGAACAGGTTTACCCCCAAGAATACCAGCGCATAAAACAAATAGTGTAATGCTAATTAAAGAAAATGAAGCTATTATAAGGCTCAGGTCCCATCACACAATGCAACACAAGCCGGAGGATAGATTTTTCCCTTATAATAGCCAAAGAATTCTTGCAACGTTTAAAACAAATCATTTGATATTATCATAAGTGCATAGTGTTAAAAACAACTTCAAATATAAACGTTTCAATCATAGACGACATGGGTACCACATATCATGTCGTCATACTAGTTCTACAATTAAAATCGAAATGTCGTATTGGAAATTGGATTTCCATCTGCGAACCAAGGCAAGGGATTGTCCTTCCGATTCGAGACTCTCTAGCCCGGGCCTTAGGCCCGGCCGCAACAGCACCTAGAGCGACAGCGCCGGTCCACACTTACGTTAGTGGATTGTAATTGCTGAACAATACATTTCCCCGCCCTATGGGGCGTAAATCTGGTCAGTATGTCGACCATCATATCCATCGTCCCCGTAGTGACCGATATATCCGAGGTGCCTCACTTTCCATCATCCATATAAGTAAAATGTCTGGGATCCATACCATGACTCAACTCCTAGCTCTAGAAAGAAACACATATCCTCCCTGAGATCCTCTCCCATTTCTGGTTCACGCTGGGGTGTGAGGCACATGAATTAACGCTATACACAAAGCTATGCTATTTAAAGCTGTGCTTTGATCATCAACCACAAGGCCCTATTTTCAACAAAAACCTTGACACATGCCACTCAACATGCCATATTGTCACTCCATACCGTACCACTGATTTCTGCCGATATATAACCTCTGAGCTCATACGTCTCAGAGAAGAGTGTTAAGCAAGAGAATAAATTCTCCGCCACCAAACAGATATATATTTAGCAAAGATCAACGAATACAATATAAAAGAATACAATGTCAGACATACTATCCATTTGCAATTCCATTCTGGGTCTGAACGAAACCAGAGGCACCTTATTCCTCGTCCCATATGTCCAATACAGGTCAGAGGTCCTCGCATATCCGGTCAATCTCCAAGTACGTATGGACGATCACCACTTATTACCTTGTCTTGGGATGCCTCCCAATCAAAACATTAGTAATCATCCAAACTATGTGAAGATCTCCGGTCTTCAACCACCTTCTTCATCGACTACTTATCGTCGTATCAATTATCCAGAATGGGATAAACTCGGTCTTTCCGAATAACTCGCGTATTTTATAAACAAGTGCTATAAAAACACAACATACGCCTCATTCCAATCCAGAATATTATTTTATTCAAATATTCTTTTCACAATCTAAACCAAATTAAGGTATTCCAAACTATTCGGGAATAGCGATCCTTACTGAAGTAATCATTTATTTATTTCCCAATCCCAACCTATTCATCCCATGTCGCAAAACTGGTAGCAATCCATATCTAACACTACGGTGTTATCGATAAAGTTAATTACCATTTCACATTCAAATCTATTTAAAGATTTAACTATCGCCTGGAGTAAAATTGGAGGTACTCCATTCTCGATCATTTCATGAATTCGATAAATTTAATTATCCCATTCACATTCCAATCCAATTAAATATTCATTAAAACTCTACTTCAGTTTTAATCTCAAAAATCATTACTTAATGATTATTCAAAGTTAAGAATTTAATCTTATCTTTAACTGGGTTAAATAACTAATGTCATTTAAAACACAGTTCACAATAAACACAAGATCACATTCCATTAATTATGGAATCTTCATGGAAAACAGATCAATATATATAATTGATATAAGTTTCCGTATTCAACCAGTAATATAAATGGAATAACGGCAAAGCCTTTTGAATTCCATATATAGTAACAGCCTTCCTCCACAGGAGCTCACTTCGATTATTACCAAATCGAATTCCATTCCATTCCAATTTATTTTATTAAATTGGAAAAACTTTACTTTGGAAAATTCCCATTAAATCTTAATAAAAGGATTTATAACTTCCAAATCACATTTCACCGTTAATCGGGTTAAAGAACGAATGTTGTTTGAAACACAGTTCATAATAAACCCAAATTCACTTTCCAATTTAATCCAATTACTAAATATAACTGGAAACTCTAATAATCTTAATTAAAAGATTTATTTTTTTCACCATGGGGGTTTAAGAACTGTGTTACTGAAGACATCATTCATGACAAACCCAAAATCCAATTCGAGATTAAATAAAAGGCTCTGAACAGAAATTATATCGGCGTATATTCAATATCAAATTCTGAAACCAACACATATCGTATGGGGAATAACGATATATATCTATCTTTCAAATTCCTCCACAATATCCATATAGTCACAGAATCCAACATAGATATATCCCGAAGATGATTTTCGTTCAAATCCATTCAAATTTATATATTGGAAAATTTTGGTTAGATTAACACCATTCACAAATCCAAATTATTTATTTAAAACATTGGATTATCCTACTAGTTAATAACTAGTTCCTTTTGATAAAAATATATTTTTATCTTTTCAAATCTGGAATTTTTTAGCCAAATTATTTCCAAATCATTTGTTATGATTTTAAACAAATTATTAATAATTTTAATAATTTTATCAAGGTCCATACAGTCGGTTTCCACTAACGGCCATCGAACAACATCCTTAGCGACCTTTTCCAAATCAGATTTGGACGTATCTCCAAATCCAACAATTAGATTTAAATATCTTATATTCATTGGGAAGCTGTTTTCGATGCGAACCCAACGGTTCCAGTTTTAGGAGAATCCGACAGTCGGTTCTCCCGTAATGTCCCTTCGAAGTTAATGGTTGAAATTCGCGAACAGTCGCAGCGCGGCACGTTCCATTCAAGCCATTAATATATATATATATATATATAATTTCATCGATTTCCATTTAAAACGTATTTTATAAATTCGTTTATAAATTCATTTCAAAATGATTTCAACTTCATTTCAATTTTCAAATCAAAATCGAATATTTCTTAAAAAATCGTTTTAAATTCATTTTAAAACGATTTCTACTTCATTTCAATTCTCAAATCAAAATTGAATATTTCTTATCATTATAATATTAAAATGATAATATTTTCAAAATATCTGATTTTGATTTTACACAGGATATTATTCAAAAATATTTGTTAGTTGTGAATTGGAATCAGACTCAATCAATTACCATATAATTTCAGTTATATGGATTTCATACATCGCATGTATACAACGATAATGATAAACAATCATCCAAAAATTCATACAACATCCAGAGTGCATTTTACCACTGTATAAGCATTAAAATAAATAAATAACGCTTATACAGTCTGTCAACCCATCGATTGACATACAGCTAAACAATTGGTATTAGTGTACGTCAAATATCATCCAAATACCCGTATGGGGTTTCAATCGACAAACACATATTTTATCTGTGCAGTTGGGCGATGTGTAAAATTTATCGTTCCAATTAATGTCAGTTAAATGGGTGTATATAAACAAATCGTCCGATTTGTAAATGAATATTTATTTCAATACATGACTATTTTATATGGTTCTATTACACATTTAAAATGATATTTTTAATGACTAAACATTTTATTCAATCACATGAATATTTACAACCACAATACAATCAGTTTCACAACTACAATCAATCCAAACAAACATCCATGGTTCGTACAATAAATAGTGTCAGGAGCTACTAAGCCTCATCTGCAACCTAGTATATTTTTAACTGTAAAATAATTTGAGTGAGAAAGAGTTCTCACCTTGGTTTCCACTCCGTCATTATTTGACTACCAATCTTAAATTCTTTCAGAAATCCAACATGTCTATTTTATAAATAACATACATAAGCTAAAAATCATATTTTTTATCTATCGAATAATTATTTCATAGCTTGACTATTTTATATGTAGCATACATACGATAAAGATCATATTTTTAACTTTCTAAAAATAATTCCATAGTATAACTACTTTATATATCTCATATATAATCTAAAAATCATATTTTTATCTTTCTAAAAAAATATTTTCATGTCATACACTAGTTAAAAATCATATCTTTAATGAACTAAAAATATTTTCATTTAAAGAATTATAATCAGAAAACTCACAATTTTCTAGGATTTCGATCAAGGGAGAGCTCAAATCAATCGACATCAAAAAGCAACAAAGACTCGAAGGAGGAGGAGGCTATTGCACCTCACATTGACCGTCATAGTGGCTTTGCTCTCAAGGTGGCTCGCGCGGTGGTGTTGTTGAGGGCTGGAGCTCGCAGTGGTGATGCGAAGGAGGAAGCGGAGAGAGGCGGTGATCTGCTGGTCTGCGGCGGACTGGAGGAGGGGGCTTGCGCAGGAGGGTGGCAGCGCATTGGGATTCACGCAGTGGTTGGTTAGAGTCGCGGGTTTGGTGCTGGATTCGATCGAAGGGTGCGGCACGAGAGGGTGAAGCTAGCAGGGGCGAGGGACTTGCGAGCGATGGTAAGGGCGGAGCGACGTCGAAGGCGGAGCAGTGGAGCGGGTGGAGATGGCGAAGGCGTCGCCATTTTTTTCCTGAATCGGGAAATCGATTTTAGGGGTAAAAGGGTTTATGTTTTAACGTTGGAAAATATATATGTATATATAATTTAAAATTATTTTATACCCAAAAAGGTGAATTTTTATCCGCACTCCAAACGAGACCCAACAACTGTCGCCCCCAGCTAAATACCCCTATTTCGGACACAATGGGATATGTTTCGTAAGCCAATTCTACTGTTTCGATCAGTTTTATCAAAATTAAAATATAAGTCCGTGTATATTAATTTTAAACATACATTTTAATTTACCGGGGCCGCATACTGACTCCGAAAATTCCAGAAAAATAAATCTAGCTTTGTTTTGACGATACGATCCTAACAAAACAAATTTTGTCGAATTTAGAGGCCATTTGAAAAATGTCCAATTTGCAGTCCATTAGATTCAAACTGAAATTACCAAACGCGTTTAAATTCACCATGCTCACATATACATTCCAAAAATTATGAAAATTGGAATCTATCAATAATTTGACATTCCGAATCCAACAAAAGTGGTTTCATCGAAAACGGAAGTCATTTGCAAAATGACTATTTTTAAGGGCTATATATTATTTAAAATGTATATAAATTCCATAGCGACTAATTTAAATTTTAAATTGGACATAACTTTCAATTTATATTATGAAATCTAGACTTTTCACATTCGTTAGAAAGATATAGCTAAATAGATTCAAATATTTTTGGTTTTACTGAAATTCGATTTATTTTGAATCCTATGCATTCATTTGAAATTTAAAATCGAATTTTCAAACTACCGCGCCATTTCAGGCTCGTTTTGTAATTAAAATAAATTTTTACATTCTAACTACATTTAAAACAAAATTTTTAATTGTTATTTTTTAAAATAAATCATTTTAAATTCTTAAAATCTATTAAAATAGCAAAAATAAAAAATTTAAATTGGTTCTGAAAATCCGGGTTGTTACAACATACCTGGCAAAGATGCATGTGAGATCACAATGAATCGGCAAAGCGCTGGCTTGAATGTTGAGATGGCTAAGTTGGCTTTGTCCAGGGGACTACGGGGTTATATATGTAAGACAAACAATGCTTTGTAAAATTATTCATTTGATATGTATAGCCGATCACTATCAATTGCTTTATTGCATAAACTTATTAAACAATACAATAACAATAACAGTGCATGATAAATGACTGGAGTTAATCATCTAATTTTACAGAATACCATACAAGGATTTAAAATAAATTATTTATTTATTGTAGGTCGATCCACAATTTTGTTAGGACCATAAGATGCATAAAGTACCAACCATCATTTTGTTGACGCATGCATACTTTTATTTCCAACAAAAACTAAAATTTTCCATATATGGAGCGGAGCATGCTACATACGCAACATGAAAACATTAAAATAATGCTTGATATTTACCCTTTTTCATTTATGATAAAATTTAATATCTTGATCTCTTTGCTTAGCTAACCTTGGATATATTAATATGTCACCTTCCAGGTGTTCAATTTAGATACTACTATTTTCATATATTTTATGGGCAGTCTAATTCAACTGAAACAAATATCGGGTTATTTTTAGTATAAAAATTGGTCAACTAAGAATCAGACGCAATAAAAAAAACTAGAAACATCATCAAATAGTTGTTGAACGGGCGAGTCATGCAGTTGCAATCACACAGTCATGCTAAAACTTTTCACCAGCCTAAAAACGTTGTAAGTCAGTTAGGAACTTCTACAAACACCAAACGTAAATGAAGAAGGAAAGTTTAAATTGTATGAGGAACCAATATGAACTGATGATAGAGGACAATGACGAATCATTACCGTTAATAGAAAACTTGAATGTGGAATAACCATTGAAAAGAGCAAGAATCTCCCATTCATTAAATAAAACAAAGAACGAACCACCAAAACATATAAATTGCAAAAAAAAAGCATCAGAAACGATGCTAAAAAAGAGCATTGGACTACTTTTAAAGTAAGACGGAGATTTTTTTGAAAGCTTTCGTTAAGGATAGCTTACTGCAATGGAATTATATTTGAGATGATGGAATAAATGCTATTAATATGGGAGAGGAGAAATCAATTTTGGGGTTGAAAAAAATAATGAAATCTGAAGAGAAGAATTTGCCTAGTGAATCAGAAAGGAGATGTTAAACTAATAAAAGTAGTGGTTAGCTTTTCTTAATGTAATGTGCTCTAACACAACGACAAAATGAAAAAAACCGATCCTATCCAAATTTTATTTTGAGACAATAAATATGGACATAGCACAATGAAGTGAATCGTGTGCATCCTTTTCACTTCTGATTTATACAAACTTCTATCTTTTCCAGCTTTACATTATGATGTTATCCAACTCCTTATTTGAGTCATGCTAAGTGTTATGTAACGACGATCGAAATAAAGCTCCCCCTCCTCTTACATTGGGCGCACGCATATGAGTTGGCACATACATTCTTGTAACAAAAAGGAATCACTGATGTTACGTGCCTACCAACTCATATTTGTACTCTACTTCTCCAATTTATTCTGTGATGTGGGACTATATATTCAAACCGCCATTTCTACCTTAATTATATGCGAGGTAATCCTAACAGTCCTCCTTGACTCGCATTCTACGAGTAACTTTTGAGAACACTGCCTTACCAGCGTGACCAAGTTTGTAACCTTCGCTCTGATACCACTGTCATGCAACGAGTTCGGAATAAACATTCTCTCACTGTGTAAAAATTTGTATAACTCTAATATTTTGTGCTAAATTGTTCAGCCATAAGAAATTGTATTCTGTGATTTTTTTTGTTTGATTCTGTTAAACTCGTATGCTAAATAACAACCTGTCATTTTAAACGGTTTAAGTTGCTTTATTTACTGAATTGAGACGGTCGAAAAGGCAGGTCGTTATCTCAACTATCTTTTTTTTCAACACTCGAATGCCCAGCACATAAATATCATGAATGTATTAACATCGCCTATTGAATGTCGAAGAGCTATATTTAAGCTTTTACATAAGTAACTATAACTCTATATGGCCAGATTTAGAAAAATCATAAAGAAAGTAGCGCCATTAGTTCAAACTTGTAGTTTTCGTTATAAGTCACTGTTTACTCCAAATTTGGAATCAACACCAAACGTGCAAGGGATGCACTTCACCGATTCGATAAGATTAGAATGTGAAACCACGTAATTACAAAATAAAAAGCGTAAAATGAAGACAAAGGAATTTTTATAGTGGTTCGATTCTAAATGAATCTACATCCACTTTATAATTAATTCTCATTATAGAATTTCTAAGATGACACAAAACTTCCCTGTGAAGGAAAGCCCGTATTGAGTTGAGAACACGACAAATCAGAACACAAACGGAAGAACATTTCATTGCTTATTACAACAATTTCATCAGAATACAAGAATATACAGAGTATGGATAAATATTACACATTTATTAAATATCATAGATTTACAAGTTACAATGCACCTGTAAACCAGGATCCTATGAACATAAATCTGCAAAACGAAAACTACTAGCCGCCCGTATGGAAAATAGGGGCACACAAAGTTTAGGTTAAAAACAAAAAACTCCAGGTCAGTCATGTGACTGGTGTGAGAACTAAAATAGTTATTAATTTGATTTTAAAGTTAGGTAAATCAAGGGACTATGCCGTATAACACGGAACGGGTTTACCCCCAAGAATACCAGTGCATAAAATAAACAGCGCAATGCTAAGTAAGGAACAATGAAGCTATTATAAGACTCAGACCCCATTACACAATGCAACGCAAGCAGGAGGATAGAGTTTTTACCTTATAATAACCAAAAATGCTTGGTACGTGAAATTTCATCTTTTATTATTACTATAAGTGTATAGTGTCAAAACAATTTCAAATGTAAATGTATTAATCAAAGACGGCATGAGTACCCCATCCCACTATGTGACCATACTAGGCTCTACAATCAAAACCGCAAAATGTCGTATTGGAAGTTGGATTTCCATCTGTGAACCAAGGCAAGGGATCGTCCTTACTGCTTCGAGACAATCTAGCCCATGTCTCAGGACCCAGACACAGGTGGGACCTTGGATCGTTAGGGCCGGTCCACTCGATGTGGATTAAAATGCCTGAACACTGCGTTTCCCCACCGTATGGGGCGTAAACTGGTCATATCCCGACCAAACCATCGTCCCCGGAACGACCGATATAACCGAGGTGCCTCGCTATCCATTATCCACATAAGTAAAACGTCAGGGCTTGCAAAATGCTGACGCCACTCCTAGCTAGAAGGAAACACATGTCCTCCCTGAAGTCCACTCCCGTTTCTGGTTCACACCGGGGTGCGAGGCTCGCGAATTAACGCTACAAAAAACTGTGCTATATTAAAGCTGTGTTTTGATCATCAACCACAAGACCCTGCCTTTCAACAGAAGCCTTGATCATTTGCATCTCAACATGCCACACAGAAAATTCGAGCTATTTAACCGATGTCTATCAATCACACAGAATGAAATCCGATGTCAGACACACATCCATTTACAAGTTCGTTCTGGATCTGAATGAAACCGGAGACACCTTATTCCTCGTCCCGTATGTCCAGTACAGGAGAGAGGCCCTCACATATCCAGTCGATCTCCAAGTACGTCTGGACGATCACCACTTATTACCTTGTCTTGGGTGTACAACCCAATCAAGACATCAGTAATCATCCAAACGATGTGAAGACCTCCAGTTTTCCACCACCGTCTTCATCCTCGACATATCGTCGAATCAGTTATTCAGAATGGGATAAACCCGGTCTTTCTGAATAACTCGCGTATATAATAAACAAGTGTTATAAAAATACAACATACAGCTCATTCCAATACAAAATATTCTTTATTCAAATATTCACATTCTTTGAGAAAGGTTCCCGTTAATTTTATCAAAGATAAATTCTTTAAATTTATTTTTTAATCTTCCTTTGAATATCAATTTATACCCAATTATGGTTTATCCAAACTAGTCGGGATTAGCGCACCTTACCGAAGTAATCATTTGTTTAATTTCCCAATCCCAACCTATTCATCCAATGAAGCAAAACTGGTAATACTTCATATCTAACAACACAGTTTTATTGGTAAATTCAATTACCATATCACGTTCAAATCTAATTAAAGATTTAACTATCGCCTGGAGCAAAACGGGAGATACTCCATTCTCGATCATTTCTTCAATTTGATAATTTCAGTTATCAAATTCACCTTTCAATCTATTTAAAGATTCATTAAAACTCTAATTCAGTTTTAATTTCCAAAAATCATTACTTAATGATTATTCAAAGTTATGAAATAAATCTTATATTTAACTGGGTTAAAGAACTAATGTCATTTAAAACACCGCTCACGAAAAACCCAAAATCACATTCCATTAACAATGGAATCTTCATGGAAAACAGATCAATATATATAATCGATATGAACTTCCATATCCAACCGATAATATAAATGGAATTATGGCAACGCCCTTTAAATTCCATACATATTAACAGTCTTCCTCTACAGAAGCTCACTTCGATTATTACCTAATCGAATTCCATTCAATTCCAATTTAATATGTTAAATTGGAAAACTTTACTTTGAAAATTCTCCTTTAAATCTTGACAAAAGATTTATAAATTCCAAATCACATTTCACTGAAAATCGGGTTAAAGAACGAATGTCGTAAAAACACAGTTCACGATAAACCCAATTCGCATTTCATTTTATTCCAATTATTAAATATAATTGTAAACTCTAACAATCTTAATTAAAAGATTTATTCTCCTCACATGGGATTCAAGAACAGTGTTACTGAAGGCACCGTTCACGACAAACCCAAAATCCTATTTGATATTAAATACAAGGCTTTGAATAGAAAATATATCGGCTTATATTCAATATCAAATTCTGAAACCAACAAATATCGTATTGGGAATAATGATATAAATATATCTTTCAAATTTCCATAACAATATCTATATAATCATGAAATCCCAATTCTTTCCAAATCATTTCTTATGATTTTACACTAATTATTGATATTTTTAATAATTTTATCAAGGCCGGTACAGTCGATTTCCATAAACGGCCATCGAACTGCACTTACAGCGACCTTTTCCAAATTTGATTTGGACATAACTCCAAATCCAACCGTTAGATTTCAAATATCTTATTTTCGTCAGAAAGCACTTTTCGATGCGAACCCAACGGTTCCGGTTTTAGGAGAATCCGATGGTCGGATCTCCCGTAACGTCCATTCGAAGTCAATCGTCGAAACTCGAGAATTGCCGCAGCGCGGCGCGTTCTATTCAGGCCATTATATATATATATATAATATGTATATAATATGTATTTCGTCGATTTCCATTTAAAACGTATTTTATAAATCGTTTTAAATTCATTTTCAAAACGATTTCAACTTCATATTCAATTTCAAATCAAAATTGAATATTCCATATCATTAATATATAAATGATAATATTTTCAAGACATTAGATTTTGAAATCACTTCATTTTCGATATTCATTATAAAAATGAATAAAATCGATATAAATATCGTTCGCGTCAAAATGGCGCATATCTAATCAACACGGCTACATATATTTAAATATATTCGTGTCCATCCCAAATCGGACATCAAAATCAGATTTTTGATTCTTTTCTGAATATTATTTTAAAATATTTCTTATTTTAAAATATTCATTATTTTAAAATATTCCTTCTTTCTGAACTGGAATTAGATACAGTCAATTACCATATAATGTAGGTTATATGGATTTCATACAATACATGTATACAACAACAATGATAAACAATCAACCATCATATAGAGTGCATTCTACACTGCATAAGCATTAAATATGAATATTTAACGTTTACAACAGCCTGTCAACCAATCGATTGACATACCACTAAACAGTTGGGATTAGTATATGTCAAATATCATCCCAACACCCGTGTGAGGTTTCAATCCACAAACACTGAATATTATTTGTGCAGTTGGGCGATGTGTAAAATATGTTGTCCCAATCCATATCAGTAAAATGGGTGTTCATAAACAAATCGTCTGATTTGTAAATGAATATTAATTTTATTCATATACACGTTAAAAATTATATTTTTAACTATAAAATATTTATTCAGTTCATTTATACAATAAAAATGATAATTTATTGTTCTAACATATTTTAGAAAATTTTGGCGGCATAATGGTGCGATATTGAAATCGGGTAATGTCTACTCCTGATATCGGCTCGTGCCATACACACATAACAATTCTAATCAATTCATTTCACCCATACAACCATATTCGACCAAATAATCAAATCAACCAAACCAAACAATCAAACAAGTCATCCATGGTCTGTGGACGACGGGGAACAGTTCATATATGTAGTTATAAAATAAATAACTGTACAAAGAAAATTATAGTGAGGAGTTCTCACCTTTGGGATCCACTCCTCCATTCTCTATTTCTGAACGGTTCGGATTTGCCCAAATTCCAATGCGATATTTTCCCTTTGTTTATAGTAAAAATCACATTTTTAATATGATGTTTATTTTAAAAATCACATTTTTATAATAGCACTTCATGTATAAAAATCATATATTTTTACAACGCTTCTTTCTATATAAAAATTATATTTTTATATCTCTACTTCTCATATAAAGATCGAATTTTTATTTCGCTTCATATATAATAATTATATTTTAAAAAGATCATATTTTTAATACGCTACGTGTATAAAAATCAAATTTTTATATCCTTAAAAATCAAATCTTTGTATGAACAAAAATCAAATCCTTTTTCTATTAAAAATCTAACCTTTCTTATGTATAAAAATCCAATCTTTCTTTATGAAAATCCTATCCTTTTTTACAAAAATCCTAGCTTTCTTTTATAAAAATAAAAACCAAAGCTTTATGTAGAATAAAAATCAAAGCTTTAGGCAAAATAAAAATCAAAGCTTTGTATATAAATTACATTCCTATAACTATACCTCATATATTTATAAAACTGAAATTAAAATTCAAACTTTCTATAAAAATTCTGTTTTTCTTCTTTAAAAATCGTAAGTTTTTGTTTTTATAACTAAACAAAAATCAGTTTCTATACCTAAACAAAATCAGTTTTTATATAAATAAAAATTGAAAACTCACTTTTGTTCGAGTCGGAAGGGGCCACTGTTGGAGCTAGGGGGTTGCGAAGGAGGGGATCGACGTCCCTGGTGGTCGACCGACTGCAAGGGAGGTGGCGTGCGAGGGGGCATCAATGGAAGGCGGTTGCGTCATCTTGGGTTTGAGGGGCCTCGCGGTTGATGTCGATAGCGGGGAGGGGGGTTCAGAGGAGAGAGAGCGCGAGAGGAGGGCGGTGGGGTACTGATGGAGGGTGGCGGCGCGATGAACGGTGGCGTCAGGCGGCGGACGATTGTGGCTGCATCGAGGATCGATCTCGTTTTTTTTCTTTTCTGTTTTGATTTCGATCTGAATCATATAGGGGGGTTGACCGGGTTATGAAGGGGAGAAAGGCTTTGGGCCCAATTTGTTTTATTTTTTAATTATCCATAAAGGTACTTTTTATTTCGACCTCTAAACGAGACCCACCGACTGTCGACCATAACTAATTACCCTCATTCCGAACACAATGGGATATGTTTCGTAACCCAATTCGGTTGTTACGATCAGTTTCCGTCAAAATCAAAATATAAATCTATATATTGAATTTGAACACACATTTCAATTTACTGGGGCCACATACGGACCCCAAAAATTCCAGAAAAAATATTTCTAGCTTCGCATTGACGATATGGTCGTAACAAAATTAATTTCGTCAAATTTGAAGACCGTTTGAAAAATGGACATTTTCTGGTCGATCCAAATTGATCAAAACTGTCAAAACACATTTTCTTTTGCCACGCTCTCATATTGGTATCAAAATTATGCAAATTGAAATCTAGCAATAACCTGACATCCCAGATCCGATAAAAGTGGTTTCATCGAAAACGGAGGTTGTTTGCAAAATAGCCATTTTTACGGGCTATATTTCCATAGCGACTATTCTGAATTTTCAACTGGACATAACTTTTTATTCCCACTATGAAATTTCAATTTTTCGGATTCGTTGGAAAGATATTTTCAAATAGATTCAAATGTTTTTGGTTTCGATAAAATCCGGTTTGTTTTGAATCATGTACATTCATTTGAAATTTGAAATCGAATTTTCAAACTATCGCGCCATTTCCAATTTATTTTATAATTAAAATAAATATTTATATTCTAACGACGATTCAAATAAATATATATGTTCTAATTCTATTCAAAATAAATTTCTCGTTGTTATTATTTAAAAGAAATCATTTTAAATATTCAAAGTTCATTAAAATCGCCAAAATAAAAAAATTAAATTGGTTCTGATTTTCCGGGTTGTTACAATCTTCCCACTTAAAATCTTTTCGTCCTCGAAAAGGAACAGAGCTGAAATTTGTTTTTCTAACCAACTCAACTTTCAGTTTGGCTTTCATTCTTCAACTTTTCAGTTTCTAAGAATTTTCCAATTCTTCAAAAATTGGGCTAACACCCTAAATTTTCGAATTTTTTTGCCATAACCTCCTTTGTATTGGAGCACCGGGAAAATCCCCAAACCGCCACACAGGCCCTTTCATCTCAAAAAGAAAAAGAAAAAGCCAATCGGCTCATAAAATCATCCAAACCCAATAAATTAGTAAACATGTACCTATTTGTCGGGCATACAATTTTATTCCTCTTCTCTAGCCTCCTTGCTATGACCTGTTCAATGTATATACATGTATATGTATGCATTTTCAAACAAATTCCAATTCAGTTCAATATCTGATACAATTTGACCTAATTCACCTTTCATTCACATGTTGTTTAAATGAATAACCATACAACACAAACATCAATCAATTAGTGGGTAAATTTTCAAATTCATAACTTTGATATATATACACACAAAATCATGTTTTTGATGCCAAATCACAACAATATCCCTACCGAGTTTTGATTCTCACACCAGTCAATTGGAAATATGTAGACATCTCACTTTCAAAACTCGAACATAAATTCTGATGATGTTTCGAACCACCATCAAAACATCTACGGGCGACTAGAGTGTGATTCTATATCTATCCAGTATATTAAAACTTCAAATACATGTGGATCAGACGTATACGGAAAATCTTTATATACTTGATTGTCCAAATCAATATAAAAATAATATTCAAATACAAATAATTGATTTAATTTTTCAAAAAAAATTGTTTTCATCTTTATTTGAAAACAACTCTCTTCTGACTCATTCTAGGATACTACTGGTCCTTTCTCTAACGAGTCATTCTCATTGGATATTACTAATCAAACCTCTGATGAATTCTTTCGTTTGGTTCTAACGTGTCTTGTTCTCCAAGCTCTGTAAACCAAAGCTCTGATACCAAACTGAGACGACCCAAAACTTCCCCGTGAAGGAAAACCTGGATTGAGTTGAGAACACGACAAATCAGAACACAAACAGAAGAATATTTCATTGCTTATTCCAACAATTTCATCATAATACAAGAACATACAAAATATGAATAAATATTACACATTTAATAAATATCAGAGATTTACAAGTTACAATGCAGCGGAAAATAATACAAAACACAATTGAAAGGAATATACGGATACAGAGCTTTCCGAATATCATTTCAGTTGTAAAGCAGGACCCTATAAATATAAATCTACAAAACCAAAACTACTAGTTGCCCGTGCGGAAAATAGGGGCACCCAGAGCTTAGGTTAAAACAATAAACTCCAGGTCAGTCATGTGACTGGTGTGAGAACTAAAGCAGTTATTAATTTGATTTTAAAGTTAGGTAAGGGACCACGCCGTATAACATGGAACAGGTTTACCCCCAAGAATACCAGTGCTTAAAACAAACATCGCAATGCTAAGTAAGGAACATTGAAGCTATTATAAGACTCAGGTCCCATCACACAATGCAACGCAAGCCGGAGAATAGAGTTTTTACCTTATAATAGCCAAAAATGCTTGGTACATGAAATTTCATCTTTTATTATTACTATAAGTGTATAGCGTCAAAACAATTTCAAATATAAATGTATCAATCATAAACGGCATGAGTGCCCAATCCCACTATGTCACCATACTAGGCTCTACAATCAAAACCGCAAAATGTCGTATTGGAAGTTGGATTTCCATCTGTGAACCAAGGCAAGGGATCGTCCTTGCCTCTTTGAGACAATCTAGCCCATGTCTCAGGACCCAGACACAGGTCGGCCCTTGGATCGTCAGGGCCGGTCCACTCGATGTGGATTAAAATGCATGAACATTGCGTTTCCCCACCCTATGGGGCGTAAACTGGTCATATCCCGACAAAACCATCGGCCCCGGAACGACCGATATAACCGAGGCGCCTCGCTATCCATCATCCACATAAGTAAAACCTCAGGGCTTGCAAAACGCTGACACCACTCTTAGCTAGAAGGAAACGCAAGTCCTCCCTGAAATCCTCTCCCGTTTCTGGTTCACACCGGGTTGCGAGGCTCGCGAATTAACGCTACACAAAACTATGCTATATTAAAGCCGTGCTTTGATCATCAACCACAAAACTCTGCTTTTCAACAAAAGCCTTGATCATTTGCATCTCAGCGTGCCACACAGGCAATTCACGCTATGCAACTGATGTCTATCAATCACACAAAATGAAATCCGATGCCAGACACACATCCATTTATAAGTTCGTTCTGGGTCTGAACGAAACCGGAGGCACCTTATTCCTCGTCCCGTATGTCCAATACAGGAGAGAGGCCCTCGCATATCCGGTCGATCTCCAAGTACGTCTGGACGATCACCACTTATTACCTTGTCTTGGGTGTACAGCCCAATCAAGACATCAGTAATCATCCAAACGATGTGAAGACCTCCAGTCTTCCGCAACCGTCTTCATCCTCGATATATCGTCGAATCAGTTATTCAGAATGGGATAAACCCGGTCTTCTGAATAACTAGCGTATATAATAAACAAGTGTTATAAAACACAACATATGCCTCATTCCAATCCAGAATATTCTTTATTCAAATATTCAGATTCTTTGGGAAAGGTTCCCATTAATTTTATCAAAGATAAATTCTTTAAATTTATTCTTTAATCTTCCTTTGAATATCAATTCAAACCAAATTATGGTTTATCCAAACAAGTCGGGATTAGCGCACCTTACCGAAGTAATCATTTGTTTACTTTCCCAATCCCAACCTATTCGTCCCATAAAGCAAAACTGGTAATACTTCATATCTAACACCACGGTGTTATGGGTAAATTCAATTACCATTTCACGTTCAAATCTAATTAAAGATTTAACTATCGCCTGGAGCAAAACTGGCGATACTCCATTCTCGATCATTTCTTGAATTTTATAATTTTAGTTATCAAATTCACCTTTCAATCTATTTAAAGATTCATTAAAACACTAATTTAGTTTTAATTTCCAAAAATCGTTACTTAATGATTATTCAAAGTTAAGAAATAAATCTTATCTTTAACTGGGTTAAAGAACTAATGTCATTTAAAACATAGCTCATGATAAACCCAAAATCACATTCCATTAACAATGGAATCTTCATGGAAAACATATCAATATATATAATCGATATGAACTTCCATATCCAACCGATAATATAAATGGAATAACGGCAACGCCTTTTAAATTCCATACATATTAACAGTCTTCCTCTACAGAAGCTCACTTCGATTATTACCAAATCGGATTCCATTCAATTCCAATTTAATATGTTAAATTGGAAACCTTTACTTTGGAAAATCTCCTTTAAATCTTGACAAAAGATTTATAAATTCCAAATCACATTTCACTGAAAATCGGGTTAAAGAACGAATGTCGTTAAAAACACAGTTCACGATAAACCCAATTCTCATTTCATTTTATTCCAATTATTAAATATAATTGGAAACTCTAACAATCTTAATTAAAAGATTTATTCTCCTCACATGGGGTTCAAGAACAGTGTTACTGAAGACACCGTTCACGACAAACCCAAAATCCCATTTGATATTAAATACAAGGCACTGAATAGAAAATATATTGGCTTATATTCAATATCAAATTCTGAAACCAACAAATATCGTATTGGAAATAACGATATAAATATATCTTTCAAATTTCCATAACAATATCTGTATAATCACGAAATCCAACATCGTAATATTCCGAAGACAATTTCGATTCAAATCCATTCCAATTCATATATTGGAAATCCTGGTTATTTTTAAAACCATTTCAAAAATCCAATTTATTTATTTAGAAATATCGGATTATAATTCTAGCTCATAACTAGTTCATTTCAATAAAAATATATTTTTATCTTGTCAAATATGGTGTTTTTCATCCCAATTCTTTCAAAATCATTTCTTATGATTTTACACTAATTATTGATATTTTTAATAATTTTATCAAGGCCTGTACAAACGATTTCCATAAACGGCGATCGAACTGCACATACAACGACCTTTTCCAAATTTGATTTGGACATAATTCCAAATCCATCCGTTTGATTTCAAATCTCTAATATTCGTTAGAAAGATCTTTTCGATACGGACCCAACGGTTCCGATTTTAGGAGAATCCGACGGTCGAATCTCCCGTAACATCCATTCGAAGACAATCGTAGAAATTCGCGAACGGCCGCAGCGCGGCGCGTCCTATTCAGGCCATTATATTATATATATAATATATATTTCGTCGATTTCCATTTAAAATGTATTTTATAAATCATTTTAAATTCATTTTCACAACGATTTCAACTTCATATTCAATTTCAAATCAGAATTGAATATTCCATATCATTAATATATAAATGATAGTATTTTCAAAACATTAGATTTTGAAATCGCTTCATTTTCGATATTCATTATAAAAATGAATAAAATCGATATAAATATCATTCGCGTCAAAATGGCGCATATCTAATCAACACGGCTATATATATTTAAATATATTCGTGTCCATCCCAAATCGGACATCAAAATCAAGTTTTCGATTCTTTTCTGAATATTATTTAAAAATATTCCTTATTTTAAAATATTCGTTATTTTAATATATTCCTTCTTTCTGAACTGGTATCAGACACAGTCAATTACCATATAATGTTGGTTATATGGATTTCATATAATACACGTATAAAACAACAACGATAAACAATCAACCATCATCCAGAGTGCATTCTACAGTGCATAAGCATTAAATATGAATATTTAACGCTTATAACAGCCTGTCAACCAATTGATTGACATACAACTAAACAGTTGGGATTAGTGTACGTCAAATATCATCCCAACACCCGTGTGAGGTTTCAATCCACAAACACTTAATTTTATTTGTGCAGTTGGGCGATGTGTAAATTATATCGCCCCAATCCATATCAGTAAAATGGGTGTTCATAAACAAATCGTCCAATTTGTAAATGAATATTTATTTTATACATATACACATTAAAAATTATATTTTTAACTATAAAATATTTATTTAGTTTATTTATACAATAAAAATGATATTTTTATTGTTCTAACATATTTTAGAAAATTTTGGCAGCATAACGGCTCGATATTGAAATCGGGTAATGTCTAACATTACCCCTCTCCTGATATCGGCTCGTGCCATACACACATAACAATTCTAATCAATTCATTTCACCCATACAACCAAATTCAACCAAATAATCTAATCAACCAAACCAAACAATCAAACAAGTCGTCCATGGTTTGTGGATGATGGGGAACAGTTCATATATGCAGTTATAAAATAAATAACTGTACAAAGAAAATTATAGTGAGGAGTTCTCACCTTTGGGATCCACTCCTCCATTCTCTATTTCTGAACGGTTCAGATTTGCCCAAAATTCCAAGCGATCTTTTCCCTCTGTTCATAGTAAAAATCGCATTTTTAACATGATGTTTATTTTAAAATTCACATTTTTATAATAGCACTTCATGTATAAAAATCATATATTTTTACAACGCTTCTTTCTATATAAAAATTATATATTTATATCTCTACTTCTCATATAAATATCGAATTTTTATTTCCCTTCATATATAATAATTATATTTTTATAAAGATCATATTTTTAATACGCTACATATATAAAAATCAAACTTTTATATCCTTAAAAATCAAATCTTTGTATGAACAAAAATCAAATCCTTTTTCTATTAAAAATCTAACCTTTCTTGTGTATAAAAATCCAATCTTTCTTTATAAAAATCCTAACTTTCTTTTATAAGAATCCTAGGTTTCTTTTATAAAAATAAAAACCAAAGCTTTATGTAGAATAAAAATCAAAGCTTTAAGCAAAATAAAAATCAAAGCTTTAGGAAAAATAAAAATCAAAGCTTTGTATATAAATTACATTCCTATAACTATACTTCATATATTTATAAAACTGAAATTAAAATTCAAACTTTCTATAACAATTCTATTTTTCTTCTTTAAAAACCGTAAGTTTTTGTTTTTATAACTAAACAAAAATCAGTTTCTATACCTAAACAAAATCAATTTTTATATAAATTAAAAATTAAAACTCACTTTTGTTCGAGTCCGAAGGGGGCCACTGTTGGAGTTAGGGGGTTGTGGAGGAGGGGATCGACGTCCCTGGTGGTCGGCCAGCTGCAAGGGAGGTGGCGCGCGGGGGGCATCAATGGAAGGCGGTGGCATCGGCTAGGGTTTGGGAGGCCTCGCGGTTGATGTCGACCGGGGGGGGTTTTGGAGGAGAGAGAATGCGAGAGGAGGGGAGGGCAGCGGGGTACTGATAAAGGGTGGCGGCGCGACGAACGGTGGCGTTAGGCGACCGACGATTGTGGTTGCGTCGAGGATCGATCTCGTTTTTTCTTCTTTTCTGTTTTGATTTCGATCTGAATTGTATGGGGGGTTGGCCGGGTTATGAAGGGGAGAAAGGCTTTGGGCCTATTTAATTATTTAATTATCCATAAAGGTACTTTTTATTTCGACCTCCAAACGGGACCCATCGATTGTCGACCATAACTAATTACCACCATTCTGAACACAATTGGATATGTTTCGTAACCCAATTCGGCTGTTACGATCAGTTTCCGTCAAAATCAAAATATAAATCTATATATTGAATTTGAACGCACATTTCAATTTACTAGGGCCACATATGGACTCCAAAAATTTCAAAAAATATATTTTTAACTTCATATTGACGATACGGTCCTAACAAAATTAATTTCGTCAAATTTGAAGACCGTTTGAAAAATGGACATTTTCTGGTCGATCCAAATTGACTGAAACTGTCAAAACACGTTTTCTTTTGCCTCGCTCACATATTGTTTTCAAAAATTAGGCAAATTGAAATCTAGCAATAACCTGACATCCCGGATCCGACAAAAGTAGTTTCGTTGAAAACGGAGGTCATTTGCAAAATAGCCATTTTTACGGGCTATATTCCATAGCCACTATTCTGAATTTTCAACTGGACATAACTTTTTATTCCCGTTATGAATTTTCAATTTTTCGGATTCGTTGGAAAGATATTTTCAAATAGATTCAAATGTTTTTGGTTTAGCTAAAATCTGGTTTATTTTGAATCTTGTACATTCATTTGAAATTTGAAACCAAATTTTGAAACTACCTCGCCATTTCCAATTTATTTTATAGTTAAAATAAAAATTTATATTCTAACGATGATTCAAATAAATATATACGTTCTAATTCTATTCAAAATAAATTTCTCGTCGTTATTATTTAAAATAAATCATTTTAGATATTAAAATCCATTAAAATCGCCAAAATAAATTTTTTTAATTGGTTCTGGTTTTCTGGGTTGTTACAATTTTGCTCTGCAGTATTCATGAAATCTCTCATACATTTAATTCCCACTTTTCTCTCTTTTTATGATCTAACTACACTTGAATTTGGCAAACGGATGGAAGAGATCACTTGCTTTGTGATGGTAGATGTATCAATCCTTGATCACTTAGGCACTTTTGTGTTCTTCCATGTCTTGATGAGATTTTGTGCTTAGATCCAAATTTCGAGAGGATTAGAGAAGGTTTGAGATTCCTTGGAATGATATTGGAGAGATTTCTTATGTAGTATGAATGAGATTCAAGGTCCTTTGATCCAGTTGGAGATAGCTTTAATGATCATAAGAATGGATTTGATCCATGTGAAGTTGGAGAAGAGTTGTTAAATCCATGAGATCCATAATTGAAGTTGTAGACAAGTTTTGAATTTGGCGACACCTCCTTGTAGGAATGAAATTCCATCCCCCATAATGATGGTGAAGAGGGTTATTTATAAGAGTGGATGGAACCGAGTGGCGCACTTGTAAATAGCGGACATGCGATCTCCACTTAGTAGCATACGACCCAAATATGATCGGCTTCACACGACCTAAAACAATACGGCCTAAAGCTTCCTTTTACTGAAGCGATCCAACGCTCTGATATATGCTCAAAATGATCTAAAATGTGAGGGGCTAAGCGACCTAAAGAGTCTGATGCTGACGTCTCCACCATTCAATATTAATTATGCCCAGCGGCTCATGTAAATGCCAACAATCCAACTTTACAGCTGTCACTCTACCCATGCTTTCTTCGTTCACATGCGCGATCTAAAGAGTGGCCATTATCTAAAGACCATTCTCATGTTCTAAATGTATTTCTGTGGTTTGTGTCTTAAAATAATCAGCATGACTCAAAACTATCATCAGTACTCAACGACCTAATAAGCTTTTTGACGAGCTTGAGAGAACGGGACCTGATAAATGTTAAGATAGACAAGTTGTTTTCTTATGTACTAGTACTCCACCAACAACTTGAAAGCATGTTCATCTTTTTGCGGCACACACGAGAATGACCTTAAATACTTAAGACAGGAATGACTTAAAGCAAATTAGCGGGTCACGTTTGTCTATTGATTGTTGCGGGCTAAGAGCAGTCGCTGGTCACGTCCTAAAACAATGGAGCTGGCGACCTAACTTGAAGCCTGGGACGACCTTACACAAATATGAAGGTTGCACATACAAGGATAAATGACTGGAGATAATCATCTAATTTTACAGAATACCATACAAGGATTTAAAATAAATAAATTATTTACTGTAGGTCGATCCACAATTTTGTTAGGACCATAAGATGCACATAGTACCAACTATCATTTTGTTGAAGCATGCATTACTTCTATTTCCGACAAAAACTAAAATTTTCCATATATGATGCAGACCATACTACATACGCAACATGAAAACATAAAAATAATGCTTGATATTTACTCTTTTTTCATTTATGATAAAATGTAATTTCAGTAGTTTAATTTATTAATTATTACTAACCTGGTCTCTTTGCTTTACTAACCTTGGATATATTAATATGCCATCTTCCAAGTGTTCGGTTTAGATACAACTATTTTCATATATTTTATGGTAGTCTAATTCAACTGAAACAAATATCGGCTTAGTTTTAGTTCAAAAAATGGTCAACTAAGAATCAAACGCTATAAATAAAATGGAAACATCATCAAATAGTTGTTGAAGGGGCGAGTCGGACAATTGCAGTCACACAAGCATGATAAAACTCTTCACCAGCCTAAATCATTGTAAGTCAGTTAGGAACTTTGACAAACACTGAACGTAAATAAAGGAAATTTTAAATTGTATGAAGAACCAATATGAACTAATGATAGAGGACAACGACGAATCATTACCGCCAATAGCAAACTTGAATGTGGAATAACCAATGAAAAGAGAAGGAAACTCCCATTCATTAAATACAACAAAGAACGAATAACCAAAACATATAAATTGCAAAAATAAAATAAAAAATCATCATAAATGATGTTAAAAATGAGCATTGGGCTACTTTTATAATAAGGCGATTTTTTTTTGAAAGCTTTCGTTAAGGATAGCTTGCTGCAGTGGAATTAGATTTGAGATGAAAGAATAAATGCTATTAATATGAGAGAGGAGAAATCAATTTTTGGTATTGAAAAAAATAGTGAAAACTGAAGAGAAGAATTTGCCTAGTGAACCAGAAAGGACATGTTAAACTAATAAAAGAAGTGGTTAGCTTTTCTTAATTTAATATGCTCTTACACAATGACAAAATGAAATAGAACTGATCCTATCCAAATTTTATTTTAGGACAATAAATATGGGCATAACACAATGAAGTTAATCGTGTGCAGCCTTTTAAATTCCGATTTATACAAACTTCTATCTTTTCCAGCTTTACATTATGCATGTTATCCAACTCCTTATTTTAGTCATGCCCAAGTGTTATGTAACGACGATCGGAATAAAGCTCCTCCTCCTCTTGCATAGGAAACACGCATATGAGTTAGCACACACATTCTTGTAACAAAAAGGAATCACTAATGTCACGCGCCTACCAACTCATATTTGTACTCTGCTCCTTCAATTTATTCCATGAAGTGGGACTATTTATTCGAACCGTCATTTCTACCTTAACAATAGCGAGGTAATCCTAACAGCCCCCCCTTGGCTCGCATTATACGAGTAACTTTTGAGAGCACCACCTTACCTGCATGGCCAAGTCTGTAACCATCGCTCTGAGACCGCTGCCATGCAACGACGGTCGGAATAAAGCTCCCCTCCTCTTGCATAGGACCAAGGCATATGAGTTGGAACACATATCCTTGTAACAAAAAGGAATCCCTGATGTTATGTGCCTACCGACTCATATTTGTACTCCATTCCTTCAATTTATTCCATGATGTGGGACTATTTATTCAAATCGTCATTCCTACCTTACAACTGTGAGTCAATCCTAACATCAATTTCGTTCAACCACTTAAAATTTACCTTTACATTTATAATATACTTCTCCATATATTTATTCTTTCCCTGTAAAATTAAAGCACATATTTACTAATGACACCTAAAAGCCATCCAAACCCATATACATATATGGTCAAACCACAATATACATAAACCATACTTATATCATAGTTCATATGATAAAAGAAGTTGTAGTGAAATGCCCATCATCACATCACAAATCCCAATTAACCATAATATTCAATAAATATATTTGCAAATATAAGTAAATGTAAAAATCCTAGTTGTGCTTGATTATAAAACGATAAAAAACGGTTGCTGATGGTATCATTGGATTTGTGTTATCTAGAACTCAAAGAAAAGCTTTTACACCAACAATATAACAATGATACTTCTTAGAACAAAAAAAAGATGTTAAAAATCCAAGGGTCACATTTTCTACCCAAAAAAACAAATCGTAAGAGAGAGGAGGAAAAAGGATCAATAACAATTACCTGTTTTTCAAAGTGGAAGTTTTGAAGCCCACCAAAAAACATGGCTATAGCTAGATACAAATGCAATATATTTGATTTTCATATTTGATACTAATTCAAAAATAATAGGCTACTACAAGAAAATTTGCTTTTGGATCGAAATGGATATATGATTTTATTTTCTCGATTATATACATTTATCCCTATTAATAATTTGTTTGAAAGTGCAAAGTTTTAGTCCGACCGCAAACTTTTAAAAGTGCCCCTTACGTACTTTTTCTTTATACAACACTTAAAATTTAGATCTAATAATTAAACATTTTCTGCAAATTCAAACTATATTTCTCCATCATTACAAAAAATTAATACCACTTAAATATATGATATAACAAATGAACATTTTTTATAAATTGTTCTTTATCGATTAGTAACACAAATAAAAATTAAAGCTAATGGTTTTCTTTTTATATTGTAACTTAGAAATGAAAATTCAAACTAACTACACATAATTACAATACAAAAATATAAAAAAAAATCAATACAGATCATTATATCGTGAATGTGTTAAGCATATAATTTTCAAAAACATGATTTATGCATGAAGCATGTGCCACGATCACTGGTGAAGTACCTGTCGTTCTGCCCGTAACTTGTAAATTCATTTGTCTATGCATTTAGAATAATGATATTTAAAAAAAAATTGTTAAAATTTAAATTCTTGTCGCATGCAAGGAAACTTTAAGACATTAGCATTCCCAAATTCCACGTCTTGTAGTCGTGTATAAAAAAATATTAGAAATAATTTTGGGGTGACAATTGTTAAAAGGGACCCTATATTTGGTTATGAAAGAGATTTCGGTAGGAGAGATGGTTGAATTTGAGCATGCTTTTCAATCAGGGATGACCGCATGTAGTCTAAACTTTGGTTTATTTTTAACTTTTTTCGATGGGTCAATCGAAATTTTTGATCTTTTCAGACCAAAAATTAAGACTTATGACAAATGTCCTTGGAATAAGCTTTGAAAAACCATTGTAGTCATGTTAAAAGGGAAAATTACATGTTTAAAGCTATGACAAATGCCTGGTTTATATATGGTATGACCTTACAAGATACGTTTGTTTTCAATGATTATTTAGAACATTAGTAATCCATATATGTGTTTCTCTCACATTAGTTTTTCTAGACTGATAAAGCTGTTGTTTTCTTATAACGCTTAGGTTAGAACGATCAAATTTTTAAATTTAGCTGTAAACGCTATGAAGCTGTAGAAGATGAGTTGAAAGTCTCTAAGACTTATTTATGTACTTCTCGTTTTCTGCTGCATTTGTTGTTCGTATTTAACAACATTTAAAAGGATAAACTATTATAATTGTCCGAGCTGACTTTATGATAGATTTACCTTGATTATGCATGAAAAAAAAAATTCTTTTTTTTGTGTAAATATCGTTTTTATATTTTTAACTTATCTGCTACATTGCGTGATTTTGTTCTTTTCTCCCTTTCTCAGCTATCTTTTTTTCCAACACTCGAATGCTCAACATATAAATATCGTAAATGTATTAACATTGGCTATTGAAGGTCGAAGAGTTAAATTCAAGCTTTTACATAAATAACTATAATTCTATATGGTCGGATTTAGAAAAATCATAAAGAAAGTAGCGCAGTTAGTTCAAACTGGTAGTTTTCGTTATTAGTCACTTAGAGTTCTACTAAAAATGATCATTTTGGAACGGAAGTATTTCCTCCATTTCGAATTTTCGAAAATCAAACCATAAACATTCGTTACTTTTATTTGAAAAGCCTAAATACATTGTTTTGTGTCATTTTGACTCAAGGTAATACTCTGTCTCCGCACATTTAAACGTTAATTTAGTGTTAGCTAATATCAGAAAATAGTTAACTTAGAGATTGACGGTGGAGATTGAATAAAGTTAATCGGTCAGTGATGGACGATGGAGATTGAATGAGGACGGAGGCCGATGGCTTTTAGGGACCGAGAGACTAATTAACTGCTGAGGGAACCCCAAATCCCACATTGAGCTTTGAAAAACCCCCGCAATAATGTTTGGAGAGAAAATAAACCTCCAGTATTTTCTCAAGTTCACAGCTCCTCAGGCGTTAACCACCAAACATCCAAACCATCGCTTCTGATCATCACTGCAAATGAATTGAGGATCCGCGTTTTGAGATTACACGATCGTTTCCTACAGCGATGTCGCTCACTTTCCAGCCTCTCACGGTTTGACCATCACTGCAAATGGATTAAGGATCTGCGTTTCGAGATTACGTGATTGTTTGCAATACGAAGTGGAATGCAACGTCAAAATTCGAAATAAGTTCATGTAAAAAGAGGTTTAGGGGGCTGGCCTCAATCTTTAAGCTCCAAAAAGCAGTAGATTATGGTTGGATAACGTACTAATCAGTCTGAAAACAGATGAGATGGAAGCGTGCCAAGTGAAAACTGTAATTGGTATCAATTTATTTTCTGCATTCCTCATATTGTTTCTTTTCTTCTTGGTTTTGTAGTGTAGTTTACGATTTTAATCCCATTTCTTTATTTATTTTTTAAAGAAACGTCAATTCCTAACACACTAAACAAGCGTATATACCTTTCAGATTGAAGTATGGGTGTATAATGTGTTTGTTCTACGATGGAGGAGAAGTATTTGTTGAATTGTTTCAATTAGTTAGTTCCGCTAATTAGGCTGATCATAGGTTAGGTACTTTGTGTATCAGGTGGCGCTGCAGCTAAGGCCGTCGTATGACATTAATCAGCGTTGCAAATTCAACCAGCAGCTATAACTACTCTGATCTGTACAATGGAAGTAACCAAGTCCTACGATTTATTCAAATTACTAATAATTCAGAGCTTGTTGAAAATGCAATTGCCGGCTAGAGTAAAAAAGCGAATCAACCGTTCCTAAGTGCTATGCATTCTTCTTCTTGAAAGATGCAACTCATTCATCGTTTTTTAAGTTTGTCTAAAATATCAAACCTGAATTATTAATGCAGTCAGTCGTAGACATCAAACATTCAACATTTCATTCATGTGGAGCTTCAGGGAGTAAGCACTAGCATAATAATTAATTTGGCTTCGTTTATTCTTATTTTATAAAGGGTACATATATAACAAACTACCATCCATCCGAAATGGTGGTGGTATAATAAAGAATGAAATAATACAAATAATAAAATAATTATAGGAATAAAAAAAAAAAAAAAAAAAAAAAAAATTGAAGGTATATATGTCAGCCATGAGCAAGGATGATCAGTAGAATTGGTCCATGCTTCCTTTTGGTGAATAAATGTGCTGATAAATGAATGAAAAAATTATATGTAGTGTTCAAATGCTCCTTTGTGCATATACAAGAGGCTTCAACTTCTCCATCATTTGATCGAAATCGTCATCTGTCTTGATTAAACTCAAGCGTGTGTAGCGACTATCGGCTTCAAAAAGCACTCCGCTTTGAGTTTTGATTTGTGCACTCCTAAGTAGAGCTTCACAATCCGTGTCTTGCTCCCATTCACACTTTAGCCATCCGAATGCTGCAATGTAAAGTACAAGCATAAGCATACATATGCAGTTGCTTGAATATTTAAATAAAGAAAGATGGAGATAGAAAATAGGACGTACATGGTGAGGGATCTCTAACTTTTCCGAAGTAGTTGCAATACTGCGGGGAGAGGTTTTGAAGGGAGAATCGATCCGAAGATGCAACTAGCTTGGTAAGTTCAGCCCATCTCTTAGATAACGTTTGATAGCCGAATTGGTTGATGTCGGCGGCTGTTTCCCATTTCGTTTTCATTTGCAACAAGATCTCTTTTATTAGTTTCAAGGTTCGAAGTTGCGTATCGTGGGAAGTTCCTTCCGTGTTCTCGGTCATGTACTCCATGACCTTGTCGTACACTTTCACGTCCTTGATGAGCGCCCACCTGAACAACGTAGTGATTTGTGTTAGGATGGATATATGATACCTACAATTGATTAACGCTAAGCTATTAAGAATGAATGAATGACATACCCGAATCTGCTACCGGAGTGTCCAGTGAATTTGGACATGGAAAACAACATGATATCTTCGTCGGCGGGTTGTGCAATTGGGGTATAATGCGGCCAATAGTAGACGTGGTCATGGATGGCTAGGGAGCCATTGATAATTGAATGGTGGAATCGGCCTTCGGGGTTATTAGGGGAAGTCACCAATTCTATGATGTTTTGAGGAGAGGCGGTGTTTACGTAGTCGGATGCGTTGCCTTTCCATTCGTAACCGGTAAAACGAAAGAACTTGGTTTGTTTTCTGAACACAGGGTAGTAGGGGACAGCGGCGACAACTTTAGCCGGTTGCACGTCGATATCGTTTGGGGAAAGTGCGATAACTAGACCGTTGAGAAGTTGAGTGACGCCGGTACCGAAGACGATGTACTTGTCATCGGCTTTGGCGTTGCCGACGGCCTGATGTAAAAGTCTGACGTGTTTTTCAAGCTCGGCGTTGATGATATTACCGGAAGATGGTTGAAAGAAGTAGCTCATTCTATGCCAGGGGGATATGAGAAGTGCAGCGTTTGATTTGTGTTGCATCCAATATTTTTCGAGAAATAGAGCGTCGCCGCTTACAACATCAGCGGAGCAGTTAGGGAGCAAAGCGGAGCAGTGGGGACCGGTGTAGCAGGTGTTACACTCGCACATGGGAGCTCCGTCGACGAGGATTCCATCCAAGTAAGCTCTGCCATGCGTGGAGCAGTCCATTGCGGCCACTGCCTCTGCCTCCTTTACTGCCTTTGCAGTCCAGCTTGGGCCTGGGCTTGGCTTCATCATTAGGGGATAGCCCATCATGCTGACTAATATGGATATGATGAAGAGCAATATGAGTAGCCATGGCTTTTCATTTTTATTTGCCAATTGGTACTCCATCTCTTTCCTTTTCTTTCTTCCTTGATGAATTCAATTAATTGATTATCCTGTCGAGATTGAAGAACTAATGAATGTTTTGTTTTGTAACTTGGTGGTTGTATGTATATATATGTGATATTTGGTGAATAGAGAGAGGGCTTATGCCTCATATATATATAGCATATAGCATGGCTGCTCTGCCTCTGCTCGGCATGTATATTTCAAACGTGAACATGCATACCAACCAACAATCAACGCAGATGCATGCATATGTTTACACGTTTTTGATTACTATATATGTAAACTTTCAAATATTGCTTGTTATTTGACCATGCATGATCATTGATTGACCATCTTTCAAATTAAATCAAAGATTTGGTCTCAATCAACCATCTCTATATGTATATGTCGTCTCCCTGATTTGAAGTCTCCTTCAATTCAAGATTTTGATCCAGTCCCAATTGTTTGACCTCACCTCCTCGCATGCCATATGTATATTTTATATATTTGTATTTATTTGTAGGTCAGGCCTCGTTAATTCGGTTAATTTGTTTCTTTCAGTTAATGCATTTATATGTATGCATGTATGTATGACCACATGCTTCTATTCTGTAATATATGATGTGCATATTTAACTTGTAATTAAGCATATGCTATATATGAACCTGTTAATTAATTAATTGATTCTAAACTAACTCTGTTAATTGTTGTTATGGATCCATTATTTGCAGATGTCTTTAATTGGAGAGCCACATGCTGTCTTGAAAGTTAAAACTGGGCGAGCATCTTATATATCCATCTACATATAAACCACCTTGTTGCCTGCTTCGTTTCGTTTGTGTTGAGCCTACTTAACTTAACTGCCGGATGCCTTAATTATTTGCTTGCTGCATATATGTTTTATATATGTACACCATGCTCTAGCCTCCATTTTCAACTATGTAATATACGTCCCTTATTTGGAATCCTACTACTCTGGACTCAACGCTCATCCTTCCTTCAGTACCATATATATCCTCCTGTTGTATTGTTTAATTCCTTTCCTTGTTGTTGTTTAAACTTTAAATGTACGTGATGCACCCTTTTTTATATAAACCAATTAACTTCTCACCATGTCTTTTTTGGCCTACTGTATAATTTGTTTTTTTTAGCCTTCTAGTATATCTGTGTTTGAGATCAACAACGCATGCTTTGTCAATTTATTAAGATTTAGTGTGGTATTAATGTTTAAATGATTTACTATGGTCACTCGCGCAAAACAAATGCATAGGCATTCGCGGATCTGATTGGCTGGAGCAGTACTTTTTAAAAAAAAAAATTAATGGTTTTTAGCGGCATCTGGGTCTCATTTACCTTATTCATCCAATAGCGTAACAATTCTCTTTATTTATTTCGCTTTATTCTTTACCTTATATGCATTTATTGCTTGCTGATTACATATGATTCTTTAGCCTACATTCTCCATTTGATGAATGCCACTGCCACACATTTATGTACTACGTGCCTTATTTGGAATGCTGCTTTAACCAACTCTGTTAGTTTTTAGTCTACATTCTTACATTTCGATGAATGTTTTAGCCTACATTTTGTTGGATACTTTAGCCCACATTTTAATTATATTAATAATATTCTAAGAAGTTTATACGATTTAATATTTTTAAATGTCTCCGTCTGAATACTTTACTAGATTGTTGATATTGGTTTTATTTGTATGTAATTTCTTGGTTTTATAATATTCTGATTAGCTATTTAATAAAAAAGACATTTTTTGCCTTGGTGAGGCTTTGTTTATATGCATATATGTATTTTGTAAACTACTTAAGCATATCTATATTTTCAAACGAATTAGAAGATTTTAAATAGCGCGGAAGAATATTTTTGAATCAATTAGACAGTTCTTGATTTATCTATCACGCATGCATTTGTGAAAACATATATAAAAGATTCCTAACGCCCATAGCAAAAAGAAGCACAGAAGTACCAGACTCGAATTCATCGATGCTAGTTAGAGCTTGCAAGTCTAATAAACATTTGTGACGGTGCTTTGGGTCAAGATTATATGTATGAGGCCTATGCTTATGGTCAAGAGCGCGGTCAAATCTAAGCTAGACTTCATCGCGCGTGAGGGAATCCCCATAACAAATGCAACAGAAACCCGATGGAATGGGATCAATCACGTTGAGAGGCAACTGAGAAGCATTTTCACTTGCAATCTCAAATGACGTTGAGGCTTGCACGATCAGAACATCCAGAGCGTGAGCATAAACAGATAAACTGGAAGAACGAGCAGCTAAATTAGAATAGTCGTTTATATGAGCAAAAGCCGGATTTAAAACTTGAGAGGAAAAGGAGGCATGAGTATGTGAACCAAGGACATAAGAATCCAAAACTGGGCGACAAGACCGACCAAGAAAAAGTGGTGCATGTGCATGAGACTGTGCACATGAAATATCCGGTGCATTTGCTTGTGAAGGATCAATTGCAACTTTAAGGGCAAGTGCAAGTGCATTAGAGGCTTGTGGTTGAGCAACAAGGTCAGGGGGCTTGTCCAATTTTGAAAAAGATAGAGCTGCTGAAGAAACAACATTTACTGGAGTTACAGCATGCGAGGTAGCCTAGGATGAACCAACAACGGAGGGAACATGGTCAACAAGCGCTGCATGACTAATAACATGACCAGTCCAGCTACCATGTAAAGGAGCTGCAACAAGCGCATGCTTATGATGTGCAAGTAGGGAGCCCATTATAGAAACAAGGTTGTCGGAAGCTGCATGACTAGAAGGCGATGACAGCACTGCCTCATGCAGCAGCGGATCATAGCAAACAGAGTCCACGATGGATCAGTCATAGAAGCGCCCATGGCAAAAGGCAAAATGAGATGCATTCGAACGGCCAAACACATTGCATTGCTGACAACGAGGCAACAAATACTCGTAAATGACAGCGATGACATGAGATCGCCCATTAAAAATATCCGGTCACAAAGATAAACAATAGCAGAGCAAAAAAATGGTGTCCTCTATTCCCAGCCTTAACCAATCCCAGCCTTATTACACCTCCGCCAGCCTCAACCGTGTTTTCTCTCTCCCCGTGCTCTCATCGTCAACCCCCCCCGGTCGCTCTCCACCTCAATCCACCCCTTAGACACAGACTCACTCCCAGTCTACCGCTTCCTCTCTAGCTCACTTCCCTCCTCACCCTCCGCTAAATCCTATGCCCAAGTGGTTGCTACGCCGTCGCCGCTTCCCCTATTCTCCCAAACCCACCTTCCAAGAGGCGTCGGATTCTTCCTCCGTTCACTTCGGTTAGAAAGATGATCGAGATTTTGAAATTTGAAAGACATTACTTGCATTGTGCGGATAGGCGACACGTGGCCAGTGAGTGTAGAAACACGTCTATTTGCTTCTTCTGCTCGTGCTTCGGCCATGCAAGTTCGCATTGTCCCGAAAAGAAAAAAATCCGCTTTTCATAAGAAAGCTGAGTTGTCGCACCGTCCCAACAATACTCACATTCTGAAGAGTCGCGATACATCAGGTTTGCGCAGTCAGAAGCCTTGGCCCCACAAGTCTCGTCACGCCTCAAATCGTAATTATGAGGTTAATTCTACAAAAACACGAAACAATGCCTTGTTAACCCTCACTGCAAATTCCACTTCTTCATCTTCTAATTCTTCTCTCTCCAAACCACAGAAGAAATTTCCACTCCTTGTTGAAATGGTGGATGCCTATTTATACATCACTGCCACCATCATCGACGGCCTTTGGTCCATCGAGATGGTCTCTCGTGCTCTCAACTCAGCCCTCGAGGTTAACCGAGACTGGCCCATCTGGCACACCACTGATAACACATTTCTGATCTACTGTCCAGACATTCACACTAAAAATCATGCTCTTCAACTGAAATTACTGACCAAGGAAGACGTCATCGTGTTCCTTCAACAAGCCTCCACCCTCGCTGACAATCTCGAACCCCTCCTTGAACCTGATTCATGGATTAAAGTCAGTGGCTTCCCTGAATTCTTGAGATTCGACTTACACGTCATCAGCGAAGCCCTCAAGCCTATGGGACGCTTAATTGAAGTCGATGCCTGCGATTGGTCACATGTGGACCACCGTTACCTCTACGCTAAGGTGCAACTTTATGAAGGCATCTCCACCCCCTGTACTTTCATCTCCCACCTGAACAACCACGCAGTAAAGCTTCGTATAGAAAGTTGGGAGCACGCACGCCCCCCTCAGTGCCCTGAAACCCAGCTCCTTGGTATGGATTACGACCAAGACGGATACATCTTTCAGACATTAGCTCAACACGACATGCAGATTGAGGATAACAGGTATGATGTGATGTCAGATGAAGCGGAGAGATGGGTGCCAGGACTGAATCCAACGCTTGAACAAGATTTTGCAATGTTGATCCAACAGAATACGGACCAGATTGTGCCACGCTGGGACCCTCTCGCAGATCTGGACCTTCCAGTGCCTTTTCATCTACAGCTGCCAACTCAACAGGGGCATCAGATTCAAGTTGATCAAGAGCAGCAGGTTCAAGCAACTCAGGAGCAACAGGACTCAACTTCTCCTCATGTTTCATCTACTGCAATTAGACGGAGTGCCAGAATCAACATAGCACATTCACTTCCGCCTAGTACATCTGGTAGCTTCTTTGAACCCGTTGTTTTTTCTTCTGCTAGTAAAGCTCTAAATAAAAAACTGGCAAATTGCATAGGCATGAGTCTGCATGATACACACTATTCTGCCATGCAAACCCTAGAAAAGCAGCGTACTAACCAAAATTAATGAAGATTGTATCTTGGAATATTAGAGGCTCGGGGGACCCCACTAAAAATCATGCTGTCAATCTAATTATCTCTCCTCATCATGTTGATATCTTCTTTATGCAAGAATCTAAAGTTTCTAATCCACCTAATTCTCTAATTCGTCAACTTTTTGGTCTTTATCTATCTGGTTGGTCTCACGTGGATGCTTCTGACTCACGTGGTGGGCTAATTACAACATGGAATGAAAATGTCTGGTCACTTCATCACTCTATATTGCACCCTTAGGCTTTACACGTAACCCTTCGTCATATTCACTCAAACACTTTCTTCCACTTCACTAATATTTACGCACCCAATGACCCCAACCTTAGATCTGAAGTTTGGCAACACTATCTTAACTTATCACAAAGTATTAATGGCCTTTGGATCATAGGTGGAGATTTCAATACCACTCGCTTCTCTTTTGAACGAAATTCTGGCACTACCTCCTCAGACTCACACTCATTCAACTCATTCATTAACTCTTGTTCTCTCATTGACCCGCCCATCAACAACCGTAGATTCACTTGGACAAGCAGAAGAGATGACCCTTCATTATCGAAAATTGATAGATTTTTATTTAATTTGAACTGGGAAGATCTCTTTCCCCTCTCTCTGGTCAATGGTCTAGCAACAAGCATTTCTGATCACTGCCCTATCATACTTGACACCCAAGATAACACACCGATTAAACGTCCATTCAGATATGAAAGATTCTGGGCGCTTGAGCCTTCCTTTGATGACTTCGTCAAGCACATTTGGTTACAACCATCTAATTGTAGCTCAGCATCAACCAGGGTAGTTTGTAAACTTCGTTCATTGCGTAAACTGATTCGTCCTTGGGCCAAAAATATTTGGAATTCACTGAAAACCATAATTTCCTCGACACAAGAAGCCATTTTGAACCTGAACATTCTAGAAGAAACCCGCCCCTATCAGCATCTGAGCGACAGGTCCTAGAATATCATGAAATAGAACTAGAAAGACTAATCAAACAAGAAGAAATTGGCTGGAAACAACGTTCCAAAGCAAAATGGGTAAATGAAGGAGACAAAAACACAACATACTTTCACCGTTTAGCCAATGGCCGCCGTCGTGCTTCTTTCATCTCAGAAATTTCCCACAATAACAATTCAATAACTGACCCCAAAGAAATGTGCTCCCTCTTTACCCAGTTTTATAGAAACATTCTGGGTTCACAACCTCCATCATCCCCTTCGATTGACTGGCACAAACTTTATCCTTATCCTTCGCAATTGCCCATTGACCAACCATTCTCTGAAGAAGAAATCTGGAAGGCCCTTAAGGGGATGGCGATGGACAAGGCCCCTGGCCCAGATAGGTTTGGCCCATGTTTCTTTAAACATTTTTGGCCCACGGTTAAATATGACCTGATTGAATTATGTTCTGAATTTTATTCCAACCCTTCAACAATTGCTAAACTCAACTACGCTAATATCATCCTCATCCCTAAATTTTCTGGTGCTAACTCGCTCCCCTCATTCAGACCGATCAGCCTTCTCAATACTACTTTCAAAATTATCACCAAAATCATAGCTAACAGACTTCAGAACCACATTTCTGACCTAGTGGGTAAAGAACAATCGACTTTCATTTTGGGTAGAAATATTTTAGATTGTGTAGCTGCAACTCAAGAAGTTATCTCATTCTGCCACTTCACTAGCTCCCCTGGGGTCCTTCTTAAGCTTGACTTCTCGAAAGCATTCGACTCGGTTAATTGGAACTTTATTTTAGAACTAATGACTCATAGAGGTTTCCCAATGAAATGGTGCAACTGGATTAATCATATTCTTACCTCTAGCTATTCCTCTATCAACTTCAATGGTGAATCTGGGGGTAAAATAAAATCTAGAAGAGGCTTGAGGTAAGGGGACCCCTTATCGCCTTTAATTTTTGTCTTAATTGTTGATGCCTTTAACCAAATGGTGAAGTTGTCCTTATCCAATAACATTCTTTCGGGCATTTCTCTTTCAAACTCCACCCTTACCACTACTAACTTGCAATTTGCTGATGATACTATCCTCTTCTCCTCCCCCACCCCTCAAAACATACACTGCCTAAAAGTTCTTCTTTACACCTTTGAACTTATTTCGGGTCTCTCCATTAATTTCAATAAGAGTTCCATCATCATGCTGGGTAATTCTTCTCATCTTGATGCCTCAATTGCGAAATGTCTCAATTGTAAGGAAGGTTCATTCCCCATTAATTACCTCGGTATTCCTTTGCGACCTACCAAACTCCGTAAATCAGATTGGTTTCCCCTTAATACCAAAATTGAATTTAGACTCGCATCTTGGAAGGCTAATTCATTATCCTCCGCTGGTCGCCTTATTCTTCTCAAAAGTGTCCTATCGTCAATGCCAATGTTAGGATTTCATTCCACAAACTGCCTATATGGGTTATTAACAAAATTGATTCCATTCGAAGCTCTTTTCTTTGGAATGGAGACAAACTTAAAAGACTTGTAAATTGGCAAACTGTTTGCCTCCCTTATACACATGGGGGTTTGAATGTACCTCATCTTCCCACTTTCAACCTCGCTCTATTATCTAAATGGATCTGAAGAGCTCTCTCTCCTCCCAATTGTATTTGGAAAGACTGGATCTTGGCGCGTCACTACAACTCTATCCCATTCTGGATCCTTCACTTCAGGCCTTCCTCACGACCGTCTCCTTTCTGGAGCGGTGTTTTGTCCTCTCTCACGAGGGTTAAGAAGCTTTTCCATGTTAAGGTAAACAGTGGTGAATCATGCTTGTTTTGGCTAGACAGTTGGAATGGTGAGATTCCTTTATCCTCCTCTTTAACCAGTCTTGGGCCACCTAATAATTCAAGCTCACAAACACTAGCTGATGTTTTTAGAATGGGTCCGTTGGGTTTGTTTCCCAACTCATGGGTTGGGCTTTCCACTCTTCAGGATTGGATTAACATTGCGGTTCTTATAAATTCCTTTCATCCTTCTTCTGGGCCTGATTCTTTTCTTTGGGCTTTGGGCTCCTCTAACAAATTCTCGGTCAAATCTTGTTACAAATATCTTATTCACACTGGCCGATGCTTTTCCTTCTTCAGAATTTGGAAATGTCGTCTTCCACCTAGAATCATTTTTTTCCAGTGGCTCCTAATTCACAACCGTATTAACACAAAAGACAGACTTCACCGCTTCAACATCAATGTCGACCCAATTTGTGTCCTCTGTAATCTCGAAAATGAATCTCTCAACCACTTGTTCTTTGAATTCGACTTCTCATTCGCTGTATGGGCTGTTATCATCTCATTCGTTCTTGGTTTCATCCCCTCGATTCGCTCTTTCTTCGATTACTGGCAGCACTCCCTCCCCTCCCCCTGATCCGTCTCTAGATTCTCTAGTGGCAATCTTCTCTTGGTTTGTCTGGTTAGAGCGCAACGCTTGCTTCTTCGGCAAGCCTAAAAACTTATTGATGGGAACTTGTTATCAAATCTTGCATCTCTTCCAACTATGGACAGGCACAGTCAGACATGCTCGCTTCAGATTCTCTCTACCCAGGCCGCATTCGCATGGAACCCAGGGTAGCAGCTCCTTGTTTCCTTTCTGACGGGGAGTATCTTGTAGTTTTATTTTGGTAGTGTACTGATCACTGATATATGGTGTAGTTATGTTATGTATATATATTATCAGTACTCCTTAGACTGAATTCTTCAGATCATCTTGGTTTGTCCTATGTTTGCTACTGGTTGGGCCTGTTAACCAAGTATTATTATTATCTTCGTATGCATCCACGCGTAACCGGCTGTGTAGTTCCATGCTACACACCCATTTTCATCAAAAATATCTGGTCACTTCTTTCGAGAAATTAGTGGAGGCGCGCTTTCCACCAGTACCCGCGCAAAGCCTAGTCTCGACACACTTGCATAGTGCTGTCCAGCTCTAACGAAGGACTTAAAACACTTGAAATGGCACTGATAATTTCATTATTCCAGAATTTTATTACTAACTCAAGGAGCATCCTAATTCTACTCCTCCTTCCATAGATCGAAATATGCTTACTGCTCTGTGCATGGCAGTACGTCACGATGATGATGATTATGCAGAGTGTGAGGTGGCGATTGTTCTGTCAAAGAACGAAAAACTGTACTTCTCAATATCTATACATTATACAACATCGAGAAAAAAAACAATTGAATACAACAATCAGCACCAAAAAAACTCTATACTGCTAGCGAACAACTCCAATACCGACGAAAACATCATCTTCTTTCATCACTCCAAAATGGCCGCCTAACTAAATGCAAAAGTGCTTCCACACCTAAAATCACATGCCGCAAAGCTTCAACCTGAATTCAATTTCCTTACAATTCATTTATGTAATATGGCAAAAAGTTCATTAGTATTCAATGAATAATTTGAGAAAATCCTCGTATTCCTTTCAGCCCACAGCTCATAAACAAATATCTTCAAACTTTTCAATAACAACATACTCTTCCTAGTCTTCCACCTAGTTGATTTGAAATGTAAAAACCACTCAACTCTACTGTTATTTGAGGGTTTGTGCAAGTTACCAATAGCTAAAACTCTCCTCCATATCTGATAAACATACCGACACTCAAAAAACAAGCGAGTGTTACACTCAACATCCACTCTACATAAAACACAAATATCATTTGGAATTAATCCCATCTTGAATAGCTTATAATTTGTATTTAAAGAATTAGACATGACTTTCCATAGCAGAAAAATTAGATTTTGCAAAACTCATCAAATTCCATACTCTTTTGTGCCATGGAAACAAAGGACTATCCCCTTTCAGCATATCATAAACATGAATAATTGACTGAGCTTTACCTGACCATGAAATATGAAGATTTGCGACTATCTTAAAATTAGATGAAATCTCATACCAAAGATGACGCAAGATAGCCGAACTATTATGTGGCAATATCAATTCACCTTCATGAATTAAATCATCCACTAAAGTATTTTCAGCAATTCCACTAATCCTTCTAAGATTATAATCAACTAAATCACTCAATATGATACCGCATCCAGCCCAAGGTGAGTGCCAAAATGATAATCCAACTACCTAAACTGCATTAGACTGAATAAATGGTAAAAAGACCCTCCTGAGTTCAGTATTTGCCTCCATCTCCAACTACAATTTTGAGGAATTTCCATTGTCCAAAAATTCTTCCTGCCGATAAGATTGTTCCTAACAAACTTTGTCCACTATGTACAAAGAAATAACAACCTTATTCCATTGAAGAAGATTGATAATACCGAGACCTCCACTTCTCTTGTCAACACACAACTTTGCAAAAGAAACAGGAATAATCTTTTTTGCAAATGGATCTCGATGCCACAAAAATTTGTTCATTGCACTAACAACCATACTAACTAACTTTACTGGAAGAATGTAGTACATTGTGTAATAAGTAGTCATAGAGGTGATAATAGAATGAATGATAGTTAACCTTCCAGCTTGTGATAACTTGCATGCAGACCACTGCTTCATTTTGTCAATGATGTTTTCATAAAAAGGCATGCATTTATCCTTGGTAACTCGAGAACAAATCAAAGGTAGTCCTAAATAAGTAGAATTATTAGGCAATTCCTTCAAACCATATAAAGAGATAAGCTCCTCCTTTTTACGCTGAGACAGACCAGCAATCTTAATATAGGACTTATTCAAGTTAATTTGAATCCCTGTAATCTCATTGAAAAGTTTAAGGAAAAAAAGAATACCTTGAATATTTCCAATAGTAAGCTTGGTAAAAATAACCAAATCATCAGCAAATAAAAGATGGGTGATTACGGGATTTTTACACCGAGGATGGAGCTTTAGTTTACCAATCTTAACCTGATGCCTAATTAAAGAGTTAAGCAATTCCATTACAATGATGAAAAGATAAGATGAGATGGGATCACCCTGCCTGACACCACATTTACCATTGAAATACCCATGTAACCTACCATTCCTTGATATAGAGAACACTGGTGAAGAAATGCATGTGCAAATCCAGGCAAGAAACGGTCTAGCAAAATTCATTCTAGACATGATTGCTAAAATTGTTGACCATGTCAAATGCTTTCATAATATCCAGCTTTAACATGCAACGAGATGATATGTTTTTCCTATCGTATCCAAGCAGCAACTCTTGTGTGATTAAAATATTATCACTAATAGATCTATCAAAAACAAAAGCAGACTAATTGCTTAAAATAATAGAAGGCAAAATTAAATGTAGTCTATTAGCAATCACCTTCGATATAATCTTGTAAAATACACTACATCAAGATATAGGTCTAAAATCTGAAACTAATAAGGGATTTTGAAATATACATTGAGATTAATAAATATAATCTAACAACAAAAAATGGAAGACCAACACCTATGGCCACCACTGCAAGAGAAACCGTAAATAGCTGCAGATTTTAGCAGCGGAAAATTCCATCGCAAATTAGCGATGGATTTGCGAGTGATTTTCAAGGGATAATTTTAAGATTTTTCTATTTTATTTTTTCCTACATTATCACCTACCTTTTTTATATCTGCAGCTGAACCGTTGCAAATTGCATCAACTTACTGACGGATAAATTTTGACACAAAATTTTGTCGCAAATTAAGACAGATTACAGACACAAGCATTTAGAAGCTATTTTGCAATGGATTTTCCAAGGAATTTGCAAGGGATTCTTATTTCTAAATTAAAATTTGGGAAGGCTTATACAATTCAGCCATGATGAATTTTGTAATATACATATTTAATAATCAATAACCAATGATTAATACTTAATAATTAAAAAATAATTTATATTACTTAATTTTTATTGATTTTAAATTATTACTAAATAATTGATAATTAACAATGCATACTAAATAATTTCTACTAATAATAATTAATTAATAACAAAAATTAAATAATTACTATTAATGATAAATAGTTAATAAATAATATTTAATAATATATGGACTAATTAATTATCATAATTAAATAATTAAAAATAATTTTTGTTGTTTAATACAGTTTGTTGTTTATAATTAATGATTAATATGTAATCTTCAATAATTATTACTACTAATATTTAGTACTTAATTTTTTATAAATAATAAGTATTATTAAATAGCGTTTAATTAAGATTAACATTTAGTCCGTTATTGATAAATGTAAGTTTTATGGAAAATGCTGTTATGACCGAAATACGCAAACAAATGAGATGTACAAAGCATCGCCACTATTAAAATTTTCAGCTTTCAAAATATAATTTTGGGTTCCAAACTAAAATTTTCGGCCTCCCTCCTAAATTGTCTGTTATATTTCCTACGCATTCACTCGCCCAAAATCCCTACATTAACATTCGAAGAAAATCCCTAAATTTTCTTCTCCTGTAGCGATTCCTCCAGTTCAATCAGAACAAATGAAGCTCGATTTAGATTTTATCGTCCGCTGCTTCAGATTAACGTTGCCGATACAGATCGTTGTCGACCATGCTTCCTTCAAATCCATAATTGCAATTTTAATTTTTTGTGCTAGTGAATAACGATAGACTTGTTAGTTTTGTAGTTTCGATTTTAAATAAAACATAATCAATCTAAAATTTATTAACGGTAGCTAATCGAACACAATATATAAACATTGCACTATTAACTTTCTGTGCTAGTGAATAACGATCGACTTGTTAGTTTTGTAGTTTTGATTTTAAATAAAACATGATCAATCTAAATTTTTTTCACGGTAGCTGGTCAAACACAATCTATAAACATTGCACTATTATTAGTCTAGCAAATTACCATAGGCCATCTTTCTGAAACTTTGCTGTAACAAACTTAAGGTTGTAAAAATTATATCCAATAATTAGTAATTAATATTAACTAACTAAATTTAATAATTAATTTCAAGTATTTTCTACAAGCATTTCCTTTCACCATGATACACTACAAAACCGGAAGTTAATTTGGCTCTAGACCGATTTTTTTGGCTCCAGTTTCAAATTTTCATCGTAATTTTCACCCTAAACCACTCTTCTTCCTGCTTCCGTATTATTCTTCCAGTCAATAAAATATTTTCGATTCAAAGGAAAACCACCAAAATCCCAAAACGATAACCTTAATTCGTTTTCGCTTACTTCTACTTCCGTCAAAATTTGAATTCGTACTTACCTCCGCCTAGTGGCAAATCGGCATGGCAGTCCGATCTAATGAGTCCGAACCTAAGTCATACGGTTGTCCTGTTGAGGCGAATGCCGTGGTTCCCAGTGGATTAAGGTGTTGCCGGAGGCTCACTTTGATTTTCTATTCGGCTCATCTTGGTTGGATTAGCTTTTGGTCTCTTCTATGTCGAGTTGAATGCTTAAAAAACTAGTATGATTTCTGCCCTTTTTAATTCTATGATTTTTACTCGACCTCAATGATAATTTCCATTGCCGATGATGTTGTGTAGAATTTGTTGGAATTGGGCACTACAGTCAGTGCAACTATCAAATTGGTGTTTATTTGAGTTAGCACATCAGCTGTTAGTTTCCATATGAAATCTGCAAACTCTTCTTTGTTCAGTAAACCGTCTAGGTTCAGATCATACTCCTTCATCATAGATTTCAGATCCTCTTCGTTGGTGGATCGTTGTGAGAACCTGGTAAGTGTTTGTTTATATCATTGTATACACATCGAAATCTAAGTTGGGTGCTCTGGTATCCTGCAGAAAAAGACAGAAATAAAGAAACATGTCAGAATTCGTAAATAATCTCACAGCGGAAGGAAATAAAGTATAATATTCAAATATTGCTTTACCTTATTAACAATACTACTAAACTAGTATCCAAAGCTATATCGTCTCTGTCATGAACCTAAGCGGGAAATATGTAATGAGGAAGGGGTCAGAACATAAGTTCTGTGTGAGTGGACTTAGAATAAACTTCTGTATAATCCTACATATACCGTTCAATTATATTTTCTTGCTTATTAGGTTATTCGTGATATTAGCTCTCTAGGCTATACTTATGTCCCACTAGTAGGTTAACCTAATACAACGTATATGTAGATACCCCCGACTCGTCTAATCCTTTCCATATATATATATATATATATATATATATATACAGTCCCTTGTCGTATGTCATACGGGCTTCATCGTGTAAATCTATACTATTTAAGTGTAGTGTCACCATTCTCTAAATCGTTTGGACTGCCACTCTCGATCTTGCTAGATTCCGTGTATCATTTAGATCTAGTCTAAGGTTTACTATCGAGCGCTTCCTAGATTCAACCAGGGTTTACGATACCCAGGGCCACTGGGGTTTATGCTACCTATTGAACGCTTCTCGGATTCAGGGTTTACGTGACCTAGGTCCAACTAAGGATTATGCTACCTATAGAACGATGTCCCCTAGTGTAGGACACACTACCCAGAGCGATATATGTTCCTAGACTTTCCCCACGTACGTATCGTGAATCGTTATTCGATGTCTAGTTGCACATGTCCTCTATATGTGCGGCCCGAGTCCCGTGGCAGATGCTAAGGTTTGTTTTTATCTGTGTGTGGCAGTGGTCCCACTTGACCCCTCCCTCAACTAATGAAAGGCACCTAAGAAAATCAAGAATGAGAATGTACGCGGGCCCCCTATGCCCCACAAACATTTTGGCCAACCTCACCCATAACTAGATAGTAAGTATATGGTCTTTTGGAGTTCTCCGCCTTTCCGCTTCACGTGCTCGATTGACTCAAGATGGTAGGTAGACGACGACGTACTATCACAGGGCTAAACAAGATATTGCCGCCTCACGCTGGTCCATCCTAGTCTTTAGGTTGCTTATATTGCAACCAAGGCATACTTTTGGTTCGTCTAACGCAGACCTTAACCTCTGTGTGCCCAGGAGGATCATCTGCAACCTCACAAAGGGATACAAAAAGTACTCTCACGTCCCCTCGAAGCCGCGTGCTTCGTAACCCAGTTCGTTGGAGCCTTCTTCATAATCAGATGGACATTCGCTCCTCCTCGTGTTCTACTTGGCTTTCTTGACTAAGGTTTACTAATTAGTTTTCTTAACTAAGGTTTACTACTTAGTTTCCTGAATCGTTATCTTTCTTAACTAAGGTTTACTACTTAGTCCTCTAAACTAAGGTTCACTACTTAGTTCCCTTAATCGTTCGTTTTCTTAACTAAGGTTTACAACTTAGTCCTCTTAACTTAGGTTTACTACTTAGTGCTCTTTCTCGTTATTTACTTAGTTCTCTTAACTAAGGTTTATTACTTGGTTCTCTTAACCAAGGTTTGATACTTATTTTCTGTTACTTAGTTCTCTTTAACTAAGGTTTGTCACTTAGTTCCTTTTAACTAAGGTTTACCAATGAATTCAAGCATGACTTATGTTCTCTTTATCAAATGATAGTGTACAGGTGTTTTCCCACATTTCCAGCTTAGATTAACTTATTTTATGGTATAAGTCGTCCCACCCTTCGAGTCTTGTATTACATCTTAAGTCATATTCGTTTGTTATCCCTAGGATAAGTTTATCTATTATTTAATCTTACCATTCCCCACTTTTCCTTGCTTTGATACTGTTATATTGGTTAAGTTTTCCCATGTGTTCATGTTGACTTAACCCCCAATCACGTATTCAATTCAACCCACGCGTCTTGTCAAATTGGTTAAGTGTCATCTATCAGTTCATGTTGACTTAACTTACCCATATATCATGTAAAATTGGTTAAGTGTTATCTCATCTTCCTTATCGTTTCCTATAACTTATCTTGTCTCATAAGTTATAATTTCCACCTATTATCCTTTCTTGCCTTATTCAAGTTTATTCATAGTAGGTTATTTATCATTCCCCATTTCTTGTCATATTTTTAGTTTTAACCTAACCCTTCCATTTACTTAACCCATTCCTTAAACCTTACCCAATTCAGTTAATTTATGATATCGTTACGGGTTCCATTTGGTTAAGCATACCTAAATTTTTGTTTCACATGTCACCCGTATCCCACTTAACCCTCTTTATTATAGTTTTTGTGTCTTACACATGTCTTACTACGGTTAAGTCTAACTTAGTCATGTTTTACATGTCATTTATATCACCCACTTAACCCTCTAACCATACCCATGTCACTCACATGTCTTATTATTGTTAGTATTTCTTAATTTATTTATTATGCCGTAACGATGTATGACCTCTCACATTAGATGTCCGTTCGTGGCTGCTGGATTTGTCGGGCGGTTCCAGGCAGACTTATATCACAACGGCCTAACCTCGTGTCATAAACCGTTACGCCTCTAGTTCTTGCTGTTGACCTCTCACATTAGACGTCTGCTTGTGGTTTCTAGATTTGCCGGGCGGTTCCGGGCAGTCTTACGCCACAAATGCACTTAACCTCGTGTCATAGGCGTTCATTAACAATCGTCTTTCACCCAAACCCCAAATTCATGTCATGTGTTCCAAATTTAACTTAATTTCAATTCATGTCTATTCTAAGTGTAAAGGCCAATTATAAATTTACAAGCATGTTCATGTTCATTCTAGATATCAAATGTCAACTACCATTTCACAAGCACGTTCACGCTCAAGTTATGCCACTATTGTCAATTTCATGTTATGTGTCGAGTTCCATAATTACATAAAAAAATATGGTTTGTCCAACATATTCCATTTTTAATGGCATATCCAATTTTCAAGTTTCAAATTCAAGCTTTATATATTTTTAGCGTAAGTTACTCCAAGTCACCAATTTTCAAGATCCTTTCCTCTCATTCCATTTAAATAATCTCAATATATATACTTTGCCAATTATCCCAATATTTGCAATAATAATTGTTATGCCCCAAATCCCAAATTATAGATTATATTCCTCGATTGCATAAAATAAATTATGCCCAATATTCGCAACAACAATTGTTATGCCACAAACCCCAAATTACAGATTATATTTCTCGATTGCATAAAATAGATTATGCCCAACATTTTCGTATTCCAACCGCACGTATGCATAATAAGATTTTCGTCTAGGTTCGAGATAACCTAGATCCAAAAATAAAAAGAGGAAGGAGAATAGAAGGAACAATTATTATAACATGAATCTTGAATTAATTTAATATCTGGGGAATGATGAACGGTAATAATACTATTATACAACAAATTTATTATAATTCCACTCAACTTGACTGGATTGAGAAAAGTAAACGATTTGTTGATGTAGAATGCTGATTTAATCTTCTTATTTGATTGTTGGTGAAGAGCTTGAATCGTTGATGAAGAATTTTGCTTCTTGATTTGATTAAACTCCAAAGTTGGTGAAGTACTTGCAATTTAATTTAGGGTTTTGGGGGCGGCGGCCATGTTTGGTTGAAGTTTTGTGGCATGGAGCGTCAGAAGGAATTGTTTATGAACTGTGTTAGGTCTAGGCACTATTTTATAGGTGTAGGGAGTGTTTTAGAGCCATTAGATCGCCCTAGAAGCCATCCGGTCCGTCCAGCACATCAAAAATCGTCACTGCCCAGATCTGGAAAAAATCAGGGGGAGGTCGACACTAAGGTCGACCCCTAGGTCAACCTCCCTGGGTAGGTCGACCCCCAAGTCGACCTCCCTGGGTAGGTCGACCCCCAGGTCGACCTCCCTAGGTATTTTCCTATGTAAATTCCGAATTTTTGTTGAATCTTTCGAAGGCCATAACTCTTTCATACGGAGTCCGATTTTCGAAAACTTGGGCTCTATTCCAAGCAGAATTTCGAGACGAACGCAATGGTGATGTCCGTTTTACTTAATTCCTGATATTTAAATTAACTATCCTTATCTTATTATCTTCTCTGTTACACATACTATTATTGAATCAATTTTTCCTTTTCTTCCATGTATTAATAAATTTTCACTGTACATCACCATCATTAACCTAGCTATGTATATACACATTTATGCACATTCTATTAAAAATGCGGGGTGTTACATTCTCCCGCCCTTAAAGAATTTCGTCCCTAAAATTCAATAAGAGTAAAATAGATAATCCCTCGCAATATCCATCCATCAAGTGTGCATCCAATTGTTGCAAACATTGTGCACATGTGCAAAGTGAGATACATCATAGTAAAGTATGTATGCCTAATTTGGATCCACCTAAATGTATGTAAATTTTAAAAACTCTTTCAAAACATGATGCTCACATCCTAAATATGCTTGCAGTTCTATATGAATGCAATATTCTTGAAAAATCAAAATATTTTTCATCCATGTTTTCCCACACTCTTATAGAATAAGAGCATAGTTCACCCAATTGTCGCATCCAAAACCCTACCATCCATCATTGATTTCAAAATTTAGAAAAAATCTAATTTTCCAAATTCGATTTCCTTATGTTACAAAAATATATAAAACGGAAAAATTCACATCCTCCGTTTTTCTTTTCTAATTGTACTTGGATTTTTATATGACTATTTTATGAAGATTTCCTATTTTCCTATCCAAGCACAACCACATAAGAAAATTTCTTCTCTCTTTTTCCACTTATCTTGGAAAAAATTCATATTTAGTCATCTTTTTCTTAAGATTTCCATTTTCTTTTCCCGTCTCGTTTTGCTGCTTGATTGATTATGTTGTTTTCTTTTTAGTTAGGCTGGTTTCTTTCTTAGCTTATTTGACTTAATCAAATTACTTAAGCTTATTATTTTCAAATAAGCCTTTTCGTTTTCAACTCAAACATCATCCTACACAGCTACTACTATATGCCAAGAATCTTAGGACTTATGTCACGAGTCCACTCAACATGATCTATACACTTGCTTGCACTTCACTACCTACTAGTCACCACTAGTCCATGCTGTGTATTACTAGCTTATACTTCTCTTTCAGGCAACAATCCTTTTTCTTTTTCTCAAGCAACAAACCTAGGTTTCTCAATGCTTATGCATTCTACGGGAAATTTTCCATTAGTTTAATATTAGCTAATCCCTGACTATAAATTGGCAAGAGAGTAACTCCCTAAATATCAACCCCGAAGACTGAAATCAACATCAGATTGACACTCAGAGAATCACTCAACTCAACCAATCTCTAGTTGGTTCCAATTGTTTAATTCATAGCTTTAACTTTCTCTCGTTCTATTCTAGGCAATAATCCTTACCTACTCCATTCTTTTTAAAACATGGTTTGGCCTCCTTTCTTTTCATTACATTTTTCTTTCAATTTTTTTTTTAAAAGTGTTAAAACTTTATTTTCTTCTCCAAAACTTAGTTTTCGCCAAACCATAAAAACATGTCACAATATAAAAATGCAAAACGTTTTTTTCAAATCACAAAGTTGGAGTAGACAAGGATAACTATCAGGCTTACATTGTTTCTAATTACAATGTTAATTTTGGCTGCTAAGGTGCAACCATCTACTCTATTCTTATTTCTTACACTCTACCGCTTATTTTGTTCACCCAAAAAAAAATTCTTTTTTAAAATAATAATCAAAATTTATTGTTAGCAGAATAGAGATTTCAAAATTTCTTTTCAATCCTTTCATATATGAAAACTAGCGAGCTATGCATGCTCTATAATATGCACCTTTTCATGAGAGAATTCTTTTAAAACAAGAAATCATTGTTTTACACAATATACCCCACTTTACTTTAAAACCCAACATGCACTAAATTTCTCAAACATCAAAAATACTTTTAAGATTAAAACTTGAAAAACACCACAAACTCTTTTACAGATTCAAGTTCTTAAAAGTTTATTATTGGGTTAGACTCAAAGCGGGTCTTCAACTCACTAGGCTTTTCCTAGGCACTTTCGCGAATTCAATTCTCTTGACTATATATATTCCTAATCCATTTTTCATTTTTCAAACTTTTCTAGTTTCTAAGATTACTCTTCTAAACCCACTAGTCTGAAATACTAATATTTCAGTTTCCATCCTATGGGATACTTTTCTTTCTCTAGCTTCAAGTCATATTGTACACTTTTCCAAACATCTAATGTTTCCAAATTCCTATGTTCTTTCCTCGAGTGTACAAACTAGATATCCTAACTCTTTTTATGTTTAGTGCGCTACTATATGGATTTAGGTTTATATATATAATATATTTATATTTTAGAAAATACAAATACGTTCACTCATTACCTCCCTAAGATCACAAAACCGAAGCTCTGATACCAGATGTGACAACCCGGATTCTGACAAACCGAATTTTTTTTCAAATATCCAATCTATCGAAACCCAAGTTGGGTGCTCTGGTATCGTGCAGAAAAAGACAGAGATAAAGAAACATGTCAGAATTTGTAAAGCATCCCACAGCGGAAGGAAATAAAGTATAATATTCAAATATTGCTTTACCTTATTAACAATACTAATAAACTAGTATCCAAAGTTATACCGTCTCTGTCATGAACCTATCCTGGAAGTATGTAATGAGGAGGGGGTCAGAACATAAGTTCTGTGTGAGTGGACTTAGAATAAACTTCTGTATAATCCTACATATACCGTTCTGTTATATTTTCTTGCTTATTAGGTTATTCGCGATATTAGCTCTCTAGGCTATACTTATGTCCCACTAGTAGGTTAACCTAATACAATGTATATGTAGATACCCCCAACTCGTCTAATCCTTTCCATATATATATATATATATATATATATATATATATATATACACGGTCCCTTGCCGTATGTCATACGGGCTTCATCATGTAAACCTATACTACTTTAGTGTAGTGCCACCATTCTCGAAATCTTTTGGACTACCACTCTCGATCTTGCTAGATTCCTTGTATCATCTAGATCTAGTCTATGATTTACTATCGAGCACTTCCTAGATTCAACCAGGGTTTACGCTACCCAGGGCCACTGGGGTTTATGCTACCTATTGAACGCTTCTCGGATTCAGGGTTCAGGAAAATCGGTTCAAGGAAGAACATCTTGTGTTTTTTAGATTGAAGGACGGGTTTTTTTATTTTTATATAGTAAGGACGCGCTATTCTAAATTTCGGCTGAAGGAAAAAGTTTTACATAAATTTTGAATAGCCGATGTTCTTCTCCAATCTCTATCTTCACTCCTAGCGATCAAAAAAAAAGACAAATCGATCAAATCGTGCGTCTTCTTTGTACAACCGACACCTTCACTCGACGACGACGACGGCTTCACTCGGCGGTGGCGGCTTCACTCGAGGACGACGGCTTCACTCCAGATGACGGCGGTGGCTTCTGATTCGTGATTTTGGGAATAAAAAAATTTGCTGCTGTGAGTTTTTTTGAATTATTCTATAAAGCGAAGTATCAGGCTATTGTTGAATTTGCTTAGGAGTAATGCTAAATGTATATAGCATTTCATTTTAGTAGTTAATTATTTGTACCATTTGTAAATTTTCTGTCAAATTTGATCGATCCACCTCAAATCGTGTATTTTCTGTTAAATCAAACGAGTGTTTCATTCTTGTTGTGGTTTGCGATTTTGAAAGAAAGAAATTATGCTATTGTGATTTGTTTCAACTGGTTTTGGTTTCTGCCCAGGATAATGATATATGAAACAATCATTCCTGCGTGTGCTCTGAATTTTACTCCATTATATGTACAGTTTAGTTTGATGTCCTTGTATTTTATGCTGATTTGCTTTTTTGTTAGTTTCAGGCTGTTTTTTGAATTTGGTCAAGTGTGATGCAAATATTGTTTGAATTTTATTCTATTTGATTTTCTCTGTTGATTGTGTTTGTGGTTTTATTATCATTTGTTACAGTATAATGCTAGTTGTATATATCATTTCATTTATATTTCATATTGATTGTATGATGCATGCTGTGTGATTTGTTTCTTTTGATTTACTCTACAGATTGTGTTTGTGGTTTTATTATTCTTCGATTGTGTATATATCATGCTATGTTTGTGTATCATTTTTTTTCAATGTTATGTATGTCTATCATTACTCAAACGCCATATTAAAGTGAACTAACATTATAGAATATTAAAAATGATAGATGAACTAACATGTATATATTATGATGAATGATATCTGAATATAGTGTGCTAAATTATAAATGAATTTAACATTGTATTTTTGAGTTGAGCCGGTAAGCATAAAATTTGATGAATGATAGTTGAATTTAGCATTGCATCTTTTAAAGTGAACTAGCATTATAATAATTATATATGATTATATTAAAAAAAGAACTAGCATGTTTATAGCATTATATTATAAAATTGAATAGAGCATCATGTATAGTAAATTAAATAATGGTTGAATATAGCATTATTAAAAAAAATGAAATAACGTGTGTAAAGTATATAATAAATGATAGTTGAATTTAATATTATATTTTTTAAATTGAAATAAGATGCGTAGAATATGTTGCATGACAGTTAAATATATCATTATAATTATAAAGTGAATTACATGTATAAAATACGAAAAATGATAGTTGTATATAATATAATATTTGTAAAGTGAACTAGCGCATGTATAAAATATGATAAATGATAGTTGAATTTAGCACTTTATTTTTTAAAGTGAAATAACGTATGTACAATATGCTAAATGATAGTTGAATATAGCACTGTATTTTTCTAAAGTGAAATAACATATGTACAATATGCTAAATGATAGTTGAATATAACATTGTATTGTTAAAGTGAACTGGCATGTATAAAATATAATAAATGATAGTTGAATTTATCATTTGTATCATTCAAGTGAGTTAACACGTACAGAGTTTGCAAAATAAAGTTTGAATATAGCATTTGTTAGTAAAATGAACTAGCATGTACATAATATAATAAATGATAGTTGAATTTAGCATTGTGTTTTTTTAAAAGTGAAATAACATATGTTCAATATGCTAAATGATATTTAAATATAGCATTGTATTTTTAAGGTGAGCTACTATGTATAAAATATAATAAATGATAATTGAATTTATCATTAGTATTTTTGAAGTGAATTAGTACGTGTTGAGTTTGCAAAATAATGTTTGAATATAACATTATATTAGTAAAATAAATTAGCATGTATAGAACATAATAAATGTAGTTGAATTTAGCATTGTATTTTTTTTAAAGTGGACTAAAATGTGTAAAACATTTAAAATAGTTGTATACAACATTTGCATTTTTTGTCAAATACATGAGCGTGTGTTGCAAACAAAGAATGTTAAATGAATATAACATTATAATTGTTGAAATATTGCAACATGCATTGTATATGAAGAATGATAGATGCATATACCATTTTAGATTTTGAATTACAAATGAATGCATTTCATATAAAGAATAATAACTGATTGAATTATTTGAATTTTTTACATAAATAGTATGCATTGCATATGTAGAATGATATCTGAATTCTGCATTTGAACTTCTTTTAAATACATTAGAATGGATTGCACAAGCAGAATACGAAATGATATGAGAATATAGCATAATATTTATTAAAACAAAAGAAATCAACAACTGCATCGCGTCTGATGACTTGAATGGCGACGACGATGATAAATACGAGTTGAACGGTGGCGGTGGCTAAGCAACGTGGACGACAACGACGACTTGGATCGTCTAGGGCATGAGGTCGGTGACGGAAGTGGAAGGTGAAGGCGGCGGCTTTGAGAGGCGGCAACAGCTTGGAAGGCGGCAGCTAGGCTTGAGGCGGCGGCGGCTTGGGAAGACAACTATGAAGGGAACGGCGGCTGCGAAGGCGTTGATGGAGACAATTGATTTGGCTGGGAAATTAGATTAACGATGATGAAGACGATTGCAAAGGGAACGGTGTCCTTCCACCTAATTACTGAAACTTACGTCCTTAATTTAAAAATTAGATTAATGTTTTTCCTTTAAACTAATTTTCTCTTCAGGGTTTACGCGACCTAGGTCCAACTAAGGATTATGCTACCTATCGAACGATGTCCCCTAGTCTAGGACACACTACCCAGAGCGATATATGTTCCTAGACTTTCCCCACGTACGTATCGTGTAATGACCCGGATTCTTATGGGGTAATTTTGAATATTTAATATTTAATTTAAATATTTAGTTGATAATATAAATGAATTTTTTTTATATTTATGTTATCGATTTAAATATCGATTTCGATTTAATATCGTATATATTAAATTATCAAAATAAGGAATCAGCGAATAACTGAATTCGAAGTGAAAACTGATTTGAAAACAGTTCAGATGATCAATTGAAAATTCTGTTTGAATCGGAATAATAATACTAATTTATTTTCGAAGAATTTAAATGGGTTAAAATTTAATTTATATCAATTTAAATTAATATCTGTTCCGGATGATCGAACTGGACTTCGATACTTATCCCAGTGGGTTCAGAATAGTGGTTTTGCCCTAGAATCAACAGTTGTTGGGTTCAGAGAGGAGTTCGAGATCAAGGGTTATTTAAATTTTAAGGGTACAATTTTTAATTTAAAATAAAGAAAATCCCTTTCCTTTTGAGTGGAGAGAAACAAAGCAACGGTGGCTTCTCTTTCTACCACAACTTAAAAGCACGATGGCTTCTTCGTTTGCCACAAATTGAAATCAAAACAAGACTTTATAAGCCGTGCCACCCTCATTTGTTCGAAGCCAACATCTCAAATCACTTCCCTATTCTTTCCAGTTCTTCAATCATTCGTGGAAAACTTAATGGCTGTCGCTCCCCCTTATTTCTTTTCAAACTGAATCGATATTAAAAACATTGAACCCCTCTCCATGTAATCAAAGCGTTCGAACCTTTTACCTCTTCATCGCAAATACCAACAGGACGTCAATGAGGAAATCGCGGGTTTTGTGAGGCCAAGATCTGTGTTCGAAGTGGGATTAGCAACTACGATGGTGTGATTTAGGGCATCGCGCTTCTCATCTTAGGTTCGAGTACGAAAGCGAGCTTCGGAAGTGGGGTTAGGGGTGGATTCTGAGCGGGAAGTGCCACCGTGAAGGGAGCATGGTCTCCGACATTCAGATGGTGGAGCGGTGAAGGATTCGAGCTTGGATTTGGAAGTCGATTTCACAGTTTGGGGTGGCGATGATTGATATCGTTCTTAGAAGAGGATCGACAGATAATGAAAGCGGTGATGTTAAGGTGCATGGGGGTATTGTGGGAAGATAAGTGTGATTACTGTAGGGGCTTTTCTGGGAGTTCGAGCTTGAAATTGTGGTGTTTGGGTAGGAAGAACTTAGGCAGTGAAATCAACTTATTAATAGAAGGTAAATTCTTAATTTAATTTTATTAGTACATGATTTAAAACAGATTTGTACACTTTGAAAATAGGAATGTCATTTTCTGAAAATCCGAAATTTGGAAACCAAAAGGGGAATTTAATTAGTAAATCATTATATAATTCGTAAATTAGATAAGTGAAATTTAAACTCCATATCATTAGCTTTCCAAAACCAGGTAGTTTAGAAAAATTTAATTTGAGTATATTTTCAACATGAAACCTTGTTAAGTAGATTCGTTAATTTATTTTTAAAATTCGGATTTTTCCTTATGCAAGGATATATCGAGTGTAATCTTTCGTGTGAAGTTCGAAGTTTCGGAAATCAATGAAGAGAAAATTGAAATTTGATACAAGAGCAAACTAAAGATCTCGGTGAGTAAATCTCACCTTTTATTTAGAATTATTTTTATATAGTTAAAAATAATTGTTATGCTTGTTTGAATGCTGTCTGATTGTTTTAAAATATATATAGTTATTTAGGATTGGTTGACTATTATATATATATTGGGTTGATGATTGGTTGGATTCCCGCAGTATCATTAGCGGATGCCCGCGGTACCATAGCGGATGATTACCCTATACGCCCCACGCTATGATTAGTGGATGACCTTCTATACCGCGATATCCTGCCTCGAAGCAGGATGGTATTACTATGTTGACTAACGTCTGTGGATGCAGGAAAAACAGGTTGGAGGAATCCAACTGGATTCCTCAAAAATATATATTATCTGTTGTTTGTTTGATTTCATATATATTCATATATGATGTGTTTAAAATCAAATGATTGAAAATTGGTTGATTTGATTGTTTAAAATATCCCTGGGGCTTGAATATTGATTTATAAAAAAATATCGAAAAGGGTATTTGAGATTTGAAAAGGGAATTCTATTTTATAAATAGAATTTGAATTTTTAATGAGCTAGGAAAAGTATTAACTTGTTTGAATATATAAAACAAGTATGGAATTTATAAACTTTGTTTATAAATGAAAAGATGGAATTTGAATGGAATTTATAAACTTTGTTTATAAATGAAAAGATGGAATTTGAATGGAATTTATAAACTTTGTTTATAAATGAAAAGATGGAATTTGAATCGAATTTATAAACTCTGTTTATAAATGAAAAGATGAGATTTGAATTGAATTTATAAACTTTGTTTATAAATGAAAATATGGGATTTGAATTGAATTTATAAACGTTGTTTATAAATGGAAAGGTGGGATTTGAATTGAAGTTATAAACGTTGTATATAAATAATGCCGAGAATTCAAATGGACTTTAAACTATAGATTTGAATATAGAAATTCAAATGGACTTTAAACTATAGATTTGAATATATAAATTCAAATGGACTTTAAACTATAAGTTATAAACGTTGTTTATAAATAATGCCGAGAATTCAAATGGACTTTAAACTATAGATTTGAATATAGAAATTCAAATGGACTTTAAACTATAAGTTATAAACGTTGTTTATAAATAATGACGAGAATTCAAATGGACTTTAAACTATAGATTTGAATATAGAAATTCAAATAGACTTTGACTATAGAATTTGAATATAGAATTCAAATAGACTTTGAATATGGAATTTGAATATAGAATTCAAATGGACTTTAAACTATAGAATTTGAAAATAGAATTCAAATGAAGTTTTAAATAAAGAGAATTCAAATAGAATTGAATTGGAATTTGAATAAGAAGTCGATAAGGAAAACGAGAGTATGAGTATAATTAGAATTTGTTAATATGCAAGTTAAAATATATTTGAACATGTCATGTTCAAATATGAAGGTGAAATAGACTGAAGAGTTAAGTAACAAGTTTATTTAACAAATTTAGTTAAACGATTGGTATAGTTAAAATAGATTGGACAGGTATAGACATACAGGAGACAAGTTTGGAATAAAGTGTTAGAAGGTATATAAATAGAATGCCCGACAAAAAGGTACGTATTTAATTCATATATGAGATTTTATGCGCCGTATCGGCAAGCCGCTTGGCTTTTTCTTTTTCTTTTTGAGATGAGAAGGACCGGGAAAGCTATTTGAAATTTCCCGATGCTCCCGGTACAAAGGAGGTTATGGCGAATTTTTCCGGGAATTTAAGGAGATAGAATATTTTTAAGATAATTTGATAGTTAGAAATCAACGTATCAATATATATAGTAGTCGATAAGGAAACGAACTTAGAAATAGAATAGTATAATTGAAAAGGGAAGTATAAGAATAAAATCTCGTAGGAATAGAAAGAGAAAATGTATATGTGTTTAAAGGTAAATAATCAGTTGTATGGTATTGATTATTCGAGTAAGTAGTCTTGTCTGTTTTGACGTTAAATGTTATTCAGTCAAGGTCTGAGAGGTAATTATACCCCAACTTGGTTGATTTCATGATATACCGATAAGTAGCAAGATTCAGGCTCGAAGATCAATGTGGAATGAGAATTAGTTAAATACTGTATTTGGGTTGTCGTAACGATGTTTTACACAACATCTGTTTTAACCCAAATATGTGCAAAGCTTGGAAATAGAATAATGAATATTTCTAAAGCTAGAAATTTAAGGAAGGCGATATATGGAAATGTTTTCCAAATAACGTATAAGGCCAATATGGTTATTGAAAATATTTGGTTAACAAATATTGATAAGAAATAGAGAAGAGATTTAATTAATGGAATATTAATTAAAGGCTCAGTGATTGTTGGATGTTTGGATGAACACTTGTTTTATTCGATAGTTAAATCATCGACTATCGAAACACTTGTTTTTATTCGATAGTTAAATCACAGACTATCGAAGTTTTGACCATCGTTGTCAATATGGAGAGACCGGTTGGATTATTATCCGAAGAACCACTCCGTATTGGCAATAGCGTGCGAATCAGATTATATAAAGATAATCGAAGACGGAGTAGAGTGCAAGGACTTTTTCTATTAATAGAAATAGTGCCTTCGGTTCATCCTGTTCCTGGGTGACTTGTATGGACGAATGTCTGACAGAGTATTTCCAGAAAGGGCACGTACATTGATTTCTTCAACCGTACCAAGAGTGGAAGCGGAGAAGGAAACTTCTTTTAGCTAACACATAATGTATTGTTGAGGGCGTCAATCGGTGATCTGATGGATTTGACGATGGGGCATTCGAAGTGAATCTTGTGTGATGATAAAGCGTAGCTTCTAGCCTCATCAACCAGTAAATGACAGAAATCGGGCAGGCAACATGGCTATGTAGGTCGCACCTATTAGGGTGTATAATCACCTGATCTAGAGTTTCATTTACTTCTAAAAATCTATTGTCGATGCTGTCCCATTCGGGAAACGGTTGCTGATCCCAATCGTTGGTGATATACATTCGATATACTCAAGCGAAATGAGTGGTCGGTCATGTGTGGCTGAGTTGCAAGATGTTCTTGTTGAACTCGGTGTATTCTCCTCTAGAGATACACCAGCGGAAGGTGGTTCCATACCTTGTCATAGTTGGAAATCCATTACCCAATACGTGCTTGCGGTTTTGATTGTATATATATGTGGAACGTGAGATGCAAACGTTCCACTAGATTGTTATCTACTAGATTTAGACATTATTATAATATCAAAAGAGTTTTGATATAAAGATAAGTCAAGTGTTTGGATTCTCATAAGGGAAAAACCCGTTCCGTATTATACGGCGTGATCTTATGAGGTATCATTTAGTTTCTGAAACTGTTTTAAACTGTTTACTCATACCAGTCCCATGACTGACCCGGAGTTTACTTTGTTGTTTTCCCTAAACTCTTGGGTGCCTAAATTTGTACGGGCAGTCAAGTAGTCGGGAATTTACAGATATACTGGAAGAGCTTGGAGCAGGAGGCTTCAGGATCATATAGCTATAGTTATTTCCGCTGTGTTGTAAGTGATGTACTTTGATATTGATGTATATTCAAGTACAGATGTATATTTCAAGTTATGTTATATATATTATATGTTATTCGTTCCGCTGTGAGATTCGTGTTACTCTGATGTTGTGTTCTTCTTCTTCTTCTATTCTAAGTTTCTATCTTATCTTTCCTCACCCTCTAATTTCTTTCACTAATTACCAGGATTTTTCGATGTTTTGGTTATCGACATCGAGCTTATGTCGATAACCAAAGTCGTTGAAAATCCGGGTCGTTACAGTTGGTATCAGAGCTTAAGTTAAGAATTACTTGGCTCTGTGGCGTGACTCGGTAGAGATAGGATTAGTAATACCCTAGATTGAGTTTGAGTGTATATATATACGAGAGAGCGTATTTGTTATTTGATATAAAAACTGTTTTATATTGTGTTGACTAGTCTGTTGAGTGGATTATAAATTTTGGTCGAATCGTGGGACGCCACGAAGTCGATAGGAATTTATAAACACTTGAACAGAAGATTGGACACGATATTGTTTTTAAATAGTTGAATTGATTGTTAGGATTATAATAGAATTAGATTATAAAACAGAAATAGTTATATATAACCAATGGAATTTATATATGAAATCAAATATACAAATGAGATAAATTGAAATTTGATTCCAACCAGAATTCAGAATTTAAAATCCTGGGAGTTTGGAAAATATTTTTCTAAATGGAGTTTGAAAGAAATATAGCACTGGACTCATTCAGTAGCTGGGAAATAATTCTGATGATGGTCGCAACATCATCAGTGTTCATTTTCGAGTTTCTAAGTGATAAACTGCTGCCTTAGAAAAGTTTTGATGGAATTTGTTTGAAAAGAAACAAGTTGTTTGAAAATTCAAATGTTTTGAATTTGGGATAGATATGAATATATGTATATATTTATATTACTTCAGAGGAATTTTGAAATGAGAATTGGAATATAGATTTCAAATAGAAGTAAAATAAAGGAATCTGAATATATATATATAATTCAAATAGAAGTGAAATAGAATTTGAATTCAAAGGAATTCAAATGAGTTTGAATAAAGAAAATTCAAATAGAAATTTTATAAGAAAAATTGAAATGGAATTTGAATTCAAAGGAATTCAAAGGGATTTGAATAAAGAAAAGTCAAATAGAGATTTGAATATTAGAATTCAAATGGAAAATGGTTAAATAGAATTTCAAAGAGAATATAAAGTGGAGGTTGAATATTAGAATACAAGAAAATATAGAATTTGAAATAGAATTTAAATTCAGAGGATTTCAAATAGAAATTGAACAAAGGAATTCAAATAGAAATTGAATAGAAGGAAATTCAAATATAGAGTTTGAATAAAGAAATTCAATGGAATTTGAATATTGTAAATATAGGATTTGAATAAAGAAGTGAAATAGATCGGGAATATTATGTTAAAATGGAAAAAATGGATTTGATATATATATCAGAATGGAGTTGAATTTATTATAAACAAAGTTAAAACGTTTATATTTATAAATATAATTAAAACGAGCTCGCCATAGCACGGCAGTTCGTAAATTGGCGACTCGAACTTCAATCGAGTATACAGGACTCAAATTAAGTCGGAATTCTGTGAAACAAGAATCGTCAGGACCGGTTGAACAATAGTTTTCTAATAGAAGAGAAAAATCTGGGTTTCGTCAAATAGATTTTGAGATAGGTCAAAATCAAATTTCAAAAAAAAGTGCAGCGCCAGAAACCATTAAAAACTACAATGGTTTATATGTATATATAAGTAAAAGGATTTTTAAAGTAAATAAAATTCGAATGGCCATGAGAAAAATATAGACTTGAGTTATAAAATGAATGTGAACTCAAGTGAAGTAGATAAAATGATTTGGGAAACAATGATCATATTTCTAATTATTGAATAGAATTAACTAAATTGGAGAATAATTAGTTAATCAAATTTGAATCGAAATTGGGTTTTTGATAAGTGAAAGAAATTGAGAATTTATATTCGAAATCGAATATATAACTCGAGTTGAAAATATAATTAGATTAGTTTATAATTAAGTTGACATATATTTGAACAAGTGATATTCGAATAAAAATGGTGAAATAGGCAAAACGATTAATTAGCAACTAGTTAATGGGAATTTGAATGATTGAAATTAAATTTAACTTAAGTAAGTTAAATGGATCGAAATGAATAAATTGAGTAAAATCAATGTGAATATGAATTGGGTGTGAATTAAGGAAAAACCCAAAAGAGTTAAAAAGAAAATATATGTGTAAAACGAATATAAAGAAAATATATTTGTAAAACAAATATAAAGGAAAAATATTTGTAACACAAATACAAAAGCGAGTTATTTGCAAACAAATAGGAGGAGGGAATATTTGTAAAACATTTACAAATAGAATTTAAAAGGGAATATTTGTAAAACATTTACAAATAGATTCAATGGAAATATTTATTTATAGAAAATAAATAGAATGTTATAAATGAGATATGTATTTGTTAAATAAATAGAAATTAATCAAAGGAATATTCAGAAGATGAATAGAAAATGGAAATCTGTTTTTAACAAATAAATAGAAAGATTAATTTATAAATAGCAGTTTATAAATTAAATTAAATATTTATCATTCGATAAATGGAATATATAAGTCTGAACTTATATAGAGGAGAGATATTGGTTTTTAACACCGATAGTTTTAAATAGAAGGGGTTACACAACACTTGTATAAGTGAAGTAACGTTATTAAAGAGAACATTTATAAAGTGAAGAACCGTTACTAGAAGTAAATCTTTATAAATAAATAAACGTTATCCAATAGGAGTTATTCGAATAGGGGAAGTCGATTAGAGCTAGAAATAATCGATTAGAGTAAGAATTAACCAGTTAGAGTTAATCGGTTAGGGTTAATCCGTACAGTAAATTGAATATTAGTTATTCATTTAGAATTTATCGAATATTTGTTATTCAAATTTAGAGTTAACCAGATAGAGTTAATTGAACATAATTAATCGAATTAGGATTAAATTGAATGTTAGTTATTCAATTAAAGTTGATCGAATATAGTATTGAGATGGAATTAGTCAAACATAGTTACTCGGGATAAGTTGCCATTTCGTACAACTGCTAGCGTAATTCGCAGGGCTGCAGATAGCCTAGGGCGGTCGGATGTTTCCTGGGGGAATCAGGCGTAACCATTGTGATCACTGCGATCTAGTGTCAAGCGAATGGAGTTAAATCGAATATAGTTTATTGGAATAGAATTAAAGGAGTTAATCGAATAGGAGTTATTCGAATAAAGTTAAAAGGAATTAATTGAATATTATTTATTCGAATAGAATTGAAGGAGTTATCGATTATTAGTTAATCGAAGGAGTTATCGATTATTTGTTAATCGAAATGAGTTATCGATTATAGTTTAATCGAAATGAGTTATCGATTAGTTTAATCGAAGTGAGTTACAGAATATTGGTTATTCGAAGGAGTTATCGAATTTAGTTATTCGATGGAGTTAATCGAAAAGAGTTAAATCCAATAGAGTTAATTGATAAGAGTAAATTGAATAGAGTAAATCGAATATAGTTTATTCGAAGAAAGGTTTTCGAATCTAGTTATTCGAAAGAGAGATAATCGAATATAGTTATTCGAAGGGAGGAGATCTCGAATAGGGATTTATTCGAAAGAGAGTTACGTAAGGAAGTTTGAAATGTTGAGTATCAACATAAATAAGTTTTGAAAAAAAAGTTACTGGGTTTGTAGCACTTTTCCTACCTTAGCAATTTCGAGGACGAAATTATTTTAAGTGGGGAAGAATGTAATGACCCGGATTCTTATGGGGTAATTTTGAATATTTAATATTTAATTTAAATATTTAGTTGATAATATAAATGAATTTTTTTTATATTTATGTTATCGATTTAAATATCGATTTCGATTTAATATCGTATATATTAAATTATCAAAATAAGGAATCAGCGAAAAACTGAATTCGAAGTGAAAACTGATTTGAAAACAGTTCAGATGATCAATAGAAAATTCTGTTTGAATCGGAATAATAATACTAATTTATTTTCGAAGAATTTAAATGGGTTGAAATTTAATTTATATCAATTTAAATTAATATCTGTTCCGGATGATCGAACTGGACTTCGATACTTATCCCAGTGGGTTCAGAATAGTGGTTTTACCCTAGAATCAACAGTTGTTGGGTTCAGAGAGGAGTTCGAGATCAAGGGTTATTTAAATTTTAAGGGTACAATTTTTAATTTAAAATAAAGTAAAATAAAATAAAGAAAATCCCTTTCCTTTTGAGTGGAGAGAAACAAAGCAACGGTGGCTTCTCTTTCTACCACAACTTAAAAGCATGATGGCTTCTTCATTTGCCACAAATTGAAATCAAAACAAGACTTTATAAGCCGTGCCACCCTCATTTGTTCGAAGCCAACATCTCAAATCACTTCCCTATTCTTTCCAGTCCTTCAATCATTCGTGGAAAACTTAATGGCTGTAGCTCCCCCTTATTTCTTTTCAAACTGAATCGATATTAAAAACATCGAACCCCTCTCCATGTAATCAAAGCGTTCGAACCATTTACCTCTTCATCGCAAATACCAACAGGACGTCAATGAGGAAATCGCGGGTTTTGTGAGGCCAAGATCTGTGTTCGAAGTGGGATTAGCAACTACGATGGTGTGATTTAGGGCATCGCGCTTCTCATCTTAGGTTCGAGTACGAAAGCGAGCTTCGGAAGTGGGGTTAGGGGTGGATTCTGAGCGGGAAGTGCCACCGTGAAGGGAGCATGGTCTCCGACATTCAGATGGTGGAGCGGTGAAGGATTCGAGCTTGGATTTGGAAGTCAATTTCACAGTTTGGGGTGGCGATGATTGATATCGTTCTTAGAAGAGGATCGACAGATAATGAACGCGGTGATGTTAAGGTGCATGGGGGTATTGTGGGAAGATAAGTGTGATTACTGTAGGGGCTTTTCTGGGAGTTCGAGCTTGAAATTGTGGTGTTTGGGTAGGAAGAACTTAGGCAGTGAAATCAACTTATTAACAGAAGGTAAATTCTTAATTTAATTTTATTAGTACATGATTTAAAACAGATTTGTACACTTTGAAAATAGGAATGTCATTTTCTGAAAATCCGAAATTTGGAAACCAAAAGGGGAATTTAATTAGTAAATCATTATATAATTCGTAAATTAGATAAGTGAAATTTAAACTCCATATCATTAGCTTTCCAAAACCAGGTAGTTTAGAAAAATTTAATTTGAGTATATTTTCAACATGAAACCTTGTTAAGTAGATTCGTTAACTTATTTTTAAAATTCGGATTTTTCCTTATGCAAGGATATATCGAGTGTAATCTTTCGTGTGAAGTTCGAAGTTTCGGAAATCAATGAAGAGAAAATTGAAATTTGATACAAGTGCAAACTAAAGATCTCGGTGAGTAAATCTCACCTTTTATTTAGAATTATTTTTATATAGTTAAAAATAATTGTTATGCTTGTTTGAATGCTGTCTGATTGTTTTAAAATATATATAGTTATTTAGGATTGGTTGACTATTATATATATATATTGGGTTGATGATTGGTTGGATTCCCGCAGTATCATTAGCGGATGCCCGCGGTACCATAGCGGATGATTACCCTATACGCCCCACGCTATGATTAGTGGATGACCTTCTATACCGCGATATCCTGCCTCGAAGCAGGATGGGTATTACTATGTTGACTAACGTCTGTGGATGCAGGAAAAACAGGTTGGAGGAATCCAACTGGATTCCTCAAAAATATATATTATCTGTTGTTTGTTTGATTTCATATATATTCATATATGATGTGTTTAAAATCAAATGATTGAAAATTGGTTGATTTGATTGTTTAAAATATCCCTGGGGCTTGAATATTGATTTATAAAAAAATATCGAAAAGGGTATCTGAGATTTTAAAAGGGAATTCTATTTTATAAATAGAATTTGAATTTTTAATGAGCTAGGAAAAGTATTAACTTGTTTGAATATATAAAACAAGTATGGAATTTATAAACTTTGTTTATAAATGAAAAGATGGAATTTGAATGGAATTTATAAACTTTGTTTATAAATGAAAAAAAGGAATTTGAATGGAATTTATAAACTTTGTTTATAAATGAAAAGATGGAATTTGAATCGAATTTATAAACTCTGTTTATAAATGAAAAGATGAGATTTGAATCGAATTTATAAACTTTGTTTATAAATGAAAATATGGGATTTGAATTGAATTTATAAACGTTGTTTATAAATGGAAAGGTGGGATTTGAATTGAAGTTATAAACGTTGTATATAAATAATGCCGAGAATTCAAATGGACTTTAAACTATAGATTTGAATATAGAAATTCAAAGGGCCTTTAAACTATAGATTTGAATATAGAAATTCAAATGGACTTTAAACTATAAGTTATAAACGTTGTTTATAAATAATGCCGAGAATTCAAATGGACTTTAAACTATAGATTTGAATATAGAAATTCAAATGGACTTTAAACTATAAGTTATAAACGTTGTTTATAAATAATGCCGAGAATTCAAATGGACTTTAAACTATAGATTTGAATATAGAAATTCAAATAGACTTTGACTGTAGAATTTGAATATAGAATTCAAATAGACTTTGAATATGGAATTTGAATATAGAATTCAAATGGACTTTAAACTATAGAATTTGAAAATAGAATTCAAATGAAGTTTTAAATAAAGAGAATTCAAATAGAATTGAATTGGAATTTGAATAAGAAGTCGATAAGGAAAACGAGAGTATGAGTATAATTAGAATTTGTTAATATGCAAGTTAAAATATATTTGAACATGTCATGTTCAAATATGAAGGTGAAATAGACTGAAGAGTTAAGTAACAAGTTTATTTAACAAATTTAGTTAAACGATTGGTATAGTTAAAATAGATTGGACAGGTATAGACATACAGGAGACAAGTTTGGAATAAAGTGTTAGAAGGTATATAAATAGAATGCCCGACAAAAAGGTACGTATTTAATTCATATATGAGATTTTATGCGCCGTATCGGCAAGCCGCTTGGCTTTTTCTTTTTCTTTTTGAGATGAGAAGGACCGGGAAAGCTATTTGAAATTTCCCGATGCTCCCGGTACAAAGGAGGTTATGGCGAATTTTTCCGGGAATTTAAGGAGATAGAATATTTTTAAGATAATTTGATAGTTAGAAATCAACGTATCAATATATATAGTAGTCGATAAGGAAACGAACTTAGAAATAGAATAGTATAATTGAAAAGGGAAGTATAAGAATAAAATCTCGTAGGAATAGAAAGAGAAAATGTATATGTGTTTAAAGGTAAATAATCAGTTGTATGGTATTGATTATTCGAGTAAGTAGTCTTGTCTGTTTTGACGTTAAATGTTATTCAGTCAAGGTCTGAGAGGTAATTATACCCCAACTTGGTTGATTTCATGATATACCGATAAGTAGCAAGATTCAGGCTCGAAGATCAATGTGGAATGAGAATTAGTTAAATACTGTATTTGGGTTGTCGTAACGATGTTTTACACAACATCTGTTTTAACCCAAATATGTGCAAAGCTTGGAAATAGAATAATGAATATTTCTAAAGCTAGAAATTTAAGGAAGGCGATATATGGAAATGTTTTCCAAATAACGTATAAGGCCAATATGGTTATTGAAAATATTTGGTTAACAAATATTGATAAGAAATAGAGAAGAGATTTAATTAATGGAATATTAATTAAAGGCTCAGTGATTGTTGGATGTTTGGATGAACACTTGTTTTATTCGATAGTTAAATCATCGACTATCGAAACACTTGTTTTTATTCGATAGTTAAATCACAGACTATCGAAGTTTTGACCATCGTTGTCAATATGGAGAGACCGGTTGGATTATTATCCGAAGAACCACTCCGTATTGGCAATAGCGTGCGAATCAGATTATATAAAGATAATCGAAGACGGAGTAGAGTGCAAGGACTTTTTCTATTAATAGAAATAGTGCCTTCGGTTCATCCTGTTCCTGGGTGACTTGTATGGACGAATGTCTGACAGAGTATTTCCAGAAAGGGCACGTACATTGATTTCTTCAACCGTACCAAGAGTGGAAGCGGAGAAGGAAACTTCTTTTAGCTAACACATAATGTATTGTTGAGGGCGTCAATCGGTGATCTGATGGATTTGACGATGGGGCATTCGAAGTGAATCTTGTGTGATGATAAAGCGTAGCTTCTAGCCTCATCACCCATTAAATAACAGAAATCGGGCAGGCAACATGGCTATGTAGGTCGCACCTATTAGGGTGTATAATCACCTGATCTAGAGTTTCATTTACTTCTAAATTGTCGATGCTGTCCCATTCGGGAAACGGTTGCTGATCCCAATCGTTGGTGATATACATTCGATACACTCAAGCGAAATGAGTGGTCGGTCATGTGTGGCTGAGTTAAAAGATGTTCTTGTTGAACTCGGTGTATTCTCCTCTAGAGATACACCAGCGGAAGGTGGTTCCATACCTTGTCATAGTTGGAAATCCATTACCCAATACGTGCTTGCGGTTTTGATTGTATATATATGTGGAACGTGAGATGCAAACGTTCCACTAGATTGTTATCTACTTGATTTAGACATTATTATAATATCAAAAGAGTTTTGATATAAAGATAAGTCAAGTGTTTGGATTCTCATAAGGGAAAAACCCGTTCCGTGTTATACGGCGTGGTCTTATGAGGTATCATTTAGTTTCTGAAACTGTTTACTCATACCAGTCCCATGACTGACCCGGAGTTTACTTTGTTGTTTTCCCTAAACTCTTGGGTGCCTAAATTTGTACGGGCAGTCAAGTAGTCGGGAATTTACAGATATACTGGAAGAGCTTGGAGCAGGAGGCTTCAGGATCATATAGCTATAGTTATTTCCGCTGTGTTGTAAGTGATGTACTTTGATATTGATGTATATTCAAGTACAGATGTATATTTCAAGTTATGTTATATATATTATATGTTATTCGTTCCGCTGTGAGATTCGTGTTACTCTGATGTTGTGTTCTTCTTCTTCTTCTATTCTAAGTTTCTATCTTATCTTTCCTCACCCTCTAATTTCTTTCACTAATTACCAGGATTTTTCGATGTTTTGGTTATCGACATCGAGCTTATGTCGATAACCAAAGTCGTTGAAAATCCGGGTCGTTACATATCGTGAATCGTTATTCGATGTCTAGTTGCACATGTCCTCTATATGTGCGGCCCGAGTCCCGTGGCAGGGCTAATCAAGAAACACAGAACTTGGTCGGGAGCTTTAAGTTATCCATCGATGCTGATGCTAAGGTCTATTTTTATCTGTGTGTGGCTATGGTCCCACTTGACCCCTCCCTCAACTAATGAAAGGCACCGAAGAAAATCAAGAACGAGAACTGTACGCAGGCCCCCTATGCCCCCACAAACCTATTGGCCAACCTCACCCATAACTAGATAGCAAGTATATGGTCTTTTGGAGTTCTCCGCCTTTCCGCTTCACGTGCTCGATTGACTCAAGATGGTAGGTAGACAACGACGTGCTATCACAGGGCTAAACAAGATATCGCCACCTTATGCTGGTCCATTCTAGTCTTTAGGTTGTTTATATTGCAACCAAGGCATACTCTTGGTTCTTCTAACGCAGACTTTAACCTCTGTGAGCCCAGGAGGATCATCTGCAACCTCACAGAGGGATACCCAAGAGTACCTTCACGTCCCCTCGAAGCCGCGTGCTTCGTAACCCAGTTCGTTGGAGCCTTCTTCATGATCAAATGGACGTTCGCTCCTCCTCGTGTTCTACTTGGCTTTCTTGACTAAGATTTACTGCTTGGTTTTCTTAACTAAGATTTACTACTTAGTTTCCTGAATCGTTAGCTTTCTTAACTAAGGTTTACTACTTAGTCCTCTTAACTAAGGTTCACTACTTAGTTCCCTTAATCGTTCGTTTTCTTAACTAAGGTTTACAACTTAGTCCTCTTAACTAAGGTTTACTACTTAGTGCACTTTCTCGTTATTTACTTAGTTCTCTTAACTAAGGTTTATTACTTGGTTCTCTTAACCAAGGTTTGATACTTAGTTTCTGTTACTTAGTTCTCTTTAACTAAGGTTTGTCACTTAGTTCCTTTTAACTAAGGTTTACCAATGAATTCAAGAATGACTTAAGTTCTCTTTATCAAATGATAGTGTATGGGTGTTTTCCCACATTTCCAGCTTAGATTAACTTATTTCATGGTATAAGTCGTCCCACCCTTTGTGTCTTGTATTACATCTTAAGTCATATTCATTTGTTATCCCTAGGATAAGTTTATCTATTATTTAATCTTATCATTGCCCACTTTTCCTTGCTTTGATACTGTTATATTGGTTAAGTTTTCCCATGTGTTCATGTTGACTTAACCCCCAATCACGTATTCAATTCAACCCATGCATCATGTCAAATTGGTTAAGTGTTATCTATCAGTTCATGTTGACTTAACTTACCCATATATCATATCAAATTGGTTAAGTGTTATCTCATCTTCCTTATTGTTTCCTATAACTTATCTTGTCTCATAAGTTATAATTTCCACCTATTATCCTTTCTTTCCTTATTCAAGTTTATTCATAATAGGTTATTTATCATTCCCCATTTCTTGTCATTTTTTTAGATTTGACCTAACCCCTCCATTTACTTAACCCGTTCCTTAAACTTTACCCAATTCAATTAATTTATGATATCGTTACGGGTCCCATTTGGTTAAGCATATCTAAATTTTGTTTCACATGTCACCCGTGTCCCAACTAACCTCTTATTTATAGTTTCTGTGTCTTACACATGTCTTACTACGGTTAAGTCTACCTTAGTCATGTTTTACATGTCATTTATATCACCCACTTAACCCTTTAACCATACCCATGTCACCCACATGTCTTATTATGGTTAGTATTTCTTAATTTATTTATTATGCATAACGATGTATGGCCTCTCACATTAGATGTCCGTTCATGGCTGCTGGATTTGTCGGCGATTCCGGGCAGACTTATACCACAACGCGCCTATCCTCGTGTCATGAACCGTTACGCCTCTAGTTCTTGCCGTTGACCTCTAACATTAGACGTCCGCTTGTGGTTGCTGGATTTGTCGGGCGGTACCGGGCAGTCTTACACCACAAAGGCGCCTAACCTCGTGTCATAGGCATTCATTAATAATCGTCTTTCACCCAAACCCCAAATTCACGTCATTGTTCCAAATTTAACTTAATTTCATTTCATGTCTATTCTAAGTGTCATAAGCCAATTATAAATTTACAAGCATGTTCATGTTCATTCTAGATATCAAATGTCAATTACCAATTCACAAGCATGTTCACGCTCAAGTTATGCCACTATTGTCAATTTCATGTTATGTGTCGAGTTCCATAATTACATAAAAAAACATGGTTTGTCCAACATATTCCATTTTTAATTATGTTTCTAGGATCTTAATGGCATATCCAATTTTCAAGTCTCAAATTCAAGCTTTATATATTTTTAGCGTAAGTTACTCCAAGTCACCAATTTTCAGGATCCTTTCCACTCATTCCATTTAAATAATCTCAATATATATACTTTGCCAATTATCCCAATATTTGCAATAATAATTGTTATGCCCCAAACCCCAAATTACATATTATATTCCTCGATTGCATAAAATAATTATACCCAATATTCGCAACAATAATTGTTATGCCATAAACCCCAAATTACAGATTATATTTCTCGATTGCATAAAATAGATTATGCCCAACATTTCCATATTCCAACCACACGTATGCATAATAAGATTTTCGTCTAGGTTCGTGATAACCTAGATCCAAAAATAAAAAGGGGAAGGAGAATAAAAGGAACAATTATTATAACATGAATCTTGAATTAAATTAGTAACTGGGGAATGATGAACGATAATAATACTATTATACAACAAATTTATTATAATTCCACTCACCTTGACTGCATTGGGGAAAGTAAACGATTTGTAGATGTAGAATGCTGATTCAATCTTCTTGTTTGATTGTTGGTGAAGGGCTTGAATCGTTGATGAAGAATTTTGCTTCTTGACTTGATTAAACTTCAAAGTTGGTAAATAACTTGCAATTTAGTTTAGGGTTTTGGGGGCGGCGACCATGTTTGGTTGAAGTTTGGCAGCATTGAGGCGTCAGAAGGAATTGTTTATGAATTAGGTTAGGTCTAGGCACTATTTTATAGGTGTAGAGAGTGTTTTAAAGCCATTAGATCGCCCTAGAAGCCATTCGGTCCGTCCAGCACATCAAAAATCGTCACTGCCAAGATCCGGGAAAAATCAGGGGGTGGTCGACACTAAGGTCGACCCCCAGGTCGGCCTCCCTGGGTAGGTCGACCTGCCTGGGTATTTTCCTATGTAAATTCTGAATTTTTTTTGAATCTTCCGAAGGCCATGACTCTTTCATACGGAGTCTGATTTTCGAAAACTTAGACTCTACTCCAAGCAGAATTCCGAGACGAACGCAATGGTGATGTCCATTTTACTTAATTCCTGATATTTAAATTAAGTATCCTTATCTTATTATCTTCTCCGTTACACACACTGTTATTGAATCAAATTTTCCTTTTCTTCCATGTTTTAATAAATTTTCATTGTACATCACCATCATTAACCTAGCTATGTATATACACATTTATGTACATTCTATTAAAAATGCGGGGTGTTACATTTTTCCTCCTGAACACCGCTACTATTTTCTGTTAGACTTGCATGACGATGTATTTTCTTTTTTTAACAGGTATTTGAAGATACTGAATGTTATTAATAACGAGTACCATCGCTTAAAAGCAAATTTTAACACTATAGTTCAGGTGACCATTCTGATATTTTTTGTCAATTTTAACACTATAGTTCAGGTAATCTCGACATAGTGTGTCATACCACTAATTATGAACTTAGTGAACTAAATTGTACTACATATCCGGAGCCAAAACATAATTGTTTTGTCAATATACAATATAACAATTACTAATGTTTTGGCTGTTTATTTGACATTAACAGGACCATCGTTGTTGATGTTAAGGAGAAAATATCAGAATCAAAGCAAGATTAAATCTATCATTTTTTTTATTTTGTAAGTAAATTTATTGATGTAAAAATGTATGTCGTATTATGCGTGGACATGGAAAAGTTGATAAAACAATACGTATGAAATGTTAAGTTGTTTGAATGATATGTATGAAATAATATACAGTAATCTATATATATATATTTTGGGTTATATTATTTATTTTACCATTGACAATTGAACGATAGTATTCGGTAAAGTTGTAAGTAGAGAACATGAAAGAATGTTTATTGGCAAAATAGAAAGGGAAAAATGACGGATCACCTACAGAAAATGTTTGATCTAAAAAATATTTTTTCGCTAATCCCTTGGCAATAAGTAAGGGTTTACCCACTCCTTTTGTAAATAATATTTTATTATAAATTAATTATCCGTCAGTAAATAGTCGGTATATAAATAAAAATTAAATTAAAAGTAAAATTTTATGTTTATTATAAAATTAGTAAAATAATAGAAAACTGTCCGAAAACTCATGCTAAATTTTGTCGTAAATTCCGACACAAGTACCATCATGGTTTTTACCGACTACCGAGTTATGCAGGAATCCATCGCTAAGGTCAATTTAGCGACGGATTAGAAGCGGATACTGCCACTGCTATATGCTGTTTTTCTTGTAGTGCACTAATATAGCATTAAGTAAAGATGATACATCTAAAGATGTGGATCAAAAATTATAAAGAGGAATGATAGTATTGTTATTATATATAACTGCTAGTAGACCAGATATAATGCATCACTACTACAAATCAGGTCAGTTGCTTCGCCTTATTTGCTTCGGTTATCTTTAAAACAGAAGCAAATAGTAACAGTTGCTTCTGTTCCTTCATTACATTGGAAGCAACTACTTCGTAAGGAGCATTAAATATTTTAATATACGAAATTGCTTCCGTTGTTGTAGGAACCGAAGCAAGTGTGTGAAGCCAATGTAGCTATTTGCTTCTAACCTTTGTAAAGCCGACGTTTTAAACCTGAGGTAGTGCACCTACCAAATTAAGTAACGTCAGTTTCATACAGTTCGAAGTTTTAAGATGAGCCAAAGCTTTCAGACCCAGTTTACCGCCTTTTTTTTGGGGCTCCCGCCACTCTCTTCCGTCTTTGACTAAATCAGATTTTTTTTCCTTCCTTTTTCTAAATCGATAATCCATATTGCGTGTTTTCGAGTTAAGCTATCAGATAAGCCATGGCGTCTTCAGTCCGCAACGAATCTTGCAAAAGCCCCTCGCTATCGGATCTCTGATTCTTGACACCCAATTTCAGATTACCGAGCCGCTTCTCAGATAATCCACTGATCGCTATCGGTAAATTTAGTGAACCATTATTTCTTTTGTTTTGGTGTGTTTTTGATCAGAAGTGGTCTTTCGATTACGTTAGCTTTCACCTTGTATGCCTCGATTGTTTTGGAAGCTTGAATTCCAAACTTTTAGAACTGCTATCTAGAAATCAGCTACTTTAATTTTGTCGGTTATTTAGCTGAGTTTAGTCTTGAATGAGATTATCTTTACTATGACGTCAGCTCTGATTATAATATACACAGTCTTTATTGTTCAGTGCTAACTAAGGCACCCTTGGGCCTTAGTAAAGGACGAACCCTATCTTGTAATGACTAGTGAGTCAAGAATGCCAACTGATCTTCATTTTATTTTCAATTTCTATTAAGGGAAATTGACTGATTGGCAATTCAGTTAACGGTAATGTTAAAGAATGAAAAATATTTAAATATGCTCTATGTACACACCTTAAGATTGTGAAATTTACTTTGAATGCCTCCTTCAATTCAAACTATTTGTTTATGGTGCAAGGATAAAACTAATATTTACAATAATTTATTTTGCTTTTTAATGAATACGTATGATTCTTAATGCATGCCATTCGGAAATACGTTGACAATACACTTAAACCATAACTCCATCCCTGTATGTCATTATGTTCGCATTCAAATTCTGTTATTCATATTCGTGTTTATGGATGTTAGATAATTATCATTGATAAATAAATAATTTTGGCTTAACATGATTTATTGCCAAATATATATGAAAATAAGTAAAAGTCGTCGTTCTATGTTTACTACGTAATCATTGACCTGAAAATAAGTAAAAGTCGTTGTTCTATGTTTACTGCATAAACATTGTTTGTAAAGGTAGTGACTAACTGTGGTACGATTATTATTTCTTGGAATCTGTTAGAGATATATAATATATTGTGCATTATGGGTTTGTATTCATGTCGCGTCAGGTCCGATTTTGACGGAATATAAATCTGCCTTGATCAATATCTCAATAGCTGGACATGGCTTAAATGGAAATGGTGATGCCTTTGGTCAAAAGGTTACTTTGCAGCTTTTTCCTCAGTGAAGTCCGTGACCACTGCTTTGACCCCGATTGACTCAGTTTATACATGTCCTTGAATCTTGATACACACAAAAGAATTCTTTCTCGTTCCATTTCATTTTGAAATTTGAACAACGCATTAAACCAAAAGGTTCCATTTCATTTTCTTTGTCTGAAAAGATGACGTCGCAACAATGGCTCGTTTCCTTATCGTAGATTCACATCAAAATTTCATTGTAATGATTTGCTTTATTATTTTGTAAGCATACAAATTAGTATATTGGATAAATAGAGTAAAAAGCATGCATGCCAAAATGTAATATTGTTTTTCTATATTTTGACTTATACCAGTCATCCACTCCTTTTGCATTTTAATAGATACTACATTCAGGTTGCATCCACTGGTAAACTGTGAGTTTGAACAGACATTGAATCAGTTTTGCTAGAGTGGTTAGATTCGTAATTTATATATGTGACTGTCACTGATATAGATGTAGATATGAGGCTGGTAATAAGTCTGTTCCATGGAAAACATGCAAAGTTTGGTATTCCTTGGTCTGTTTAATAATGTAATTGTATTTTTTTGTTAAAAGGATGCTTACGGTGCATTTTCTGTGGATATGCGGGAGCATATTAGCAAAAGATACAGCAAAAAGAAAATTGTTTGCATTCATTTGTTTTAAATTGTTTCTAGTGCTTTTGAATAAGTCAAAATCAATATTAAAGTGTGCATTAATGTAAAACTGCAAAATGAAAAAAAATAGAGTATCCATAGAGGAAAAAAATGATGCAACAAAAAATATATAAAAAGGTAAAGAAAAATAAAAAAATCTGAAACAATTAGTAGTTTTTAAAAGAAGTATCCATCATTAGGCAGGTTTGTTGTCACGGGTAGTATGTTATGTGGATGTAAACCCCAACTTAAGGGTGCATGCGTGTAGATGCAACACTCATATTTATGTGGATTGTTTTTTTGTTTCATATTTATGGGAAACCAATTAAATTTTATAGAAAATCAATTGTTGTATCGTTCTTTTACTGTTCAAGTAATTAGTAAAATATTTCTCTCTTTTTTATAGCTTTGTGGTTTTTTGCCTCTTTAAATATAACTGTTCTTATTCAATTTTTAAAGTAAACATTGATTTAAATTCATAAGTAACATGCTTCTGTTAATAAAACAGGAACCATGGTTTTCTCAAATTTTTGGGCAAAATGTTAATTCTTTACCTTTATTATATTCTTTGTAGGTTTACTGTTTATCCCAAGAAACAAGAATTGGAAATAATTTGATAAGTTTCAAGTTTTGTATTTAGATTTAACATAGAATGTTGCAATGCATTTGGTAAGAAGAATAAGTTTTTTTTTAGCATTTCCAAGTTTCCACCTGACTTTGTAATTTGACTGTTTATTCATTTGCTTATAATAATTATGTCCTTAATATGTTAGCATGGTGACAATTAGATTAAAAAGCAAGTTATAGATATTTTTGGGTAAGTTGTAACTTGTTAATGTTAAAGAAGAGGCACTTGAGACTCAGTAAATCAAGATATTACATGGCAACAAAATAATAAACCCATCACCAACATTTCTTCTTAAATAATAATAATAATAATAATAGACCCGCAACCAACATAATTATTATTTTCTACTGAATAAAACAATGAAAATGATGCATATACCATTTAAATTCTAGACTTGACATATTCATTCATGCCATATGTTTGACAATCCCATAAAATGCAAAACTACACTCACCGTATTTGAATTTCCGTTTTGTATCATAATTTTATAAGGCTAAAATTTGAATTAATTCTATAATAAATGATTCATATGCTCTTATTTTCCAAATAAATGTAGTAGTATACTCTTATTTTGAATTTCAATCAACATTTTTTTATCAGATTTGAATAAAAAGTTTATTAGTATATTTTTTTCTCAAAATCTTTAATGACCGGTAATTAGTACTAAAATGACATACCATACTTTCTGGTTCTAATAGTACGAAAATAACTGCACTTTCTCACTGAGGCGCGCTTTTTTGAACCAACGCTATTCTGGGGCTTTGGCACCTCGAGCGCTTTTCTGGCGCCTCAAGCACGGCTAGCGCCTCGCCTAGGGAAAAAGCCCTAGGCTGGCGCCTAGGGCTTTTTGACACCTAGGCGCGCCTAGGTGAGCACCTTGACTACACTGATCAAACATTAGTTATATAAATCAAATTACTATGCACTTTATCTATAATATTTATTGTTCATGCTGTGTTAAATTATCACTATGTTCATAAAAGGCAGTTATACATAGGTGCTCATGTCGGAGATGGAAAACATTATAACAGTAAGAGTTCCTGCTAATTTCTAATATCATTTTTAAGTTGTCCAGTAATAAAGTTAGGAGTGATAGATTGACCGTTTTGATAGTGTAATCATCTTAGTATGTTTTTTTGAACTGTTGGAGGAGTAATAATCATGTCTTCAAATATTTTAATGGTTAGTGGTGTACGCACTTAGTGCTAATAATGTTTTCTTTGGGTGGATAACCGGGAAATAAGATTCCCTTTCCATTAACCTAAATTTTATGTTGATTTGCCAACTTCGTCGTCAAATTGACAAGGTATACAACTTATTATCTTAAGAGATGGTTTAGTTTAGGGTAGAATGTAGAAATATTATTAGAATTTTATGAGATTGTGTTAACTTTATTTAGCATCATCTTTGCTACTGTTGATTTGCTTGACTAAAGTTTTCATTCAAACTTTACAACTAGATGAAAATGGTGGGAAATTAGTTTATAGATTTGTTTATTTAATGCATTATGCATTTACTAATGAATAAAGGCACAAATAGCCAATCCTTTTGAATCAAACATATGTATCTATAAAAAGGATTGCTTTCTTACGTAATGATCATGTGTGTATACATGTACACAAGTAGGTGTTGGTTGGACATATCCATTAATTAAGATTATTATCAGACTGTCATTTTTAAACAAAATTGTTTTCTTAAATATTAAAGTGGACATCTAATATGGAGATTCAGAATATCTGAATAATAGGTTGACCTCTCAATGTGTTTATTTTTCCTTTTTGAACTAATGACACTATTTCAAGTACTGGGAAAAGCTGCAAATGTTTATGTCATAGTGAATGAGAAACATATACAACTAAGGTGTTGGATATATGTTCTAATGTATAACTTTTGACTTTTGTGCTCTGCATTGAAATTTCTAATAATTTTGTTTTATGGAGACCATCAATGCGAATCTTCAATCCTAACAGTGCAAACTTACCACGTTAAATAATTTTCCTCTGACCATTCTTTGTTGTTGCAGATTCAAGTTTGAAAAAAAGGAATTTTCACTTTATTTGAAAAGAAGTGTTTCCATGATGGTGATTGATCGCTCAAAATCTTATGGACATTCAAGCAATGATGAGAAACTAACCTGTTGAGTCTGTATGTACGTTCGGACTCTTCCTATTCTTTCCATTTTTGCCTACTAATAACGCTTTTAGTATTACTTTTGATAAAGCATGTCATTAAAACAACATAGGTCAATAGCAGAAATATATATCTTGACATTAAGATGTTCAAATTCAATATAATTTAGGGTATAATCAAAGACAGGAGGAAATCAATATCAAAGAATTACTGATGATGTTCTCTGCGTGAAACTGTTTCTTCTTCTTTTCCTTTTTTCATTTATTAATCTCCATTAAATCATTTTTTAAATTGTAGCTATATGACACTTCTTAATCAGATCTAAAATTAAACCTCATGTTTATGTACTTTTTCCCTATGTTTCTGCGAAATGAAAATGTATGTTTCAATGACTGGAAAAATATCATGAACCCATGCATTTAGATACAACTTATTATATAATTATTTAAAATTAGATTTTAACATTGGATATTTAAATAAATTCAGGTGGATAGTGTCATTTATTATATATTCAAGAAATCATGAACTAAATGGTACTTCACGACTAATATAGATTTAACTCGACATGTTCACTACGCAGTGCACTATAAGACAGAATAAGGTTTGAATATCTTCAAGAATTTTGAAGCCAGTTGTATCTAATACTATGAATTTGTTACTGAAGTTTTTCTTTTTTACAGCAAAAAAAACTGCATTTAAACACATAATAGGGCTTTTTTGGCGCCTTGAGCATCAATTTTGTTGTTTTACAACAAAAAAAACTGCATTTAAAAAATAGTATAAAACTCGAATTTTGGCTTTTAAAACGTGCATATAAATGCAATATTCAGATTAAAACATCATAACATCATCATAAACCAAACAAAGGACTGCAGTTTTAATTTTATAAGCTGCATACTGGGAAAAAAACTGAATTTAAAAACAATGCACTAGTTTTAAGTTCTTCTTTAGTTGCTTTAACGTCCAAGATTAGATTTGTAAACGATGTCTTCTATAGTAAATATTTTAATATTAGAAATGCCCCAAATCGATATTTTGGCTTAACATTCATTTTAGTAACTTCGAATCACACATATGTATCCTTAATAACACTTTATTGTCGATGATGATAATCGAGTTCATATAGTTTATAACCCAGTGATTGACCAATTTGCTACGAAAACTTTTTTTCTTTTATTTAATATCGTTCCAACAATCACCATAGTGGTTCTTTTTTGAAATAAAATAATTTTTCTTATTAATAGCCTAGATTTTCAAGTAAAACATCTCTATAGCTAAACACACAAGGATCCGGTGAGATTCTTCTAAATTTTGCATGGGAAAGACATCATGCTTTGAATGCATGACATTAGAGGATGTTATTAGAGAATGCTTTTGTGTGATTTTTTTTAGTAAGTTGGTTCATTTTGGTTCTGTTATTTTTCCTTTAATTTATTAATCGAATATGATTTGTATTTTAATATTTAAATTTGTGTATTTGAAAACTGAGGAAATACAATTAAATCAAAATTAAAAATAAAAATTATCACTAGTAATGGTACATTTACAATAAAAAAAATCTATTAAGACATGAAATATAGACACGATCGGTAATATAATGGATTGTACCATTAGATTGTCATCTGATTTCTATCTCTCATGTAAGAATAGAAAGATCTGACGAGCTAAATCTTTTTATAACATTAAGTGTGTCTAATTTTATGTTCAAATGGTATGAAGCTTGTGTCGATGGCATGGGTGCATCTTTCTTCTCTTATAATTTTACTTTCAAATATAATTGTAGTGCAATTGGACATTACTTTTAAATTTTGGCATACATTTTTACCTAACAAACAATGATGGTGAACTAATCTAGCAGAATGGATATATGTTCATGTCTGTACGAACACTTGTGCGCATGCAATTTTTAAGTATAAAATGTGCATATTAGGTTGTAAGGTTTTAAATATGTTACACTAAGCTTTTAAATTAAATAGTTATGTATGAATCAACTATAAATTTTGAATTTATATTGTGCGGTCGTAAGTACCAACGAACTTGATATCCCAAATTAACCATCAAACATTGATAGAATAAGCTCAAATATGAATACACTTACGGGCAAGAGTTTGCTACAGATTTTCATAATAAGAAAATGTAAGCCCCAAGAAGCCCCAGGCTGGCGCCTAGGGCTTTTTTGGCGCCTTGAGCATCAGTTTTGCTGTTTTACAGCAAAAAAAAAAAACTGCATTTAAAAAATAGTATAAAACTCAAATTTTGGCTTTTAAATCATGCATATAAATGCAATATTCATATTAAAACATCATAACATCATCATAAACCAAACAAAGGACTGCAGTTTTAATTTTATAAGTTGCATACTAGGAAAAAAACTAAATTTAAAAACAATGTACTAGTGTTAAGTTCTTCTTTAGTTGCTTTAACGTCCATATTAGATTTGTAAACGATGTCTTCTGTAGTAAATATTTTAATATTAGAAATGCCCCAAATCGATATTTTGGCTTAACATGATTTTTTAATAACTGCAGTTTTAAGATTAGATGTGAAGCCATGAACAAGTTATTAAAATGAATGTGATATTAACATATAAAATGAATTCTGTTTTATTTTTTATGTAGAGTGCTTTAAGAGCTGTAGTTTTAAGATTTTTTATTTATCTTTTTGATACATAACCATAATCTTTCTTTTGGTTAATAAAAAAATAGACTTCATTTCATTAATTATTAGTTATGAGGAAGAGAGAGCGGAGGGGGGAGGGGAGGGGGGATAACCTGTTCCTGTAACATGAACAATCAAAATGACCTTAAGAGCACATTAATATGTCTATCTCTTTTCTTTTGTGCATGATTTAACCAATAAATTATGTTATTCTTTTTGCATTTGATATTTAAAATTTTCTATTTTGATTAAAAAAATGGATGTGATTCTCATAGCATATGGAAATATGTAATTTGGGAACAAGAGAACTCAGCCCATTACCAGTAATTCAAATTTATTTTTTACCTTCTTAATAAATCTTGGCATATAAATCATCGCATGTTACTTGTACTAAATGATTGGCATGTTTTGTTACTTGGTTTTTTTTTTTTTTTTTGCTTGTTTGTAGTATTCTCACATGGATTGTAGTTGGATGTACAACGCAAAACGTTGTGATGACGAGTTTCTCAATAAAATGGAAGAGTTCATCAATTGTGAATTAACAAATCAATTAAGAAGAGGGGATGAACATATTTTTTGTCCTTGTAGACTCTGCAAAAATGCCAGAAGATTCCGTGACATAGATCAAATTAGAGATCATATAATTCGCAATTGGTTCAAGCAAAATTATATGCAGTGGGTATGGCATGGTGAAAGTATACTTAGTAGACCTAGTTCTAGTGCTCATGAGAACGTTGAGAATGAACGGGAGAATAATGAGAATAATGAGGTGAATGAAGATAATGATTGTATGCATGAGATGTTTCGTGATGTCGAAGATCATTTGATGGAGGAGCCACAATTATGCGAAAAAATATTAATAGATGCCGAAAATCCTTAGTTTAATAATAGTTCTTTTACGGTATTGTCGGCGGTGCACAAGCTTTTTAATTTGAAATCAAAGCATGGGTGGAGTGATACAAGTTTTACTTCTTTATTGAAACTTTTGAAAGACATGCTTCCAGAAGGTAATGTGCTTCCTATTTCTAACTACGAGGCGAAGAAAATTATGTGCCCTATTGGTATAGGGTATAGAAAGATACATGCATGTCCAAATGATTGTATATTATATCGAAATGAATACGAGGATTTAAATGAGTGTCCCAAGTGTGGATTATCCCGTTGTAAGTCCCGGGGAAATGCTCATAACAATTCAAGTAAGAAACGACCTCCCGCAAAGATCTTATGGTATTTGCCAATTATTCCAAGGTTTAAACGCTTGTTTGCAAATAAAGAAAATGCAAAAAACTTAAGATGACATGCAAATGTGAGAAAAAATGATGAGTTGCTTAGGCATCCAGCAGATTCTCCACAGTGGAGAAATTCTAATGCAACATATCTTGATTTCGGTGAAGAAAGTAGGAATCCCAGACTTGGTCTTTGCACAGATGGCATAAACCCATTCGGAAACCTAAGTAGTCAACATAGTACTTGGCTTGTTCTTTTGGTGATTTACAATCTGCATCCTAACTTGAGTTTGAAGCGCAAGTATATCATGCTATCTCTTCTATCTCTAGACCACGACAACCAGGAAACAACATCGATGTTTCCTAGCTCCTCTTATTGATGATCTAAAACTTCTATGGGATAAAGGTGTGCGTGTGTTTGATGCATATAGTAAAAGTGATTTCACATTGCGTGCCATGATTTTATGCACTATAAATGATTTTCCTGCCTATGGTAACTTGTCTGGATATAGTACTAAAGGCGCCAAAGCATGTCCAATTTGTCAAGATGATATTGTTGTTGAGCGTTTGCATTTTTGCAAGAAGAATGTGTATATGCATCATCGTAGATTTCTTCCTATTAATCATCATTATCATAGAAAAAAAAAGCCTTTTAATGGAGAAACAGAAAATGGAGTTGCTCGCTTACCATTAACGGTAAATGATGTTTATGAACGAGTCATGAATATTGAAAATGCATTTGGCAAAGTCCTTCCTCTTCGTGAAGGCTCATGGAAGAAGAAATCTATATTTTGGGAGCTCCCATATTGGAAACATTTAGATGTTATACATTGCTTAGATGTGATGTATATAGAAAAAAATGTTTGTGACAGTATAATTGGGACACTCTTGAATATACCCGGTAAGACAAAAGATGGTGAGAGAGCTAGACAAGATATGTTGAAAATGGGTATTCGGAAGGAGCTAGCACCGGTGTAGAGAGGTAAACGTACTTATTTGCCCCTTGCATGTTATACATTGTCAAAAAAAAGAGAAAACCAGTTTTTGTGAGTGTCTTCGTGGTGTGAAGGTTCCAGCAGGCTATTCTTCAAATATTAGCAGTCGTGTATCAATGAAAGATTTGAAATTGACTGGCATGAAGTCTCATGATTGTCATGTGTTAATGCAACATTTGTTACCTGTTGCAATTCGAGGTATATTGCCTAAACATGTTAGACATGTTATTACGAAGCTGTGTATCTTTTTGAATGCAATATGTAGTAAGGTGATTGATCCTGATATGCTGGATGCTCAACAAGCTGATGTTATTGTCACTCCCAATTTGAGATGTATTTTCCTCCTTCATTTTTTGATATCATGGTGCATTTGATTGTTCATCTTGTAAGAGAAATCAAAATTTGTGGTCCTGACTTCATGAGATATATGTATCCATTTGAAATGCACATGGGAACTTTAAAAAGAAAAACAATAAACAGATATAGACCCGGAGCTAGTATTGTAGAAGTGTTGTGGTTGAGGAGGTTATTGAATTTGTCACTCAATACGTACCTAGCGTTGAACCTATTGGACTTCGAAAGTCTCGGCATGAAGACCAACTTGACGGTCAGGGCATAATTGGGTTTAAATTGACTTCTATTGGTGATGAAATGTTTCAGAAAGCTCAACTGCTTGTTTTACAACACCTTAGTGAGGTTCACCCTTACTTGGAGGAGCATATGACACTTCTAAAGTCTAAGAATCCTTCAAAAAATGAAAGATGGTTGACAAATGAACATAACCGCACTTTTGTCGAATGGTTTAAAACCAAATTAATGGATCAACTGACTGAAACAAATCATAATATTTCTGATACAATAAGATAGTTAGCATATGTGCCTCGATTTCAAGTTATTTCTTATGAAGGATATGATATTAATGGTTATGTCTTTTATACGAAACATCAGGATGAGAAGAGTAAAATGCAAAATAGCGGAGTTAGTATCGTGGCTTCTTCTCGAGAATTCGCTAGTACTAAAGATAACAGACCAATAAATGCGACAATGTCATATTATGGGATTATTGAAGATATTTGGGAGCTTGATTATAAGGACTTTACAATTCCATTATTTCGATGTAGATGGGTTTACAATTATCGTGGTGTACAAGTAGATGAACATGGATTCACACTTGTTGACTTTAGTCGAGTGAGTCATGATAATGAACCACTCATCTTGGCATCTCAAGCAAAACAAGTTTTTTATGTGACCGATCCAGCTGATAATAAGTGGTCTGTTGTTCTTCCTAGCAAAAGACGTATTGTTGGGATTAGTGATGTGGTAGACGAAGAAGAATATGATCAATTTGATGAGAACCCACCTTTCTCCATTGGTAAAAGTTTACAAGAAGAGGAAGTTGAGTTAAATGCAAATTATGCACGTTCTGACCATAACGAAGGAGTTTAGCTAGCGGGGTATTTTTTCTTCTAAGTTTCATGCTTTTAATTTTCATTTGAAAGCGTAGATATGACATTTGACATTTTTTACAATACTTTTTTAAGAATAACTAGTAGAAGTTGAGTTAAATATGTAGCTTAAAGAAAAATTTATTGCTGTCAAATTGGCGTGCTTCTTGTTTGTTTATTTCTTGGGCACGTTGTATGATAATAGAGTGCACATTCTTTTTATCTAGCGTCTCATAAAACAAAATTGCATCTGATATTAAATGTTAGCATGTTTGTGTCTTATTAGTTACATAATATTTGATTACGAAATAATTAATACTTTTGTGTTTGCAGAGATAGAGATACGGATCCGTGATCTCAACCATCCATCGACAATTTTAAAGGTAACCAATTCAATCGTAGAGTATTATCTTTTTATTGGTGGTTTAATTCCTTGATTTATACCGCAATGTAGTTCCATTTAGCATGTCCGTTATTTTGATTCTGATTTTTGCGTTGTTGATTTAGGATTCTGATTCTAAATTTTTTTAAAGTAACACATGCTTTCACATTTGCCTATTTAGCATGTCCGTTATTTGATATTTCGAATTTTTTTTTATATATTCAAGTAGGGGATTGTTGGAAATGTTTTTGTTTATAAAGTGAATTGGCAAAAATATTAAATAAAAACAGGTTAATTGTTATATATTTATTAATCATTTTTATAATTGAGCCGCTGCAATTTTATAAGTGTAATATATTTATGAATCATTATTATAATTGAGTCGTTACACATACATAACTGTAATATGTTTATGTGACATTATTATGTAGCCGTTATAAAAATAAATGGCATTGAAATATTGTTTTGACTGAGAATAAATTAAGGCACCTTAATATTTTATTATTTTAGTAACATATAAAGTTTCCATTCAGCCTGTTTTAGTGATAGATAAGCAGAAGTGAAATGACAAGAAAAACAAACATTTGCCTGTTTCAATAAAAAAGGATTGACATCTTTTTACATTAGAGAAACTGTTTTTCTTCTAAAGGCAACAGTGTTTGTTTTTTGGGAACTGCTTTGCAACTTCGGGCAGAACACCGGAACGTTTTCAAGATAGTGACAACGTGCACGACTCTATCAAAGTTGTTTTTCCCAACATATTTTGATTTTTATATTGTTAATTTCTTTTATTAAAATCCAAATGACACAAGAAAATAAATAAATAATAAACTATAAATCTGTTGAATTAAAAACCATCAATTTAACTACCTTGATCAAGGAATCCCGTCGCAGCGCGTGTTCCATGTTTATTCTAGCTTCTCTAAGGAAAAAGAGAGAGAGAGAGAAATTAATCACAGCCAACAACGCCATTAAGTGGAAAAAAAGCTCCGTACAAAAGAAGGTACATTATCATCATCTGCAAGATCTTCCTGCTTTCACATTACCAACAATGACTTGAACAAATTTTATCCTTTCCCATTTATTCAGATCCACAAACATGACCACTCCGACTGTCCAATGGACAATCCTGAGTGAGTGCTACAGACAGTGAAGACTACTTATTAGGGGATTGTTTAAAGGACTCCATTTTTTGTTAAGGGAGGGACAATTTTCTAATTTTTGATGAATTGTTAAGGGGAGGACAAAATAAGATAGCCCCCCCTTAACCATATAATTTAAAATTCCAGTATTATCCATATAATCCTCTTATACGTGCACATATACATACACAAAAACTCACACCAGCATTACCCATACACATACAAATACATAACACATAAGACCTCCTAACAGAGCAAAATTAATGCATACATGCACATAATTATATAAATTTAAACACTTAAGCATAAGTCATACCACACTTGCATGAATTCAAACACTTAAGCATAAGCCAGACACTTATTAACACTTCTTAGTCTAATAAAATACATGAATAATTAACTCTGCAAATTGCAAAATAAATTTAGAAACAATATATAGTGACCTTCTATAATTCAACTAAAAAGGAAAATAAAAGGAAATAACAATCAGTCGAAGATCCACCTCTTTCAACTCCCCTGATTCAAACAAAGTTCATATAATCTCAGTATTCTAGTTTAAATTATGTATTTATCACTCATATATATAAATAAATAATAAAAAAATAAAAACTATAATTACAGTTGCATGCGCATTCTATTTGGTGATGATATAAATAACGTAGATGGTTCCTGCAGGCAAGTATCCAAAGAAAGTCAATATCAAACATATCCAAAACTTAGCTTGGAATTATGACAAGTAATTAAAATATTAAATTATGGTTAATCACCGCATGTCTAATTAATTAAGGTTACGAGGGGCAGTTTAGTCCATGCTTGATTTAAGAAAAAAAATCAAACCCTCCCTTAACAAATTTTGTTTAAGGTGGAGTCCCCTTAAAAATGTCCTCCCCTTAACCTAAAGTGGAGTCCCTTTAACAATCCCATTTATTAGTAGTTAATCTTTAAAATATACTTCTTCCATGCTGAATGTAGTAGAAACGTTGAACCATAATGCCCCATGTAATTAAATGCTATTGACTGTTTATTAATGAGGATGGTTTGATTGTAATTTAACAAATCTGATAAACTGAATACATTTGTAATAATTGTGTAAAAATGTAACATATTTACAATATTGTCTTGTTTCTCAACAATGCAAGACATTTGTATGTCATGCAGAAACGACCAGGCAGCTTGTGTCACAAAAATGTAAAGATCTGAATGATTAAGCTTTTCTGACATATAACTGTATAAAAGTACAATACATCCACATTAACCACTATATTCTTAAAATTACTATAGTGAAAAAAAATACAGTCATAAGAAACAAACACCGTACGTCTTCCCCTACCAAAAATGAAGTAAATGTGTTCTTACGAAACAATGAATAGGAACAAAGGAATTGGTTACAAATGTATACAAGTTGAATGTAAATAAACAATATTAACTGCTAAATATTTGACAAACACTTCTGAAATAATAAAGTTGTTTTTGTAAACTTTTGCAAATTGAAAGCAATTTTGCAAGCATTCAATGAATAAAAACAAATAAAGTTATCTTAAATTTTCCGGAGAACTATTATTCATAATCATTGCAGAATGCTTTTACAACCATATTGCAAAACTAGTACTTAAACAAAAAGATGGCTCTGCATATGTATGCAAAGTAGTTCCATTTAGAATTTTTTTAACCTTGTTGTGTAACTTTGTTATGTCATTCAGTTGATTTCTAGTACATCAAGTTTCTTTAACAGCTTCCCTGCATGCACTATTCGAAATTTGAAATTTCCATTGATACAGGAATAATGAAAATTGAACCATACAGACACAATGAAGAGCAAAACGGTTCTTCTAACCAGTCTTCCTCTAAGAAGAGGCGAAGAGGACCTACGACAGGAAAGAAATATAGTAGAACACAAGAGCCACAATATGTTGAGTGGAGCGATAATGGCAAACCCACTGGGAAGTGGGCGAAGTCTTACAAAGCGTATGTGGGAGACGTAGCTCGATCCAAAATTGATATCACTATTAAGAGTTGGAATGACGTTAGCCAAGGGCTTAAGGACACTATTTGGGAATATGTTAAGGTATTATATTTTCATTTATATTTGCTTGTTCGTCATAAGCTTGCCATGTATTTATTAGGTTTCTTTAATTAGCATTGACATCCACCTAACACGACAATTCAGGATAAATGAACAGAAGGCTTAAATTTAGAGATACTTCTGTTATAGAGACTATGTACTCAAGTCAGAAAATTATATTCAACAGTTTTCCTGATAGTCAGTGTAGTACTAGTGTAAACAACAAACCCTAAACAAATATGAGAGATTATCGTTTTCTATTCTAGAAATCAAAGTTAGAAAAAAAATAGCCTCTCGCATAATGGATCAATGTATGAAGTAAAATATATTCATCAAACATTCAGTTTAACTGGTGCCAGTAAAATAGTATTGCATTAGTGAAGATTTAGACTACCACACGCATGCGCGTAGGCATGCAAGCACGCACATTCAAAACTGATCTCACACCACACCATCCTTATGTAGATTTGCAGAGAATAATATGTGACAAGCAGTTAAAAATAAAATAAGCATTGCTCACAAGGTGTTTGCCTTCATGTAATGACTTGTCCATTTAGTTTAGCACTAATGACTTGTCCATTCAACGATTCAGCACTATATTCATCGCTCATTGATTTTAGGAAAAAATTATGTCAACTTTTGGGAAAAATAACAGTACATATGGGGGAAGCATATTTTTGTATAAACTTGTTCATTTTTAATTACTACATACCAAATACCATATTGACGATAAAATGAAATGCATTGTGCCAAAGAATACTTTGGAACGATGGAAAGATTTCGAAACGAAATTGGTTAGTGGTTGGGTTACGAAGACAAGACAACTTTTAGAGGACCATAAACAGCCGTACGAGTTCTACGACGGAATTACCGAAGCACAATAGGAAACTTTAAAAAAAAATTGCGAAACTGATCAATTTAAGGTATGTCTTTTATTAATTTCAGAAATAAGGCTGTTTCGGATATAAATTTTTACCTTCATTCAAAAATTCAAATTTCTTTTGCAGATGAGTGGATGTTTGATTGGTAAATTATTCCTGTTGGGTGAATATTTATTCTCCATTAGAATATACCCTTCATTAATTTTGTGCATTTGTTTGCACCATTCAAGCTAAAAAAGAAATGTTTTTGTGCATTTAATATTATTTGGTGCACTTGCATTTGTTTGTTGATCAACTCACAGACGTAACTTTTTTCAATATTTTTTCCTTAATACTCACAGACGTAAAAAGTAATTTTTACCCTCTTATCAATATTTTTAATATGAAAGAATATTTGGGAGCAAGTCACTTAATAGTATTCATAGCAGATAATCTTAAAAATATTGATAAGAGGGTAAAAATTATTATCTCTTAATAAAATCTGTGTTGTATACATTAATAGCCAGTGAGTTTATATAAAGTGACTGATCTCTTAGCCAATTCTTTCATATTAAAACTTCAATCTCAAAAAAAGAAACCAACTCCACTGTAATTCTTGGCCGATTATGAATAAAGGTGACAAAGCTTCCAGTTCTCGTCCACATCCTGACAATAGCGAGACTGCGGCCAAAGCTGTTAAATTGTTATTAAGTGAATCTTAGCAAGTATGTCCAGTACCATTAATCTTTCTTTTTGCAGTCTATTTAAATTTAAGGTAGTATTGTTATTTTGCACTCTATTTAGAGTAGTTCAGTACCATTAATCTTTCTTTTTTCATAATTTTTTTCATAAATGCAAAACCATAATTGTGTATGTATTTATGCTATTAAACAACGAATAAGTGAGAAAGCTAGACAGAGTCAGATGTGCAATGTGCATCCTCACTATTTAGGGCAAGCCGGATATGCCGGAAAAAAAGCTAAATGGATATCCGAAGGCTACAATTCCTCGATGACAATACCTAGTGGATCTGTCTTGGATCAAAGTATTAATTGGGTTTTGGCAAGATCGAAAAAGGGAGTTGATGGAAATTATACAATCCCAAATGAGAAAACTAGGCAAGTTGCAGAAAAAGTGGTATGATTAGTTTTCGTCCATTCATTGTATCTCTTTACATTAATGTCTTGCAATACATAACAATACATTAATATAATGTTATTATGTTTTTATTTATAGAATGATTTGAGAGAAAAAGCCATAGAAGGAGATTGGATTCCAAATAGACACGACGATGTGCCAAATCGTGCTCTTGAAAAAAAGTGAGCATCCAGGCCGAGTAAGGGGAATTGGTGGATTGATTGGTATCAAAGACATATTTGGGGAGGCACAAAGAAATAAAAGCCCAAGTGGCGTAGTATCGGTAGATGACCTACATGTTATCACTCAGAATTTCGAAGCTAAATTGTCTCAAAAACTTGAATCTTTGGTGGATACAACGGTTGAGCAGAAGCTTACTAATATTTGAACATGATGGGTGTGAAGGTGCCAAATGATATTGGGGTCGGCAACACACCTTCAGTTGGTATTCGTAGTAGCTGTCAATCAGTACACTTAAACAAATTACAATCTATAAGCAAAACTCAAGTTATAGATCCTTTTGTAGAATTGCAGGTATTTCAAATATCAAAGTCAAAATATTAATGAATCTTTGCACTTCAGTGGTCTAGATTGTATTGGCAATTGCATGTTGTTGATATAAATGATTGAACCACAACAAATAAAATGAAGGCACTTTAAATCAATTGCAGTTCTTTAAGTTCAGGTAGATCATTTGCACCAATTTAGACGTTTGGGAATTAAGGAAATCTATTTAGAACTGTTAGAGTTAAACTGAAAGATAGGCTCCTTTAATTAAACAAATATCAGGTTTGAAGGAAATCTATCAACACAATCTTTTCGATTAGTTTATATTTTTTTATGTTTCGTCATTGATGAATGTTTAAAGGATCTAAAGCAAGAAGACCAGCGGTGAAAATTCGGAAAGCATACATTATTAGTTAGCATCAGTCCTCAAAAATAGAAAATAGGAAATAATAGATTTTATCGATTTTTATACTAAAATTGAAATAAACAAATAAAACCACAACTGCAGGGATGTTTAGCAACATGGCAAGCTATAAATTCGGCTTGTGTTAAAATTAACTTGAGACAGAAAATAAAAACCAAATCAGTTTATAAATCAATCAACCTGAAGTGTAAATGACATAATCTAGATTATTGAGGGACATTTTCAAAATAGATTTTAACCATTAAACCTTTTTACAAATTCAAACCACATGATATTAACAAATCATAGTATTACTTAAAAATAGGATATAACAAATAAACACTATTACAATATCATTCTTTATTAATTAGCATAACAAATAAAATTAAAACTAACAAAACGTTAAATATTACAAGTAAAAAAATGATATTGCAATTATTACTAGTAAAAAAAATATTACTTAAAAATTCACATATGTTACGCATGATCTTATCGTAAATATATAACTAAATATTTGCGTAAATCATTTTCTCTTGAATGTGTTAAGCATATATGTAACGACCCAGAAAATCTGACCAATTTAAAATTTTTAAATTGGCTGAAATAATGGATTTTAAATATTTAAAATAAATATTTTAAATAATGGCAATGAAAAGTGAGTTTGAATCGACAATTGAAAACGAATATAATTAATTTTAATTATAAACAAGGCCTGAAATGGCGCTGTAGTTTCAAAAATTGAATTCAAACTTTGTCGGACTGTACCGGGTGCAAAACAAAACGGATTTTAGTGAAACCAAAAATATTTAAATCTGTTAGTGAATACCTTTCTAACAAATCTGAAAAATCGAATTTTCATAGCGGAAAGCAAAAGTTATGGCCGAATGAATTTTCAGAAAGGTCGCTATGGAATTTATATAGCCCGTGAAATTGGCCATTTTGCATACGACCTCGGAATTCGACGAAACCACTTTTGTTGGATCCGGGATGTGAAGTTATTGCTAAGTTTCAAATTTCATAATTTTTGAAGCTAGTATGTGAGCGTGGCAAAGGAAAATGTGTTTTGGTCAATTACAGTTAAATTGGATCGACCAGAAATGGGCCTTTTTGCAAACGTTCTCAGAATTCGACGAAACTAGTTTTGTTGGGACCGTATCGTCAAAACATAGCTAGATTTATTTTTCTGAAATTTTTCAAATCAGTTTGTGGCCCAGGCAAATTGAAATGTACGTTCAAATTAAATATTGAATGTTTTATATTTTAATTTGAAGGAAAACTGACTGAAACATTCGAATGGGCCTTCGAAACATGTCTCATTGTGTTCGGAATGGGGGTAAAACGCTAGGGACGACAGTCGTTGGGTTTGATTTCGAGTTCGTTTAAGAAAACCCCATTTTTTGAATAAATATATATATATATCGACCAATAGAAAATTTTCATTCAGTAAATTAAAAAAAATTAAAAAACGCGCTCTCTCTCTCTCTCTCTCGTATACGATCGACGACGGAGATAGTTCAAAGCTTCCCGGACCTTTTGCCGCCGCCACGTTCATCTTCAGGCCAGGCTCCAGTTGGGGTTTTTGAAGATCTCCTCTCCCTCTTCAAATCAGAACAAGTCTCGCCCCATCTCGTTTTGTATTTCTCGAGATTCGCCGTTCTGAAGTGCCGCCGTTCATCGCCCGATTCCTCCCTCCAGCCGCATTCGAGTTCGTCGGGGTGGGGGCCACCTGCTGCGCCTCTCGTAGCTCTCCGTCGTGGTATAACCTGATCGGCCTCTCGTGCAGTGTATCGGGAGAAAAATCAAAACCTAGTTTTGAACAGGTTTGAAATCATACGGCTTTGTTTATTTTCCGCTGTTTTAACACCTTTAAACCGTTGCAAACTTTGAAAAATCATATCTTTTTCGTTCGTTAACGAAATTCGATGAAACAGGAAACATCGTGACCGTGTGGACGCCTTCTACATTTTAGAAGAGACCGCATATTTTTCTGATCTTTCTGCTATTTTTGGTGGAGTGGAACCCGATGTGAGATTTCTAATTTATAAACAATATGGAAAACGACGATGTATAAAATATATAGTCGATGTATGGGTTATATAAGCGTTGTACACCTCATGTATAAGCGTTGTATAAGTTGTACGTTCGATGTATAAGTTATATAAGCATTGTAAAAATTATATATGTGTTGAAATAGAAGTGAAATGCTATATATATATATATATATATATATATATATATATATATATATATATATATATATATACGCCCCTCGTCCACAAACCATGGACGATATTTATTGATTGTGATTGGTGTGAAAATTGATTGATAGCGAATGGTTGTTTAGGATTGTTTGTGGTTGATATTGATTGATTGTGGTTGAAAAATACCCATTTGTGGTTAAGAAATATTTGGTTGAAACCACATAGGATTAGTTTGAGGAAATGAAATAAATATATACATGCCGCCTGCGTGCGAACTAGATGCATGATCCCCATTGTCAAAAACCGCGAGGTTTTAAGGTAGAGCGAGGAGCCGTACTAGGGACGGTCCCGGTTTTAACTACCCTGCCGTTATGCTGCCGAAATTTTGAATAATATTCATGTGTTTGAATTATTTTCATTTGCTGAAATTGTATTTATTCATTGAATAGAAAATCTTCATGTATTGAATCGATATTCATTCGTTGATTAGAAATTCATGTGTTGAATGGTATTCGTGTTTTAAATATAAAAATCACATTTTTATCTATATATAGAAACTATTGAAAACCTTCATGTGTTGAATCGATATTCATTCGTTGATTAGAAATTCATGTGTTGAATGGTATTCGTGTTTTAAATATAAAAATCACATTTTTATCTATATATAGAAACTATAGAAAACATTCATGTGTTGAATCGATATTCATTCGTTGATTAGAAATTCATGTGTTGAATGGTATTCACATTTTGAAATAAATTGTTTTATAATAAAAATCACCTTTTTATCATCTATATAAACTATATAAAATAATAGTGTTTTTGAAATGAATTGTTTTACAATAAAAATCACATTTTTATTATATACATGAATTGTTGAAATGTGAAGTGTTAAAAATAGCAACTCGTTCAAATAAATATGCATGAGTTGAAATATTCATTAATTAGCTAATGATATAATTTTTGCCTATGCATGCAACATTAGAATGAATGGTGTTTTTAAACCAAATGGAATCAAATATGAAGTTGAATGGAAAATGATAAGCGATAAGAACTGTATATATGTACATGCATATTTATTGAACAGGTTATGGCAAAGGGGCTAGAGAAGAGGAATAAAATTTTGTGCCCGACAAATAGGTGCACAATTACTGTTTTGTTTGGGTGATGATTTTATGAGCCTGTTGGCTAGCCGCTTGGCTTTTTCTTTTCGACATGAGACGCCCGTGTGGCTATTTGGGAATTTTCCCAGCCCCTCCCGTACAAAGGAGGTTATGGCGAAATTTTCCAAAAATTAAAGGCGTTAGTGGAATATTTGAAGTGAAAACGATATTGAAATTGTTGAATGAACTATATCTATATAAATATAAATAAAATTAAAACGAAACGTGGCCGTGCAGTTCGTGTTTTGAAACCGTGATTTCAAACAACTAGTGCGGGAAATCCGACCATTGGATTTTCCCGAAACCGCAACCGTTGGGTTCGCCTTGGAAATATCTTTCCAACGGCACCAACTTTGTAAAAATCCAACGGTTGGATTGTCTGGAATGTTTAATTCAAATCGGAAGAAAAACAGCGCCAGAATCGATTATATTTTTATATATATATATAAATATAATTATATTTAATCGAATAACGACGCTGCAGTTCGTATTTTGAAATCGAAACTTCAAACGATTGTACCGGGAGATCCGACCGTCGGATTTTCTCGAAACTGGAACCGTTGGATTCGTTTTGAAAAGATCTTTCTAATGATGTAAATTTTGTGAAGATCCAACGGTTAGATTTTCAGATATGTGTAAATCAAATCTGAAGAAAAGTAGCGCCACGGCCGCGTTATGGCCCGAAGCGTCGTTTTGAATAAAATGGCTATTTTAAAATAAATAAAAATAGCGAAAAATCATTATAAAATATTATAAACAATATGGATGTGATTTAGAAATTAACTGAAGGTTGGCTAAGTCGGATGGTTTCCTGGGTGTTGATCTGATGTTGGTTTCGGCCTTCGGGGTTAATATTTGGGAAATCGTTCTCTTACTGACTGACAGTTAGTGACTAATGAATTGAAACGATGCGTGTATATGTTAGTGTTGCACTTGTTTATTGTATACGCGAGTTGCTCAGAAAAACCGGGTTTATCCCATTCTGAATAACTGAATTGACGATAAGTAATCGAAAATGAAGACGGTGGTCGAAGACCGGAGATCTTCACCTCGTTTGGATGGTAACCGAGGTCCTGATTGGGAGGCATCCCGAAATATGGATAATGAGTGGTGATCGTCCCGACGTACATGGTGATCGATGGGTTTGCGAGGTATTTAGTGCCTCCGGTTTCGTTCAGACCCAGAACGGACTTGTAAATGGACTGTGTGTCTGACATTGGATTTTATTCTGTGTTGATTGATCTCTATTAAATATACATCTGTTTGGTGGCGGAGAATTTATTCTTTTGCTTAACGCCCTTCTCTGAAACGCACGAGCTCAGAGGTTGTATATCGATGGACATCAGTCGCATGGCATGAATGGCCTGTGTGGCATGCTAAGATGCAGTGATCAGGGCTTCTGTTGAAAAGCAAAGTCTTGTGGTGATGATCAAAGCCCCGCCTGTGTGGCGTAGCTTTGTGTACAATGTAAAATCGCGAGCCTTACACCCCGGTATGAACCAGAAACGGGAGAGGACATCAGGGAGGGCCTACGTTTCTTTCTAGCTAGGGTGGTGTCAGTGACCTACCAGCCCTGACATTTATATACTTTTCACCTGTGCGGTTGTTGCTGTTGCGAGGCGCCTCGGTTAGATCGGACGATCCGGGTCCGATGGAGCCATTCGTTGGCTCATTTACACCCCAAAGGGTGGGGAAATGTAGTGTTCAGGAATTTTAATCCACATCGGTGGACCGGCCCTGACGATCCAAAGGCTTGACTGAGTACTTGCCTGAGGGGCGGGCTAGAGCGTCTCGAATTCGGTAAGGACTATCTTTTGCCTTGGTTCATGACGGAAATCCAATTTCCAAATACGACATCGTGTGGTTTTGATTGTATATATATATATATGGCGACATGATATATGGTACCCATGCCATCTATGATTGATAGTTATGATTTGAAATTGTTTTCAAAGCGTATAAACACCAGTAACAATATCAAATGCCTTTGTTTTATTCGTATCAATCATATTTTGGCCATTATAAGGTAAAACTCTATCCTCCGGTTTGCGTTGCATTGTGTGATGGGAACTGAGTCTTATAATGGCTTCATTTTTATAAAAAGCATTGCGATGGTTAAAAGAATGATTTGTTTTAAAGCACTGGCAATCCAATGGAGTAAACCCGTTCCACGAAAGTGGCGTGGTCCTGTGATTAGCCAAATTATATATGTGTTGAGTAGATTTCTCATACCAGTCCCATGACTGACTCGTAGTTTGTTTCACTTTCAAACTCGGGTGCCCCTTTTTCTACACGAGCAGCCTTGTATTCAGGTTTAGCTGGTTCTTTCTGGATAGCTGGAGCTGAAGATGGATTCTATCATTTATCTCTTTTTATGCTGTTCAGCTCCTATTGTACATATTTTGTTTGTTTTCCGCTGTAGACATTTATGTATAGCTGAACTGTATTTGTACTAAGTAAGATTTTGTATACTGTGTAACTCTGATGATTACTTTTATCCAGTATATTCTATTGTTCATTATCTGGTGTATTTATTTAATTTTCTTCTGCTGTTATCTGTTTCTGTGTTATATTCCACGGATTACCCTTGCCGCCGTCAGTACGGGGTTAGGGGTCGTCCCATTTGGTATCAGAGCTTTGGTTAAGCTTAGTTCGGGAATATAACATTTGAATGAACTCGTCAGAAATAGAACCAGTAGTGTTCTAAGACGGGTAACTCTATACGGATAGGATCAGCAATATCCTAGTATGAGTAAAGCAGAATGAAATTACACCTCGATAGACACATTTACATTGATGTATATGTTTCTATGTTTTAAAATTATCTCTTCTGTGACCTGACACTTGATCTACTGCTTGCAGAAGTACTAGAAAAATGAGTGTCAGAAACAGGAGAAATGCAGAACCCGGTCTAGAGGCTCTATTAAAGAGATATCGAAATCTGAACGGAGCACAGTTCTCGGGCAATGAATCTATTATTCAGGCTCAAGCTTGGATGAGTTCTGTCGAAAGAATTTTTGAGCGTATCCATCTGAGAGATGACCAGAAACGGTTAGTAGCATCTTGGGCGCTCAAATAAGAAATTTTAATCTGGTGGGAAACAATCATCAAAGATAATCCAGTAGGTGATATCACCTGGGACAGATTCAAAGTAATTTTCCTAGAAAGGTTTACTCCTCCCGAAGCGACGGAGCGATTATGTGATGAATTTTCTTATCTAATACAAGGTGATATGACCATCCCAGAATATCATAAGAAATTCAACGAACTTGCTCACTTTGCTCCTCATCTGATTCAAGATCCAAAGAGGAAAAATCTGAGATTTATTCACGGCCTACAAAGGAGATATCAGAATAGTGTACTAAGGAATGTGAAGCTTCCTTTTTCTGAAATGATATACATGGCTTATCAGTATGAAGATCTCCATAAGAAAGGAATGTTACGCGATGAAGAAGAAGTCTGTTCTAGTGACGAAGCAGAGTCGGAAACTGATATTCCTGAAGCCGTTACGAGGTCGGAGGTCAATAAGAAGCCCAGTGCCAAGAGAAAAAGGGCCGAATCCGGGAAGGAATGAATAACGACCGCCACGTGCTCAAGCTGCAATAGAAAAGGACATTTGGCGATAAGTTGCAAATCTTGGAACAAACGAAGAAAAAGTGGATCTAAGCCCACTAAGAAACAAAGGAACCCACATGGGGAAAGCAGATGCCATAAGTGCCACCAAGCAGGTCATATTGCACGGGAGTGCCAACTCTCAAAGAAATCTGAAGCAGTACATATAAATGAATTGGCAGAGACTTCCGAGCCCTCAGCTAGTCAAGAAAGGGCTGATGTTTTAGAAGGCACGCTCAATGTCAAGAACATTCCAGTTAAAGTACTATTTGATACTGGCGCATCACGAAGCTTTATTGCAAAGAGTGCAGTCAAGAAGTTAGATTTAAAATTGAAGAAGCTCAAGGAACCGATGACTGTCCAAAATCCAGTTGGGGGTTCTATCGGTCTCAGTTGGGTTTGTGGGGTGCCTGCTCTTTTTCCTGCTATAAATTCCCTGCTATCTCTGTCGTTATGAATTTTAATGAATTCGATCTTATTCTGGGATTGGATTGGCTAACCAAATATGAAGCAGAGGTTAGATGCGCCGAGAGAGTTGTTAAAGCTAAGATTAAATCAGGGAGTTATATAACCATACCGTGTGAAGGTCAGAAATCTAATAAAAAAGACTTCTGGGCAGCTTTGAATGTTTCTCCAACCCAAATAGAAAATGTCCCTGAAATCACAGAGAATATTTCCGACCTAGTGAAAGATATTCCTGTCGTCAAGAACTATGCGGATGTGTTCGAGGAAGTTGTTCGCTTACCTCCGCAAAGAGAAATAGATTTCAAGATCGCTTTGATTCCCAATGCAAGGCCGGTAGTTCACGCTATTCGAAGAATGTCCTTGAAAGAGAAAGAAGAACTTGACAGTCAAACACGACAGCTAGTATGGAAGGGTCTAATCAGACCTAGTTTATCTGATTGGGGTGCAGCAGTGGTGTTTGTCCAAAAATCGGACGGTACTCTACGTCTATGTGTGGATTATCGAGATCTGAACAAACAGACAATAAAGAACAAGTATCCGTTGTCGCGAATAGATGATTTGTTGGATCGTCTAAATGGAGCACAAGTATTTTCACGAATGGACCTAGCTACAGGCTTCCATCAACTACGAATTGCCGAAGAGTGTGTTCCAATGACCGCATTCAGAGGTCCCGACTTATTCTACGAGTGGTTAGTAATGCTGTTCGGCTTATGTAACGCTCCAGCTTACTTCGTCGATCTGATGAATAGAGTGTTCAGAGGAGTTTTGAATAAATTTGTTCTGATTTTCATTGACGATATTCTAATCTTCTCTAAATCAAAGGCCGAACATGAAAAACATTTGGAACAAGTGTTAGAAATCCTCAGAAGGAATGTATTGAAAGTGAAGTTTTCCAAATGTATATTCTGGCAAGATGAAGTGAAATTTCTGGGCCACGTCGTATCGAAAGAAGGAATCGCTGTGGATCCAAGCAAAATCATAGCTATTCAAAACTGGAAGCAGCGTAGCACCCCCACTGAAGTCCGCAGTTTTCTCGGATTGGCTAGCTATTACCGGAAGTTCGTTAAAAACTTTTCGAAGATATCTGGTCATTAAACGAAGCTTACGAAGAAGCACTCTAAATTCAAATGGACTCCAGAAAGTGAGGAGGTTTTCGAAGAGCTAAAGTTAATATTAACGACAGCTCCAGTGTTAACCATCATTGATGGCAATCAGGATTTGAAAGTCTGGACTGATGCTTCTTGAGAAGGCCTTGGCACAGTGTTAATGCAAAGGGGTCAAGTGATTGCTTATGCTAGCCGTCAACTGAAGCCGCACGAGAAAAACTACGTCACTCATGATCTTGAGTTATTGGCGATAGTATTCGCCTTGAAAATCTGGAGACACTATCTTCTGGGTGAGAGATTTGAACTGTTTACAGATCATCAGTCGCTGAAGTATTTGTTTACCCAGAAGGATTTGAATCTGAGGCAGCAACGTTGGCTGGAGTTTCTTGCAGCATATGACTTTGAAATTATATACACTCCAGGGAAAGCCAATGTCGTGGCCGATGCGTTAAGCCGAAAGAATGAAATGATCGCCAGTTTTATTATCACGACTTCACTGATAGATAAAATATCTGCTCTTCAGGAGGATGATCACTTCATTCAGAAGATCAGAGAGATAATTCAACAAGGCGAACCCTCGAGTTTTCAAGTAGATAATGAGGGGATTTTAAGGCTCAAAGGTCTAATCTGTGTCCCTAACATTCCTGAGCTTCGAAAGGAAGTACTGGATGAATGCCATAAGTCGAAACTTAGTATCCATCCGGGAGTAAGCAAAATGTACAATGACATCAAATGCACTTTCTGGTGGAAGTCGATGAAGAAGGACATTTCCTTATATGTTAGCCGATGCCCTACTTGCCAACTAGTTAAGAGCGACCAACAGAAACTAGCTGGATTATTATAACCGCTAGAAGTTCCTGGTTGGAAGTGGGAACATATTTCTATGGATTTCATTGATGGTTTTCCCAGAACCAGAAAAGGAAATGACAGTATTTGGGTGATCGTAGATCGCTTCACGAAGACCGCCCATTTCATACCTGTCAGATCAAACAGAACTGCTCAGAGTCTGGCGCAGATATACTTCAAGGAAATAGTTAGACTGCATGGAGTGCCGCTCGGTATAGTCAGTGATAGAGATACAATATTTACTAGTAAATTCTGGGAGGCATTTCAAGTAGAGCTGGGAACGAAGCAGAACTTGAGCACCGCTTATCATCCGCAGACAGACTGCCAGACTGAGAGGGTGAATCGTATTTTAGAAGATCTATTGCGGGCTTATGTACTAGATTTCGGCGGATCATGGGAAGACCATTTGCATTTGGCTGAGTTCCCTTACAATAACAGCTACCAGGCGAGTCTGACAATGTCGCCATTCGAAGCACTGTATGGTAGACCGTGCCGATCTCTTGCTTGTTGGGTCGAACCTGGAAATAGACTTGTGTTGTGGCCAGATATGATCAGAGAAGCTGCCGACAAAGTCGATTTTATTAAGAAGCGATTACTTGCCGCTCAAAGCCGACAAAAGAGCTATGCCGATAGGAGAAGAAGAGATATATCCTTTGCTGTTGGCGACTATGTATATTTGAAAGTATCGCCGATGAGAGGAGTTATCCGGTTCGGTAAAACTGGAAAGTTGGCGCCCAAATTCATTGGTCCGTTTCCTATTCTGGAACGGATCGGAACTCTCGCTTATAGGGTCAAACTGCCTAATTGGTTGCCTGGAGTTCATGATGTATTTCACATATCTCAACTTCGAAAGCACGTTCATGATCCATACTTGATCGTGGAAGAAGCAGCTCAACAGGACATTGAAATTACTCCAGAACTAGCTGTGAGGCGAGAGCCGCTAAAGATCATCGGCAAAGAAACCAAAGAGCTGAGGAACAAGAAGGTTCACTTAGTCAAAGTGCAATGGAGTGGAGATCCGCGAGATTGTACTTGGGAAACTGAGGAGAGCGTTCAGAAAGCTTATCCCAGATGCCGAGTAGATATCTCTGTTTGACTCTGGTGCAAGGTACATTTACCCTACTTTGCATTACCATTTAATTCTCTACTCTGTTGTTATTTTCTTTCCATGGATGTGCACTTTTAAATTCTATAGTCTAAATGATTTAAAAAAAAAGAGTATAGAAATCGATTAGTATATTTTTGAAAAGTTAAAAACAATTGCTTGTTGGTTGTGTTGTGTGATTGTAGATTAGATTAATTAAGATTATTGAAACGATAGTTAATTTAGTCAACAATAGAATAATGTTAGAATTTATTCGATTATATCACACATTGAACTGTTTAGAAAATAGATAGGGATATATATACTAGTGCATTATATATGTTTGAACAGGTGAATGGATTAGCTGTTGAGTAAAGATTTTATTTGCGTGCCCGACAAATAGGTAAACTTTAATGAGTTGGATGCGAAATATTATTATATCAACTCCTGTGAATGCCATTGGATGCGGAGTTGTGGTTTTTTTGTGTGAAATAATAAACGTCGCCATAGAATTGTAACAATTAATTTTGAACTACATTGCATGGCATACTTCTGGAAGATAGGCATACTTCATCATATACCACATAAGCATTTGGAGCTTGTGTGACGAGGTGGAAGATTTACCATACGAGCGAGAGGCTTGTATTGCGATGACTATATTTTACAGGTTGAACTGATGACTGATATGGACTATTTAAATTGTAACGATTAAATTGCCAGATTAATAAAAACCCCACACGGGTCTGGAGTTGACAATAACCACGTCTCTCTAGTTATTAGATACGGCACATGGACTATTTATTTCCCATATGGGGCAGGGTGACGAGAATTTATTCTCTGGAGTTATTATAAATACATGCTCCCCTGTAAACACCAGAATATATCACTATAAATATGTGTATGCTTATTAGGATTTATTGGGTACCTAATACGGCCCAATAAATTTCCAAATCACTCTCCGTACGAGGGAGGTTATGGCAAAAAATTTCGAAAATTCCGGGTGTTAGCCAAATTTTTGAAGAATTTGAAATTTCTCAGAAACTGAAAAGTTGGAGAGTTGAAGTCAGATCGAACGTAGAGTTGAGTAATCAAACCACTTTCGACTTTGTTCCTTTTCGGGGACGAAAAGTTTTAAGTGGGGGAGATTGTAACGACCCAGAAAATCTGAACCAATTTAAAATTTTTAAATTAGCTAAAATAATGGATTTTAAATATTTAAAATAAATATTTTAAATAATGGCAATGAAAAGTGAGTTTGAATCGACAATTGAAATCGAATATAATTAATTTTAATTATAAACAAGGCCTGAAATGGCGCTGTAGTTTCAAAAATTGAATTCAAACTTTGTCGGACTGTACCGGGTGCAAAACAAAACGGATTTTAGTAAAACCAAAAATATTTAAATCTGTTAGTGAATACCTTTCTAACGAATCTAAAAAATCGAATTTTCATAGTGGAAAGCAAAAGTTATGGCCGAATGAATTTTCAGAAAGGTCGCTATGGAATTTATATAGCCCGTGAAATTGGCCATTTTGCATACGACCTCGGAATTCGACGAAACCACTTTTGTTGGATCCGGGATGTGAAGTTATTGCTAGGTTTCAAATTTCATAATTTTTGAAGCTAGTATGTGAGCGTGGAAAAGGAAAATGTGTTTTGGTCAATTAAAGTTAAATTGGATCGACCAGAAATGGGCCTTTTTGCAAACGGTCTCAAAATTCGACGAAACTAGTTTTGTTGGGACCGTATCGTCAAAACATAGCTAGATTTATTTTTCTGAAATTTTTCAAATCAGTTTGTGGCCCAGGCAAATTGAAATGTACGTTCAAATTAAATATTGAATGTTTTATATTTTAATTTGAAGGAAAACTGACTGAAACATTCGAATGGGCCTTCGAAACATGTCACATTGTGTTCGGAATGGGGGTAAAACACTAGGGACGACAGTCGTTGGGTTTGATTTCGAGTTCGTTTAAGAAAACCCCATTTTTTGAATAAATATATATATCGAACAATAGAAAAATTCCATTCAGTAAATTAAAAAAAATTAAAAAACGCGCTCTCTCTCTCTCTCGTATACGATCGACGACGGAGATAGTTCAAAGCTTCCCGGACCTTTTGCCGCCGCCACGTTCATCTTCAGGCCAGGCTCCAGTTGGGGTTTTTGAAGATCTCCTCTCCCTCTTCAAATCAGAACAAGTCTCGCCCCATCTCGTTTTGTATTTCTCGAGATTCGCCGCTCTGAAGTGCCGCCGTTCATCGCCCGATTCCTCCCTCCAACCGCGTTCGAGTTCGTCGGAGTGGGGGCCACCTGCTGCGCCTCTCGTAGCTCTCCGTCGTGGTATAACCTGATCGGCCTCTCGTGCAGTGTATCGGGAGAAAAATCAAAACCTAGTTTCGAACAGGTTTGAAATCATATGGCTTTGTTTATTTTCCGCTGTTTTAACACCTTTAAACCGTTGCAAACTTTGAAAAATCATATCTTTTTCGTTCGTTAACGAAATTCGATGAAACAGGAAACATCGTGACCGTGTGGACGCCTTCTACATTTTAGAAGAGACCGCATATTTTTCTGAGCTTTCTGCTATTTTTGGTGGAGTGGAACCCAATGTGAGATTTCTAATTTATAAACAATATGGAAAACGATGATGTATAAATTATATAGTCGATGTATGGGTTATATAAGCGTTGTACACCTCATGTATAAGCGTTGTATAAGTTGTACGTTCGATGTATAAGTTATATAAGCGTTGTAAAAATTATATATGTGTTGAAATAGAAGTGAATTGCTATATATAAATAAATATATATATATACGCCCCTCGTCCACAAACCATGGACGATATTTATTGATTGTGATTGGTGTGAAAATTGATTGATAGCGAATGGTTGTTTGGGATTGTTTGTGGTTGATATTGATTGATTGTGGTTGAAAAATACCCATTTGTGGTTGAGAAATATTTGGTTGAAACCACATAGGATTAGTTTGTGGAAATGAAATAAATATATACATGCCGCCTGCGTGCGAACTAGATGCATGATCCCCATTGTCAAAAACCGCGAGGTTTTAAGGTAGAGCGAGGAGCCGTACTAGGGACGGTCCCGGTTTTAACTACCCTGCCGTTATGCTGCTGAAATTTCGAATAATATTCATGTGTTTTAATTATTTTCATTTGCTGAAACTATATTTATTCATTGAATAGAAAACCTTCATGTGTTGAATCGATATTCATTCGTTGATTAGAAATTCATGTGTTGAATGGTATTCGTGTTTTAAATATAAAAATCACATTTTTATCTATATATAGAAACTATAGAAAACCTTCATGTGTTGAATCGATATTCATTCGTTGATTAGAAATTCATGTGTTGAATGGTATTCGTGTTTTAAATATAAAAATCACATTTTTATCTATATATAGAAACTATAGAAAACATTCATGTGTTGAATCGATATTCATTCGTTGATTAGAAATTCATGTGTTGAATGGTATTCACATTTTGAAATAAATTGTTTTATAATAAAAATCACCTTTTTATCATCTATATAAACCATATAAAATAATAGTGTTTTTGAAATGAATTGTTTTACAATAAAAATCACATTTTTATTATATACATGAATTGTTGAAATGTGAAGTGTTAAAAATAGCAACTCGTTCAAATAAATATGCATGAATTGAAATATTCATTAATTAGCTAATGATATAATTTTTGCCTATGCATGCAACATTAGAATGAATGGTGTTTTAAAACCAAATGGAATCAAATATGAAGTTGAATGGAAAATGATAAGCGATAAGAACTGTATATATGTACATGCATATTTATTGAACAGGTTATGGCAAAGGGGCTAGAGAAGAGGAATAAAATTTTGTGCCCGACAAATAGGTACAAAATTACTGTTTTGTTTGGGTGATGATTTTATGAGCCTGTTGGCTAGCCGCTTGGCTTTTTCTTTTTCTTTTCGACATGAGACGCCCGTGTGGCTATTTGGGAATTTTCCCAGCCCCTCCCGTACAAAGGAGGTTATGGAGAAATTTTCCAAAAATTAAAGGCGTTAGTGGAATATTTGAAGTGAAAACGATATTGAAATTGTTGAATGAACTATATTTATATAAATATATAAATATAAATAAAATTAAAACGAAACGTGGCCGTGCAGTTCGTGTTTTGAAACCGTGATTTCAAACAACTAGTGCGGGAAATCCGACCATTGGATTTTCCCGAAACCGCAACCGTTGGGTTCGCCTTGGAAATATCTTTCCAACGGCACCAACTTTGTAAAAATCCAACGGTTGGATTATCTGGAATGTTTAATTCAAATCAGAAGAAAAACAGCGCCATAATCGATTATATTTTTATATGTATATAAATATAATTATATTTAATCGAATAACGACGCTGCAGTTCGTATTTTGAAATCGAAACTTCAAACGATTGTACCGGGAGATCCGACCGTCGGATTTTCCCGAAACTGGAACCGTTGGATTCGTTTTGAAAAGATCTTTCTAATGATGTAAATTTTGTGAAGATCCAACGGTTAGATTTTCAGATATGTGTAAATCAAATTTGAAGAAAAGCAGCGCCATGGCCGCGTTATGGCCCGAAGCGTCGTTTTGAATAAAATGGCTATTTTAAAATAAATAAAAATAGCGAAAAATCGTTATAAAATATTATAAACAATATGGATGTGATTTAGAAATTAACTGCAGGTTGGCTAAGTCGGATGGTTTCCTGGGTGTTGATCTGATGTTGGTTTCAGCCTTCGGGGTTAATATTTGGGAAATCGTTCTCTTACTGACTGACGGTTAGTGACTAATGAATTGAAACGATGTGTGTATATGTTAGTGTTGCACTTGTTTATTGTGTACGCGAGTTGCTCAGAAAAACCGGGTTTATCCCATTCTGAATAACTGAATCGACGATAAGTAATCGAAGATGAAGACGGTGGTCGAAGACCGGAGATCTTCACCTCGTTTGGATGGTAACCGAGGTCCTGATTGGGAGACATCCCAAAATATGGATAATGAGTGGTGATCGTCCCGACGTACGTGGTGATCGATGGGTTTGCGAGGTATTTAGTGCCTCCGGTTTCGTTCAGACCCAGAACGGACTTGTAAATGGACTGTGTGTCTGACATTGGATTTTATTCTGTGTTGATTGATCTCTATTAAATATACATCTGTTTGGTGGCGGAGAATTTATTCTTTTGCTTAACGCCCTTCTCTGAAACGCACGAGCTCAGAGGTTGTATATCGATGGACATCAGTCGCATGGCATGAATGGCCTGTGTGGCATGCTAAGATGCAGTGATCAGGGCTTCTGTTGAAAAGCAAAGTCTTGTGGTGATGATCAAAGCCCCGCCTGTGTGGCTTAGCTTTGTGTACAACGTAAAATCGCGAGCCTCACACCCCGGTATGAACCAGAAACGGGAGAGGACATCAGGGAGGGCCTGCGTTTCTTTCTAGCTAGGGTGGTGTCAGTGACCTACCAGCCCTGACATTTATATACTTTTCACCTGTGTGGTTGTTTCTGTTGCGAGGCGCCTCGGTTAGATCGGACGATCCGGGTCCGATGGAGCCATTCGTTGGCTCATTTACACCCCAAAGGGTGGGGAAACGCAGTGTTCAGGAATTTTAATCCACATCGGTGGACCGGCCCTGACGATCCAAAGGCTTGATTGAGTACTTGCCTAAGGGGCGGGCTAGAGCGTCTCGAATTCGGTAAGGACTATCTTTTGCCTTGGTTCATGACGGAAATCCAAATTCCAAATACAACATCGTGCGGTTTTGATTGTATATATATATGGCGACATGATATATGGTACCCATGCCGTCTATGATTGATAGTTATGATTTGAAATTGTTTTCAAAGCGTATAAACACTAGTGACAATATCAAATGCCTTTGTTTTATTCGTATCAATCATATTTTGGCCATTATAAGGTAAAACTCTATCCTCCGGTTTGCGTTGCATTGTGTGATGGGAACTGAGTCTTATAATGGCTTCATTTTTATAAAAAGCATTGCGATGGTTAAAAGAATGATTTATTTTAAAGTACTGGCAATCCAATGGAGTAAACCCGTTCCACGAAAGTGGCGTGGTCCTGTGATTAGCCAAATTATATATGTGTTGAGTAGATTTCTCATACCATTCCCATGACTGACTCGTAGTTTGTTTCACTTTCAAACTCGGGTGCCCCTTTTTCTACACGGGCAGCCTTGTATTCAGGTTTAGCTGGTTCTTTCTGGATAGCTGGAGCTGAAGATGGATTCTATCATTTATCTCTTTTTATGATGTTCAGCTCCTATTGTACATATTGTATTTTGTTTTCCGCTGTAGACATTTATGTATAGCTGAACTGTATTTGTACTAAGTAAGATCTTGTACACTGTGTAACTCTGATGATTACTTTTATCCAGTATATTCTATTGTTCATTATCTGGTGTATTTATTTAATTTTGTTCTGCTGTTATCTGTTTCTGTGTTATATTCCACGGATTACCCTTGCCGCCGTCAGTACGGGGTTTGGGGTCGTCCCAATATACAATTTCTAAAATATAATTCATACGCATATGTGTCATGCTTACGCGAGAAAAGCATGTTGTAACGCTTGTTTCTTATACATGTGTGTATATCGAGGAACTAAAATAAGTATGCAAAAGTTAGTTGAAATTATGCTTACAGCTTACTTAAAAAATGCTTTAGTCGTAGACCAGTATTCGGTAATGCATTGACTAATGTAAGTAATAGAAATAGTTATATCACAGCAAAACTAAATAAAAATTAATATTACAACTTACCACCCAAGAACTGTATCATGAATCAAATATTGCACCAGAAATGAGACTGACCACGTTACCAATGGACTTAGAAAATGTTGCACCAGAAAACGTTACCAAATGGTTATAACGCACACAAATGATATTACAAATGATATTGCCAGTGGACTTGAATAGTGGTGATTTACATACATTAGAAAATGTTCCACCTCCTCTCCCGTATTACTGCCAATTCTGATTTAAGGAACTATGCAGTGTTAAAGCATCCATAAATAGGATACCTTTGGTTTTATTTACTGTGTTTGGAAGAGGTCCAGTTATCTAACTTAAGAAACTGCTTGGAGTCATTCTGCTAGATGCCTCCTTTGCTCCAAGCATTGAGGTTGATTATGTGGTGGAAGGGTCATGTGCGACCCTTATCAATTAGTACTTTATGAGATGAGTAAATCTCTCATTACTATATCATTACCATCAATAGCAATATTTCGATACCGTATTTAAATGAAATCGATATGCCAGTTTGATCGTAGGATAAAGACAAGTTTACAGTTTGCTTTGGTAGATCATAGGCAATATTTCTTTAAAACTAATAATAACGTTAATTTTACTAGTAAATTCATAACACGTGTGTTCGTATGACATACTTTATCAAAGACATTAGCCCAAGAAAATGATTGAATTTAGTTTAATAATCGAGTGAACCACTGCCAAATACTTTTTTTTTCTTTTATCGCTTATTTCTTTTATTAACACTACAAATTTCATAGCGAAGTAGAGTTACAATGTATAAACATTTTGCATACTGATTATTTAGATAAATGTTAATTTATCATCGTCAGCGTAATGATTACCAAATTATTCAAACATCAATCTATGTATGACAGTAATCAAACCAATAAAATATGGTTTGATGACAGTAATTAATCTATGTATGATAGTAATTAAACCAATAAAATTTGGCTTATGCACTTGTGCACGTACACAACTCCTTTCTTTGCCGGAACCATGCTCCGATCATTTCCACAAACTACTCTACACCTCCTGAAACCACAGCATCACCAAACGCCCCTACAACTCCCTGTATCCAATTCTAACGATGCCAAACCCTGCTCGCCATTATAGTTTGATTCAATAAAATAGCTTGTTTTGCAGCCGCATTCACCCAGTTACCATCAGACTTTTTGGTATACTTCAGTCCTTTTTAAACCGTTTAAATTTATCCAGGTTGGCTTCCTTATTGTTATTTTTAGTTAACAATAAATTTTAGTTGCTAACAGCGATCTCACATTGACTCTAATATTCACTATTGGGTGCGTTTTTTACAGGTCCCTGTTAAGGTTTTAAATTAGGCTCACATCCGCTCATAGTTTCATATACATTTCCGATCCCTATTTTTGAACAGCCGCCTCCTACAATCAAGGATCCGCTCCCTACTTTCACGTCCAGCCTACCCACTTCGCTCCTTTGCTTTTTACAAAAAAAAAATGTGCGGCCATGTATAAAAAAAATATATTTCTAAAATCTGGAAAAAATCCCAGAAGTCCACGCCAAGAAGAAAAAAAACTTGCTTATATGTATGCAAGTATTGTCAATACTTGCATACATGTATGCAATTATTGCACAAGGTAAATTATCCTATAATTTTGTCTGCATATATGTTGCGCACATGCATGTTTCGGATTTAATTGCATACTTGAATGCAAATAAAAATGAACTGAGTTACACTACTATGAAATTTTGCATACATATACGCAAGAAATTGAAATTCTTGCATAACAAAATGCATTTAACTGCATTTTTTGTTGTTTTTTGCTGTTTGATTTTATTTTTTACATGTTTTTGATTTATTTTAAGTGAATTTATGGTGGAATAAATAATTTATTTAAATAATAATTTTCGTTTTTTTTTAGTTTTTTTTTTTAGTTTTTTTCGCAACTTTTGAAAAATAGGGACCTAATTTATAATAAGTTTATCACCGGATGTGAGCCTTAAGCTGTTGAATCATTGAAATTTATCCAGGTTGGCTTCCTTATTGTTATTTTTAGTTAATAGTAAATTTTAGTTGCTAACAGCGATCTCTCATTGACTCTAATATTCACTATTCAATTTCGACATGCATTAAAACACCTCTTCTCTTATGAAATGACACTATTTTAATTAAAAAAAAATATAAAAGGTACTTAAGCTGTTGAATCATTGATAGAGAAGTTGAAATATCATGCTGGTTCTAATTAACCGGGTGCATCGACAAAGTGGATTTTTCTTAATTTGACCTCTTAGAAAGTAAATTGCAACAACCAGTAAATGACCAGATGCCTTTTTGTGCAAGTTAGAATATTATAGCCACAAACATTTAAATAATAATAATAATGATAATAATGCATGTCTTAGTAGTAATGTGTGACAGCTTTTTAATAACGTCAAACTTAAATCCGAAATCGTTATGCCTCAATTCAAATGTTTACTTCTGTAAATATATATCATTTTATGCATCTAATATACGAATGAAAAATGTTTGTTTTGTTATTGTCATCCCCAGGAACCAACTAAATGTCATCTAGCTGTGGATTTCAACTTCCAAATCATCGTAGTGGGTCGTGGTAGGGTACATCCTGCTTCAAGATTTGGCGATCGATGCCACAATCAACTACTCTTGGCTGATCATGTAAAGGTTGGGATTGACGCGGTGGAGCCTACTCATGCAGGAGTCTCACTGCCAGTTCCAACTCAATATCACACCACAATAGGAGAAGCGGTTGGTAGTTTTGTTCAGTGGCCTAAAAATCTTGTGCTTTTAGGAGAAAACGATGAGGTAAAATCTCTTGTGCATGTGCATTATTATGCTTATCAAATACATCATTATTGATTTGATTTTGTACACAGGCATGTTAATCATATAAGTGAAGCTTTAGTAGAACAATAAATAACTAGGATGTCTTCTACTATATTAACTCCTTTTCACTGTGGTCCAATATAACATGTGCTTGTAAATAATGCTCCAGCTTAGTTGCATTTTGGAAAAATTGTGTCGGTAATAACGAAAACACATTTCATTCAGGCACTTTATAGCCTTTTGGATAAACCAAGGCCATAATCACCTGCTACATTTTTAAATTTCAGCATGGTTATAGAATAGAGATTAAAGTGTTTTGAGCTTTTGGGATATGGGACTGATTTTTAACTTTCAGCATGGTTATAGAACATAGATTAAAGTGAAATCTTGTGTTTTTGAATAGGTATGCTTATGCTTTGATCAGTTTTGTTTATTTCATTAATGGTTGGTGTATATTTATGTAATCATTGCCACAGTTTTGTTTGCCAAAATGGTTTATTACAAGGTTATTTTTTATAAATAAGGGATGATAGACATAAATAAGATGAAATGCTAAAAAATAAATCGACCTAAAATTTATAGAGAGGTTCAATATTGTAAGATAATCTAAATCCAGAGTATTTTAGTGGTTTGAATTGGCTGTGAGGTAGAAAATAAGCCTAAATGTCAGTTACTAAAACAACAGAAGTTAAAACCCTTTTTATTCCATTGTTGCTTATTTGCAAAGAATGATAATTAGCAGATATCAAGACTATAACTAGATATAGGTTAAGTAGGTGATTCATGTTCATTCGATCTTTTTTGAACCTAACTCATTTTCAAGCAGTGTCAAATGGATAATAAAAATGCAAGACAGAATATTAAATTGTGCTGCACTAACACTCAGCCATTTATCCACAATCTTTGATGTTACCTTCATCTATCAAACTGATTTTTTTATTGGCTAATTTCTTCGCCATTATATAAGTTTTTGATATGTAGGAAATGGTAGAAAATGCAACATTTGAGAATGTATTATAACTTTATGTGCAGGCTACACCTATAACGAGCACAAACAAAGTGAAACAATATGGTGCCACGGCCAAGAATAAGAACGAAATGGTCATGAATACTCTGTCCAATCAATGTGTGAAGCATAAGGCAATCGCGGGAGAAGATATCTTGAAAAATTTGACGGATGAGTGTAAATATTTCCATGACTTGATAGATCAAATGCCAACTGATGATGGTTTTATCATTGCAATTCACGTGAATAAGTATTTATTTACGTGTGATGAGGACTTCGAAATTCATATAAAGACGGATGACATTATCCAATTTCTTAGTATGGCATGGCTGAATGCATCATGGCTACAGATTTGCATTTGCATCATGTGAGTATTTACATATATTTTTATCAAATGTGTATGTACATGCTTGAATTTATTGGTTATTTATACGTTGATGCCTTGGGTATCAAAGAATTTAAGTTTAACAATGATTAAACAATAACATATTGTTTGGGGTAGTTATTATGAAGTGACTACACATGGTTGTTTATAAATTAATATAGAATAACATGTTTTCTCTACCAGGTCTATGTGTATATCTTTCATCCTGTTGTAATGAAAGTCCTTTTTTTCCCTGCTAAAAAAAAATAAAAAAAATCAAAGATCCACGTGGTATGTTAATTGTATAGTGACATTTACAAATATAACAGCCTGTCCATTAAATCTATATAAAAAAAGAAGTAAAGACCATTACTTTATTTCTCATTTAAGCGAATAGTAAAACTGATTTCAGTGGACAATTAATGAATAGGTACCAATCTAATACATGCTAAGAAACTTCAATGAAAATAAAAATTGTAACGCTTCCATTTTGAATCTTTTGATATAGAATTAAATATTTATTTACTTCACTTTTGAAAAATACTTTCTTTTTAACCTTTAACCCTTCTCAGGTTGAAGATTGTAATGTTTCTCACCACTTCCTTCTTCTATGAGTTCATAGACATTTTCTTGTGGTTGCATATATTTATTTCAGTATATTTCCATTTCGGCTACATTTATATAATTATATTTTTGTGCCCAGTCCAACTATATGTTTCTTATCTCCTGGAAGTTGATTATTTCATGCTCAGCCATTTTTTGGTGCTACAGGATCGCTTCAGTTGTCTATCCTTTTCTAGACATATATATATATATATATATATATATATATATATATATATATATATATATGTGTGTGTGTGTGTGTGTGTGTGTGTGTGTGTGTTATTTTGTAAGTCAGATATCTTATTACAAACACAAAAGTTGTATCACAATTAATTTATGTCGCAATAATTTGTTATTTTTTTTTGGACTATTAGTCGACATTTATATTGACGTTGTAAGCTTGAGCAAAAAAGGCTCTTTTTGTTCTATCACATGCAATATTGAATTTAAAATTCTACTGTATAAATGATTGTTTGTGCATGTTATTAACTATAAGATGGTTTGTTGCCTTTTTCACATATCATTTTTTAATTCCTTATTTTATATGCTTAATAGCTTTAAGGAGATTTCAGTGTAACCTAGCAGCTTAAAGTCTTGGTTCTTTAGCTTATGGCTGCTACAAATTCAATAATCAGATCTCTTGGTCATTTTATCTGCAGATATTGCTAACCGATCATATCCCCATTTGGTTTGAATTAAAAATGACTAAAAGTTAATTAAGAAGAGAATAAACATGGCATTATTTTATCGCGTAAATTACAGATAATAGTGAAATGTATGAGCTTTCAAATTAAAAACAAATCCAATATGGTGATTAGTACTATAGCCACACCACTGTAACAACATAGCACAGATGGCCACTAAGATTGATTTATGTTTTTATTATCTGATTTGAATACTTATCGTTGTCACATTCTTTAGCATTTACCTTTCTGCAATAAGTATGCTCAACTTCATTGCTGCACTTTATTTGTAGCTTGATCTGAAAGTTGGTCTAAACCTATTTAATTGATTGTTTTTTCTACCACATTTATATATGTTTTTTATATGAAATATATACCATGCTAATTAATATGTTATGTGCTCAAGTGTTTCACACTATAGTTTTGATAATATACCTTGGAAGCATTATAAGCTTACGTTTGACGAGGACTTTGAAATTCACGTGAATAAGGATTTATTTACGCAAATCATTGCAATTCATGTGAATAAGGATTTATTTACGTGTGACGAGGACTCTGAAATTCATATAAAGACGGATGACATTATCCAGTTTCTTAGTATGACATGGTTGAATGCATCATGGCTACAGATTTGCATCATGTGAGTATTTACATATATTTTTTGCTGAACGAATAAGAATAATGTTGATTACATGTGTAAACAATGTGTAGATGGTTAAATCATATGTGCAATAATCTCGAAGTGAAGAACATTGGGTTTATCTGTCCTCAGAAGCTTTCCCAAGTACGGAAATATCCAGATGTGACAAACAGTTATATCTCAAACTCGTGGCATGCATCATAGTCTAAGCGCTTATTCTTAGCTCCATATTACGAAGGGTATGAATATTAAACTTTTAGTAAATAGTTACCAGTTTGTTGTAGATTTTATTTTTTATAAACTTATATTGTAGGAAGCATTGCCTGCTGCTGGTTTTCCGTATCGAAAAAAATGAGGTATATGTTTTTGATCCCCAGGCCAAACGCAAACGCAATCTAGAGATCAAGCCACAAGTAAATGTGTATGTTTTATTTGTTTGCCTTTTATTTAGATATGTCTTTTGTTACATTATTTGTGTAGAGGTCACATGCACGTTGCATGACCATTCTTTAGATTCAGATTATGGGTTCATTTGTTGCATTTTCAGGGCCTTCAAAACTTACGAAGCAATAGGTGGCAAGTCATCTCGAGGAAGTAACTTGAAATGGAATTTCGTAACGGGAAATTGTTATGTGACAATTTTTTTGTATGCTGTTTGGGATATAAATTCATTATAACTTGACTTTTTTTTTTTTGAAATATTGCTAGTGTCCCCAACAATTAGGACCGACGGATTGTGTATATTATGTGATGAGGTATATGCATGATATAATAAAAAACCACCATCAAAGTATTGATTTTCATGAGGTACCACTTTCTTAGTTTTATTTTTTCCTTTCATATTCAATATAAGTAATTGTATGATTAATTATTTTGAAAAAATCTCTTTACTGTAGGATTTTCTACAAGCTGTTTCGTATGGTCAAAAAGAGATGGACGAGATCCGAGATAATATAGCTACTTATATCATGCATAACTGGATGTAGTCGTCGTATATGCTACAATATTGTGAGTTTATTCACGTCTCTTTTAGTTGCGTCATATTAATATGAAAGTATGGGTTTCTAGAGTTAATATATGTTCAATTTATTTTTTCCTTTTCTTTTTCCCATGGAAAACACGACGCTTGAGACTTTCTACTTAACATGTCATGACCACATTTTGCTACTGAAGCAAAATGCAAGTCATATTTTGTGTGAAAAACATAACATAAACAATAAACAGTCAGGTTACATTTGTTAAAACAATAAAATCTACCTTACAGCGTGAAAAGAACAAAATAATATTTGAACATACAATACATGTGCTGACTTTTCATTCAGTTCCAAAGGTTCAAAAATTGTTCAAGAATATAAATATCATAATATACATGTAAAGAATTAAACTGTAACAACCTCAATTTTTAGAGTATTTTAATTAATGATTTAATTTAAAATTTTGGTTTATTTGTTTTATTTGTTTGCATTCATTCTTGAATTTTTATATAAATATTTAATTTGTATAATTATACCTTTCGTTTTCATTATGTAATTATATCTTTAATTTAATTTTAATGCGTATTGATTTTGTTGGTGCAAACATTGATTACCTTTTAATGTTCAACATACGTTTCTTAGTATTAATGTTTTCCTTACATGTTCATTATTTTCAAAATTTAAACCATTCTTTTCTTTTGCCAAATATTCATTCAAGCCATTAGTGTTTCTCCATATATGACTCTTTATTTATATTTACCACATTCCTTTATTTAATTATTTCCATTAGCAACCATTTATTTTTTCCTATCACTTATTTCTTGCAGATTCATGCATGCATTCATTATTCCATCCCATGCATTTTCTTTATTTTATTTAAAAAAAAACACTCTTGGCATTAATGAATGCACGCTCCTTTAAATTAAAAATTTATAGTGTTTCCTTTTATTTGCAAACATGTTTATCTGTTTAAAGTTCAACCTCCATTTAGTAGTATAATTTTTTTCCTTGAACATTCGTATTTCAAAATTTGAACCGTTCGCCTCCTTTTACTTACTTCCTTTCGTTCTCAAATGAATATATTTTACATTTCCTTTTAAAATCTTTACATTTCCTGAATTTGTCAAGCGTTATATAGCATTAAACTCATACCCTTTCATTTGCATCACGAAGTGTTTTCAAAGCACTAATATTAGCCAATTTGGGATTTTAGTTTGGAATATCAATCAGTCTATTGACATCTTAGTAAACACGGTGTTCATGAAATATGGCACCCGCATTTGAATTTTTGGACCACGTTTAAAGGCTATATGAAATAAATAAGAATCCATCGGGTTCCACAATCTCTGTTCAAACTTTGTCCATTTCCTTCTCCCATTAATTTTCTCGTGAGTATTAAAATAAGCAACTGCCACTTAAATTCTTATTTTAGCACACGCTCTGTTTCTTTACTGTTACCTCTCCTCCCCTCTCTATATTCTTCTTCGTTTATAAAGATTTGAAAGATTCTCTCTCTCTATATAAAAATCTATATCTTTCTTTACATTCTCATTTGTATTAATATTGGCTTGAATTTGAATTGGTGAAAATTAATTTGTGGGGACACATTTATTAATTAACGTTAAAAATTGGAAAGCCATGAATGATTATTTACGGTGGTTTTTCTTTTCTTTATATCATCATTTTATTCATTCATACAACCATTCCCTTTTTTCTTCTTCTCCAAAATTCTCAGCAATCAACCATGGCTAAAATCAAAATCTACATCTAAATCTAACGGAGAAACTTCTCAACTAAAAAGTAGAAGCAACCAAATCCATCAATCTCTTCTCCCTTTTTCTCCTTTTATTTTCTAATTTTTTTCAGATTTTGATCTGTTTTGTAGGGAACATAACTTCGTCATACATAACCCAAATCGACTTTACTTTTTTTTTCAAATTGTGTAAAATTGAAAGAGCTAAAACTTTTGTGCAATACACTTTTTCAGATTTCGAATTTTTCTTGGTCGAAACTGCCAATCTTTCAGGTGCGTTTTTGAAGCCAGATTTCAGATCCAAATATTTGTTCGTCGCTGTTTTGATCATATCTTCTTCAAATTTTATCGGAAATTGGTTTTTCTTTTTTTAAATTGAAGAGAAAAGAATTTGCAACAACTTTTCAGTTTATGATTTTTCCAAATTCTGAATTTAACTTGTCCAAAAATCACTTTTAAAATGGTTAAAATTTGGTTCAGTTTTGTAACTTTTTGGTAAAAATCAAGATCCATCCTTCTTGCATTTCCCCTGCCCATTGGGTCAAGTTATGTGTTTGTGTGGGTTTATCTTCTTCATTTTTGTGTGTTGATTTATGTTTAATATATATATATATATATATATATATATGTTTGTTTGGGGCATGCGTTTTTTTTTCGCCTATGTATGTGTTTGTGTGATTTATATAAGGGAAAGTCTATTTAGACACAAAGATTTGACACAAATTGAGTGACATAAAATCTAAACCATAAGATTACCCCATGATTTGCACTCCTCACATAAAGATAAATTAATCGTGTGGTTGAGAAATTATGCCTTTTGATTTATGTCAAAATTTTGTGTTCATATAACCGCTCCCTTTATATAATATGTATATAGTTGTTGTATGCAAGAGTTTGGGTTAAGTTTCTATTTTGTTTTCTTTTTACAAATAAAATATTTGTGAAAAAATTGACAGGTGCTTGGATTGTAGAGTTGTTTTTTTAAATAAATATATATAAGTATTTTGATGTGTATGTTTTATATATAATATATATAAGGTAATGGAATTTTTGTGTAATTGTGTTGCTTCTTTTATACCTATGAAAAAAGGTTTCGTAAACTGTTCCACAAATCCAATTTCTATGTTGTTTTGCTGAGAAAATCTCTTCTCCTCTTATAAAATAAAATAAAATATTGAGCGATCATCGAGCTGAAATTATTCTGAATCGTGCACGGAAGTCGTCGTTTCAATTCTGCATAAATCCATCTATTGTCTTTAATCTGCACCACGAAAAGTGAGTTTATCTCACACTTGACTCACATTACTTCATAGATGTTAGATCAACTAAATGAATTGTTATGAAATGTATAGGATTGTCAGTAGAATTTGTTTGTTTAAAATATACAATTTCATATGTGACACAATATTCATATGACACGTCTGTACACTGATTATATATGACTGTGATGTGACAGATGATATGTAATGATTTGTTATGTTGTAAATACCCATAGTTTAGGAAAAATCACTAAGGGTTGAAATGATACATACCCGAATGGACATTAGATTAGGGAAAAATCGTTATGGGTTGAAATGATAGACCTGAATGATTTTTACTGAAATTTGGGATTGCTGTAATAACCCGCAAAATCAGGGCCAGTTTAAAATTTTTATTTTGGCAATTTTAACGAATTTTGATTATTTAAAATGAATTATTTTAAATAATATCGACGAGAAAATTGGTTTTGAATATAATTCGAACGTTTATATTATACGCGTCATCGTTAGAATATAAATATTTATATATAATTATAAATAGAATTGAAAATGGCGCGGTAGTTCGATAATTCGATTTCAAACTTCAAATGAATGTACCGGGTGCCAAACAATCCGGATTTTAGTGAAACCAAAAATAATGGGATCTAATTGATAATATCTTTCCAACGAATCCGAATAATCAAAATTTCATAGTGGGAATCAAAAGATATGTCCAGTTGAAAATTCTGAATAGTCGCTATGGAATTCAGGCCCTTAAAAATGGACATTTTGCAAATGACCTCGGATTTCGACGAAACCAGTTTTGTTGGGTCCGCGGTGTCAAGTTATTGCTAGGTTTCAAATTTCATAATTTTTCGAATCAATATGTGAGCGTGGCAAAGGAAAACGCGTTTGACCAGTTTTAGTTGATTTTAATCGACTGGAAATTGGCCATTTTTCAAGCGGTCTCAGAATTCGACGAAACTAGTTTGGTTAGGACCGTATCGTCAATACGAAGCTAGAAAATATTTTTCTGGAATTTTTCTGGTTGGTATGTGACCCCGGTAATTTGAAATGTACGTTTAAAATTCAATATAGTGATTTAAATGTAAATTAAACGGAAACTGATTCAAACAGTCGAATCAGCTTGCGATATATATCCCATTGTGTTCAGAATGGGGGTAATACGCTATGGGCGACAGGCGGTGGGCCTCGTTTCGAGGTCGTACGTAAAAGTCAACCTTTTTACGAAATTAAATAATTAAATAATAAAATAATAAAAATAATTTTTATTTCTCTCCCCTTATTTCCCTCTGCCCCCCCCCCCCCCACGTTCTAATCGACAGTTACAAAAACAAAAAAAACAAAAAAAAGGAGACGATGACGGAATCGCCAGCCCCCCCCCCCCTCGTCGTCGACGACGATGCCCCCCCCACCTCCGTCCAAGCTCGCCAGCCCCCCCTCTCCATAGCCCCTCCGCCTCGCAGGACCCACGAAGCCCCCCCCCCAGACCCGAAGTTGTAGCCCTAAACCCCTCACCCGATCGCCAGAATTCGCCACCTCCCCTCACCGCTCCGACCACCCTCGACTCCGACGCAGTGCCTCAGCCAAAACCCCCACGCCCTTCAATCCCCAAACCCGAAGTCGCCCCCCCCTCGATGGTATTTTTTTTTTGTTTTTTTTTATTCTCTTATTTTATTTTATTTTATTTTTAATAGAAATAAAAAAAAAGAGAAAAAAACTGATTTTGTTTTTAAAGAAAAAAAAACTGATTTTGTTTTTAAAGTAGAAATATATACTTTGTTTTTAAAGTAGAAATATATACTATGTTTTTAAAATCTGAATATACGTTGTTTCTAAAATATAAATAACATCAAATAAAAATATGATTTTTATATATTGAACTTCGAACTAAAAATATGATTTTTATATATTGAACTTCGGCATAAAAATATGATTTTTATATATTGAACTTCAAAATAAAAATTCGATTTTTATATATTGAATAGCAAAATAAAAATTCGATTTTTATATATTGAATAGCGAACTAAAAATTCGATTTTTATATATTGAATAGCAAAATAAAAATTCGATTTTTATATATTGAATAGCGAACTAAAAATTCGATTTTTATATATTGAATAGCGAACTAAAAATTCGATTTTTATATATTGAATAGCGAACTAAAAATTCGATTTTTATATATTGAATAGCAAAGTAAAAATTCGATTTTTACATATGTAGTGGCTACGGGCAACGAAGATGACAAAAAGGCGAGAACAGTGAAGATTTCCTGCATTAGAAGTGCCATGGAGCTAGGATAGCTATATGTGAGAATTTCTCACCTTTCAATTTCTTTTCTAGTTTTATATATATACTAGGATGCAGACGGTGCTTAGTAGCACCCGACACAACCGTCCACAGACCATGGACTTGTTTGTTTGGTTGCATAGATTAGAGATTGTTTGATTGAAATTGAATTGTGTGGTGAAATGAATTGATTTGATGATGTGTGAATGGCGTGGGCCTTCACTAGACCGGGGACAAGGCTAGGCCTCGTCCCGTTTCTAGTATCGTGCCGTTATGCCGCCGAAATTTTCTAAAATATGTTAGAAAAATAAAAATATCATTTTATTTAAAGAAATGAACTGAATAGAAATTCATATGTTGGAATAAAATGTTTTGTCGTTAAAAATATAATTTTTAACGTGAATGTGAATAAATAGATATTCATTTACAAACCAGACGGTTTGTTTATGTACACCTATTTGAAGGACATTGATTGGGTCGATAAATTTTACACATCGCCCAACTGCACAAATAAAATCTGTGTTTGATTGTTTGAAACCCCACACGGGTGTTGGGATGAAATTTGAAGTTCACTCATCCTGATTGATTAAATATGTCGATCGATTGATTGACAGGCTGTTATAAGCGTTATATATCTATATTTGATGCTTATACAGTGTAGTGCACTTTGGTTGATGGTTGATTATTTTTCAATGCTATTATATACATGTGTTGTATGAAAATCCATATAATTAATTTTATATGGTAATTGATTGGGCCTCATTCCAGTTTTTGAAATAGAAATATTTGAATAGAAATATTTGAATAGAAATATTTGAATAGAAATATTTGAAAATAGAAATATGTGAAGCCGTGTTGATTAGATTGACGCCATTTTGACGTGAACGATATTTATATCGAATTGAAAACGATTTCGAAATGGAATAAATTGAAAACGATTTCGAAATGAATTGAATTGAAAACGATTTCGAAATGAATTGAATTGAAAACGATTTCGAAATGAATTGAATTGAAAACGATTTCGAAATGGAATGAATTGAAAACGATTTCGAAATGGAATGAATTGAAAACGATTTCGAAATAGAATGAATTGAAAACGATTTCGAAATAGAATGAATTGAAAACGATTTCGAAATGGAATGAATTGAAAACGATTTCGAAATAGATTGAATTGCAAACGATTTCGTTTTGAATAGAAATCGACGAAATATATTATATATATATTATATATATAATATAATGGCCTGAATAGAACGCGCCGCGCCGCGGCAGTTCGTGAATTTCGACCATTTATTTCAAACGGACATTACGGGAGATCCGACCGTCGGATTCTCCTAAAACCGGAACCGTTGGGTTCGTATCGAAGAGAGCTTTCTAACAAATGTGAGAAATTAGAAATCTAACGGTTGGATTTGGAATTATGTCCAAATCAAATTTGAAGAAGGTCGCTGTAAGTGCAGTTCGATGGCCATTGATGGAAATCGACTGTACGGGCCTTGATAAAATTATTAAAAATAGTAATAATTTGTGTAAAATCATAAGAAATGATTTGTGAAAGTTTGGGATGAAAAACTCCATATTTGAAAAGATAAAAATAGATTTTTATCGAAATGAACTAGTTTTGAACTAGAAATATAATTCTATTTATTTTTGAATAAATAAATTGAATTTGAAATGGTTTTGAAAATAACCAGAACTTCCAATGATTGCATTGGAATGGATTTGAATCGAAATTGTCTTCGGAATATTTCGATGTTGGAATTCGTGATTATACGGATGTTGTTACGGAAATTTGAAAGATATATTTATATCGTTATTTCCAATACGATATTTGTTAGTCGTGGAATTTGATATTGAATATAAGCCGGTATACTTTCTATTCAGAGCCTTGTATTTAATATCAAATGTGATTTGGGTTTGTCGTGAATGGTGTCTTCACTAACACTGTTCTTGAACCCAGTTGAGAAAAGATTAAATCTTTTTATTTAGATTTAATGAAGTGTACCAATTAAATAATATTTAATTGGAATTGAATTGATATTGATTTTTGGGTTTATCGTGAACAGTGTTTTAAATAACACTTGTTCTTTAACCCGATAATTAATGGAATGTGATTTTGGGTTTATCGTGAACGGTGTTTTAAATGACACTGATTCTTCAACCTAGTTAAAGATTAAAACTAAGTGGAGTTTTAATGAATCTTTAAATAGATTGAAAAGATCGAGAATGGAGTATCACCAGTTTTACTCCAAGCGATAGTTAAATCTTTAATTAGATTTGAACGTGAAATGGTAATTGAATTACCGATAACACTGTGGTGTTAGATATGAAGTACTACCAGTTTTACTTCATGGGATGAATAGTTGGGATTGGGAAATAAAATAAATGATTACTTCGGTGTGGTTCGATAATCCCGACTAGTTTGAATAGATATTCAAAGGAGATTAAAGAATAAATTTAAAGAATTTATCTTGGATAAAATTAATGGGAACTTTTCCCAAAGTATAGGAATATTTGAATAAAAGAATATTCTGAATTGGAATGAGGCGTATGTTGTGTTTGTGTAACACTTTTATAATATATACGCGAGTTATTCAGAAAGACCGGGTTTATCCCATTCTGAATAACTGATTCGACGTGGTGTCGAAGATGAAGACGGTGGTCGAAGACCAGAAGTCTTCACGTCGTTTGGGTAATTACTGATGATCTTGATTGGGCTGTACACCCAAGAAGATGGAAACAGTTAGTGATCGTCCAGACGTACTTGGAGATCGATGGATATGCGAGGTACTAGGTGCCTCCGGTTTCGTTCAGCCCCAGAACGGACTTGTAAATGGACTGTGTGTCTGACATTGGATTTTAGTCTGTGTGGTTGTTTTCTATTAAATATATATCTGTTTGGCGGCGGAGAATTTATTCTCTTGCTTAACGCCCTTCTCTGAGACGTACGAGCTCAGGGGTTATATATTGATGGATATCAAACGCATGGAGTGAATTGCCTGTGTGGCATGCCTAAGTGGCAATTGATCGAGGCTTCTGTTGAAAAGCAAAGTCTTGTGGTGATGATCAAAGCACGGCCTTTGTGGCGTAGCTTTGTGTAACGTTTACCTCGCGTGTTTCACACCCGTTATGAACCAAAAACGGGAGACGGACCTCAGGGAGGGCATGCGTTTCTTTCTAGTTAGAAGTGGCGTCAGTGGTTTTACACGCCCTGACGAGTTTGACTTATGTGGTTGTTGCTGTTGCGAGGCGCCTCGGTTATATCGGTTTCGGCCGATGCATTCTGGTCGGCTGACGGACCAGACTTACACCCCATAGGGTGGGGAAACGCAGTGTTCAGGCATTTTAATCCACATCGGTGGACCGGCCCTGACGATCCAAGGGCCCACCTGTGTCTGGGTCCTGAGACACGGACTAGAGCGTCTCGAATCGGTTGAGGACTATCTTTTGCCTCGGTTCATAGATGGAAATCCAATTTCCAAATACGTGACAATTGCGGTTTTATTTGTAAACCTATATATGGCGACATAGTGGTATGGGGCATTCATGCCGCCTATGATTGATACTTATGATTTGAAGTTGTTTTATACACTATGCACTTATAATAGTATCAAATGATTTGTTTTAAACGTATCAAGCATTCTTTGGCTGTTATAAGGGAAAACCCTATCCCCCGGCTTGCGTTGCATTGTGTGATAGGACCTGGGTCTTATAACAGCTTCATATTTCTTTATTTAGCACTGCGCTGTTTGTTTTATGCACTGGTATTCTTGGGAGGAAACCCGTTCCGTGTTATACGGCGTGGTCCCTTGATTTACCTAATTTTAAAATAAAGATTAACAACTGTTTTAGTTCTCACACCAGTCCCAAGACTGACCTGGAGTTTATTGTTTTAACCTAAACTCTGGGTGCCCTTATTTTTGACACGGGCAGCTAGTAGTTTTGGTTTTGCAGATTTATATTCACAGGATCCTGGTTTACAGCTGGAATGATATCCGGAAAGCTTTGTATCCGTATATCTCTTCTAGTTGTGTATTGTATTATTTTCCGCTGCTATGTATTTAAATGTAATTTAAATCTCTGATATTTCTGTGTAATATTTATTCATTTAATCTCTGTATATTCTTGTAATCTGATGCATTGTTGTAATATACAATGAAATGTTCTTCTGTATGCATTCTGATTTGTCCTGTTCTCGAACGATAGGGCGTTTCGAACGGTCTGGGTCGGTTTAGCGACTGGTTCGGACCGAGCGAAATTCCTGATCGTCACAATTGCGGGTTGAAATGATAAACCCGTCGAAATTTTATAAATTACGGGTTGAAATGATAAATATCCGTATCACTTGACCGTAGGGTAGAAAACTCTATACGGACACCGTTGGTCATGTTTTCGAATTAAAATGAGTTGAAAATTTTGATTGTAATAATATTAATTTAAGATCTTATATTTATATTTTAAAGATTTGTACTTAAATTTTGTAAAGTTTAAATTATATGTTTTAAAATGATTTTATGAGTAAAAATGTATTTAAATGCTTATTTAAGACTTTACTTATAATTTATTAATTTTAAACTATATAATTTAATCATATATGTATTTTTAACTTTAAATTAATGTATTATATAAATTATTCCTTTTTTAAACCTCTTTCTAAATTATTTTAAACCTATATATGTTTATAAAGCTATTTATTTATAAATTTAAAACCTAAAAATATATTTTCAATGCTTATTTTATAAACTTTAATAATAAACTCAATATGTGGATAAGTTTTGATTTTGCGATTTAAATTTGAGGTTTAAAGAATTAAGTTTATATAATGATACTTGATTCAATGAATTTGATTCTAAATCAACTAAATGCGAATTTTGAATTGACTTAAATATTGAACTGTATGGGAAATGAAAGTGAACTATGTAATTAATTGGAATTTGAATTTATAATTGAATTCGATTATAAATTGTCTGAATATGAATTGAAATAATTTTATATATTGAATTGATTCATAAACTTTTTGGTTTGAATTAAAGAAATTTCTTAAATCAGTTTATTTCAAGATATGATTTTATTAAAATGGCCACGGTGTGAAAAATGTAAACGTTTGGTTGTTAAAGAGACCGGGATCGGATATTGTCATACTCTCTGCCAATACCGAAAACCACTTTAACAACTGTGTACGCGGTGGAGTTCCAGAATGAAATAGGATGGTTTGGTGGCGATTACTGGATTGAAGAAAGAGAACGTTGATGGATAGCCTTGATCTATGGGTCATAATTAAAATGACTAAAATAGGTGCTATACCGTGATTAAGTGAGGTCGCACCTCCATCGGACACACTTCTTCGAACTATATCTATTACTTTGTGATTTGATTGGTGGCCACCCTTGATTATGGGAGTGTTGTTCGAGGTGGGCGGTAGTTGCGGCTATGCGTTACCACCGGTCTGGGCGTGCATCGGTAGAATCCTACCGTGGGTATTCCTCGTGTGCCTTGTCATATTATCCTGATCGAGCTCCCTACGATTTTGATTTGACGTTGTCGTATAGCGGCGCATCACTATCCACCGACCGTTACTGGTGTTTTATATGCAATGTTTACGACAATGTTTATAAACAGTGTAAGGGTAAAAATGTAATCCCGCTTATGCTATTTTAATATGTTATATTTAACCATAGACATTATTATAATAGCGTATTATATTATATGATATTAGTTTAACGGATCCTTAGAGGATGGTGATCCCAAACATCTTTTAAGTTACAGATGCATTTTATTGAACATTTCATTTGAGTTGATCTACTTCTATGAGAATGTTAGTCCTGATCCGAGTTGTTTTATTTTGCATTATTGCTCGGATCAGATCGAGTAGTGCAGTGTTGAGATTTCACCTTCTGAAGCTGGAGACTATTGAAGATATCACCTCTACCTGTTGATTCTGGCTATTTCTCCTTTGTATTAGAAATTCTTGTATTTAGACTTCCGCTGTACTTAATGTAACAACCTCAATTTTAGAGTATTTTAATTTATGATTTAATTTAAAATTTTGGTTTATTTATTTTATTTGTTTGCATTTTTATTGAAATAATTTTTATTTTGATTTGCAAAATTGTTGTTAATTATACATTGCCAAAACCATTGGTTCCTTTAAATTAAAAATTTATAATGTTTCCTTTTATTTGCAAACAATGTTTATCTGTTTAAAGTTCAACATCCATTTAGTAGTATAATTTCTTTCGTTGCATGTTCTTTTTTTTTTCAATTTAACTGTTCATCCCCTTTTATTCATTTAGTGAAAAAATATATATATTTAAATTCCTTATGAAATAATTCACTGCCATTTTTTGACTATAATTCTTTTGGTTTCCATTCTTAACTGCTTGTTTTTTTGAAACTTAAACCGTTCAATTTCTTTTATTTATTTCCATTTGTCCCTTAAATTTTATGAAATGTATAATTAATTTCCTTGTGAAATCATTTGTTACCCTTATTGACTCATATTTAAATTTCCAGTAACTGCCGTATCCGTTCCTTTGCCATAACGCAGGGTCCAAGGAATTAAATGCAGTGGTTTCTTTTCACGATTACAATCAATTCCCTTTAAATCCATGCATGCGTCTTTCTTTCATTTTGATTTCCAGATATTGTAATGTTCCATTTACTACATAGTTCAAATTTGCAACGCATGCATGTTCCAAAACTCTTTTTTTATGAAACACACCCTTCCAAATTCAAAGCTATTCATGTATATTAAATACATGCATTCACGTCACTTAAATTCAATATTCAATACTTGACTTAGATCCATTTCCAATGCCTATTACCATTCTCGCAACCTTTCGTAAATTATAAAAAAAAAGGAAAAGCCACGCATTGTTTCAAGAAGCCTACCCATTTTATTTCCTACCGTTTTCTCTCCCTTCTTCACAAATAAAAATGACAGCAACCATTTATTTCTTTCCCATCGCTTATTTCTTGCAGATTCATGCATGCATTCATTATTCCATCCCATGCATTTCCTTTATTTTTATTTTATTTTTAAAAAAAAACCATTCTTGGCATTAATGCATGCACGTTCCTTTAAATTAAAAATTTATTGTGTTTCCTTTTATTTGCAATCAATATTTAACCTTTTTTTTAAAATTGAATGTCCATTTATTAGTATAATCACTTTTCTTACATGTTCATTAATTTCAAAATTTAACCTTTTATCCCCTTTAATTCATTTCCTTTCGGTTCCCGGATTGTGAATATATATATATATATATATATAATTTCCTTGGGAATCAATTCGTTGCCCTTTTTACTTCTATTTCTTTTGTTACCTTTTTTTGTAACTACTTCCATTTGTTTTCTTTTGAAATTTAATGCAAACGCTTCTTTTGAATTTGAAAATCTTCATTCATTCCCGAAACGTGCGTAGACTGGACCTTTCCTCTTGCCATATTCCTTATTTCGAGGGCATCTATTAATTACCATTTATTTGTCACGGCAGTAGTTCCTTTTTTCATCCCCAATTCACTTGCTCCATTCTTTTATTATTTCTTCCGTCACTTTGTTCTCCTCATTCACAGTAGTTTTCTTTTCTCTTCAGCTTCCTACCCTCCTTGCGTCGACAACTCTCCCAAATAGCCAAGCTCCTCCCTCTCTTCTCCCCTGAAATGCAGCGAGCCACCCCTCCGCCTGCCAACCTGCGAGCCTCCTGACCGAGCCAACCACCGAAGCCGTCGCCTCATCCCGACCTGTAGCCACCCATGTCGCCACTGATTGACCGCATCCGCACTCACCTACAAAACAAACTCTCATGACCACAAAACTCTCCTTTCTACCCATTAACACCTCACGAGCATACAAACATGACCCCTGACCTTGCGTGTTACCGTGATGTATTACTGTGCTCGTTGGGTTAAGGTTTGTGTGTGAGTTTAGCGTGTGGTTTTGTTTTGGTGTGAATGTATATTTACGTGAATGGGTGTGTTAGAATGTATATGCAGTGTGATAATATGGGTGTTTATATTTTTGTGGCGTTGGTTCTTGCATTAGTGTGTGTGGAGTTGTGTAGCTGTGCATGAGTGTGTATTGGCGTGAGTTTGGTGTGTTGAGTTTGGGTTGTTTATTGTGTTCAGTTTGTATTGTTTACAAAGAAAGAAAATTGTGTTTACTGTATTTATTGTTTTTTTACACGTACGTATATGTTTTGGTGTAAGTTTTGGAGATTTATTTGTTTTGAAATTTTTATGTATATATATATATATTATTGTGTGTGTTAATTTTGTGAAATATGTATTTTATATATTGGCTCTTTCATGTATGTTTATATGTCCATATATATATATATATAATAATTTTGGTCTGTATGTTATATATATATACATATATATATATATATATGTGTGTGTGTGTGTGTGTGTTTTACGGTTTTATTTGGGTGTGTTTGCGTTGTATGTAATTTTAAATATATAGGTATATATTAATTTTACTGTGTATATGTTTATATTAAATATATATATATATATAGTATTTTGAAAAAGGATTTGTTGTGTGTTTATGTATAATTTATAATATATATACTATTATAATTTGTGTTGTGTGTATGAGTTTATGTGTGTCTTTATGAGTTTATGTGTGTCTTTCAAATTATATATTATATATGTGTATATGATTTAGTATGCGTTAGCGTTGTGTTTTATTTAAATGTATAATTTATAAAATATATTTTTGTGCGTCGAATTTTAAATATTTATATATATATTATTGTTAATAAAAAATTTATATATGAATATGTATATATATAAAGCTTTGGGTGTGTTTTAATTTATAATATATATATGTTATAATTTACGTTGTGTGTTCGCGGTGTGTGTTGAATTTTAAGTATATATATGTTATGATTTTTTTTCTGTGTATACGTGTATAAAAAAAATTGTGTAAAGAATTATTGTGTTTTATTTTTGGTTTAATTGGGCTAGTTTTGTGTTTATTTTTGAGTCGAATGTAGCGTTGAGTTCCAAAACCCATTCCTAAACCCAACAACTGTACCAATCCTTTGAAAACTCCCTAGCATCCTCTTATGAAAATAAAATATATCACGAATAGTTATCAAGATATAAATCTGTTCCAAATCGTGCCTACAAGTCGTCATTTCATTTTGAGCCACGAAAGGTGAGTTTATCTCACACCTGACTGACATTATTTCATAGATGTTAGATCAACTAAATGAACTGTTATGAAATGTATAGTATTGCCAGTAGAAATTGTTTGTTTAAAATATGCACTTTCATATGTGACACGATATTCATATGACATGTATGTACACTGAATATATATGACTATGATGTGATTGACGATATGTGATGATTTGTTATGTTGTATATACCCCTAGTTTAGAAAAATCACTAAGGGTTGAAATGATACATACCCGAACGGACATTAGATTAGGGGAAAATCGTTATGGGTTGAAATGATAGACCTGAACGATTTTTACTGAATTTGTGATTGCGGGTTGAAATGATAAACCCGTAGAATTTTATAAATTGCGGGTTGAAATGATAAATATCCGTATCACTTGACCATAGGGTAGAAAACTATGTACGGACACCGTTGGTCATGTTTTCGAATTAAAATGATTTGGAAAATTGATTGTAATAATATTAATTTAAGATCTTATATTTTATATTTATATTTTAAAGATTTATACTTAAATTTTGTAAATTATAAATTATATGTTTTAAAATGATTTTATAAGTAAAAATGTATTTAAATGCTTATTTAAGATTTTAGTTATAATTTATTTATTTTAAACTATATAATTTAATCATATATATATATATTTTTAACTTTAAATTAATATATTATAATAAATTATTCTTTTTAAACCTATTTCTAAATTAATTTAAACCTATATATGTTATAAAGTTATTTTCTATATAAGTTTATAACTTATAGATAATATATTCAAGGCTTATTTTATATATATTTTATAAACTTTAATAATAAACTCAAAAGGTGGATAAGTTTTGATTTTGCGATTTAAATTCGAGGTTTAAAGATTTAAATTTATATAACGATGCTTGATTCAATGAATTTGATTTTAAATCAACTAAATGCGAATTTTGAATTGACTTAAATATTGAATTGTATAGGAAATGAACGTGAACTGCGTAATTAATTGGAATTTGAATTTATATTTGAATTCGATTATAAATTGACTGAGTATGAATTGAAATAATTTTATATATGGAATTGATTCATAAACTGTTTGGTTTGAATTAAAGAAATTTCTTAAATCAATTTATTTCAACATATGATTTTATTAAAATGGCCATGGTGTGAAAAATGTAAACGTTTTGTTGTTAAAGAGACCGGGATCGGATATTGTCATACTCTCTGCCAATACCGAAAACCACTTTAATAACTGTGTACGCGGTGGAGTTCCGGAATGAAGCAGGATGGTTTGGAGGCGATTACTGGATTGAAGAAAGAGAACGTTGATGGATAGCCTTGACCTTCGGGTCATAATTAAAATGACTAAAACAGGTGCTATACCGTGATTAAGTGAGGTCGCACCTCCATCAGACACACTTCTTCGAACTATATCTATTACTTTGTGATTTGATTGGTGGCCACCCTTGATTATGGGAGTGTTGTTCGAGGTGGGCGGTAGTTGCGGCTATGCGTTACCACCGGTCCGGGCGTGCATCGGTAGAATCCTACCGTGGGTATTCCTCGTGTGCCTTGTCATATTATCGTGATCGAGCTTCCTACGATTTTGATTTGACGTTGTCGTATAGCGGCGCATCACTATCAACCGACCTTTACTGGTGTTTTATATGCAATGTTTACGACAATGTTTATAAACAGTGTAAGGGTAAAAATGTAATCCCGTTTATGCTATTTTAATATGTTATATTTAACCGTAGCCACTATCATAATAGCGTATTATATTATATGATATTAGTTTGACGGATCCTTAGAGGATGGTGATCCCAAACATCCTTTAAGTTATTGATTGCATTTCATTAAACATTTCATTTGAGTTGATTTACTTCCATGAGAATGTTAGTCCTGATCCGAGTTGTTTTGTATTGCATTATTGCTCGGGTCAGATCGAGTATTGCAGTGTTGAGATTTCACCTTCTGAAGCTGGAGACTGTTGAAGATATCACCTCTACCTGTTGATTCTGTCTTTTATCCTTTGTATTAGAAATTCATGTTTTTCGACTTCCGCTGTATTTAAATTTGTAACTCTGATAGTATGTATAAATTTTGATTTTTATTTAGTAGCTTCATGAACTACTATTGTATAATTTATTTATTCCGCTGCGAGATATTCTGTTTTCTATGTCTATGATTCTGTGATTTATTCTATTTACCTCAGAAGCTAATAACATTCTGTCATTTCGAACGGTTTGAGTTGGTTTAATTACCAGCTTGAAGTGGACGAAAGACGGTATGTTACACTTAATTTGGTAACTCTGATATTATGTATAAATGTTGATTTTTATTTCGTAGCTTCATGAACTACTATTGTATAATTTATTTATTCCGCTGCGAGATATTCTGTTTTCTATGTCTGTGATTCTGTGATTTATTCTATTTACCTCAGAAGCTAATAACATTCTGTCATTTCGAACGGTTTGAGTTGGTTTAATTACCAGCTTGAAGTGGACGAAAGACGGTATGTTACATTTGGTATCAGAGCTTTGGTTTATCAAAGCTTTAGCTTATGAGGTAAAAACTCATTATAGATAGGGTTGTGATACCCTAGAATGAGTGGAATTAGTCTCTTAATCCTTCTTGTGAGAGATCGTATTTTTAAAGTATAAATGGTTTTTAAAATAGTTTTAAATGTTTTAAACAAATATTTTCGGATACAATTTTTTATATATATTTAAATTCTTTTCCTGAAATTTCTTTTCCATTGAATCTATCTTCCTTCGTAGATCCTCTTTGATTAGGTTCTTCGTTCGTTCAACTTTTACCTCAAATTCTATAACTTATCCTTGTCTATAACAAGGTAAGAAGTAGAAGAAGAGTATTCTTATTTAATATTGATTTGAAATTTTGATATATATATATATATTCGTAAATAATATTATGTTATTGTAATACCAATATTTGAAAGGATTTGATGTTTATACTTTAAGACTTTATATTTTATAAACTATACATTTTGAATAAGAGGTAAAGGTGTAGATTTTGTAAGAAAATGATATTATCTTAGTTGAAATCTATAACGATATAGTTTATAAAGTTATGCATATATAGGAATTTATAAATTTGAATGGATTATAAAGATTTTAATTTGTGATACATATATATATAGGTATGAATATAAATATGAACCTTTGGTTTAAATATATATAAATTATTTAATTACTATTTCTCTACCTCGTTCCTTTTCGGGGACGAAAAGGTTTGAGTAGGGGAGATTGTAACAACCTCAATTTTTAGAGTATTTTAATTAATGATTTAATTTAAAATTTTGGTTTATTTGTTTTATTTGTTTGCATTTATTCTTGAATTTTTATATAAATATTTAATTTGTATAATTATACCTTTCTTTTCATTATGTAATTATATCTTTAATTTAATTTTAATGCGTATTGATTTTGTTGGTGCAAACATTGATTACCTTTTAATGTTCAACATACGTTTTTTAGTATTAATGTTTTCCTTACATGTTCATTATTTTCAAAATTTAAACCATTCTTTTCTTTTGCCAAATATTCATTCAAGCCATTAGTGTTTCTCCATATATGACTCTTTATTTATATTTACCACATTCCTTTATTTATTTATTTCCATTAGCAACCATTTATTTTTTCCTATCACTTATTTCTTGCAGATTCATGCATGCATTCATTATTCCATCCCATGCATTTTCTTTATTTTATTTTAAAAAAAAACATTCTTGGCATTAATGCATGCAAGTTCCTTTAAATTAAAAATTTATAGTGTTTCCTTTTATTTGTAAACATGTTTATCTGTTTAAAGTTCAACCTCCATTTAGTAGTATAATTTTTTTCCTTGAACATTCATATTTCAAAATTTGAACCGTTCGCCTCCTTTTACTTATTTCCTTTCGTCCTCAAATGAATATATTTTACATTTTCTTTTAAAATCTTTACATTTCCTGAATTTGTCAAGCGTTATATAGCATTAAACTCATACCCTTTCATTTTCATCACGAAGTGTTTTCAAAGCACTAATATTAGCCAATTTGGGATTTTAGTTTGGAATATCAACCTATCTATTGACATCTTAGTAAACACGGTGTTCGTGAAATATGGCACCCACATTTGAATTTTTGGACCACGTTTAAAGGCTATATGAAATAAATAAGAATCCATCGGGTTACACAATCTCCATTCAAACTTTGTCCATTTCCTTCTCCCATTAATTTTCTCGTGAGTATTAAAATAAGCAACAGCCACTTTAATTCTTATTTTAGCACACGCTCTGTTTCTTTACTGTTACCTCTCCTCCCCTCTTTATATTCTTCTTCGTTTATAAAGATTTGAAAGCTTCTCTCTCTATATATATAAAAATCTATATCTTTCTTTACATTCTCATTTGTATTAATACTGGCTTGAATTTGAATTGATGAAAATTAATTTGTGGGGACACATTTATTAATTAACGTTAAAAATTGGAAAGCCATGAATGATTATTTACGGTGGTTTTTCTTTTCTTTATATCATCATTTTATTCATTCATACAACCATTCCCTTTTTTCTTCTTCTCCAAAATTCTCAGCAATCAACCATGGCTAAAATCAAGATCTACATCTAAATCTAATTGAGAAACTTCTCAAAATAAAAAGTAGAAGCAACCAAATCCATCAATCTCTTCTCCCTTTTTCTCCTTTTTTTTTCTAATTTTTTTCAGATTTTGATCTGTTTTGTAGGGACCATAACTTCGTCATAAAGAACCCAAATCGACTTTACATTTTTTTCAAATTGTGTAAAATTGAAAGAGCTAAAACTTTTGTGCAATACACTTTTTCAGATTTCGAATTTTTCTTGGTCGAAACTGCCAATCTTTCAGGTGCGTTTTTGAAGCCAGATTTCAGATCCAAATATTTGTTCGTCGTTGTTTTGATCATATCTTCTTCAAATTTTATAGGAAATTGGTTTTTCTTTTTTTTAAATTGAAGAGAAAAGAATTTGCAACAACTTTTCAGTTTATGATTTTACCAAATTCTGAATTTAACTTGTCCAAAAATCACTTTTAAAATGGTTAAAATTTGGTTCAGTTTTGTAACTTTTTGGTAAAAATGAAGATCCATCCTTCTTGCATTTCCCCTGCCCATTGGGTCAAGTTATGTGTTTGTGTGGGTTTATCTTCTTCATTTTTGTGTGTTGATTTATGTTTAACTTATATATATATATATATATATATATATATATATGTTTGTTTGGGTGTGCGTTTTTTTTATTTCGCCTTTGTATGTGTTTGTGTGATTTATATAAAGGAAAGTCTATTTAGACACAAAGATTTGACACAAATTGAGTGACATAAAATCTAAACCATAAGATTACCCCATGATTTGCACTCCTCACATAAAGATAAATTAATCGTGTGGTTGAGAAATTATGCCTTTTGATTTATGTCAAAATTTTGTGTTCGTATAACCGCTCCCTTTATATAATATGTATATAGTTGTTGTATGCAAGAGTTTGGGTTAAGTTTCTATTTTGTTTTCTTTTTACAAAGAAAATATTTGTGAAAAAATTGATAGGTGCTTGGATTGTAGAGTTGTTGTTTTTAATATATATATATATATATATAAGTATTTTGATGTGTATGTTTTATATATAATATATGTAAGGTAATGGAATTTTTGTGTAATTGTGTTGCTTCTTTATACCTATGAAAAAGAGGTTTCGTAAACTGTTCCACAAATCCAATTTCTATGTTGTTTTGCTGAGAAAATCCCTTCTCCACTTATAAAATAAAATAAAATATTGAGCGATCATCGAGCTGAAATTATTCTGAATCGTGCATGGAAGTCGTCGTTTCAATTCTGCATAAATCCATCTATTGTCTTTAATCTGCGCCACGAAAAGTGAGTTTATCTCACACTTGACTCAAATTACTTCATAGATGTTAGATCAACTAAATGAATTGTTATGAAATGTATAGGATTGTCAGTAGAATTTGTTAGTTTAAAATATACACTTTCATATGTGACACAATATTCATATGACATGTATGTACACTGATTATATATGAATGTGATGTGACAGATGATATGTAATGATTTGTTATGTTGTAAATACCCCTAGTTTAGGAAAAATCACTAAGGGTTGAAATGATACATACCCGAAAGGACATTAGATTAGGGAAAAATCGTTATGGGTTGAAATGATAGACCTGAATGATTTTTACTGAAATTTGGGATTGCGGGTTGAAATGATAAACCCGTCGAAATTTTATAAATTACGGGTTGAAATGATAAATATCCGTATCACTTGACCGTAGGGTAGAAAACTATATACGGACACCGTTGGTCATGTTTTCGAATTAAAATGAGTTGAAAATTTTGATTGTAATAATATTAATTTAAGATCTTATATTTATATTTTAAAGATTTGTACTTAAATTTTGTAAAGTTTAAATTATATGTTTTAAAATGATTTTATGAGTAAAAATGTATTTAAATGCTTATTTAAGACTTTACTTATAATTTATTAATTTTAAACTATATAATTTAATCATATATGTATTTTTAACTTTAAATTAATGTATTATATAAATTATTCCTTTTTTAAACCTCTTTCTAAATTATTTTAAACCTATATATGTTTATAAAGCTATTTTTTTATAAATTTAAAACCTAAAAATATATTTTAAATGCTTATTTTATAAACTTTAATAATAAACTCAATAGGTGGATAAGTTTTGATTTTGCGATTTAAATTTGAGGTTTAAAGATTTAAGTTTATATAATGATACTTGATTCAATGAATTTGATTCTAAATCAACTAAATGCGAATTTTGAATTGACTTAAATATTGAACTGTATGGGAAATGAAAGTGAACTATGTAATTAATTGGAATTTGAATTTATAATTGAATTCGATTATAAATTGTCTGAATATGAATTGAAATAATTTTATATATGGAATTGATTCATAAACTGTTTGGTTTGAATTAAAGAAATTTCTTAAATCAGTTTATTTCAAGATATGATTTTATTAAAATGGCCACGGTGTGAAAAATGTAAACGTTTGGTTGTTAAAGAGACCGGGATCGGATATTGTCATACTCTCTGCCAATACCGAAAACCACTTTAACAACTGTGTACGCGGTGGAGTTCCAGAATGAAGTAGGATGGTTTGGTGGCGATTACTGGATTGAAGAAAGAGAACGTTGATGGATAGCCTTGACCTATGGGTCATAATTAAAATGACTAAAACAGGTACTATATCGTGATTAAGTGAGGTCGCACCTCCATCGGACACACTTCTTCGAACTATATCTATTACTTTGTGATTTGATTGGTGGCCACCCTTGATTATGGGAGTGTTGTTCGAGGTGGGCGGTAGTTGCGGCTATGCGTTACCACCGGTCCGGGCGTGCATCGGTAGAATCCTACCGTGGGTATTCCTCGTGTGCCTTGTCATATTATCCTGATCGAGCTCCCTACGATTTTGATTTGACGTTGTCGTATAGCGGCGCATCACTATCCACCGACCGTTACTGGTGTTTTATATGCAATGTTTACGACAATGTTTATAAACAGTGTAAGGGTAAAAATGTAATCCCGCTTACGCTATTTTAATATGTTATATTTAACCATAGACATTATTATAATAGCGTATTATATTATATGACATTAGTTTAACGGATCCTTAGAGGATGGTGATCCCAAACATCTTTTAAGTTACAGATGCATTTTATTGAACATTTCATTTGAGTTGATCTACTTCTATGAGAATGTTAGTCCTGATCCGAGTTGTTTTGTTTTGCATTATTGCTCGGATCAGATCGAGTAGTGCAGTGTTGAGATTTTACCTTCTGAAGCTGGAGACTATTGAAGATATCACCTCTACCTGTTGATTCTGGCTATTTCTCCTTTGTATTAGAAATTCTTGTATTTAGACTTCCGCTGTACTTAATTTGGTAACTCTGATATTATGTATAAATGTTGATTTTTATTTCGTAGCTTCATGAACTACTATTGTATAATTTATTTATTCCGCTGCGAGATATTCTATTTTCTATGTCTGTGATTCTGTGATTTATTCTTTTTACCTCAGAAGCTAATAACATTCTGTCATTTCAAACAGTTTGAGTTGGTTTAATTACCAACTTGAAGTGGACGAAAGACGGTATGTTACATAAACTTAGATTTCATAATGCAGAATCCAACAAAGCCCGCTTTTTCATAATGTAAAAAATATCATAATCTCGCATTCACTGCACACGTGAGCGCGCACACGTGCCAACAGGCAGAAGTGAAAGAGACTGGTTTGATTACATCGTTCTTTCCCATACAAATTTACATAACGATCGGTTTGATTACGTCGTTCTTTCCCATACAAATTCTTACCTTTTATTTTCTTATCCCTCGCGCTGTCTCCTCTCCTCTATATGAATTTCAAGTATGAATTTGTATGAAAATATGGCTTTTGATCTGGACGTGAATACAATATTTTTCTAGAATACAAAGGCATCAACTTTTCTCATCAATATCTGTTCAGATATATTTCCAACATCTCGTAAAAAGGCTAGCTCTATGATGTATCAAAAATCACATAATGATCAACTCATATGAAAAATTGAACAATTCCTAAATGTGCAACAAACAAAGGATTGGTATCATCGCAATCAGAGGAAGAGCTCATTAACAACAAACAAAAATTAGACCCATGGTGAGATCTGATGTGTTCTCAATCTCACATTTGCTTGCATATTACTTGCACTTCTCTGGACAGCTAACAAACTGCTCAATGTCAACCACATGTTTTGCACAAGTATTAACCACTTTATTCACACTATCTTCATGTGCAAAACTGCCTACTTATATATGACTTTCTCCATAGCACAAATACCACTATGTTCTTACATCCATTGTAATCTGACTTTTCATGCATTTTCTGTTAGCATCACAATTGACAAGATAAATCGCATGTTCTATGTCATCAGTAATTGGAACCCTAATACGGTTTCGTCAATCCACTACTCAACTCTGTTTCTGGTAGTCAGTAAATAGTTCAAAAACTCACAATGACTTCAACTTCAGATCGGACAATTGGGTTTGAGTGTGAAGATGTCATTAATATTTGTTTAGAGAAATCATAATCGACTTGGTTTAAACTTCTTGCACTGTGGAGCAAAATTGTGAAACCTTTCCAAAGTTATGGTATATGGCCTTATGTAAATGGAATTTGCTACAGTGTCCGCAAAATTATGTGCGGATAAGTGCGAAAGTTAATCTTGCGGTTGTAATTCAGGGAGGGTATATGACTTGTACGTGTTGGATAGTTCCTGCACCTTTCGGGCTTCACTTTCTTCAGGCTTTCTAGCATATTTGTATGTAAATTAACCGAGATATAAATAATTCCATCTAGTAACAGCAGCAGTGTCCTTTTTTGGCAATGATTCCAAAAGGATTTAAGGAACAGTAGTCTAATTTAAATATATGACATGCCATTTCTCCCAATCTTGTTTTTTTTTCATTTTTTTTGGGTAGAATTGGCAAATGTTCCCTACAGGTAGTTCAAGACACAGTCGTAGCATTATAGAGACCAAAATAGCTATATCATGCACTAATCCATTTTCCGTCTCACGAATGCCTGCTATGACACAATGAAAATTTGAATACAGTTTCTTATTGAGTATAGGATCATAAAAATTTGGCAATTACACCCAATGCATCGAAATGATTTTATGTTTTACATTGAAATAGTCCACCAATGCATAATTTGTTTCATTTCAAAATCTTTTATTCTTTCCAAAATATCTTTTTTCTGAACAAGTTCAGTCTACCATTATTTTTATGTGTGTGTGTATATATATATATATGTACGTGTATATATATATATATGTATGTATGTATTTATTTGTGTGTATGTATGCGACTGGGGTGCTGCACTATTTAGGGAGTCACTAAACGGTCCTCGATGCATAAACACACACGTGCACATACACATACACTTAAAATATATATACTGGACTCACACACAAATTCAAAAAGAATAGGGGTAGTGCTACTTAAAATGGAAAATCTATGCGCAGTTTTAATGATAGAAACAAATTCAATACAATTGTCCTTTAACAAATCTGATTTTTAAAATAATTCAAATTAATTAAAATGGAGAAAAAAAAGTATAGATAGATTGTTAAAATTAAATATTCATGGTAGTAATTAGAACATAACAAATTTGTGTCAATGGTTAATACCGTTGAAGCAGTAAAATTGCAAACTGTAATATTAGATGATTTGGGATTAAATCTTCTTGACACCAATTATCAATTTGCAGAAATTAAAGTAAAATAAAGGCACAAGCTTATTAGGAGAATAGTAATTTTTATTAAAAGCGTTGTAAGCTATCAGGAGTATATTTAGATTTATCGATTGCAAAATTATTGGACTTATTTTTTCATATTATATGGTTTTCTAAATATTGAACTAAAAATATATATCTTTAGTCAAAACAGAGATTTAATTTACTTCAAAACCATGATTGATTAATAACAATATTCTGGCAAAACAAGAAAAAAAGAGAACTGTCCGGAGAACATTTAAATTTATTGCAAAATTAAAGGACTTATTTGCAGATAATATGTTTTTTTAGATCTTAAATTAAAAATATGTAAAAGACTTATCAAGACAAAAATATAACTTGCTTCAAGATAACAAGGAAAATCACATTGATCAGTTTAATAGTCGTTTGGCAATTAATAACATGGAAATTTCAGACCTACTAGAATTTCCCAAAAAATCAGCAGTGTAGAAATAAAATAAAAACCCTAAAAACTGATAACTGGCCTGTTTCCAAATCAAAAGTGCATAAAGTGAAATGTGTGCATCAAAATTTGGAATTTTCACTAAATTGACATGGGATATTGACATAGTAATTAATCCCTAAGATACCATATTATTTAGTATCTCCCCAATTTGATGTTATTACCTGATTTCGATGACAAGTGATATAAGCATTGATACCTAGATAACATCATTAAAATCAGTATGCAAATTCAAAAAGTGTAGAAGCCATAACATTTATCATGCAATTTTAGTTGAATGATGACTTCAGAAATGATATGGGTGTCGCTTGTTTTAGAAGTTCCATTATATCTATTATCTCCATTTTTTCCTCCCTCCCTACAAAAATTCTACAAGAATATACCTTTTTTCTGAGAAAATAATAGTACAAGGTTGTATATTTAGCAGGAACTTAATACTTAACGGAGGTAATGTGAATGTTATCGATGATGTTTCCTATGTTTTTAACAGTATTTGAGTTGTTTTTAACAGTATTTGAGTTGTTTCATTCATACATGACTCATGTTGCATCTTCCTATGTTTGCATTTTTTCCTATGCTCATATCTTCCAGTTTGCAGCAGGTTGCATCTCCAGCTCAGTTCACTTTGTTTGCAAGAGGAATGCTCAATTCACTTTGTTTGCATCAGGTACGCAGTTCGAGCAATAGCACAAATGTTTTTGCTGTCTGTAAGGCATACTGTAATACTGCAGTTTGCAAAATAGTAGCAGTATTGCATCAGTAACCATCCAAAAAGAGTAGTAGTATAAATCCAACCGCAGTATTACAGATATGCGATCTGTAATACTGCAGTATAGCTTAATGCAGTATCGCATCTGTAATACTGCAGTATAGCTGCAGTATCACATCTGTAATACTACAGTATCGCATACTGCAGTATCACATACTACAATATCGCATACTACAGTATCGCATCTGTAATACTGCAGTAACATACTGCAATATCGCAGATGCGATACTGCAGTATCGCGTACTGCAGTATCGCATCTGTAATACTGCAGTATCGCATCTGTAATACTGCAGTATTACAGATCGCATATCTGTAATGCTGCAGTTGGATTTATACTGTATTTTGTGCTCAATTCACTTTTGTTTTCTTCGTAATATTGCAGTTTATTGAAAGTTTGTTTTTGAAATTTTGCAGGTAGATATATATTATTGCGTAGCAGATATTTGACGAGGCGATTGGTTTGTTTTTGTAAGTCGGGATTTAGTTAGTAAGACTGGATTATATATGTTGTATTTGGTTCTTTCTTGGAGTATGACTGAATTATATATGTTGTATGTATTTGGTTCTTTCAGTTAAGACCGAATTATTGACACTATCTATGAAATATTGTTTTCTTACTAATATGTTGTTGCTATTAAATGTGAGGATTATTAATATTATCAATGAAATTATTACATTTATTCCTGTATTGTTATAGAGCCTGACTATCGTTAATTATTTGTTTTGATATATTGATAATATTGGTGATGTATATAGGGGAGCAGGTTTTATCAAAGAGGATTTTTTGCTTTAGTTGTGATTACAACTGAAGCAACAAGGAAGTCTATTATATGCTCCCTCCTCTCCTATACGTTGGTTGTTGATGACCGAAGCAATAAATTATTTTTTTCTTCGGTTACCCATCCGAAGCTACAATCTTCCCTTTATTGCGCCTTCTTCAGTTTCTTCTGTTGTTAAACCGAAGCAACAATGGGAAATAACCAAAGCAACAGAATAATATTTGCTTCGGTTGCTTGTCTGAAGCAACAACTGTTCGGTCTGTTGCATCTTTTGCAGTTGTTTCGGTTGCAGAACCGAAGCAACAGGGAGTAAATAACCGAAGCAACTGACCTTTTTGTAATAGTGGATAGTGTGCGTCTATGTGCAAGATATCAATCGCAATCTAAGGAAACACATTTAAAAGCCGTAAAACGTATTCTAAGGTATGTAAAGCATACATCAGATTTTGGATTGTTTTACCCTAAGGATGATTCATTCGATTTAGTTTCTTACTGTGACGCTGACTACGCAGGATGTAAATCTGATCACAAAAGTACTAGCGGAACATGTCACTTCTTAGTACATTCACTAGTCTCGTGGTTTGGTAAAAAGAAAAATACTGTACCTTTGTCAACAACTGAAGCAAAATATATCTCTGCTACTTTGGCTTGTTCACAAGTAATATATATGCAACAAAATTTAAATGATTTCGGATTAAAAATAAACAAATCTTCAATATAGTGAGATAATACAAGTGCTATAAATATTTCAAAAAATCTAACTCATCATTCAAGAACTAAACATATTGATATACGTCATCATTTTCTAAGAGATAATGTACGTAAAGAGAAAATTTCACTTGAATTTATAGAAATAGATAAACAAATAGCGGATATATTAACAAAACCATTAAATTAAGCAACATTCACTAAATTCAAAAGTGAATTAGGCATATGTTCACTAAGTGAGTTAGAGTACTATAATATATAAAAATAACATAAGAAATTAGAAAAATAAAATTTAAAACTAAAGTATGTTGACATACATTTATTCATATGTCGACATACTTCGACTTTTCTTCTTCATTTTCATTTCTCTTCTCTGTAAAAATTCAAAACTGAAAAAAAAACAATGGCTTCCACTAATTTAAACATCCAAATCAACTCCGATTCGTCCGTTGGACCATCCAAAGGTCCATTTCAACGATCTACACTTTCTCGTGTCATCAAAATCAAAGGAAAGGTGGAGTATGCTCTGCAAATTATGGTTGAAATACAAGTACTTCAGAATAGAATGTGTCAAGAGCAAAATAGGCAAGGTTAAGTAATAAGAAGCCTCCTAAAGTTTATAATGGATAATGAGGCTAATCTGATTATCATCGATGATGATAATCAAAACATGGCAGAGGTGGAAAAGCCAGAGGAAGAACCAAAATAAGAAGGAGAAATGATGGAAGAAGAACCTCAAGAGACTTAGCCAACGATTACAGAAGAAGACGATAAGGTTGTATGTGCAGGAGAGGTCTTATTCGACCAAAATGGGAATATGACTGAAAGGAATGGGGAATTTTGTCTCAATCATCCAAATGGTCCAATTCTCAAATCTCCCATTGTCAAAACTAATTAGTGTTTAAGGTTTTCTTTGATTTTCGTTTCTTTACGTTCTTACAATAAATCGTGCTTGTATAAATTCGTGTATCTGTACAAACTCAAGTTTAATGAAATAATTGTTTATGTTTATAAGATATGTGTTATAATTAGTTATAACTTTATAAACATAAATTAATATGGATATATGATTAAGGGGGAGTATAAACTATCAAACGAATTTTTTACTTATTCTACTTTGAATAAGTTATAAATTAAGAGAGAATATCATAATAGGATTAGTTATCTTAATTTTTATTGAGTTGTTTAGAATTTTTTTGATAATGCTAAAGGGGAAAAATTATAAAATATAGACATATTTTGTAGGATTCATATAGATAGGGGGAGTATTTGAAGGATCATCATCAACATGTATATACAGGTATGATATTTTATAAACTAAGGTTGTCATCATCAAAAAGGGGGATATTGTTGGAGAATGGAGTTTTGATGACAAGAACCTTATTTCAATATTAATCGATTATAAAATATATACTAACATTTTTGTCTAATATATATATATATATATATATATATATATATATATATATATATATGCAAATATGCAGGATTTATATACAGGAAATATTACTGAAGAATGTATAGTTTAAAGATATTAGAGATTCAGAATTCAGAGATATTTTAAGACTCATGAGTATTCAAGATTTCAAGAGTTCAAGACTAATATAGTTATAGAGTCTAGATTATGTAAGACTCTAAATAGCACTCCAGGTTCAAATTCAAATTCTGTTTTTAAATTTCAAATTATATCTTCAATCCTCTCTATTTTATTTTCTATCTTTTTTATTTTTCTTTCTTACTTTACTTTTGTTTTCAAACTCAAGTTTTATAAGTTTTTATATATTTATACTTGATATTAATATAGATTTAAACTTTATAATTTTATAAATATGTTTATATAGTTTATATTTATGTTTTCATACGATTTCCTACTTTATAATATTAATTTATAACACTATATTTAATTCAAGAATTTCCAGAATTATATTTATATCAAAACACTTGAAAAATGCTCAAAACTTAATTTTGTACTATATGTAATAACCCGGAAATCTGAGCCAATTTAATAAATTTATCTTGGCAATTTTATTGAATTTTGAATATTTAAAATGAATTATTTTAAATAATAGCGACGAGAAATTTTTTACGAATAGAATTTGAACGTATATATTTATTCGAATCGTCGTTAGAATATAAATATTTTATTTTAATTTTAAAAGGAATTGAAAATGGCGCGGTAGTTCGATAATTCAATTTCAAAGTTCAAATGAATGTACAGGATTCAAAATAAACCGGATTTTAGTGAAACCAAAAATATTCGAATCTAATTGAGAATATCTTTCCAACGAATCCGAAAAATTGAAATTTCATAGAGAGGATAAAAAGTTAAGCCCAGTTGAAAATTCAGAATAGTCGCTATGGAATTCTGGCCCTTAAAAATGGGAATTTTGCATACGACCTCGGTTTTCGACGAAACCACTTTTGTTGGATCTGTGGTGTCAAGTTATTGCTAGATTCCAAAATTCGTAATTTTTCGAATCAATATGTGAGCGTGGCAAAGGGAAACGCGTTTGACCAGTTTCAGTTGATTTCGATCGACCAGAAAATGGCCATTTTTCAAACGGTCTCAGAATTTGACGAAATTAGTTTTGTTAGGACTGGATCGTCAATACGAAGCTAGAAATAATTTTTGTGGAATTTTTAGGGTCCGCATGTGACTCCAGTAAATCGAAATGTACGTTTAAAATTGAATATTCTGATTTATATTTTAATTTTGATGGAAACTGATCATAATGGTGGAATTGGCTTGCGGGACATATTCCATTGTGTTCGGAATGGGGGTAATTAGCTATGGATGACAATCGGTGGGTTTGATTTCGAGTTCAAAATAAAAAGTTGCTTTTTGAAAATTAAATATTAAAATAATTATATATTTTATATAAAACCTTACCCCTCTCACTCTCTTTCCTCCCTCCCGTTCAAATCGTTCAGAGAAAGGAAAAAAACCCGTCGCCCTTGCCCTAGCCCCGCCGCCCCTGGCGCGGACCTTTCCCCCCTTATCCTCTCGCTGCGCGCCGCCAGTGAGGCGCAGCCGATCCTCCGGCCTCCCTCCCCTTAAATCCCGAACCCTAGCACCGATTTGACCTGCCACCACCAATTAGACTCCGCCGCATCCACCAGAGCGGGCCCACGCTGCTTCAGCACCTCCGGCGCCCACCACCATACCCCTCCGACGAACAATCCCGCCCCTCACCCTCCCCATTCGCTGTAAGATTTTATTTTATTTTATTTTATTGGTTTTATTTCAGTTTTTCACATAATAATGTTTAAATAAAATTTGATTTTCAGTTTAGATAATGATAGGATTTTTAAGTGCATGATTTGAAAATAAAGGTTTAATTTTTATATATATGAAAGGTCTAATTTTTTTATATGTAGTAGAGTAATAAACAAAGGTTGGATTTTTATAGTATAGAGATAATACAAATATGATTTTTATAGTATAGAGATGATAAAAATATGATTTTTATATTAGTAGAGTAATAAAAATATAATCATTATATGTATAGCGTTATAAAAATTCGATTTTTATATATATGAAGTGAAGATAAAAATTCGATTTTTATATATATGAAGTGAAGATATAAATTCGATTTTTATATATATGAAGTGAAGATAAAAGTTCGATTTTAATATATATGAAGTGAAAATGAAAATTCGATTTTTATATATATGAAGTGAAGATAAAGATGTGATCTTTATATAAGTAGCAATGTAAAAATATAATTTTTATACTTGTAGTGATAATAAATATGTGATTTTTACTATGAACAGCGAGAAAAGATCGCATTGAAATTTTGGGCGAATCCAGACAGTTCAGAAATAAAGGATGACGGAGTAGTTCCCAAAGGTGAGAACTCCTCACTTTTATTTTGATTTCTAGTTGAATTATATACTAGGATGCAGACAGTGCTTAGCAGCACCCGACACCCGTCGTCCACAGACCATGGATGGCTTGTATGTTTGATTGTTTGTTGTGGTGAAAATTGATTGTGTGATGTGAAATGAAATAAAATATTTTATAGTGGAAAATATTTTATAGTTAAAAATATGATTTTTAACGTGTATATAAAATAAATATTTATAAACAAATCGGAGATTTGTTTATATACACTGATTTGACTGATATTGATTGGGACGATAAATTTTACACATCGCCCAACTGCATAAATAAAATATGTGTTTGTTGATTTGAAACCCCACACGAGTATTGGGATGAGATTTGACGTACACTAATCCCGATTGTTTAGTTGTACGTCAAACGATGGATTGACAGACTGTGTAAGCGTTAATTATTTATATTTAATGCTTAGGAAGTTGTGTGGTGCACTTTGGATGATGGTTGATGATTTATCATTGCTGTTATATACATGTGTTGTGTGGAATCCATACAATTGACATTACATGGTATTGATTGGGCCTCATTCTAATTTGGAAAATAAATAATGAATATTCATGTGTTGAATAGAAATAATATTCATGTGTTGAATAAAAGCCGTGTTGATTAGATTGACGCCATTTCGACGTGAACGATATTTATATCGATTTTATTCATTTTTATAATGAATATAGAAAAGGAAGTGATTTCGAAATATAACATTTTGAAAATATTATCATTTGTATATCGATGATGTGGAATATTCAAATATGATTCGAAATTGAATATGAAGTTGAAATTGTTTCGAAAACGAATTTAAAACGATTTATAAAATACGTTTTAAAAGGAAATCGACGAAATATATAATATATATATATTATATATATATTATATATATATTATATATATAACGGCCTGAATAAAACGACCGCGCTGCAGCAATTCGTGAATTTCGACCATTGACTTCGAATGGACATTATGGGAGATCCGACCGTCGGATTCTCCTGAAACCGGAACCGTTGGGTTCGTATCGAAAAGAGCTTTCGAATGAATATTAGAGATTTGAAATCTAACGGTTGGATTTGGAATTATGTCCAAATCAAATTTGAAAAAGGTCGCTGTAAGTGCTATTCGATGGCCATTGATGGAAATCGACTGCACGGGCCTTGATAAAATTATTGAAAATATCAATAATCTGTGTAAAATCATAAGAAATGATTTGTGAAGAATTGGGATGAAAAACTCCATATTTGAAAAGATAAAAATAGATTTTTATCGAAATGAACTAGTTTTGAACTAGAATTAAAATCAATTTATTTTTGAAATAAATAAATCGAATTTGAAAGTGGTTTTAAAAATAATCAGAATTTCCAATATACGAATTGGAATGTATTTGAATCGAAATTATATTCGGAATATTTTGATGTCGGATTTCGTGATTATACAGAGATGGTTGTGGAAATTTGAAAGATATATTTATATCGTTATTTCCAATATGATTGTAACGACCCAGAAAATCTGAACCAATTTAAAAATTTTAAAATGGCTAAAATAATGGATTTTAAATATTTAAAATAAATATTTTAAATAATGGCGATGAAAACTGAGTTTGAATCGACAATTGAAAACGAATATAATTAATTATAATTATAAACAAGGCCTGAAAGGGAGCTGCAGTTTCAAAAATTGAATTCAAACTTTGTCGGACTGTACCAGGTACAAAACAAAACGGATTTTAGCGAAACCAAAAACATTTAAATCTGTTAGAGAATACCTTTCCAACGAATCTGACAAATTGAAATTTGATAGCGGGAATCAAAAGATATGTCCAGTTGAAAATCTTGAATAGTCGCTATGGAGTTCAGGCCCTTAAAAATGGACATTTTGCAAACGAACTCGGAATTCGACGAAACCACTTTTGTTGGATCCGGGATGTAAATTTATTACTAGATTTCAAATTTCATAATTTTTGAAGCTAATATGTGAGCGTGGCAAAAGAAAATGTGTTTTGGTCAATTACAGTTAAATTGGATCGACCAAAAATGGGCCTTTTTGCAAACGGTCTCAGAATTAGGCGAAACTAGTTTTGTTGGGACCGTATCGTCAAAACATAGCTAGATTTATTTTTATGGAATTTTTCGAATCAGTTTGTGGCCCTGGCAAATTGAAATGCACGTTCAAATTGAATATTGAATGTTTTATATTTTAATTTGAATGGAAACTGAATGAAACAGTCGAATGGGCCTGCGAAACATATCCCATTGTGTTTGGAATGGGGGTAAAACGCTAGGGACGACAGTTGTTGGGTTGGATTTCGAGTTCGTCCAAGAAAACCCCAATTTTTGAATTTAATATAGCATCGGCCAATAGGATTTTTATTTCATTAATTTAAAAATATAAATAAAAAATAAACCCCGTAAACCCTTTTTCTCTGACGACTCTCGTGCTTCCCCGCTCCCAGCCTCTTTCTGATCGCCTCAGGCGAAGTTCGTCAGCGCCACCACCCTAAATCGAACGGCCTCCTCCTCCCCTTCAAATCAAACCCACCCTCGACCCTCCTCTCCTCCCTGCCGTCGCGAATCAAACCCTCGAAGTCGCTCCGTTCGATCTCGATTTGAAGCACGAGGGGGAGTTCGAATTCGTCCAGGTTGGGGGTGGAGGTGACGCAGGCCAAGGCGCTCCCTGCGACTTCCTCCGATCGACAGTCCGCGGCTCCAGGCGGCAGCAACATCCAACCCTAGTTCTGGGACTACTTTCGAATACTGTTCTGAGGAAAAAACAGTGAGCTTTTCCTACCTTTTTCTTTGATAAATGACTATGGTTTTTAAATTTCAGTTGTATAATATAAAATGTGACATTAATTTATTTTTCAGATTCTAAAATGAGCTAGCATTGATTTATTTTTATTTTTAGATTTGGAAAAAAAATATATATATACGTTGGTTTAGAAAATAAAATATAACCTTGTTTATTTTCAGTTTCAATTGTACATGGAAATTAAAATTAGATTTGCTTCTGAAAATAAAGGTAACATTAGTATGAAAAATAAAATAAATATGTTTTGAAGAATAGAAAAATATAGCATTGCTTTTTAAATCTGGGATTTGCATTGTGTATAAAATAAAATAGAACTTGTTTTAGAAATAAAACTAGAACTTGATTTTGAAAAATATAGAAAGAGCAATATTTTTGAAAAATATAGAAAGAGCATTATTTTTGAAAAATATAGAAAGAGCATTATTTTTGAAAAATATAGAAAGAGCAATATTTTTGAAATAAATAGCGATGTAAAAATATAAATTTTTTTTTAGATTGTATAGAAATAAAAATATGATCTTTATTTATAAATGGCATAGAATTGAAGATCTGATTTCTAATATCAACTACATAAAACAGATGGCGATAAAGCGGACTTAAATAAAAAGGGAATCCAAACCGTTCCGTAAAGATTGACGGAGTGGAACCCAAGTTGAGATTTCTGATTTAAAAACAATATGGAAAACGATGATGTATAAATTATATAGTCGATGTATGAGTTATATAAACGTTGTACACCTCATGTATAAGCGTTGTATAAGTTGTATGTTCGATGTATAAGTTATATATGCGTTGTAAAAATTATACATGTGTTGAAATAAAAGTGAATTGCTATATATAAATATATATATATATATATATATACGCCCCTCGTCCACAAACCATGGACGATATTTATTGATTGTGATTGGTGTGAAAATTGATTGATAGCGAATGATTGTTTGAGATTGTTTGTGGTTGATATTGATTGATTGAGGTTGAAAAATACCCGTTTGTGGTTGAGAAATATTTGGTTGAAACCACATAGGATTAGTTTGTGGAAATGAAATAAATATATACATGTTGCCTGCGTGCGAACTAGATGCATGATCCCCATCGTCAAAAACCGCGAGGTTTTAAGGTAGAGCGAGGAGCCGTACTAGGGACGGTCCCGGTTTTAACTACCCTGCCGTTATGCTGCCGAAATTTTGAATAATATTCATGTGTTTGAATTATTTTCATTTGCTAAAACTATATTTATTCATTGAATAGAAAACCTTCATGTGTTGAATCGATATTCATTCGTTGATTTGAAATTCATGTGTTGAATGGTATTCATATTTTGAAATAAATTGTTTGATAATAAAAATCACCTTTTATCGACTATATGAACTGTGTAAAATAATCTCGTTTTGAAAGAAATTGTTTTATAAGAAGAAATCCTATTTTTGTCACCAATATGAAATATATAAAATAATAGTGTTTTGAAATGAGTTGTTTTACAATAAAAATCACATTTTTATTATATGCATGAATCGTTGAAATGTGAAGTGTTAAAAATAGTCACTTGTTCAAATAAATATATATATGAGTTGAAATATTCATTAATTAGCTAATGATATGATTTGTACCTATGTATGTAACATTAGAATGAACGGTGTTTTTTAAACCAAATAGAAATCAAATATGAAGTTGAATAGAAAATTATAAATGATAAGAACTATATATATGTACATGCATATTCATTGAACAGGTTATAGCAAAGGGGCTAGAGAAGAGGAATAAAATTTTGTGCCCGACAAATAGGTACACATTTACTGTTTTGTTTGGGTGATGATTTTATGAGCCTGTTGGCTAGCAGCTTGGCTTTTTCTTTTTCTTTTTGAGATTAGAAGGACCGGGGAAGCTATTTGAGATTTCCCGATGCTCCCGGTGCAGGGGAGGTTATGGCGAAATTTTCCAAAATTTTAAGGCGTTAGTGAAATATTTGAAGTGAAAACGATATAGGAATTTTTGAATGAACTATATTTATATAAATATATAAATATAAATAAAATTAAAACGAAAGGTGGCGGTGCAGTTCGCATTTTGAAAACGTGATTTCAAACGATTATACCGGCAGATCCGACCATTGGATTTTCCCGAAACCTCAACCGTCGGGTTCGCCTTGGAAATATCTTTCCAACGGCACCAACCTTGTAAAAATCCAACGGTTGGATTGTCTGGAATGTTTAATTCAAATATGAAGAAAAACAGCGCCAGAAACGATTATATTTATATATATATATATATATATATAATTATATATTTAATCGAATAACGTCGCTGTAGTTCGTATTTTGAAATCGAAAATTCAAACGATTGTACCGGGAGATCCGACCGTCGGATTTTCCCGAAACTGGAACCGTTGGATTCGTTTTGAAAAGACCTTTCTAATGATGTAAATTTGTGAAGATCCAACGGTTAGATTTTCAGATATGTGTAAATCAATTCTGAAGAAAAACAGCGTCACGGCCGCTTTATGGCCCGAAGCGTCGTTTTGAATAAATTGGCTATTTTAAAATAAATAAAAATAGCGATAAATCGTTATAAAATATCATAAACGATATGGAAAAGAAATAAACTGAATTAGCTTGATTTATGTAGTATTTGATGGTTGAATGTGTTTGGTGTGAAAATTGCATTAAAGAACAAAATTGCTGTTGTCGAATGATTTAACCATTAAAGTAAATTGATTTGAAATTCTAAATGTACGTGAATTATTTGAGAAGGCCGAGTTAATTCTCATTTCAAATAATCGACCGACGATTGAAAATCGAAGATGAAGACGGTGGTCGAAGACCGGAGATTTTCACCTCGTTTGGATGGTAACCGAGGTCCTGATTGGGAGGCATCCCGAAATATGGATAATGAGTGGTGATCGTTCAGACGTACGTGATGATCGAAGGGTTTGCCAGGTATTTAGTGCCTCCGGTTTCGTTCAGACCCAGAACGGACTTGTAAATGGACTGTGTGTTTGACATTGGATTTTATTCTGTGTTGATTGATCTCTGTTAAATATACATCTGTTTGGTGGCGGAGAATTTATTCTTTTGCTTAACGCCCTTCTCTGAGACGCACGAGCTCAGAGGTTGTATATGGATGGACATCAGTCACATGGCATGAATTGCCTATGTGGCATGCTAAGAGGCAGTGACCAGGGCTTCTGTTGAAAAGCAAAGTCTTGTGGAGATGATCAAAGCACCGCCTGTGTGGCGTAGCTTTGTGTATAACGTAAATTCGCGAGCCTCACACCCCGGTATGAACCAGAAACGGGAGCAGGACCTCAGGGAGGGCATGCGTTTCCTTCTAGCTAGGGTGGTGTCAGTGACCTACCAGCCCTGACATTTATATACTTTTCACCTGTGTGGTTGTTGCTGTTGTGATGCGCCTCGAGTAGATCGGACGTTCCGGGTCCGATGGAGTCATTCGTTGGCTCGTTTACGCCCCAAAGGGCGGGGAAACGTATCGTTCAGGCATTTTAATCCATATCGGTGGACCGGCCCTGACGATCCAAGGGTCACTCGAGCTCTGATCCTGAGACATGGGCTAGATTGTCTCGAATTCGGTAAGGACTATCTTTTTCCTTGGTTCATGACGGAAATCCAATTTCCAAATACGTGACTGTGCGGTTTTGATTGTATATTTTTTTTGGCGACATAGTGGCATGGGACGCTCATGTCGTCTATGATTGATAGTTATGATTTGTAATTGTTTTCAAAACATATAGACACTATCAATAATATCAAATGCCTTTGTTTTATTCGTATCAAGCATATTTTGGTCGTTATAAGGAAAAAACTCTATCCTCCGGTTTGCGTTGCATTGTGTGATGGGAACTGAGTCTTATAACGGCTTCATTTTTATAAAATGCATTGCGTTGTTTTTAAAGGAATGATTTGTTTAAAGCACTGGCAATCCAATGGAGTAAACCCGTTCCACGAAAGTGGCGTGGTCCTGTGATTAGCTAAACTACATATGTGTTGAATAGATTTCTCATACCAGTCCCATGACTGACTCGGAGTTTGTTTCACTTTCAAACTCGGGTGCTCCTTTTTCTACACGGGCAGCCTTGTATTCAGGTTTAGCTGGTTCTTTCGGGATAGCTGGAGCTGAAGATGGATTCTATCATTTATCTCTTTTTATGCTGTTCAGCTCCTATTGTACATATTTTGTTTGTTTTCCGCTGTAGACATTTATGTATAGCTGAACTGTATTTGTACTAAGTAAGGTCCTGTATACTGTGTAACTCTGATGATTACTTTTATCCAGTATATTCTATTGTTCATTATCTGGTGTATTTATTTAATTTTGTTCTGCTATTATCTGTTTCTGTGTTATATTCCAAAGATAACCCTTGTCTCCGTCAGTACGGGATTCGGGTCGTCTCAACGTGGTATCAGAGCTTTGGTTAAGCTTAATTCTGGTATATAACATTTGAACGATCTCGTCAGAAATAGAACCAGTAGTGTTCTAGGACGGGTAACTCTATACAGACAAGATCAGCAATATCCTGGTATGAGTAAAGCAGAATGAAATTACACCTCCATAGACACATTTACACTTGAAGTATATGTTTCTATATTTTAAATTATCTTTTCTGTGACCTGACACTTGATCTGCTATTGCAGAAGTACTAGAAAAATGAGTGCCAGAAACCGAAGGAATACAGAACCCGATCTAGAGGCTCTATTAAAGAGATATCGAAATCTGAACGGAGCACAGTTCTCGGGCAATGAATCTATAATTCAGACTCAAGCTTGGATGAGTTCTGTCGAAAGAATATTTGAGCGTATCCAGCTGAGGGATGACCAGAAACGGTTAGTAGCATCTTGGGCGCTCAAAGAAGAAGCTTTAATCTGGTGGGAAACGATCATCAAAGATAATCCAGAAGGTGATATCACCTGGGACAGATTCAAAGTGATTTTCCTGGAAAGATTTTCTCCTCCCGAAGCAACCGAGAGATTATGTGATGAATTTTCTTATCTAATACAAGGAGATATGACCATCCCAGAATATCATAAGAAATTCAACGAACTTGCTCACTTTGCTCCTCATCTAATTCAAGACCCAAAGAGGAAAAATCTGAGATTTATCCATGGCCTGCAAAGGAGATATCAGAATAGTGTAATGAGGAATGTGAAGCTTCCTTTTGTTGAAATGATATACATGGCTTATCAGTATGAAGATCTCCATAAGAAAGGAATGTTACGGGACGAAGAAGGAGTCAGTTCTAGTAACAAAGAAGAGTCGGAAACTGATATTCCTGAAGCCAGTACGAGGTCAGAGGTCAGTAAAGAGCCTAAAGTAAATCGAAAAAGGGCTAGATCTGAAAAAGAACCTGCCACGACTGCCATATGCAATAATTGCCATAAGCCAGGGCATTTTCAGGGGAATTGCAAACCCTCGAAAAAGCGAACAAAGAGTGGATCTAAATCCAAAGAGAGATTTCAAGAGAATAGGAAATGTGGCGGATGTCATCAGATGGGTCATCTTTTAAAGGCCTGCCCGCTATTCAGAAAACCTGGAACAGTACATGTAAATGAAGTGGCAGAGGTGCCTGCATCTTCGTCTGCTCAAGAAAGGGCCGATGTTTTAGAAGGCACGCTAACTGTCAAAAACATTCCAGTCAAAGTACTGTTTGACACAGGCGCGTCACAAAGCTTCATTGCAAAGGATGCAGCTAAGAAACTGGATTTGAATTTGAAAAAGCTCAAGGAACCAATGACTGTCCAGAATCCGGTTGGGGGTTCCATAGATCTTAGTTGGATTTGTGGAGTGTCGGTTTCCTTTTCTCGATATCGGTTTCCTACCATCGCAGCCGTCATGAATTTTAAGGAGTTTGATCTTATCTTGGGATTAGACTGGTTGACCAAATATGAAGCTGAAGTTAAATGCGCCGACAGAGTCGTAAAGGCGAAGATTAAATCAGGTGATTATATAACCATTCCCTGTGAAGGTCAGAATGCTAGTAGAAAAGACTTCTGGGCAGCTTTAAATGTTTCTCCAGACCAAATAGAAAATGTCCCTGAAGTTGCAGAGAATATTCCCGACCTAGTGAAAGATATTCCTGTCGTCAAGAACTATGCGGATGTGTTCGAAGAAGTTGTTCGCTTACCTCCGCAGAGAGAAATAGATTTCAAGATTGCTTTAATTCCCAATGCAAGGCCGATAGTTCACGCTATTCGAAGAATGTCCTTGAAAGAGAAGGAGGAATTAGACAATCAAACATGACAGCTAGTATAGAAAGGTCTGATCAGGCCTAGTTTCTCTGATTGGGGTGCAGTAGTGGTATTTGTCCCAAAATCTGACGGTACTCTACGGTTATGTGTGGATTATCGTGATCTGAACAAATAGACAATAAAGAACAAATATCCATTGCCGCGAATAGATGATTTGTTGGATCGATTAAATGGCGCACAAGTATTTTCACGAATGGACCTAGCTACAGGCTTCCATCAACTTCGAATCGCCGAAGAGTGTGTTCCAATGACAGCGTTCAGAGGCCCCGACTTATTCTACGAGTGGTTAGTAATGCCGTTCGGCTTATGTAACGCTCCTGCTTACTTCGTCAATCTAATGAATAGGGTATTCAGAGGGGTTTTGAATAAATTTGTTCTGGTTTTCATTGACGATATTCTAATCTTCTCTAAATCGAAAGCCGAACATGAAAAACATTTGGAACAAGTGTTAGAAATTCTCAGACGGAATGTATTAAAAGCCAAATTTTCCAAATGTATCTTTTGGCAAGATGAAGTAAAATTTCTGGGCCACGTTGTATCGAAGGAAGGAATTGCTGTGGATCCAAGCAAAATCACAGCTATTCAGAACTGGAAACAACCCAGTACCCCCACTGAAGTCCGCAGTTTTCTCGGATTGGCTAGCTATTGCCGAAAGTTCGTTAAAGACTTTTCGAAGATATCTGGTCACTTAACGAAGCTTATAAAGAAGCATTCTAAATTCAAATGGACTCCAGAAAGTGAGGAGGCTTTTGAAGAGCTAAAGTTAAGATTGACGACAGCTCCAGTGTTAACCATCATAGAAGGCAACCAGGATTTAAAAGTATGGACTGATGCTTCTAGAGAAGGCCTTGGCGCAGTGTTAGTGCAAAGGGGTCAAGTGATTGCTTATGCTAGCCGTCAACTGAAGCCACACGAGAAGAACTACGTAACTCACGATCTTGAGTTATTGGCTATTGTGTTCGCTTTGAAAATCTGGAGGCACTATCTTCTGGGTGAGAGATTTGAACTGTTTACAGACCACCAGTCGTTAAAGTATCTGTTCACTCAGAAAGACCTGAATTTGAGGCAACAACGTTGGCTGGAGTTTCTTGCAGCATATGATTTTGAAATTCTATACACTCCAGGGAAAGCCAATGTCGTGGCCGATGCGTTAAGCCGAAAGAATGAAATGATCGCCAGTTTCATCATTGTGACTTCGTTGATTGATAAGATATCGGCTCTCCAAGAAGATGACCAATTTATCAAAGGAATGAGTCAGCGAATTCGTGAAGGCAATGCTTCGGATTTCCAACTAGACAGCGAAGGGATTCTGAGGTTAGAAGGACGAATTTGCGTTCCAGAAATTCCTGAACTCAGAAGAGATGTGCTTGATGAATGCCACAAATCTAAGCTCAGTATCCATCCGGGTGTGAATAAAATGTATAACGATATCAAACACACATTCTGGTGGAAGTCGTTAAAAAGAGACATCTCGATATATGTTAGTCGATGCCCTACTTGCCAGCTAGTTAAAAGTGACCAACAGAAATTGGCTGGATTATTACAACCGCTGGAAGTTCCGGGTTGGAAGTGGGAACATATTTCAATGGACTTCATTGATGGTCTGCCCAGAACCAGAAAAGGGAATGACAGTATTTGGGTGATCGTAGATCGCTTCACGAAGACCGCCCATTTCATACCTGTCAGATCAAACAGAAATGCTCAGAGTCTGGCGCAGATATACTTCAGGGAAATAGTTAGACTACATGGAGTGCCGCTCAGTATAGTCAGTGATAGGGATACAATATTCACTAGCAAATTCTGGGAAGCATTTCAAGTCGAACTGGGAACGAAGTTGAACTTGAGCACCGCTTATCATCCTCAGACAGACGGTCAGACTGAGAGGGTGAATCGCATTTTAGAAGATCTATTGCGGGCTTGTGTTATAGATTTCGGTGGATCCTGGGAAGACAATATGCATTTGGATGAATTCTCATATAACAACAGTTACCAGGCGAGTCTGACAATGTCGCCATTCGAAGCATTGTATGGTAGACCGTGCCGATCTCCTGCTTGTTGGGTCGAACCTGGAAATAGACTTGTGTTAGGTCCTGATATGATCCGAGAAGCTGCGGACAAAGTAGATTTTGTTAAGAAGCGATTACTCGCCGCTCAAAGCCGACAAAAGAGCTATGCCGATAGAAGAAGAAGAGATATATCCTTTGCTGTTGGCGACTATGTATATTTGAAAGTATCGCCGATGAGAGGAGTTATCCGGTTCGGAAAAACTGGAAAGTTGGCACCCAAATTCATAGGTCCGTTTCCTATTCTGGAACGGATCGGAACTCTCGCTTATAGGGTTAAATTGCCTGATTGGTTGCCTGGAGTTCATGATGTATTTCACATATCTCAACTTTGAAAGCATGTTCATGATCCAGACTTGATCGTGGAAGAAGCAGCTCAACATGACATTGAAATAACCCCAGAATTAGCTGTGAGAAGAGAGCCGCTAAAGATTATCGGCAAAGAAACCAAAGAGCTGAGGAACAAGAAGGTTCGCTTAGTCAAAGTGCAATGGAGTGGAGATCCGCGAGATTGTACTTGGGAAACTGAGGAGAGCATTCAGAAAGCTTATCCTAGATGCCGAGTAGATATCTCTGATTGACTCCGATGCAAGGTACATTTACCCTACTTTGCATTACCATTTAATTCTCTATTCTATTGCTATTTTCTTCCCATGGATGTGCACTATTTATTCTATACTCTGAATGATTTTTAAAGGAATAGGGGATTTGATTAGTATATTTTTGGAAGGTTAAAAACAAATTGGTTGTTGTATTGAGGGATTGTAGATTTATCAAACCACTTTCGACTTTGTTCCTTTTCGGGGACGAAAAGTTTTAAGTGGGGGAGATTGTAACGACCCAGAAAATCTGAACCAATTTAAAATTTTTAAAATGGCTAAAATAATCGATTTTAAATATTTAAAATAAATACTTTAAATAATGGCGATGAAAACTGAGTTTGAATCGACAATTGAAAACGAATATAATTAATTATAATTATAAACAAGGCCTGAAAGGGAGCTGCAGTTTCAAAAATTGAATTCAAACTTTGTCGGACTGTACCAGGTACAAAGCAAAACGGATTTTAGCGAAACCAAAAACATTTAAATCTGTTAGAGAATACCTTTCCAACGAATCTGACAAATTGAAATTTGATAGCGGGAATCAAAAGATATGTCCAGTTGAAAATTTCGAATAGTCGCTATGGAGTTCAGGCCCTTAAAAATGGACATTTTGCAAACGACCTCGGAATTCGACGAAACAACTTTTGTTGGATCCGGGATGTAAAGTTATTGCTATATTTCAAATTTCATAATTTTTAAAGCTAATATGTGAGCGTGGCAAAAGAAAATGTGTTTTGGTCAATTACAGTTAAACTGGATCGACCAAAAATGGGCCTTTTTGCAAACGGTCTCAGAATTAGGCGAAACTAGTTTTGTTGGGACCGTATCGTCAAAACATAGCTAGATTTATTTTTCTGGAATTTTTCGAATCAGTTTGTGGCCCTAGCAAATTGAAATGCACGTTCAAATTGAATATTGAATGTTTTATATTTTAATTTGAATGGAAACTGACTGAAACAGTCGAATGGGCCTGCGAAACATATCCCATTGTGTTCGGAATGGGGGTAAAACGCTAGGGACGACAGTCATTGGGTTGGATTTCGAGTTCGTCCAAGAAAACCCCAATTTTTGAATTTAATATAGCATCGGCCAATAGGATTTTTATTTCATTAATTTAAAAATATAAAAAAAACAAAAACCCCGTAAACCCTTTTTCTCTGACGACTCTCGTGCTTCCCCGCTCCCGGCCTCTTTCCGATCGCCTCAGGCGAAGTTCGCCAGCGCCACCACCCTAAATCGAACGGCCTCCTCCTCCCCTTCAAATCAAACCCACCCTCGACCCTCCTCTCCTCCCTGCCGTCGCGAATCGAACCCTCGAAGTCGCTCCGTTCGATCTCGATTTGAAGCACGAGGGGGAGTTCGAATTCGTCCAGGTTGGGGGTGGAGGTGACGCAGGCCAAGGCGCTCCCTGCGACTTCCTCCGATCGACAGTCCGCGGCTCCAGGCGGCAGCAACATCCAACCCTAGTTCTGGGACTACTTTCGAATACTGTTCTGAGGAAAAAACAGTGAGCTTTTCCTACCATTTTCTTTGATAAATGACTATGGTTTTTAAATTTCAGTTGTATAATATAAAATGTGACATTAATTTATTTTTCAGATTCTAAAATGAGCTAGCATTGATTTATTTTTATTTTTAGATTTGGAAAAAAATATACGTTGGTTTAGAAAATAAAATATAACCTTGTTTATTTTCAGTTTTAATTGTACATGGAAATTAAAATTAGATTTGCTTCTGAAAATAAAGGTAACATTAGTATGAAAAATAAAATAAATATGTTTTGAAGAATATAAAAATATAGCATTGCTTTTTAAATCTGGGATTTGCATTGTGTATAAAATAAAATAGAACTTGTTTTAGAAATAAAACTAGAACTTGATTTTGAAAAATATAGAAAGAGCAATATTTTTGAAAAATATAGAAAGAGCATTATTTTTGAAAAACATAGAAAGAGCAATATTTTTGAAATAAATAGCGATGTAAAAATATAATTTTTTTTTAGATTGTATAGAAATAAAAATATGATCTTTATTTATAAATGGCATAGAATTGAAGATCTGATTTCTAATATCAACTACATAAAACAGATGGCGATGAAGCGGACTTAAATAAAAAGGGAATCCAAACCGTTCCGTAAAGATTGACGGAGTGGAACCCAAGGTGAGATTTCTGATTTAAAAACAATATGGAAAACGACGATGTATAAATTATATAGTCGATGTATGAGTTATATAAACGTTGTACACCTCATGTATAAGCGTTGTATAAGTTGTATGTTCGATGTATAAGTTATATATGCGTTGTAAAAATTATACATGTGTTGAAATAAAAGTGTATTGCTATATATATATATATATATATACGCCCCTCGTCCACAAACCATGGACGATATTTATTGATTGTGATTGGTGTGAAAATTGATTGATAGCGAATGATTGTTTGAGATTGTTTGTGGTTGATATTGATTGATTGAGGTTGAAAAATACCCGTTTGTGGTTGAGAAATATTTGGTTGAAACCACATAGGATTAGTTTGTGGAAATGAAATAAATATATACATGCTGCCTGCGTGCGAACTAGATGCATGATCCCCATTGTCAAAAACCGCGAGGTTTTAAGGTAGAGCGAGGAGCCGTACTAGGGACGGTCCCGGTTTTAACTACCCTGCCGTTATGCTGCCGAAATTTTGAATAATATTCATGTGTTTGAATTATTTTCATTTGCTAAAACTATATTTATTCATTGAATAGAAAACCTTCATGTGTTGAATCGATATTCATTTGTTGATTTGAAATTCATGTGTTGAATGGTATTCATATTTTGAAATAAATTGTTTGATAATAAAAATCACCTTTTATCGACTATATGAACTGTGTAAAATAATCTCGTTTTGAAAGAAATTGTTTTATAAGAAGAAATCCTATTTTTGTCACCAATATGAAATATATAAAATAATAGTGTTTTGAAATGAGTTGTTTTACAATAAAAATCACATTTTTATTATATGCATGAATCGTTGAAATGTGAAGTGTTAAAAATAGCCACTTGTTCAAATAAATATATATATGAGTTGAAATATTCATTAATTAGCTAATGATATGATTTGTACCTATGTATGTAACATTAGAATGAACGGTGTTTTTTAAACCAAATAGAAATCAAATATGAAGTTGAATAGAAAATGATAAATGATAAGAACTATATATATGTACATGCATATTCATTGAACAGGTTATAGCAAAGGGGCTAGAGAAGAGGAATAAAATTTTGTGCCCGACAAATAGGTACACATTTACTGTTTTGTTTGGGTGATGATTTTATGAGCCTGTTGGCTAGCCGCTTGGCTTTTTCTTTTTCTTTTTGAGATTAGAAGGACCGGGGAAGCTATTTGAGATTTCCCGATGCTCCCGGTGCAGGGGAGGTTATGGCGAAATTTTCCAAAATTTTAAGGCGTTAGTGAAATATTTGAAGTGAAAATGATATAGGAATTTTTGAATGAACTATATTTATATAAATATATAAATATAAATAAAATTAAAACGAAAGGTGGCGGTGCAGTTCGCATTTTGAAAACGTGATTTCAAACGATTATACCGGCAGATCCGACCATTGGATTTTCCCGAAACCTCAACCGTCGGGTTCGCCTTGGAAATATCTTTCCAACGGCACCAACCTTGTAAAAATCCAACGGTTGGATTGTCTGGAATGTTTAATTCAAATATGAAAAAAACAGCGCCAGGAACGATTATATTTATATATATATAAATATAATTATATATTTAATCGAATAACGACGCTGCAGTTCGTATTTTGAAATCGAAAATTCAAACGATTGTACCGGGAGATCCGACCGTCGGATTTTCCCGAAACTGGAACCGTTGGATTCGTTTTGAAAAGACCTTTCTAATGATGTAAATTTGTGAAGATCCAACGGTTAGATTTTCAGATATGTGTAAATCAATTCTGAAGAAAAACAGCGCCACGGCCGCTTTATGGCCCGAAGCGTCGTTTTGAATAAATTGGCTATTTTAAAATAAATAAAAATAGCGATAAATCGTTATAAAATATCATAAACGATATGGAATAGGAATAAACTGAATTAGCTCGATTTATGTAGTATTTGATGGTTGAATGTGTTTGGTGTGAAAATTGCATTAAAGAACAAAATTGCTGTTGTCGAATGATTTAACCATTAAAGTAAATTGATTTGAAATTCTAAATGTACGTGAATTATTTGAGAAGGCCGAGTTAATTCTCATTTCAAATAATCGACCGATGATTGAAAATCGAAGATGAAGACGGTGGTCGAAGACCGGAGATTTTCACCTCGTTTGGATGGTAACCGAGGTCCTGATTGGGAGGCATCCCGAAATATGGATAATGAGTGGTGATCGTTCAGACGTACGTGGTGATCGAAGGGTTTGCGAGGTATTTAGTGCCTCCGGTTTCGTTCAGACCCAGAACGGACTTGTAAATGGACTGTGTGTCTGACATTGGATTTTATTCTGTGTTGATTGATCTCTGTTAAATATACATCTGTTTGGCGGCGGAGAATTTATTCTTTTGCTTAACGCCCTTCTCTGAGACGCACGAGCTCGGAGGTTGTATATCGATGGACATCAGTCACATGGCATGAATTGCCTATGTGACATGCTAAGAGGCAGTGACCAGGGCTTCTGTTGAAAAGCAAAGTCTTGTGGAGATGATCAAAGCACCGCCTGTGTGGCGTAGCTTTGTGTATAACGTAAATTCGCGAGCCTCACACCTCGGTATGAACCAGAAACGGGAGCAAGACCTCAGGGAGGGCATGCGTTTCCTTCTAGCTAGGGTGGTGTCAGTGACCTACCAGCCCTGACATTTATATACTTTTCACCTGTGTGGTTGTTGCTGTTGCGAGGCGCCTCAGTTAGATCGGACGTTCCGGGTCCGATGGAGTCATTCGTTGGCTCGTTTACGCCCCAAAGGGCGGGGAAACGTATCGTTCAGGCATTTTAATCCACATCGGTGGACCGGCCCTGACGATCCAAGGGTCACTCGAGCTCTGATCCTGAGACATGGGCTAGATTGTCTCGAATTCGGTAAGGACTATCTTTTGCCTTGGTTCATGACGGAAATCCAATTTCCAAATACGTGACTGTGCGGTTTTGATTGTATATATATTTGGCGACATAGTGGCATGGGACGCTCATGTCGTCTATGATTGATAGTTATGATTTGTAATTGTTTTCAAAACATATAGACACTATCAATAATATCAAATGCCTTTGTTTTATTCGTATCAAGCATATTTTGGTCGTTATAAGGAAAAAACTCTATCCTTCGGTTTGCGTTGCATTGTGTGATGGGAACTGAGTCTTATAACGGCTTCATTTTTATAAAATGCATTGCGTTGTTTTTAAAGGAATGATTTGTTTAAAGCACTGGCAATCCAATGGAGTAAACCCGTTCCACGAAAGTGGCGTGGTCCTGTGATTAGCCAAACTATATATGTGTTGAATAGATTTCTCATACCAGTCCCATGACTGACTCGTAGTTTGTTTCACTTTCAAACTCGGGTGCCCCTTTTTCTACATGGGCAGCCTTGTATTCAGGTTTAGCTGGTTCTTTCGGGATAGCTGGAGCTGAAGATGGATTCTATCATTTATCTCTTTTTATGCTGTTCAGCTCCTATTGTACATATTTTGTTTGTTTTCCGCTGTAGACATTTATGTATAGCTGAACTGTATTTGTACTAAGTAAGGTCCTGTATACTGTGTAACTCTGATGATTACTTTTATCCAGTATATTCTATTGTTCATTATCTGGTGTATTTATTTAATTTTGTTCTGCTATTATCTGTTTCTGTGTTATATTCCAAAGATAACCCTTGTCTCCGTCAGTACGGGATTTCGGGTCGTCTCAACGATATTCGTTGATTTCAGAATTTGATATTGAATATAAGCCGATATATTTTCTATTCAGAGCCTTGTATTTAATATCAAAAGGGATTTTGGGTTCATCGTGAATGGTGTCTTGAATAACACTGTTTTTGGACCCAGTGTAGAAAAGATTAAATCTTTCTATTTAGATTTAATGAAGTGTACCAATTAAATAATATTTAATTGGAATTGAATTTGAAAGTGATTTTGGATTTATCGTGAACCGTGTTTTAGATGACGTTCGTTCTTTAACCAAGTTAAAGACATGATATTGATTTTGAGAAGATTAAAAATAAGTAGAGTTTTATTGAATCTTTAATTAGATTGAAATGTGAATTGATAATTTAAATTATCAAATTTGGAAAGTGATCGAGAATGGAGTATCACCAGTTTTTCTCCAAAGCGATAGTTAAATCTTTAATTAGATTTGAACGTGAAGTGGTAATTAATTTTACCGATAACGCCGTGGTGTTAGATATGGAGTATTACCAGCTTTGCTTCATGGGATGAATAGGTTGGGATTGGGAAATAAAATAAATAATTACTTCAGTGTGGTTCCCTAATCCTGACTAGTTTGGAAAAACATAACATGGTTTGAAATGATATCCAAAGGAAGATTAAAGAATAAATTTAGAAGAATTTATCTTTGACAAAATTAATGGGAACCTTTCCCTAAGAGTGTGAAAATTTGAATAAAAGAATATTCTAAATTGGAATGAGGCGTATGTTGTGTTTGTGTAACACGTGTTTATTATATATGCGGGTTATTCGGAAAGGCCGGGTTTATACCCATTCTGAATAACCGATTCGATGATATGTCGATGATGAAGACGGTGGTTGAAGACCAGAAGTCTTCACATCGTTTGGGTCATTACTGATGATCTTGATTGGGCTGTACACCCAAGAGGAGGGAATCAGTTGGTGATCGTCCAGACGTACTTGGAGATCGATGGATATGCGAGGAAAGTGCCTCCGGTTTCGTTCAGACCCAGAATGAACTTGTAAATGGACTGTGTGTCTGACATTGGATTTTATTCTGTGTTGATTGATCTCTATTAAATATACATCTGTTTGGCGGCGGAGAATTTATTCTCTTGCTTAACGCCCTTCTCTGAGTCGTACGAGCTCAGAGGTTGTATATCGATGGACATTAGTCACATAGAGTGAATTGCCTGTGTAGCATGCCTAAGTGGCAGATGATCAAGGCTTCTGTTGAAAAGCAAAGTCTTGTGGTAGATGATCAAATCATGGCCTGTATGGCGCAGCTTTGTGTATGGCATTAATTCTCGAGCCTCACACCTCGGTATGAGTCAAAAACGGGATAGTGACTGCAGGGAGAGCACGACGTTTCTTTCTAGCTAGTGGTGGTGTAGTGATTAAACTGTGGTTGTTGGAATGCGAGGTGCCTCGAATATTTGGTCGATAACTGGCACTATGTGAGCCGACGTACAGACCATTATTATATAGGACCGGGAAACGTGTGTTCAAGAACAACTAATCCTCAAAAGTAAGAGAGGACTGGCCCTGAAGATCAAAGGATCGCTGTGTGTGGTCCTGAGACATTTGCTAGAGTGTCTCGAACGGAGAGGAGCTTGCCCCTTGCCTCGACTCATGATGGAATCCAATTTCCAATACGTGACTTTCGGTTTTGTTTGTAGAGCCTAGTACGGCGACATAGTGGTATGGGTCACTTATGCCGTCTATGATTTATACATTATGATTGAAGTTGTTTTCTTCACTTATAGTAATAATAAAATATGAAATTTCACGTACCAAGCATTTTTGGCTATTATAAGGTTAAAAACCCTATCCTATGGCTTGCGTTGCGTTGTGTGATGGGACCTGGGGTCTTATAATAGCTTCATTTTTCTTTATTTAGCATTGCGTTGTTTGTTTTATGCACTGGTATTCTTGGGAGGAAACCCGTTCCGTGTTATACGGCATGGTCCTTTGATTTACCTAAATTTAAAAATAAAGATTAATAACTGTTTTAGTTCTCACACCAGTCACATGATTGACCTGGAGTTTATTGTTTTAACCTAAACTCTGGGTGCCCCTATTTTCCATAGGGCAGCTAGTAGTTTTGGTTTTGCAGATTTATATTCAAAGGATCCTGATATACAACTGGAACGATGCTCGGAAAGCTCTGTATCCGTGTATTACTTTCGGTTATGTTTTGTATTATTTTTCCGCTGTAGTAATGTATTTAAATCTCTGATATTCTCTGTTGTATAATATTTATTCATACTCTGTATGTTCTTGTATTCTGATGGAATATTTTTAATAAACAATGAAATGTTCTTCTGTTTGTGTTCCAATGTGTGTTGTTCTCAAAGCAATCCGGGCTTTCCTTACCGGGGAAGTTCGGGTCGCTAATTTGGTATCAGAGCTTTGGTTTACAGAGCTCGAGAACAAGACACATTAGAACCATACGAAAGAATTCATCAGAGATTGGATTAGCAATATCCAATTTGAATGACTCGTTAGAAATGGGATCAGTAGTATCCTAGAACGAGTCGAAAGAGTGAAATTTTTGAATGATAAAAGTGAAAACAAGTTTGTTTTGAAAGTTAAATTCAAGTATACGTATTTGAATATTTTATTTGTACTGAGTTGGACAATCGAGTATATAAATATTTTGCATATACGCGTCACAAACGTATATTCGAAGTTTTAATACACTAGATAGATATAGGATCACACTCTAGACGCTCGGAGATGATTTTGATGATGGAGCTCCATCACCAATATTCATATTCGAGTATCGAAGGTGTGATATCTATATATTTCCATTAGACTGGTGTGAGAACCAAAACTAGATAGGTTTATTGTTGTGATTTGGCATCAAAAACATGATTTTCTGTATATATAACAATTTATGAATTTGAAACGATAATCCACTAATTGATTGATGGTTGTGTTGTTTGCTTATTTGTTTGATAATTTTGAACCATTATGCCAAATGGAACTGAATATTGAACTATATTGAAAATTGTTGGAAATTGCATGCATATACATGTACTTACATTGAACCGGTCATAGCAAGGAGGCTAGAGCAAAGAATAAAATTGTTTGCCCGACAAATAGGTACATGTTTACAAATTTATTTGGTTTGGATGATTTTATGAGCCGACTGGCTAGCCGTTCGGCTGTTTATTTTTCTTTTTGGATTGATGAGAGCCATGGGAGGCTATTTGAAATATCCCGAAGTCCCCGGTGCAGGGGAGGTTATGGCGAAATTTTTCGAAAATTTAGGGTGTTAGCCAAATTTTTGAAAATTTTGAAAGTTCTTATAAACTGAAAAGTTGAAGAACTTAAGCCATAAAAGAAAACAATGGAAGTTGAGTTGATTAGTTAAACAACTTTCAGCTTTGTTCCTTTTCGGGAACGAAAATTTTTAAGTGGGGGAGATTGTAATAACCCGGAAATCTGAGCCAATTTAAAATTTTTATTTTGGCAATTTTATTGAATTTTGAATATTTAAAATGAATTATTTTAAATAATAGGAACAAGAAATTTATTTTGAATAGAATTTGAACGTATATATTTATTCGAATCGTCGTTAGAATATATATATTTTTTATTTTAATTTTAAAAGGAATTGAAAATGGCGCGGTAGTCCGATAATTCGATTTCAAAGTTCAAATGAATGTACAAGATTCAAAATAAACCGGATTTTAGTGAAACCAAAAATATTCAAATCTAATTGAGAATATCTTTCCAATGAATCCGAAAAATTGAAATTTCATAACGGGGATAAAAAGTTATGCCCAGTTGAAAATTCAAAATAGTCGCTATGGAATTCTGTCCCTTAAAAATGGGAATTTTGCAAACGACCTCGGTTTTTTATGAAACCACTTTTGTTGGATCCGTGGTGTCAAGTTATTGCTAGATTCCAAAATTCGTAATTTTTCGAATCAATATGTGAGCGTGGCAAAGGAAAACGCGTTTGACCAGTTTTAGTTGTTTTGGATCGACCAGAAAATAGCCATTTTCCAAACGATCTCAGAATTTGACGAAATTAGTTTTGTTAGGACCGGATCGTTAACGCGAAGCTAGAAATAATTTTTTTGGAATTTTTAGGGTCCGTATGTGACCCTAGTAAATCGAAATGTACGTTTAAAATTGAATATACTGATTTATATTTTAATTTTGATGGAGACTGATCGTAACCGTCGAATTGGCTTGCGGGTCATATCCCATTGTGTTCGGAATGGGGGTAATTAGCTACGGACGACAGTCGGTGGGTTTGATTTCGAGTTCAAAATAAAAAGTTGCTTTTTGAAAATTAAATATTAAATTAAATATATATTTTATATAAAACCTTACCCCTCTCACTCTCCTTCCTCCCTCCCGTTCAAATCGTTCAGAGAAAGAAAAAAAAACCGCCGCCTTTGCCCTATCCCCGCCGCCCCTGGCGCGGACCTTTCCCCCCTTCCCCCCTCCTCCTCTCGCTGCGCGCCGCTAGTGAGGCGCAGCTGACGCTCCAGCCTCCCTCCCCTTAAATTCCGAACCCTAGCACCGATTTGACCCGCCACCACCAATTAGACTCCGCCGCATCCACCAGAGCGGGCCCCCGCTGCTTCAGCACCTCCGGCGCCCACCACCAGCCCCCTCCGACGAACAATCCCGCCCCTCAGCCTCCCCATTCGCTGTAAGATTTTATTTTATTTTATTTGTTTTATTTAAGTTTTTCATGTAATAATCTTTAAATAAAATTTGATTTTCAGTTTAGATAATGATAGGATTTTTAAGTGCATGATTTGAAAATAAAGGTTTAATTTTTATATACATGAAAGGTCTAATTTTTTTTATAAGTAGTAGAGTAATAAACAAAGCTTGGATTTTTATAGTATAGAGATGATAAAAATATGATTTTTATAGTATAGAGATAATAAAAATATGATTTTTATAGTATAGAGATAATAAAAATATGATTTTTATATTAGTGGAGTAATAAAAATATAATTATTATATGTACAACATTATAAAAATTCGATTTTTATATATATGAAGTGAAGATAAAATTTTGATTTTTATATATATGAAGTGAAGATAAAAAATCGATTTTTATATATATGAAGTGAAGACAAAAATTCGATTTTTATATATATGAAGTGAAAATGAAAATTCGATTTTTATATATATGAAGTGAAGATAAAGATGTGATCATTATATAAGTAGCAATGTAAAAATATAATTTTTATACATGTAGTGATAATGAAAATTTGATTTTTACTATGAAAAGCGAGAAAAAATCGCATTGAAATTTTGGGCGAATCCAGACGGTTCAGAAATAAAGAATGACGGAGTGGATCCCAAAGGTAAGAACTCCTCACTTTTATTTTGATTTCTAGTTGAATTATATACTAGGATGCAGATGGTGCTTAGCAGCACCCGACACTCGTCGTCCACAGACCATGGATGGCGTGTATGTTTGATTGTTTGTTGTGGTGAAAATTGATTGTGTGATGTGAAATGAAATAAAATATTTTATAGTGGAAAATATTTTATAGTTAAAAATATGATTTTTAACGTGTATATAAGATAAATATTTATAAACAAATCGGAGATTTGTTTATATATACTGATTTGACTGATGTTGATTGGGACGATAAATTTTACACATCACCCAACTTTACAAATAAAATCTGTGTTTGTTGATTTGAAACCCCACACGGGTATTGGGATGATATTTGACGTACACTAGTCCCGATTGTTTAGTTGTATGTCAATCGATGGATTGACAGACTGTGTAAGCGTTAATTATTTATATTTAATGCTTAGGCAGTTGGTTGGTGCACTCTGGATGATGGTTGATGATTTATCGTTGTTGTTATATACATGTGTTATGTGGTATCCATATAATTGACATTATATGGTATTGATTGGGCCTCATTCTAATTTGGAAAATAAAGAATGAATATTCATGTGTTGAATAGAAATAATATTCATGTGTTGAATAGAATAAACGTTCATGTGTTGAATAAAAGCCGTGTTGATTAGATTGACGCCATTTTGACGTGAACGATATTTATATCGATTTTATTCATTTTTATAATGAATATAGAAAAGGAAGTGGTTTCGAAATATAACATTTTGAAAATCGATTTTGATTCAAAATTGAATATGAAGTTGAAATCGTTTCGAAAACGAATTTAAAACGATTTATAAAATACGTTTTAAAACGAAATCGACGAAATATATATATATATATAATATATATATTATATATATAATGACCTGAATAGAACGCGCCGCGCTGCGGTAGTTCGTGAATTTCGACCATTGACTTCGAATGGACATTACGGGAGATCCGACCGTCGGATTCTCCTGAAAACGGAACCGTTGGGTTCGTATCGAAAAGAGCTTTCCAATGAATATTAGAGATTTGAATTTTAACAGTTGGATTTGGAATTAGGTCCAAATCAAATTTAGAAAAGGTCGCTGTAACTGCAGTTCGATGGCCGTTGATGGAAATGGACTGTACGGGCCTTGATAAAATTATTGAAAATATCAATAATTTGTGTAAAATCATAAGAAATGATTTGTGAAGAATTGGGATGAAAAACTCCATATTTGAAAAGATAAAAATAGATGTTTATCGAAATGAACTAGTTTTGAACTAGAATTAAAATCAATTTATTTTTGAAATAAATAAATCGAATTTGAAAGTGGTTTTAAAAATAATCAGAATTTCCAATATACGAATTGGAATGGATTTGAATCGAATTTATCTTCGGAATATTTCGATGTCGGATTTCGTGATTATACAGAGATGGTTGTGGAAATTTGAAAGATATATTTATATCGTTATTTCCAACACGATATTTGTTGATTTCAGAATTTGATATTGAATATAAACCGATATATTTTCTATTCAGAGCCTTGTATTTAATATCAAATAGGATTTTGGGTTCGTCGTGAATGGTGTCTTGAATAGCACTGTTCTTGGACCCAGTGTAGAAAAGATTAAATCTTTCTATTTAGATTTAATGAAGTGTACAAATTAAATAATATTTAATTGGAATTGAATTTGAAAGTGATTTTGGGTTTATCGTGAACCGTGTTTTAGATGACGTTGGTTCTTTAACCAAGTTAAAGGCATGATATTGATTTTGAGAAGATTAAAACTAAGTGGAGTTTTAATGAATCTTTAATTAGATTGAAATGTGAATTGATAATTTAAATTATCAAATTTGGAAAGTGATCGAGAATGGAGTATCACCAGTTTTGCTCCAAAGCGATAGTTAAATCTTTAATTAGATTTGAACGTGAAGTGGTAATTAATTTTACCGATAACACCGTGGTGTTAGATATGGAGTATTACCAGTTTTGCTTCATGGGATGAATAGGTTGGGATTGGGAAATAAAATAAATAATTACTTCGGTGTGTTTCGCTAATCCCGACTAGTTTGGAAAACCATAACATGGTTTGAAATGATATCCAAAGGAAGATTAAATAATAAATTTAGAAGAATTTATCTTTGATAAAATTAATGGGAATCTTTCCCTAAGAGTGTGAAAATTTGAATAAAAGAATATTCTAAATTGGAATGAGGCGTATGTTGTGTTTGTGTAACACGTGTTTATTATATACGCGGGTTATTCGGAAAGGCCGGGTTTATACCCATTCTGAATAACCGATTCGACGATATGTCGAAGATGAAGACGGTGGTTGAAGACCAGAAGTCTTCACATCGTTTGGGTGATTACTAATGATCTTGATTGGGCTGTACACCCAAGAGGAGGGAATCAGTTGGTGATCGTCCAGACGTACTTGGAGATCGATGGATATGCGAGGAAAGTGCCTCCGGTTTCGTTCAGACCCAGAATGAACTTGTAAATGGACTGTGTGTCTGACATTGGATTTTATTCAGTGTTGATTGATCTCTATTAAATATACATATGTTTGGCGGCGGAGAATTTATTCTCTTGCTTAACGCCCTTCTCTGAGACGTACGAGCTCAGAGGTTGTATATTGATGGACATTAGTCACATGGAGTGAATTGCCTATGTGGCATGCCTAAGTGGCAGATGATCAAAGCTTCTGTTGAAAACCAAAGTCTTGTGGTTGATGATCAAAGCACGGCCTGTGTGGCGCAGCTTTTTGTATGGTGTTAATTCGCGAGCCTCACATCTCGGTATAAGTCAAAAACGGGATAGTGACTGCAGGGAGAGCACGACGTTTCTTTCTAGCTAGTGGTGGTGTCAGTGCTTAAACTGTGGTTGTTGGAATGCGAGGTGCCTCGAATATATGGTTGATAACTAGCACTATGTGAGCCGACGTACAGACCATTATTATATAGGTCCTATAGGATCGGGAAACGTGTGTTTATGAATAACTAATCCTCAAAAGTAAGAGAGAACTGGCCCTGAAGATCCAAGGATCGCTGTGTGTGGTCCTGAGACATTTGCTAGAGTGTCTCGAACGGAGAGGTGATTGCCCCTTACCTCGACTCATGATGGAATCCAATTTCCAATACGTGACTTTCGGTTTTATTTGTAGAGCCTAGTACGACGACATAGTGGTATGGGTCACTTATGCCGTCTATGATTTATACATTATGATTGAAATTGTTTTCTTCACTTATAGTAATAATAAAATATGAAATTTCACGTACCAAGCATTTTTGGCTATTATAAGGTAAAAACCCTATCCTCCGGCTTGCGTTGCATTGTGTGATGGGACCTGGGTCTTATAATAGCTTCATTTTTCTTTATTTAGCATTGCGCTGTTTGTTTTATGCACTGGTATTCTTGGGAGGAAACCCGTTTCGTTTTATACGGCGTGGTCCCTTGATTTACCTAACTTTAAAAATAAAGATTAATAACTGTTTTAGTTCTCACACCAGTCACATGACTGACCTGGAGTTTATTGTTTTAACCTAAACTCTGGGTGCCCCTATTTTCCACATGGGCAGCTAGTAGTTTTGGTTTTGGAGATTTATATTCATAGGATCCTGATTTACAACTGGAACGATGCTCGGAAAGTTCTGTATCCGTGTATTACTTTCAGTTATGTTTTGTATTATTTTTCCGCTGCAGTAATGTATTTAAATCTCTGATATTCTCTGTTGTGTAATAATTATTCATTCTCTGGATATTCTTGTATTCTGATGGAATTGTTGCAATAAACAATGAAATGTTCTTCTGTTTGTGTTCCAATGTGTGTTGTTCTCAAAGCAATCCGGGCTTTCCTTACCGGGGAAGTTCGGGTCGCTACAGTATATGTCGGCATATAGAAAACACCATGTCGACATATAACTGTCATTTTTTCAAATTTGTAAGGAAGTATATTTTCACTGTTTGTGATGGTTCTGGAGCATTGCAACCTTTCACACACTATAAAAAGGGCTTGATTTCGAATTTTTAATCATTCCTTCTCCAGTTTCACTCTCTTTCATTACACCATTATTTCTTATCATTTTTATGATTCCTACGCCTATACTCTGCCGAATTCAATTCTGTTTTCACTAATCTTCTTCTCTCTACACTCTCTACTCATTACTCTCTGAATCAAGTGCTAATGAAAAGTTATAGGGCTATTGTAATTGGTCGGCAAATATTTGGGAATCGGTGTTTTCCTTGTAGCCGTGAAATCAAGGAACGGAATCGGTGTTTTCCTTGTTGCCATGAAATCAAGGAATGGGAGCGGTGTTAACCTTGTAGCCGTGAAATCAAGTGGTGTAATTGGATATTGATATAGTAATAAAACTCTAAGCAATCCAGCGTTGTGCAGGACTGGATGTAGGAGCAATCCGAGCCAGTATAAAATCCAGTGTGTTCTTTCCTTTTTCTGAAGTTTTATTTCTATTTAATTTGTGTCTGTGTTTGATTATGTATCTGTGATTGTTTCTGTGGTGTTTGATTCATATAGTTTATCACATAAGTTTAAGATTTTGTTTGAATTCTCAAAAACATTATTCACCCCCCTCTAGTATTTGTTTTGCCTTAACGTTCCTTTCCGCAATCCCTAACAAAGGGAAATAACGTCAAAATTTTCTGAACCGTTTAAAGTGGTATGATTTACAAAATATAACTACTTTATAGTGTTTGTAACTTATCCAGGTACAAATTCGACAAATGATGTACCAGATGAATAGAGATGTTCGTTTTGTAGAAAAAATTAATATCCATATAACGATCACATACAACACTTGTCAGACGGGGTCAAATAATTTCTAAGTTCTTAAATATTTGTTTATACTAAATTTAGATATATAATTTATTTAAATATTTGTTTGTATTTTACTGTTTTATTACATATGTACTGAATTATATATTTTTACAATTTACCGAATTCTAACTACGATGATACAACGATTCCTATCAAAATCATTTATATACCAAATCAGTTCGCATGTTCGCACCATAAGCACAAAACTCGTGTTCGAACAAATTATCCAAAACTAAGATCACTCCTAACATAATATGAACTTCAGGTTTGCATAAATTATGCTATTTGCAAACTCTATCACACATATACCTTTAATACTAACCAAATCAACATGAACTAATGCAATCTACTAAATTAGAAAAAGATTCAATCGATAATAATTTGATCATTATGGTGATAATATTAGCAATTAGGGGGTAACATTGTGTAATATACATACACTAACAAGGAGGAATCAATCACAATTTGAATTAAACCTTAAATTAAAAAAAAAACTAAAAAACAAGTTTAGGAAAATTACCGTTTTGGGTAGCTAGGTTGGAGGAGAGGGGCTGTATCATCTTGTAGATGGCGTCGGAGGTGGTTGGGGTGATGGAAGTTGGAGGAATGACTAATTTAAGGGAAAAAACATTGGAAATGGGAGAATGAAGCTTCAGGTCGTGGATTCTGGAAAATATGCAGGAAATTTCCAACGGTTTCCAATGACAACAAACAACAATTATTCCATCGGTTTCCAACGGCTCCAAACGGCTTGCTTAAAATTCAATGAGCCGTTGGATGAGCCGTTGACGATTGTTGGAAACTGGACGTTGGAATACAATGTAGTTCTAGTAGCGATTGGTTTATCAAATAGGTTCTGAAATATTATATACTTGAAGTAAAATTTATATTCCTCTAAACCCGTAATGCAATTGTTTATAAACATAGGTTTATAAGAGTACAGTAAAACTCTACATGTATATAAATTAGATCTTTACAGAATATTTATGGGGAACTTCCTTTACCGCCATACACTACTCCATTAGCTAAAACATGAGCAGAAATAAGTTCATTTTGGAAAGTGATAATGTATATCCTAGCATATGCTCATTTATTACTAAGCTAAACCAAAATCTAATCTGAGAATAAACGTACGAATGTATATTAGCACCTATTCATAACAAACATTTCTCACAAGATTGCCAAAATATGATTTATTTAATACTACATTGAATAGTGTACCTAAACTAAGTGTAGCTGCTCACTTGTTCATATAAAGGGTTCCTATTATTAAACTGAGAATTTTCTGATTTACAAATGAAATCCGTTACCATGTCTCAAATGTTATACAACTATATTATTTTCAAGACTGAAAGAGGAACATACACTACAACAAAAAGGCACTTTCACAATAGTCAAAATGTGTCATAAAAACACATTAACATTTTTTCTTACATTGTGGTATCCATAGTTTCATAAAATTTATATTTTTTTCATCACTTGTTGAATGTTGTATAGACCGTTGTACGTTATATATTTTTGACACTTATGTACAATGGCAAATTTTCCATATATCAATTAGAAGATATTACGCAATGATCTTTGGACGTTGTAAGATGCAATTTTTACTATGTATTACAAACGTAAATGAATTTTCTCTACGTCAATATAATTTTCACAACATTTTGATAATATTTTTGAAAATCATAATACAGTATTTCTATTTTATTTCAATTATGCCTAACAAATTTTGTAGATATAATTTTCATAACCTGTTCAAATTTCTGATCAAAATAATATTTATGATGTTGCATAAAGTAATCCACAAAACAAGAAGATATTTTTTACATAACATTTCACAGCAAGTAAATCTGAACCAGTACTATGAAATTCTAGACTCCTATATACATAATACGCATACATAGAAAATAAAACTTATACTTGAAGTAGAAAATGTAATCATGCAATCCAAATCAATAGCTAAAACTAAACGTAATAATAGGTACATGGCTAGTTGTTCTTTTTTCCAAAGATCTCTCCACTCTTACTGCAAATGGAAGAGTGATGATTAACCTTTCCTTGTAGTTTCTCCTTTCAGCTTTGCTGGAATCTCCAACTCACATTCAGTTGGTTGGGTCTTGATAAATAATTTTTAGGCCTCGACATTTGAAGCCATGGTGGGTATAAATGCACTTTATATGTATAACTTCCCAATAAACTCATGTATATGTATAAAACATATTACACTGTAAATGTTGCTATTTTATCTGAACCAGCAGTATGAACTTCTAGAGATTCAAATTTCTGAAGTGTGTTTCTCTGCTACCATCCATGTAAAATACTTGATCAAACTAAGAATATTGTATTTTCGAGGATTCCTTTCATATAATATCAAAAAAATAATTTTTTTCTAAAGGTATGCAACTTGTATAATCTATATAATCCTTGAATTTTATGATAATTAAGTAAGCTTTACTATTGTAAAGTACCATTTAATTATCAAGAATCTCGTGGTCCAATAGCTAATTACTAGAGTAAGCCAGTTATATAGTTAGACTTAAATTCATTTGCAAAAAACTAAAGCTTTAAATGTACTTATTTTTTTTCTAAATTATCCATTTAAACTGACCACTCTTCCCTAGTCATTATATGTTAGCACTGACTAGGCCTCTATTGCCTATAATTCTAGATTGCAAAAAATGAACATACTTTACTACTTTAGTACGCGTTACGTTTAATTGAGCCTCTAGTTCTACATAGGACCAAAAAATCCAAATGGTACTTTCGCTCAACCTGAGTATAATGTACTGAAGAAGCTTATATTTAAAAATATGTAACCAATAACTGAGGAAGAAAAATAATAAAATGTTGCATCGAGAAAACAAATTTGAATAGCCACACTTGTAGAGCTCAGTGATAATCCTAGTGGAGCACATTTGGTTCTTACATCATTTACATAATGCAGATTGCGTGGCTAAAATAAATAAGGGAAATAATGATGGTCTAAAATTTCATGTATCATACACATAACGCATATGTCATACACATGGTTCAGCAAAAATCTTGGTGGAGCGCATTTCAATCAAAATATTAATTTATATATATACACACACAGAGTCTAATATACTAAATCAACGAAGAACCATTGAAAGTTTTGTTGTTCGTTGGATTATACCGGAAAAGTAATACAAAAGACATTGAGTATAGGCTAGAATTGTGACACGGGTGGCTCGGTCAACTATCTAAGTATATCTACATTCAAGAAATGTGGTATGGACTTTTAGTATATTTTTACATGGATATTAGATATAGGATAGAATGGGACAAGATATTAATTGAATACAACCAACATGAGGTTTATGAACTCAGGAAAAAAATAAGTGAGTAGCCCATTAAAAGTACACTCATGTCATGTCATTATGAGTTTTGACATCTACATAATATATATTAGGATGGCATGTGTGGGATGGAAAAGAGTAAGCCATGCGAACACTTGCAAGTTCCATAACTAATAAAGTATGTCCAGTTAATAATCACAAATGTAAAGAATGTATGAAACGATCTGAAATCCCCCGATCTCCGAAGAGAAGGGAAAGGCCGGATTGATTTGAGAACACGACAAAACAGTACACAAACGTAAGAACATTCCATTGCTATTACTACAATTACATCAGAGTACAAGAATAACAGAGTATGAATAAATATTACTAATTGTAAAATATCAGAGATTTAAATTACTAAGCAGTGGAAAATAATACATAACACAATTGAAAGAAATACACGGATACAGAGCTTTTCGAATATAGCTCCAGCTGTAAATCCAGGATCTTGTATAAAGAAAAATCTGCAAAACCAAAACTACTGGCTGCCCATGTGGAAAATTGGGGCACCCAGAGTTTAGGTTAAAACAATAAACTCTAGTTTAGTCATGTGACTGGTGTGAGAACTAAAACAGTTATATAAAGCTTTACGTTAAAATTAGATAAATCAAGGGACCACACCGTATAACACGGAACGGGTTTACACCCAAGAATACCAGTGCATAAAACAAACAGCGCAATGCTAATTAAAGAAAATGAAGTTATTATAAGACTCAGGTCCCATCACATAATGCAACGCAAGCCGAAGGATAGAATTTTCCCTTATAATAGCCAAAGAATGCTTGGTACGTTTAAAACAAATCATTTGATACTATTATAGAGAAAACTAAAACGACCCAAAACTCGCCCATACAGGAAAGCCCGTATTGAGTTGAGAACACGACAAATCTGAACACAAACAGAAGAACATTTCATTGCTTATTACAACAATTACATCAGAGTACACGAATATAACAGAGTATGAATAAATAATATACATTTGATAAATATTAGAGATTCAAATTACAAAGCAGCGGGAAAATAATACATAACACAACTGAAAGAAATACACAGATACAGATCTTTCCGAATATAGATCCAGCTATAAACCAGGATCCTGAGAAAGTAATATCTACAAAACCAAAACTACAAGCTGCCCGTGTGGAAAATAGGGGAACCCAGAGTTTAGGTTAAAACAATAAACTCCAGGTCAGTCATGTGACTGGTGCGAGAACTAAAACAGTTATTTAAAAATTTACTTTAAAAATAATGTAAATCAAGGGACCATGCCGTATAACACAAATGGGTTTTCTCCTAAGAATACCAGTGCATAAAACAAACAACGCAATGCTTTTTGGGAAAATGAAGCTATTGTAAGACTCAGGTCCCACCACACAATGCAACGCAAGCCGGAGGATGGAGTTTTACCTTATAATAGCCAAATATGCTTGGTACGTTTAAAACAAATCATTTTGATAATACTATAAGTGTAAAGTGTATAAAACAACTTCAAATATAAATGTGTCAATCATAGATGGCATAGTATCCCATGCTACTATGTCGCCATACTCGTTCTGCAATTTAGGACCGAAATGTCACGTATTGGAAATTGGATTCCATCTATGAACCAAGGCAAGAGATCATCCTTACCGAATTTGAGGCAATCTAGCCTACCATGTCTCCAGACCCAGACTCAGGTGAGCCCTTAGGTGCAGCAAGGTCTGTCCTTTCTTACGTTTGAGGATTAGTAATTCCTGAACAATACGTTTCCCCGCCCTATGGAGCGTAAGTCTGGTCAGTATGTCGACCATATCCGTCCATCGACCCGTAGTGACCGAAATATCCGAGGCACCTCGCTTTCCAACATCCACATAAGTAGAAATGTCTGGGTTCCATACCATGACACCACTCCTAGCTAGAAATAAATGCATGTCCTCCCTGCCATCTTTCTCCCGTTTCTGGTTGATACCGGGGAGTAAAGCTCGCGAATTAACGCTACACAAAGCTATGCTATTTAAAGACGTGCTTTGATCATCAATCAGAAGCCCTTGCTTTTGAACAAAAGCCTTGATCATTTGCATCTCAGCATGCCACACTGACAATTCGCGCCATGCGACCGATGTCTATCGATATATAACCTCTAAGTCGTACGTCTCAGAGAAGGGTGTTAACCAAGGGAATAAATTCTCTGCCACCAAATTGATATATATTTAATAGCAACTAATTGGTTATGTGAGGAACTACAATGTCAAACACTTAATACATTTCGAAATAATTCTAATAACATTGGGTTTATCCCTCGAAATCCTTTCTGTTTTATAGAACCTTTTTATAAAACATTCCCTGTCCAAAATCGAGAATACATTTCTTTTCACTTAAGAAAAATATCATTTCGAAATCATTCATTAAATTTGAAATGAACTCAACAACATCGCTAAACATCTCATAGTCAAATCGTGAAGGGTTTCATAAGATGTTAGCATACAAATATTTCTACCCAACCCAATGCCAAATGTAAAAGCATATTTTGCTCATAAACTGGTCGAACACAGTCCAAACAATCAATCAATCACAATCAATATCAACAACCAAGTAAATTTGATTTATACCACACCTTATGTTTTGATAAATTTAATTACCATTCATTCCTTCGCATCTAATTAAAGATTTATTAAAACTCTTCTTCGTTTTCAATCCCTAAAATCATTACTTAATGATTGTTCAACTTTCTGGAAATTAATCCTGTCGTTACTCAGGTTAAAGAACAAATGTTATTTAAAATACAATGCACGATAAACCCAAAATCATCTTCCATTCAAATGGAACTTTCATGGAAATCATAACAGTATATAATCGATATAAATTTCCATATCAAATCAATACTATAAATGGAATAGCGGCAAAGCTTTCTAAATTCCATAAATAATAACAGTCTTCCTTTACAGAAGCTTATCTCGATTATTACCAAATCGAATTCCATTCAATTCCAATTTAATATTTTAAATTAGAAAGCTTTACTTTGGAAAATTCCATTAATCTTATTTAAAAGATTATAAATTCCAAATCATATCTTCACTGTTACTCGGGTTTAAGAACTGATGTCATTTAAAGCATTGTTCACAATAAACCAAAAATCCAATTTCAATCCAGTTCCAATTAAATATTAATTAATTGGTAAACTTCTCTAAATCTTAATTAAAAGATTTATTCTATTCTCAATCGGGTTTAAGAACCGTGTTAATAAAGACACCATTCACGACAAATCCAAAATCCACTTTGAAATACAGGGCTCTGAATAGAAAATATTATTGGCTTATATCCAATATCAAATCCCGAAACTAATGGATATCGTAATGGGAATAACGATATCTATATCTTCCAAATTCCTCAACAGTATCCGTATAATCATGGAATCCAATATCGAAATATTCCGAAGATTATTTCCATTCAAATCCATTCCAACTTATTATTCTAATTATTAACTCATTTAGATAAAAATGTAATTTATCTTCTCAAATGCGGAATTTTTCATCCAAAAATTTTCCAAATCATTTATTATGATTTTACACAATTTTTCCATATTTTGAATAATTTTATCAAGGTCCCTACAGCCAGTTTCCAATAACAGCCACCGAACTGCATCCATGGCGACCTTTTCTGAAATTGATTTTGATATATCTCAAGATCTAACCATTCAAATTTAAATCTCTTATATTCATTGGAAAGATCTTTTCGATACGAGCCCAACGGTTCCGGTTTTAGGAGAATACGAAGATCGGATCTCCCGTAACATTAATTTGAAGTTAATGATCGAAATTCGCAAAAGGTCGTTGCGCGATGTGTTCTATTCAAGCCATTATATATATATATATCGTTGATTTCTATTTAAAACGTATTTTTTAAATTCGTTTTAAAAGCGATTCCAACTTCCTTTTCAATTTTAAATCAAAATCAAATATTCCATTACATGACAATTTAATACAGTGCATATATATGTTAAAAATTATATTTTTAATAATCCAATAATTATTCCATTACATGACAATTTTCTATATCTTATATATAAGGTCAAAAAAAAGCAAACAAATAATTATTTCAATACATGACCATTTTATATATCGCATATACATGTTAAAAATTATATTTTTAACAATAGAAAAATTATTCCACTAAATGACCATTTTTCCAAATCACACAATCAATTTTATCGCATTTCAATTCTATACAACGCATATATACTTTATACAACGCATATAAATTTATTCAACGCATATATACTTTTCATACAACGCATATTTTTTTTTCATACGTGCATATATATATTTTTCACAATGCTATTTTATTTACTCCATTTCACATCACAATCACAATACATTACAGTGAATTTAGTCACCCATGGTTTTCAAACAACAGTGAATGTAAGCTACCAGGCACCGTACAACATTTGTGATAATTAAAAACTGATAAAAATCAATACTGACAGTTCATATATGCAGTTATAAAATAAATAACTGTACAAATATTTTAGTGAGACCAAGTCTTAAACGACCCAAACTCTCCCTTTCGGGAAAGCCCGAATTGAGTTGAGAACACGACAAACCAGAACGCAAATAGAAGAATATTTCATTGCTTATTACAACAATTTCATCAGAGTACAAGAATTACACAGAGTATGAATAAATAATATACATCAGAAAAATATTAGAGATTTAAATTACATTTAAATACATAGTAGCGGAAAAATAATACATAACACAACTGAAAGAAATACACGAATACCGAGCTTTCCGAATATAGTTCCAGTTGTAAATCCAGGATCCTGTATAAAGAAATATCTGCAAAACCAACACTACTAGCTGCCCGTATACATGACCCAAACTCTCCCTTACGGGAAAGCCCTGATTAAGTTGAGAACACGACAATCAGAACACAAACAATAGATCATTTCATTGCTTATTACAACAATTACATCAGAGAACAAGAATATAACAGAGTATGAGTAAATAATATACATTTGATAAATATTAGATATTTAAATTATGCGGCAGTGGAAAAATAATACATAACACAACTGAAAGAAATATACAGATATAGAGCTTTCCGAATATAGCTTCAGCTGTAAATACAGGATCCTGGGAAAATAAATCTGCAAAACTAAAACTACTAGTTGCCCGTATGGAAAATAGGGGCACCCAAGGTTTAGGTTAAAACAATAAACTCCAGGTCAGTCATGTGACTGGTGTAATAACTAAATATAATTATTAACTTGGTTTTAAAGTAAGGTAAATCAAGGGACCACGCCGTATAACACGGAACGGGTTTTAACCCCAAGAATACCAGTGCATAAACAAACAACACAATGCTAAAGAAGAAAAATGAAGCTATTATAAGACTCAGGTCCCATTACACAATGCAACGCAAGCCGGAGGATAGAGTTTTACCTTATAATAGCCAAATAATGCTTGATACACGAAATTTCATATTTTATTATTATTATTATAAGTGAAGAAATCAACTTCAAATATAAATGTATCAATCATAGACGGCATAGTATCCCATGCTACTATGTCGTCATACTAGTTCTACAATTAAAATTGAAATGCCACGTATTGGAAATTGGATTCCATCTATGAACCAAGGCAAGGGATTGTCCTTACCGAATTCGAGACTCTCTAGCCTGAGCCTCAGGATCAGAACACATCAATCCTTGGATCTTCAGGGCCGGTCCACACAAAGTGGATTAATAATCCCTGAACAATACATTTCCCTGCCCTATGGGGCGTAAGTTTGGTTAGTATGTCGACCATATCCATCCATCGGCCCCGTAGTGACCAATGTATCCGAGGTACCTCGCTTTCCATCATTCACATAAGTAAAAATGTCTGGGCTCCATACCATGACACCACTCGTAGCTTGAAGGAAACACATGTTCTCCCTGCAGTCCTCTCCCGTTTCTTGTTCATACCAGGGTGTGAGGCTCGCGAATTAATGCTATGCACAAAAGCTATGCTATTTAAAGCCGTGCTTTTATTATCAACCACAAGACTCTACTTTTCAGCAGAAGCCTTGATCATTTGCATCTCAGCATGCCACACAGGCAATTCACGCTATGCGACCGATGTCTATCGATATATAACCTCTGAGCTCGTACGCCTCAGAGAAGGGTGTTAAGCAAGAGAATAAATTCTCCGCCACCAAACAGATATATATTTAATAGAGATCAATCAACATAGAATAAAATCCAATGTCAGACACATATCCATTTACAGGTTCGTTCTGGGTCTGAACGAAATCGGAGACACCTTATTCCTCATCCATATGTCCAATACAGGAGAGAGGTACTTGCATATCCGGTCGATCTCCAAGTACATTTGGACGGTCACCACTTATTACCTTGTCTTGGGTGTACAGCTCAATCAAGACATCAGTAATCATCCAAACGATGTGAAGGCCTCCGGTCTTCAACCACCGTCTTCATCGTTGACTTATCGTCGTATCAGTTATTCAGAATGGGTATAAACCCTGCCTTTCCGAATAACCCGCATATATTATAATCAAGTGATATAAACACACAACATACGCCTCATTCCAATCCAGAATATTCTTTTATTCAAATACTCTTTTCACAATTTAAACCAAATTAAGGTTTTCCAAACTAGTTGGGATTAGCGAACCTTACCGAAGTAATCATTTATTTTATTATCCCAATCCCAACCTATTCCCCCTATGGAGCAAAATTGGTGATACTCCATATCTAACACCATTGTGTTATCGGTAAAGTTAATTACCATTTCCCGTTCAAATCTAATTAAAAATTTAACTATCGCTTGGAGAAAAACTGGTAATACTCCATTCTCGATCATTTACCAAATTTGATCATTTAAATTATCACATTCCAATCTAATTAAAAATTCATTAAAACTCCACTTAGTTTTAATATTCCCAAAAATCATTATTAATGATTATTTAACTTTGGGAAATCAAACATGCCACATTGACAATCTACATCGTACCATTGATCTTTGCCGATATATAACCTCTGAGCTCGTACGTCTCAAAGAAGAGTGTTAAGCAAGTGAATAAATTCTCCGCCACCAAACAGATATATATTTAGCAGAGATCAACAAATACAGCTCGAAATACAACGTTGGACATGTAATCCTGTCTTTAACTGGGTTAAAGAACTAATGTCATCTACAACACAGTTCACGATAAACCCAAAATCACATTGCATTAATTATGGAATCTTCACGGAAAACAGATCAATATATAATCGATATCAATTTCCGTAGCCGACTAATAATATAAATGGAGTAACTACAAAGCCTTTTAAATTCCATATATATTAACAGTCTTCCTCCACAGAAGCTCACTTCGATTATTACCAAATCGAATTCCATTCAATTCCAATTTAATATATTAAATTGGAAAACTTTACTTTGGAAAATTTCCATTAAGTCTTAATAAAAAGATTCTTAAATTCCAAATCACATTTCACGGTTAATCAGGTTAAAGAACAAATGCCGTTTAAAACATCGTTCGCTATAAACCAAAAAATACAATTCTTTTATTCAATTCCAATTAAATATTAATTAATTGGAAAATTTCACTAAATCTAATTAAAAGATTTATTCTTATCTCAACTGGGTTTAAGAACAGTGTTGTTGAAGACACCATTCATGACAAACCCAAAATCACATTCTATTATTCAATTCCAATTTAAAATTAATTAATTGGAAAACTTCACTAAATCCTAACTAAAAGATATATTCTTATCTCAACTGGGTTTAAGAACAGTGTTAATGAAGACGTCATTCACAACAAACCCAAAATCACATTCTTTTATTCAATTCCAATTTAATATAAATTAATTGGAAAACTTCACTAAATCTTAATTAAAAGATTTATTCTTATCTCAACTGGGTTTAAGAATATTGTTAATGAAGACACCATTCACGAAAAACCCAAAATCCAATTTAATATTAAATATAAGGCTCTAAATAGAAAGTATATTGGCTTATATTCAATATGAAATTCTGAAACTAACACATATCATATGGGAAATAACGATATATATCTATCTTCCAAATTCCTCCACAATATCCGTATAGTCACGAAATCAAATATCGAAATATTCCGCAGATGATTTCTATTCAAATCCATTTCAATTTATATATTAGAAATTTCAAGTTTTATTAAAATCCTTTATAAATCCAATTTATTTTTGGATTTCAAATCTAGTTAATAACTAGTTCATTTTGATAAAAATATATTTTTATCTTTTCGGACTTGGAATTTTTCATACAAATTCTTTCCAAATCATTTATTGTGATTTTACACAAATTATTTATATTTTTAATAATTTTATTAAGACCCTTTTAGTCGATTTCCATAAACGGTCATCGAACTGCACTTACAGTGACCTTTTCCAAATTTGATTTGGACATAATTCCAAATCCAACCATTCAAATTAAAATCTCTTATATTCATTGGAAAGCTCTTTTTGATACGAACCCTATGGTTCCGGTTTTAGGAGAATCCGACGGTCGGATCTCTCGTAATGTCAATTCGAAGCCAATGGTCGAAATTCGCGAACAGTCGCGGCGCGGTGTATTCAGGCCATTATATATATATTATATATATTTCGTCGATTCCATTTAAAACGTATTTTATAAATTCGTTTATAAATTCTTTTAAAACAATTCTAGCTTCATTTTCAATTTTAAATCAAAATTGAATATTTCTTATCATTAATATACAAATGATAATATTTTCAAAATATCAGATTTTGAAATCTTTTCCTTTTCGATATTCATTATAAAAATGAATAAAATCGATATAAATATCGTTCGCATTAAAATGGCGCAAATCTAATCAGACGGCTTCATATATTTCAATGTTTTCGTGTCCATCCAAAATCGGACATCAAAATCAAATTTTAATCCTTTACTGAACATTATTTTAATGATATTCCTTATTTTAAAATATTCGTTATTTTAAAATATTCGTTCTTTCCGAATTGGAATCAGACACAGTCAATTACCATATAATATTATTTATATGGGTTTCATACAACACATGTACACAATAATAATAATACGCAAGCAACCATCATCCAAAGTGCATTACACAACTGCATAAGCATTAAATATAAATAATTAACACTTACAATAGTCTGTCAACCAATCGATTGATATACAACTAAACAGTTGGGATTAGTGTATGTCAAATATCATCCTAATACCCGTGTTGGGTTTCAATCAACAAACACTGAATATTATTTGTGCATTTGGGGGATGTGTAAAATTTATCGTCCCAATCCATATCAGTTAAATGGGTGTACATAAACAAATCGTTCGATTTGTAAATGAATATTTGTTTTCATTTTAGGAGAATTTTTATGCCTTTTATATATACGTTAAAAATTATATTTTTAACGATAAAATATTTCATTCAACACATGAACATTTTATACAGTTCATTTATACAATAAAAATGATATTTTTATTGTTCTAACATTTTATTCAACACATACAATCATCAACCACAATACAATCCATTCAATCCAAACAAACAATCATGTTTGTACAATAAATGGTGTCAGGTGCTACTAAGCACCGTCTACATCCTAGTATATATTTAACTGTAAAATAAATAGAATGAGAAGGTGTTCTCACAGTAGGTTTACACTCCATCAGTTTTATTTCTAAACATTTTGGATTTGTATTTTCCTGAAATTCTAACGTGCTCCCAATTGGACTCGGTAGTCTTGTTATGAAGCTCTGGTCCACAAGATCGCAATTGATCCAGTTTCGTTCAATTCCGCCCTCGTATGGCCAAATTATGATAGTAAATGCGTTAATTACATTTCAAAATAATTAAAATGGAATTAATTTAATTAAATTCCCTAATTAAGCTCATACCCTTCGTTTAAACCAGAAAAACCGTCGTTCCCAGGAAGGATGCCATCGCTCGTCACTTCCGACTGCCCGGAGTCGATCAGGATGGCACACGACATCGGCCTCCCTGTCACGCACCTCTTCCATCAACAGCTCGAGATTCGAGCCATCCTCCTCCTCGAAAAACGCAGCTGAACGCATGCCCTTTTAGGCGCGATTTCTTCTAGAATACATCACGAAATCGGATCGCATTGGTGTGGATTAGAAGATCTTGAACCACTATTTGATTTTCACTTTATGAGCGTCAATTAATTCTTCTTAGATTTTGACAAATTCGAGCTCAAATTTCTAAGCATTTCGAGACCTCTAATTCGAACTATCGACGGCTGTGTATTGGGGAGACTAGGGTTAGCACTTAGGGTTTTTATATAAATATTTTATTATATTTTAATTCGAAAAATTAGGGTTTTGTATCTGAACTCCAAATTGAACCCAATGACTGCCGCTCCCAGCCAAATACCCCCATTCCAGACATAATGGGATATGTTTTGTAAGCCAATTCTATCGTTTTGATTAGTTTTTTGTCAAAATTAAAATAGAAATCAATGTATACTGATTTTAAACGTACATTTTTAATTTACCGAAGCCACATACTGACTCCAAAAATTCTAAAAAATAAATCTAGCTATGTTTTGACGATACGGTCCTAACAAAACTAATGTCGTTGAATTTGGAGAACGTTTGAAAAATGGCTATTTTCCAGTCGATTAAATTCAAACTAAAATTACCAAACACGTTTTCTTTTTCCGCGCTCAGATATTAATTCCAAAAATTATGAAAATTGGAATCTAATGATAATTTGACATTCTGCATCCAAAAAAAGTGGTTTCGTCGAAAACGGAGGTCGTTTACAAAATGTCTATTTTTAAGGGCTATGTATTATATTAAAATATATATAAATTCCATAGCGACTATTTTGAATTTTAAACCAGACATAACTTTTAATTTTTGAGCTAAAATCTCAGTTTCTCACATTCGTTAGAAAGATATAGCTAAACAAATTTAAATATTTCTTGTTTCACTGAAGTCCAATTTATATTGAATTCTATATATTCAATTGAAATTTAAAATCGAATTTTCAAACTACCACGCCACTTCAGGCTCGTATAATAATTGAAATGAATTTTTACATTCTAACTTCATTTTAAATAAATTTTTAGTTGTAATTATTTAAAATAAATCATTTTAAATATTTAAAATCCATCAAAATAGCTAAAATAAAAATTTTAAATTGGTTCTGAAAATCCGCGTTGTTACAATTGTGTTAAAAACAACTTCATATATAAATGTATCAATCATAGACGGCATGGGTACCATATATCATGTCGCTTTACTAGTTCCATAATTAAAACTGAAACGTCGTATTGGAAATTGGATTTCCGTCTATGAACCAAGGCAAGGGACCGTCTTTATGATTCGAAACTCTCTAGACCAAGCCTCAGGCTCAGCCTCAACTGCACCTAGAGCGATAGGACCGGTCCACACTTACGTTAGTGGATTATATTTCCTGAACAATACGTTTCCCTGCCCTATGGGGCGTAAATCTGGTCAGTATGTCGACCATCATATCCATTGGCCCCGTAGTGACTGATATATCTGAGGTGCCTCGCTTTCCATCATCCACATAAGTAAAATGTCTAGGCTCCTTACGATGGCACAACTCCTAGCTAGAAAGAAATGCATGTCCTCCCTGAGGTCCCCTTCCATTTCTGATTCTCACCAGGGTGTGTGGCTCGCGAATTAACGCTACACACAAAGCTATCTTATTTAAAGCCGAGCTTTGATCATCAACCACAAGGCCTTTCTTTTCAACAAAAGCCTTGATCACATGCCACTCAGCATGCCACACTATTGTTGAATCAAGGAATTCATGGCATTTTGATTAATGACAAAGAGAAGCTCAAGATCGACAAAAAGAAGAGATTCAATGGTATTGGAAGATAGAGGTTGATTATTTAGTGATTTAGTTGAGTTAAAATTGTTAAAATCTATCCTCAAATAATCATATACCTCAGCAGTTTGAATATATATATATGTATATATACGAATGCACATTCATTGTGCATAATGTCAGAAACTGGTCGACCGGTTTCAAATTATACGGTCGACCGTTTCTGGGTAGAAATGCATAATGAACGTGCACACATGTATATAACGTATATATATTCAAATACCAGTCTACTGGTTATTTTTTACCTGTCGATTTGTCTACGAACTGAAAGCAACTCTTCGTACAGACATCTTCATTCATCAATGGTTGCTTCCTTTTATTTTCATCAAAAATCATTTCTATTCAATACTTCTCTTCACCAATGATTGCAACTCCTTATCTTCTATAAATACAACATGAAATCTTCAATTTAATTTAACTAATTCCTTCTATCTATTATATTTATTGCTGATTTCATTTTTGATCATTCAAAGCACTCAAAAGCTCATAATCTTCTTATATCGCTGTTGAATCCTAGAATCTACATATTATTCTTTTGATTCAAACACGATATCATCTTCCATATCTTCACGAATTCAAATTCTATTTGAGGATAAGATTATAGGAAGGTTGTACAAAAATTGACAAATTCATGTTATTAAGAACACACATTGTCAAATTACAAGTATACTCATCTTGTGTGAAGTCCTCTTTGTTGTAAGAGGCAAAGGTGTGAAGTCCTCGTTGTTGTGAGAGGCAAAGTTGTGAAGTCCTCGTGTGTAAGAGGCGTGAAATCCCGTTCGGCTGCTCATGTGTTTTGAACCTGTTCCTTCGGGTGAAGCGAGGTAGTTGTTTAGTGAAAATCCAGAGAGAGGTCTGGGACTAGACGTAGGAGGTGCTCCGAACCAGTATAAAAATCCCTGGTGTGATTTTCCTTTTTACTGCATCTTCAATTTTATTGTTCTATGATTAGCTATTACTTTATACATTGTTTGACATATTACACGTTCCTTGTGAGTGTATTATACTTGACAAGTACGCACACATATTTTCAATTGGTAACAGAGCATGGTCATCATATAACCGTAACACAGTTATTTGATATATTCTTGTAATATGGCAAATAACGCAAGTTCAAGCACTAACACCACTTACACTGAAGGTCAATCGACACAAGGACCTCCTTTCTTTAATGGTCTTAACTATAGTTATTGGGCAACTCGTATGGCTTTTTACATGTAATCAACTGGCTATGATGCTTGGAATGCTACTCAGAAAGAAATAGTAAATCCAACGACTGAGTACGCAGAATAGACGGCTGCTGAGAAAACCGCAGCAGCTGTAAATGCAAAAGCAATCAATATGTTGTTTTGTCATTAGATCAAAACGAATATAACCGTGTTAGTATATGTACCACTGCATATCAAATTTGGCAAACACTAAAAACCACTCATGAAGGTACTAACAAGGTTAAACAAGCAAAAATAGCTTTGTTGAAAAGTCAATTTCAAAATGAAGCCAAATGAAACTATCAATGAGATGTATTCACGGTTTCAAACTATTCATCATGCACTTATCGGATTAGGGCAAAAATATTCAGATTTTGATTTAGTTTCAACAGTCCTACATTCTCTGGCTAATGAATGGGAAGGAAAAGTATTAGCAATAGAAGAAGCTAATGATCTTTCCACCATGAAGCCAGATGAATTGATAGGAAATCTTATGTCCTATGAAGCTAACTTGCAGGCTAGAAAAGAACTAAAAGAAGAAAAGAAAAATGTAGCTTTTCGTGCTGAAAAGGATGAGGACATATTAGATCACGAAGATGAAGATCTAGCATTCATTGCAAAGGGATTCAAGAAATTCTTAAAGCAACGAAAAGCTAGTCGTTACAATAGAAAGAAGTTTGGATCAAATAAACCATCATCATCAAATGTAGAATGCTTCAACTGTCATAAGAAGGGACACATACATAAGGATTGTCCGGAGCAAAAGAAGAAGACAGAAAAATGAAAAATTCAAACACAAGGACAAGTCAAAGAAACGAGCATTCTCAGTAACATGGGATGATTCAGACTCATCTTCATCTGATACTGAAAACGACTCAGACAATGAACAAGCTAATGTATGTTTCATGGTGACAGAAGATGAGGTACAAATTCCTTTTTTTGAAGAAGTTCTTGATATAAATGCTGAATTAATATTTAAATTTAAAGATATGAAATGACAATGCAAACAAGCTCAAGCAGATTTAAGTAGAGCAGATTTTGAACGAGATATGTTAAAAGACGAGAAGAAAATATTAGAGGAATAACTTGAAAAAGCTCAAGAATCATCATCTAATATTAATTCTCAACTATCTCTTTTGAGTACAGAAATAGAAACTCAAAAAGAGAAAAATAATGCTCTTACTACTGAAAATCATGAGCTTAAGACAAAAGTCAAAATTCTAGACCTAGAGAAAGCTAGTTTACAAACTAAGTTAGACGACATCACTCAAAATGTTTCTAACTTCAACAAAGGTCGAGAAAATTTGACAAAAAATATTGAAAATTCACAATCTGCTACGAATAAACAATGTTTGGGATATAAGAAACAAGATATCAAGAAACATCTTGGCAATAAAAGAAAAAGAAGAAATAAAAAAGTACAAGAAACTGAAGCTAAGAAAAATCTTAGTTTATTATATTCCAAACCGAAACCGGTTGTGAAATTTCAAAAGAAACATATCAAGACTATCAAAATATGGGTTCCTAAAACAAATAACAATTTGATTAGGAACAAATACATTCAGAATTTTTTGAATACTGTGCATCGTAATTCAAGTTATTTATATAAAGGGGATACCGGACCCGCATGGGTTTGGACTCCAAGACCTAACTCTTAAGACCCTATAAAAAGGTGGGTACCATGAACTTAATTCTATTTTTTGCAGGTCCCACTTAAGAAAAGAGGAAAGTGGATACTGGACAGCGGTTGCTCGAAGCATATGACTGGAGACAAGAGCTTATTAACAAATATCACTTATTCAGATGGTGGCTCCGTCACTTTTGTAGATAATTCAAAAGGCTATATCATTGGCAAAGGCAATGTGAGCAATTGCGGTACATCTAACTTACATCTTATTACTAATGTCATGCTAGTTAGAAACTTGAAACATAATTTACTTAGTATCAGTCAACTATGTGACAAGGGTTTTACCATTTCCTTTTCAGATAATAAATGTAGTATTTTAGATAAAGATTGAAATCTAGTTTTTGAAGGTTATAGAGACCGAAATATCTATATTCTGAATATGAACATCAATCATAATTCAGATATGTGTCTTATAGCAAATGATAATGATCCATGGCTATGGCACAAACGTTTCTGTCACATAAACTTCAGAATTATCGACATGCTAGCCAAAAATGATCTAGTTAGAGGACTACCCAAAATGAGCTTTACGGTTGATAATATTTGTGATGCATGTCAACTAGGAAAATTGACTAAATCATCTTTCAAATCCAAGAAAGTCATATCAACATTACAACCACTTGAGTTATTACATATGGATTTATTTGGACCAACACCGGTTCAGTCAATAAATCATAGTCGATATGTGTTTGTAACCGTTGATAATTACTCTCGTTATACATGGGTGATTTTATTGAAAAAAAAAGTGACACTTTCAATCATTTCAAATCCTTCGTCAAAAGAATTCAAAAGTCAAAAGGACTTAAGGTTAAAAATATAAGAAGTGATCATGGCGGAGAGTTCGAAAATAATGAATTTGACCATTTTTGTACAAAGAAAGGTATAAATCATAATTTTTCGTTTCCTCGAACTCCACAACAAAACGGAGTTGTAGAATTGAAAATTCGGACTTTACAAGAATGTGCAAGAACATTATTAAATGGATCCACTCTACCAAAACATTTTTGGGCAGAAGCTATTGCAACTGCTTGTTATGTTTTGAATCGTGTATCCATACGACCTCTCACAAAAAATACATCTTATGAATTATTTAATCAGAGAAAGCCAAATATCTCATACTTCAAAGTTTTCGGTTCAAAATGCTTTATTTTAAACACGAAAGTCCATCTTGGAAAATTTGATCCAAAATTCAATGAAGGTATATTTGTCGGATATTCGGAACGAAGTAAGGCCTATCGTATATTTAATAAAAGAACTAAAACTATTGAACACTTCATGTCTCTTTCGATGAATTCTTTAAACCATCTCATAATATGTCAGATGACGAAGAAACTATAGTCACTGATAATCCTATCATCACAAATAATGACTCTGACTCAGAAATTATTGAAGATATTCCTCAACCTGCTGTGGTACCTTCTCCACCAAGATTTAGATCTTCTTCGAGAATTCTAAGAAATCATCCAGTTCAAAATGTTACTGGAGACGTAACATCACAAATTAGAACAAGGAGTCAACTCAATCAAATGGGTCATGTCGCGTTTCTTTCAAATATCGAACCTAAGAATCCGAAAGAAGCTGCTACTAATGATTATTGGATCATTGTCATGCAGGAAGAACTAAATCAGTTCGAGCGCAATGATGTCTGGGAACTTGTTCCATGACCGACTGATCAATAAGTTATTGGTACAAAATGGGTCTATAAAAATAAGGCCGACGAACAAGGAAATATAACCTGAAATAAAGCAAGATTAGTAGCGCAAGGATACTGTTAGCCTACTTTGTGACCAGGCTACCCAAAGCAAAGATCATGTTGACATACCTCTGGGTAAATGCTGTCTCATATGGAATCTCTGGATAACATCGCTCTCTGGCATTAAAAGCATCGTCAGAAGACACAAGGCAGTTTGGTCAAAATCACAACATCAGTATAAACTGGCCCGAAACCCCTATCAAATGACCTCATTTGGATCTATTCACATCATATACTCGTAGCATTTCCGTGAATGGATGTAAGTTGGCATATGACCGCGATCCGATCCGCCCTTGCCTACGCGATCCGATCCGACCTTGCCTACGCGATCCGACCTATGACCGCGATCCGACCCATGACCGCGATCCGACCTATGACCGCGATCTGACCCATGACCGCGATCCGACCTATGACCGCGATCCGACCTTCGGACCTGTTCACACGCAGCTTGTTTTGACCTATTCTCAAGGCTACTGGCTCTCCTATTTTTCTGGATCGCCTGCCACGTACCCCATCACGAACCAGTCCTCCCAGGAGCTTTCCTACAGCTATAAATACACCTTCAGAGGGCATTTTTAAAGGACTTTTGACATCTCAACATCCATGGCTGCCATAGCCAACACTTCTCATTGAATAACCACCATCTTCCTTAATAAATTCAATGGATTCGGAGAGAATTATTCATTGAATTCAAGTGATTGAAAGACAATATTCATTGTAATGGTAATCCATGAGTGAAATGAGAAAATATGAAGTGGACGTAGGCTCATTAACGCCGAACCACTATAAAAATTATGTTGTCTTGCTTTTCTCTTATTTTTTTAGTTATTTCTTCATATCCTACGCTCTAAATACGATAATTTGGGTGTTAGGACCATTTTTTGGTCTAACATTTTGGTGCTTTCACTGAGAACCGAATTCTCAACCTATCGGATTGCTATTCTACTATTTGGATTTGAAAGTTCGAAGAAAACAGTCCGCGTTTCTACCATTTTTGAACATTTCATTGATTTCAGAAAATCAGAGCTTCATACCTTCGAAAAAAGCTAAGGGTTCACAAGCTTCACGACCAAATGAGGATAATAAAGAAAATGTGCTGGAGCAGGTCGAGGGGCTCGTGGATCGCGGATCGCGGGGAGACCACGATCCGGTCTCAAGATGAACCCACGACCCGACCGAGCAAGGAAGTCGCGATCCGACCCGGTGATACTTCCACGACCCGACCTGGAGCAATTGTTGTGAACATATATACGAACTGGAGAAGACCACGAACCGATCCGAAGCTGGAAGGTTGGAGTATCCCGATCGCCAAGCTGGACCATGAACCGGAGGACAGTAGCGAACCGCGACCCGTAAAAATGACGACGAACAAGGGTCACGACCCGATCCAAAAAAGTGACAATTTTTGAAAAAAAATACAATTTTCAGATCATATCAGAAAAGGCTCCATGTTCCAAAATCGAAAAAATCGTGCGGACCCCCATCGGCGTTGCGCCCGGACGCGCTGACGGCCTCGCCTTCGGCTCGGAGCATGGCTCGTCTTCAGCTCAACATATATGTTGGCCAATAGCATTCATCAAAGCTTGTCAATGAAGAATAAACGGATTGTCAAAGAATTTGACAACGGAATGGCGACGATTAGAATTCCTCCAGAAGCCATGACCTCTATCTACCGATGTTATTGAATGTGAGGAGTTGTTGAAAAGATTCGACACGCTGGCTATGGCAGTATACAAAATAATGATGGTCTCATAACAGCCTCCTCTTCCAGAGCTCCGATGGTGTAAAGACCTCCCCAATGCAACCGATGATGTTCCTGAACGAATAGTGATCACCTAGTTTACATGTCTTAAACCTCCCCAATAGGCGGAATCCCAGATGATATTGACACAGAACAATCCGGACACTATTCTGTAGATGACTCAAAAGATCCTAATGACCAAAATTCTCAATGGTGGGATACCCGATAGCAAGTAAGGATCCTAGCACTACAAAGTTATCCTCCACCTGAATGGCACGGTGTAAGACATGTGTCCTGCAGTTCACTCCCTGAAAGGCTTAGCTAACATTTGCGATGCCTATTTGCCGTCAACCGCGTTAATGAAGATTGATTTCCATCATATAAGGGTCACATCAACACGTTATGGTGCCCAGAGTCAGGTACCAATTGACCCACTGCAAGCCATGATTGGACCTGGGGATCCTTGCCCGGATGTTAGCAACATTGACTACTCATTATCCACCATACGACCTTGGTCATGAGATGAGAGCTTGACAACAACGCAAATATGGAACAACCATTAGCTCCCCTCTTGATGCAACAAGTTGTGACAGAATATGTGAACATTCCTTGAAGCATTGCAAATCATGCTATCGTATTCAAGCTTATCTGATCAAGGTCCAGACAGACCAGCTCCAACATAGTTCAGATCTTGGATTGCACCCTAGTGCTTATTTCTAAATATCCCAACCGAAGATAGATTAGGGATTGTCTACGGTGGCCAACTTATTGGAGAAGGCGACTATTTAGCTGGATGGAATACGCTACGCAACAGAGATGGCATGAAACCCGAAGACGCTTCTCCTTCAGACGAAATGGAGTGTGAAGATGGTGTTAATATTTCGAATAAAGGGAGCATCGCAAAGGTAATTGCCCGATGATCTGCCCGAAGATATAGATCCCATAGAGGATGAAGATTCAGGATGCAGGAGTGCGGCATCTAACGTAGCAACTGCCCAAAGTTGGAAAAGCTTGCTTGAAGCTCGTTCATTGTTTCGACAAAACTCCGCCACTATTGACATTCACCTGATTATGATACACATTGATTAGATACTACGACAGGTCCTACAACAACCTGAGGCTTTTGGAAGACAGCTCGAATGGGACATAGAGCTGAACCAGTTTGATCTCAATTTCATCCTAAAGAAGCCCATACGAGGGCAAGCGTTAGCCAACTACATCGCTGAATGTGCAGCTCCCGAAGAGGATGTGTTAGAAGAAGAAAATGGCACCTCGAAATGAAAGATGAAATCAAGCACCCGGAAACTGTATACAGACGGTGCAAGAAATGATCGGCAATCCAACGACGGAGTTTTGCAGATAACCCCCGAAGGACGGCTCGAAAGGAATTCTAGTCGAAGAAACCACAACTCGCAGCTTACTTAGAACCAGTAGAAGAGCTATTGGATGGATTGGAACGTTACAACATACCTCATGTTCCGCACATAGAAGATCAGATGGCAGATAATATGACCAAGTTAGAAGGTTCCGACAATTCGTAAAAGATGGACATGATCCCCATCAAGACACTATAAAATCCAACCATTGATCAGATGGAAGTTGATCCAGCATTGGAGACCGAACTCGGAAGAGAGTCGTGGATAAACCCATGATAAACTTCCTGCAGTACGGAACGCATCTAGCAAGGTGAAGTGAAAAGCGTGCCATCATTTTTATGCCTTGAGATATGACAGGCAAGTCAACATTGCTTATTTTCCTTGGAAGGTTGTCCCAAAATAGACACCGATGAGCCTCATTGCTGATTCACCGCCCTGAATGATATGGCAAAATCACTAATCAAGTCCCAGCTTAATGAGAAATATACGTGAACCGAATACCTGATGAGTGATGTTTTAGTGTTAGAAAGTGAAGATTCACACTTTCACTCCTCTCATCAACTATCTGCTAAGTAACTCATTCCCCGGACGTTGGGGGCAACTGGAGATTTGAGCATGAATCGCTCAAGATTACATCATTTAATTCGAAGCCGATACATCCTAAGTTGGCATGACCGACTGCCTCATTGTTCCCTAAAGACTGGCGAGTTAAAGGTCTGAAACACTCAAGTCTGAATACTAAGTGATCGTCTGCGCACCAATCCTTGTCCCCGATGTGGGATCGAAGGCATACCAGCAAATTGATGAGATATGATTATTCCACCAGCAGCAATATCCTTTTTCCTAGCATGGAAAGTGCAAATATTTCTATAAGCATGAATCCATTGTTCTCCTGCCAATTACCGTCGTAACACCAGTGTGATGGTGTCCTACCATAAGCGGTACAAACATGATTCCACGACACTCTATCCTTACCCTCAGCATGGGGGCAGAAAGGCGATTCAAATGGGATGCGACCTCATCACTCGCTTATGATACTAACCGCCCTTGCCATCTCAAAACCTGATCAAGGCCTACTCATTCTTGGAACTGCCGCCTCACAATAATTTGAAAAAGCATTCCTCATCAACTAAAAGACTTTGGCAGCCCTTCATTGGCAGAGATAGGGCGAAGCAAAATGGACCTATAATGAATATGCAACGCCATTTTTCACTCAGAATGATACTCATTCCTTTAACAGGATTATTCTATAACCATGACTCTTATATTTGCATGATTTATGAGTTATTGATGTAATTAACTCAGATGAATTAATATGTGGATGGTGTAGGTATCCAGGATTTGCTACCGAACAAATTTCTAACACCCACATATGGAATTAATGAATAGAACTATAACGAGCTCGACCGAACTGCTCGTCTACAAAGCCATGCTCTCCATCTAACGAAAGCTGCATAGCTCATCATGGATCCGAGATGACCGTCCAATCCTTGGCTCACACATGGCAGACCACAAGAAAATTATACATAAATCATTGAGTTGCTAAGTCAGAGTCCTACTCCAGATGGACGCGGTGTGACCGTCTATATGGCTCGATCATATTCTCGATGCCACCAGATTACATGAATTCAAATAAAGGAGGCAACATTGCCCCTTGATATGCATATTCCTCAATAATGAAATTTTCTTTTACATGTTTCCTGAGTCAATGACATGACTAACTCAAGCAATATGAATGATGCAGGTACCCAAAGTTTGGTGCCAACCAATCCTCCCACAGATGGATCGGAGGAATCCAAAGCCTTGGCGAATATTTTCCGATGAACTCTAATCCTCGGAGCTTGGATAGGAGTATAAATCTAGGACGAGTGTGATGGGCACGCCATGATTGAAGGCCACTCGATCTGTAACTCTAACTCTCAAGATTCGAGAGAGAGTATAAAGGACGCGAAGATGACGTCCGCAAGGCGTGACGATGCACCATGATAAGAACCGCCTTGACAGCACTCTAACCTTGGCGACCGCCAGGAGAGTATAAAAGCGTCTCCGATTGAGCGCTGAGAAAGAACTCTTACCCCGCTAAAGGGTCGGGGAGCGACCGAACTGCTGAGCTCGAACTCTAACCTCGGCGACTGCCAGGAGAGTATAAAAGCGTCCCCGATTGTGCGCTGAGAAAGAACTCTTACCCCGCTGAAGGATCGGGGAGCGACAGAACAGTTGAGTTCGAACTCTAACCTTGGCGACCGCCAGGAGAGTATAAAAGCGTCTATGATTAAGCGCTGAGAAAGGTGCTGGAGACTCAGCACCCCCCATAATTTCTGCTCCGCTGAAGGATCGTTGAGCATATCATGAAACAAGCTAGAACTCCTACCCCCGCTGAAGGATTGGGGAGCAGATTGAAAGCTGAGTTCGAACTCCAGAGAGAGTATAAAGGCGCTAGAGACTTAGCGCCACAAGGGCTCCTACCCCGCCAGAGTGTCGGGGGACTGACTGAACTTCGAGCCCGGATCCTCCATGTCCAGACATGGGGGCAAAACAGTTAAGATCCTAATCAATCCTCAACAAAGTCCTGGCCAGGCACTAAGTTAATGATTGATTGGGAGCATACTTATACACACATACTACTTTAGTGCATTTTCATTTATAATTGCATTGACTACTTATAACGCTTCATGACTTATTTGCCCATTCGCAGGTACAAGAAAATGCGAAAGGAACAAAATTTTTATTAGTAAACGCAGGTTTACATAAGATAACTAGTCAAGAACGCGAGGGCCTCACTCGCAACAATGGCAACATCCTAATGGAAAACGAACAAAGGGTCGCGTCCAGAAGGATGATGCAGGCCCATTGAAGACCAGAAAGCAGATGCAAAGAGAACGTCCATCTGCTGATCTCGACTAACTTCCAGAATGGGAAGCTCAGATAAGGCTGGATATATCCCATGTAATAATTGAACGTGATGCAACCATTTCGTCCTCGACCTTTCCCTTGATGCAAAGAGCAAACGGGAGCACTCAAGGCGACTACAATCTGACCCTTCACCGCTTGATTTCTGTCCTCGGAGCTTGGATGGGAGACTAGGGCTTAGCATGGGCTGAATACCAACAATTCATTTTTGCACTCAACTCCGGCTCTTGATGCGAGAAGTGAACATGAATCCAGAGAAGACATGAATTCGAAGTGTACTGCTCAACAAAACCCCCTATGGATAGGGGGCACATGATATGAGCCTTGAGCAGCATAGTTCAATTACTTGATGCCTCCGTCCCCAGTCGAGTGACAGAAGCCTGATTGATGGCTACTGCACATATGGATTTGAGAAGCCCGAGGCCGATCTTTACTTATTTCAAGACTTTACGCTGGGGGCATCAATGACAATTTAAAGGCTAAGCAACAATCATCAATTCGCTGGAAATGATAAAATCGAAGTTCAAGCAGTGACGAACTTGGCACAGTCAGATAGCCACCATCAACTCGGGTTGAACATGAACCAATCAGCAGGCATGCAGCATGCAGTTTCGATTCAGAACATCGCAGATGGAAACATGGGCAGTGGAACAGCTACCTGCAACATCCTAGATGAAAATGCAAAAATGGTAACAAACTCAGGCCATGCACGACCAGCTTTAGCTCCAACCCGAATGGATATTCGAGCGATATTCCATACTCAGCTCCAAGCAATAAATCGGCAAAAGACCCCATTCGTGATCTCAGATTCAATGCTGGGGGCACCAGTCATGATATTGACGATATGCAACAATTCTTTGATGGCAACCTGCTCGCCAGTTTGATTCAGCGCCTCTCGAGAGGCGGCACTTCTCAAGATGATATGGACAACGACAGTCAGCCCTTACACGTGGGACGTCAGGATCCCCTGTTATTCCCCTAGACTTTAAATTTTCTCTCTAACGAGAGTTGCTTAGAAGCTTTGATGAATTCAACCCTGAGGTGGACATATTTCTATGACAAGAAGGTGTTAATGTCGAGATAGAAAATCTCAATGCTTTTATGATAAAGAATGGAGCATCATCCGACTCCCAAACTGATAAGGATAAAGAAAAAACCTTGGAAATGAATGATTAGAATGTGCAGTTCTAAAGAGAATCTATATCACTTATCGGGCCCACGATATTGTTTGTCAGGCTCAATTGAACCGATCATGACAAAGAGATTCAACAAGACTATGAAGACCATTTCGAATTATCTTGAAGTATGAGCGGAGGAGCTCGACTAATCCGCTTACATCTTTGACGAGCCTATTTATCCCCGTGATTGATCCGATAAGAGTGCTAATGTTAGCTAACACCAAATGGGTAAATTCCCGCCTTCTGACTAAAGGGGAGGGTTGATATCAAAGAAAATGTGATTCGACCATTCGCATGTACAACTCGAACTCTTGCTGACTCAAGAAGAGCACAGGACAACTTGGGTCAACTAGAATAGCTGAACTTGCAACTCAGCTACGGCCTGAATCAACTGCAGAGAGTATAAGAGCTTAAAGACCGTATGCCCCATTAACTTAGCTCACCCCCACCGACGCTGGGGGCATAAGCATTAACTTCGCTTGTCCTACAGTGACCCTGATAGCATGAATGCCGATTCGCAAGATGACATTGAATATGACCCTGGCCTGGCACATGACCCGAAATGTATACACTATATCTTCAGAATGTGACAGAATGCATCTTGCCCGTTCAAACGAGTCAGTTTACGGGTCAAGTGTGACTTCAAAGGTTTAAATCGCTGCTACACCGGATGGAAGGTGTGACAAATTCCTCCACTGCCTTATGATAGTGACGATCGCACGAGCACTAGTTCACATGGTATCAACTACGTCTCTTACTGACTTACATATGATTATTGAATTGCGAAGCAATCCAGAGCGATCGCGGATTCCTTTGACCACGATCCAGAGTGATCATGGCCTTCAGATTCCCTACTGTTACGATTCAATGCGATTTTAAGATCCTGGATCAATACCAAGATATCAAGATAATCCAAACTTGAGTACAAATGACAAATTCATGCGTTGATTCTGATATGCTTCGTCCCAATAGTCCAGTTGTTAGCTCAGAGCCCAAAGATTCTTACATTGCCCCATGATTTGGTTGGCCACTTCATACATTGGCTCATATGAAAAAGAAAGTCCAACCCTACCACGCGCTTGGCTTGCATAGAATGATGATGTTGTTTGGCAACGACCTATGCGTGTAGGATCACGCTCGGGAGCCAACGATTTAGCATGACATCTGACGGATGAATTAGATCTTTTGATCCGACAAGGTTTAAACAATTTCTTGATCATCTCGAATACTCCTTCCGTGGAACTTGGCCTGACTAGCTCCCAAGGAAGCAATGCAATAGTTGGATAAAGCCTTCTCAAGGATAAATGACGTTCCAGAGAGATTTAGCTCAACATATTCAAAGCACATCTCATCTTCGATAAGATGTACTTTGGGGGGCAAAATGTTAGCCTGCTTTGTGACCAGGCTACCCAAAGCAAAGATCATGTTGACATACCTCTGGGTAAATGCTATCTCATATGGAATCTCTGGATAACATCGCTCTCTGGCATTGAAAGCATCGTCAGAAGGCACAAGGCAGTTTGGTCAAAATCACAACATCAGTATAAACTGGCCAGAAACCCCTATCAAATGACCTCATTTGGATCTATTCACCTCATATACTCGTAGCCCTTTGAATTAGCTTCAGTTTGATCTTTGGTTTGGCTCAATCGGACTTACGGTTTGAAAGTTACGCCCATTTCCGTGAACGGGTGTAAGCTGGCATATGACCGCGATCCGATCCGCCCTTGCCTACGCGATCCGATCCGACCTTGCCTACGCGATCCGACCCATGATCGCGATCTGACCTATGACCGCAATCCGATCTATGACCGCGATCTGACCCATGACCGCGATCCGACCTATGACCGCGATCCGACCTTCGGACCTGTTCACACGCAGCTTGTTTTGACCTATTCTCAAGGCTACTGGCTCTCCTATTTTTCTGGATCGCCTGCCACGTACCCCATCACAAACCAGTCCTCCCAGGAGCTTTCCTAGAGCTATAAATACACCTTCAGAGGGCATTTTCAAAGGACTTTTGACATCTCAACATCCATGGATGCCATAGCCAACACTTCTCCATGAATAACCACCATCTTCCTCAATAAATTCAATGGATTCGGAGAGAATTATTCATTGAATTCAAGTGATTGAAAGACAATATTCATTGTAATGGTAATCCATGAGTGAAATGAGAAAATATGAAGTGGACGTAGGCTCATTAACGCCGAACCACTATAAAAATCCTGTTGTCTTGCTTTTCTCTTATTTTTTTAGTTATTTCTTCATATCCTACGCTCTAAATACGATAATTTGGGTGTTAGGACCATTTTTGGTCTAACAGATACAATCAAGAAGAAGGTATTGATTACGAAGAAACTTTTGCGCCCGTCGCTCGACTAGAAGCTATTCGAATCTTACTGCCTTTGCTTGTCATCTTAATTTTAAACTTTATCAAATGGATGTCAAAAGTGCATTTTTAAATGGGTTTATCAAAGAGAATGTATATGTCGATCAACCTCCATTGTTTGTACATGAAAAACATCCTGATTACGTATATAAACTTAAGAAAGCATTATACGGATTGAAACAAGCACCTCGTGCTTGGTACGAGCGTTTACGAAGCTATCTTATTGATTCTGGATTTCAAATTGGTAAAGTCGATCAAACTTTATTTATCAAACATTCTCGAAAAGATATATTAGTTATCTAGATATATGTAGACGACATTATCTTTGGATCAACAAACGATAAACTCTGCAAAGAGTTTGCGAATATTATAACCAAAGAATTTGAAATGTCTCATATGGGAGAACTATCGTATTTTCGTGGCCTTCAAATCAAACAGTTTTCTAACGGTATTTTTATTAATCAAGAAAAATATTGTGGAAACCTAGTCAAACGCTTTGGTTTAGAAAATACATCTGGTAAACCAACTCCTATGAGTATGACTACACATCTTGAAAAAGATGAACATGGTAAGAATGTTGACCAGATGTTATATCGAAGCATGATTGACTCTCTCCTTTATCTTACCGCAAGTTGTCCTGATATTATGATGAGTGTTTGTTTGTGTGCAAGGTTTCAAACTAATCCTAAAGAATTACATTTACGAGCTGTAAAATGTAAAATACGATATCTTAATAAAACCAAAGATTTTGGTCTTTTTTACCCGAAAGATTGTCCATTCGAATTAGTGTCATATAGTGATGCTGATTTCGGCAGCTCCCGTACGGATAGAAAGAGTACAAGTGGTACATGCCATTTTATTGGAAAATCACTTGTCTCTTGGTTTAGTAAGAAACAAAATTGCGTTTCACTCTAGACATGTGAAGCTGAGTATATATCAGCAGCTCTAGCTTGTACTCAAGTATTATATATGCAACAAACACTTCGAGATTTTGATATTCATTTATCAAAATCCATCATATACTATGATAATACAAGTGCGATTAATTAATCAATAAACCCAGTCAACCATTCCCGAACAAAGCACATTGATATTCGACATCATTTCTTAAGAGATAATATTGAAAAAGGAACAATATGTCTCGAATATATCCGGACTGAACATCAACTAGCGGACATTTTTACTAAGCCTCTACTTGAATCAAGTTTTATTTCTTTGCATAGAGAGCTTGGCTTGATTTCTAGAACTAAACTCGATGTATAAATACACATATACATTGTTAAGTTCTCTTCTAGACGGTGCTTACATTCTTTTATAACTTAGCTATTTAGTAGCTTTTGCTATTATTAGCAAACAATTATGAGCTTTACAATTTTTAATGGTTTATATTCTCTGAGTGTTTCATAACCATTGCTTCTTATTTAATAAATCCTATATATATGCTCCTTTCTTATTTTTTTCTGCATCTTCATTTTTGAGTCCTTTGTAATATCTGTAAATAAGTTCATATATTATTCAAAATGGCACACATTTGCGACAAATGTGCACAAAGATCACATATCTCGGTCACTAATTCCGAACCAGAGGAATACTACTCTCCGGAGACACCTAAAAGTAGACCAGAATGTTCGCATACCTCCAGATATACACCAAAGTCTCAACGTGCTAAGAAATCATTGTTTTTGCTCCCCATGGAATAGAGAAAAGAGAAGTGAGATTCACCATTACCAGAAACATCAGATAGATCTCCAGTGTCAACTTCATTACGAATAAAAACTTACGTCCGACCGGTTGACTCTCTTAGAACGCATGGCGTCATTTTTCTGTAGCACGGATAAACAAGGCGTTCATGAACCAATGCCACATGCTCCATCTTCATCTAGGAGTCCTAACTCCTGGGATCGTAATTACATGCGAAATGAAGGAGCAAAGGATACTTGGTCGCCATGAACACCTAAAGTTACCGATATTAAAGAAATATCCGAAGACAAGTCATCCACCTCCCATTAATTTTATATTGTTTTTACTTTTGTTTGGAAAATATGTTTTTTTTTTATTTTAAGTTTTATTTTTTTTCTTGTAACTTGGTTTAAATCCTTGTTGTTTTGAAATAAATTCAATTCGTACGTTGATATAGAGCTTCGTATAAATTCAGAGAACTAGAAAAACAAATCTTAGTAAAAATGGTCGACCGCTATATATTCACCAGTCGACTGGAAATGTCTCTGGAAAACTTAATTTTTATGCTCCGGTCGACCGATAAAAAGTTACCAGTCGACCGTTTAAGTCTTTGGAAAAATTTCTTCTTTTCCATGAACCAGTCGACTGGTGGTATTTCGACCAGTCGACATGAAAACTCTCTGGAAATCAATTTTTACACTAACCAGTCGACCGATTAAAATCCAACGGTCGACCGGTAACGTATTTTTCTATTATTCAAAACTCTCAACCATCATGTCAGTTCCCTATAACTCACCCATTCGTATTCCTTTTATTCCTCAAACTATCAAACCCTTTGAACACCATCAAATTCCAAATTTTCAATCACTCAAACTATCATGGCTCCTCCTCAAAAGCGACTAAAGAAATCAAGTTCTACTCAACTCCAGCCTATTGATTCCAATATCAAACAATGGCCTATGGATCCTATTGCAGTAAAACGTTGGAATGCTATGAAGGATTACACCATTCAGGATGGTTCTTTCATAAATCTCTCTGATTTTATTTTTTACGATGTCGAAGAATTATCGGTCAAGGCTCGTATAAAATCACTCCTTACCTTTGATAAGAACAACATAGAAATCAATCATATTATGATTAAGTTGTTCTATGCCGATCTTAACCTGGAGAAATTCAAACCAGAGAATGCTGCTAATTGTCTTTGGTCTTTAGTATGTGGTCAGTAAGTTTTTATTTCAAAAGAACGAATGGCAATGGTTCTCGGTTCTCCTAATAGTGGAAGGGAATTTTCTTTAGATTTTAGTACTGTTCACATCGTGATAAAGTTAGTCACCTTTTTATTGAGGATCACAAAACCAGTACAAAAGCGATTAATCTACGGCCTACTGCTCGAGTCTTACACCATGCTATCACACACTCGTTACTGCCAAGGATTGGTAATTTTGATGCCATTTATAAAGAGAATTTCAAGGCATTATATGCGATATATGGAGATATAGAGATTAACTGAATAAGTATGATTTTTGACGAAATTTTTCTTGTTAATGATCACACAAGACCACATATTTTTTACAATGAATATGTCATGAGGTTTTTACTCGATTGTGGTCTCAAATCTTGCGACTCTAAAATCTCTAAGCCAAAGTGCATCGATAAAGAAACTAGAAAAAGAATGAAGCTTCCTGAACCTTATGTGAATATCATTCCTTTCGAACAATATCAACACCAAGTTCCCTATGAAACCACTTCTTCTAAGGCCCCAAAACCTAAAACGGAAGAGGTCAAACTCCTTCAACCATCATCGTCTGCACATGATTCACTAGCACAAACTGCAAGGAACCAATTCCTTCTCGAAGCGAGACATAAACGTACCGACACCAAACTCGAATGTTTGGATACAAAGCTCGATAAACGCTTCTCGAAACATAAGAATTTCTTTGGTATTCTTTGGGATGCAATTTCATGTGCATCGTCCTCCTCCTCTACCCAATTACAAGACCCTGGAAAACATCCCATGCCTCCTACATTTATTTGGTCATCATCCGAGGAAGGCACAAGTTCTGAAGCAACTGTCGGACGTGGTCGTGGGGCATCTGAGACCGACGAGGAAGATGAAGGAAACAACGAAGACGAAGGAGATAAGGAAGAAGGAGGAAACAAAGAGATTGATTGGGATACTATGGAATCCGACTCTCCATCTCAGTAGTTCGTTTTCATTCTCACTTTATGATACTATGTTTTTTTATTTTTATGCAAGACTTAACTCAGCACTTGTACATAAATAGTGATGTACTTCATTTTGGGTTTTTACATATTAACTCTTTGATACACGACTTGTTTGGCTATGTCTGGTGTGTATTGTATCCTACAATCCTTGTGTATTTCATGCTTAAGTTATAGTATTTGTATGATGTCTACTCCTTTTTGTCGATGACAAAGGGGGAGAAAAATGTTACTAACAATATGTTTTGCAGATTTTTTTAATATATATTTCAGGGGGAGTACATATTCAAGGGGAGTTAGAAACACTTTCAGAGCATGTTGTCATCAATCAAAAAGGGGGAGAATGTTTAATCAAGGAATTCATGGCATTTTGATTAATGACAAGGAGAAGTTAAAGATCGACAAAAAGAAGAGATTCAATGGTATTGAAAGATAGAGGTTGATTATTTAGTGATTTAGTTGTGTTAAAATTGTTAAAATCTATCCTCGAATAATCATATACCTCAGTAGTTTGAATATATATATATATATATAAATGCACATTCATTGTGCATAATGTCAAAGACCGGTCGACCAGTTTCAAATTACACGGTCGACCGTTTCTGGGTAGAAATGCACAATGAACGTGCATACATGTTTATAACGTATATATATATATATTCAAATACCAGTCTATTGGTTATTTTTTAACTGTCGACTAGTCTACGAACTGAAAGCAACTCTTTGTACAGACATCTTCATTCATCAATGGTTGCTTCCTTTTCTTTTCATCAAAAATCATTTCTATTCAATACTTCTCTTCACCAATGATTGCAACTCCTTATCCTCTATAAATACAACATGAAATCTTCAATTTAATTTAACTAATTCTTTCTATCTATTCTATCTATTGTTGATTTCATTTTTGATCATTCAAAGCACTCAAAAGCTCATAATCTTCTTATATCGCTATTGAATCCTAGAATCTACATATTATTCTTTTGATTCAAACACGATATCATCTTCCATATCTTTACGAATTCAAATTCTATTTGAGGATAAGATTATAGGAAGGTTGTACAAGAATTGACAAATTCGTGTTATTAAGAACACACATTGTCAAATTACAAGTATACTCATCTTATGTGAAGTCCTCGTTATTGTAAAAGGCAAAGGTGTGAAGTCCTCATTGTTGTGAGAGGCAAAGTTGTGAAGTCCTCGTGTGTAAGAGGTGTGAAATCCCGTTCGGCTTCTCAGGTGTTGTGAACCTGTTCCTCCGAGTGAAGCGAGGTAGTTGTTTAGTGAAAATCCAGAGAGAGGTCTGGGACTGGACGTAGGATGGTGCTCCGAACCAGTATAAAAATCCCTGGTGTGATTTTCCTTTCTATTGCATCTTCGATTTTATTGTTCTGTGATTAGCTATTACTTTATACATTGTTTGACATATTACACGATCCTTGTGAGTGTATTATACTTGACAAGTATGCACACACATTTTCAACGATCACTCCATACCGTACCACTGATTTTCGCCAATATATAACCTCTGAGCTCATATGTCTCAGAGAAGAGTGTTAAGCAAGAGAATAAATTATCCGCCACGAAACAGATATATATTTAGCAGAGATCAACGAATACGATATAAAGGAATACAATGTCAGACATATTGTCCATTTGCAAGTCCATTCTGGGTCTAAACGAAATCGAAAGCACCTTATTCCCCGTCCATATGACCAATAAATGAGAGAGGTCCTCGCATATCCGGTCGATCTCCAAGTACGTTTGGACGATCACCACTTATTACCTTGTCTTGGGATACCTCCCAATCAAGACATCAGTAATCATCCAAACGATGTGAAGATCTCCAATCTTCAACCACCGTCTTCATCGTCGACTTATCGCTGTATCGATTATCCAGAATGGGATAAACCCAGTCTTTCCAAATAACTCGCGTATTTTATAAACAAGTTCTATAAAAACACAACATATGCCTCATTCCAATCCAGAATATTCTTTTATTCAAATATTCTTTTCACAATTTAAACCAAATTAAGGTTTTCCAAACTAGTCGGGATTAGCGAACCTTACCGAAGTAATCTTTTATTTTATTTCCCAATCCCAACCTATTCATCCCATAGAGCAAAACTGGAAGCACTCATATCTAACACCACTGTGTTATCGGTAAAGTTAATTATTATTTTACGTTCAAATCTATTTAAAGATTTAACTATTGCCTGGTGTAAAATTAGTAGTACTCCATTCTAGATCATTTCATGAATTCGGTAAATTTAATTATCCTATTCACATTCTAATCTAGTAGAAGATTCATTAAAACTCTAATTCAGTTTTAATCTCAAAAATCATTACTTAATGATTATTCAAATTTAAGAAATTAATCTTATCTTTAACTGGGTTAAAGAACTAATGTCATTCAAAACACAGTTCACAATAAACCCAAGATAATATACCATTAATTATGGAATCTTCACGGAAAACAGATCAATAAATATAATTGATATAAATTTTCGTATCCAACCAGTAATATAAATAGAATAACGGCAAAGCCTTTTAAATTCAATATATAGTAACAGTCTTCCTCCACAGAAGCTCACTTCGATTATTATTAAATCAAATTCCATTCCATTCCAATTTATTTTATTAAATTGGAAAAAACTTTACTTCGGAAAATTCCCATTAAATCTTAATAAAAAGATTTATAACTTCCAAATCACATTTCAATGTTAATCGGGTTAAAGAACGAACTTCGTTTAAAACATAGTTCAGAATAAACCCAAATTCACTTTCCATTTTATTCCAATAACAAAATATAACAGGGAACTCTAATAATCTTAACTAAAAGATTTATTCTTTCCATCATGGGGTTTAAGAACAGTGTTACTGAAGATATCATTCACGACAAACCCGAAATCCAATTCGGTATTAAATATAAGGCTCTGAACAGAAATTATATTGGCTTATATTCAATATCAAATTCTGAAACCAACACATGTCGTATGGGGAATAACGATATATATCTTTCTTCCATATTCCTCCACAATATCCGTATAGTCACGGAATCCAATATTGAAATATCCCGAAGATGATTTCCATTTAAATTAATTCCAATTTATACAATGGAAAATTCAAGTTAGATTAATACCGTTCACAAATCAAATTTATTTATTTAAAACATTGGATTATCCTACTAGTTAATAACTAGTTCCTTTTGATAAAAATATATTTTTATCTTTTCAAATCTGGAATTTTTCATCCAAATTCTTTTCAAATCATTTGTAATGATTTTACAAAAATTATTAATATTTTGAATAATTTTATCAAGGTCCGTACAGTCGGTTTCCACTAACGGCCACCGAACTGCATCCATAGCGACCTTTTCCAAATTTGATGTGGACGTATCTCCAAATCCAGTTGTTAGATTTTAAATTTATTATATTCATTGGAAAGCTCTTTTCGATACGAACTCAACGGTTCTGGTTTTAGGAGAATCCGACGGTCGTGTCTCCCGTAATGTTCCTTCGAAGTTAATGGTTGAAATTCACGAACGGTCGTAGCGCGGCGCGTTCTATTCAAGCCATTAATATAGATATAATACATAATATATATTTCATCGATTTCCATATAAACCATATTTTATAAATTCGTTTATTTATTCATTTCAAAACAATTTCAACTTCATTTCAATTTTCAAATCAAATGAATATTTCTTAATAATTTGTTTTAAATTGTTTTTAAAACGATTTCTACTTCATTTCAATTCAAAATTCAATATTTCTTATCATTATAATATTAAAATGATAATATTTTCAAAATATCTGGTATTGGTCATACACTGGATATTATTTAAAAATATATGTTAATTCTGAATTGGAATCAGACTCAATCAATCACCATACAATTTCAATTATATGGATTTCAAACATCGCATGTTTAAAATGATAATGATAAACAACCATCCAAAAATTCATACAACATCCAGAGTGCATTTTACCATTGTATAAGCATTAAAATAAATAAATAACGCTTATACAGTCTGTCAATCCATCGATTGACATACAGCTAAACAATTGGGATTAGTGTACGTCAAATATCATCCCAATGCCCATGTGGGGTTTCAATCAACAAATATAGATTTTATTTGTGTAGTTGGGCGATGTGTAAAATTTATTGTCGCAATCAATCTTAGTTAAATGGGTATACATAAACAAATCATCCGATTTGTAAATGAATATTTATTTCAACACATGACTATTTTATATAGTTCTATTACACATTAAAAATGATATTTTTAATGATTAAACATTTTATTCAATCACATGAATATTTACAACCATAATACAATCAATTTCACAACCACAATCAATCCAAACAAACATCCATGGTTTGTACAATAAATAGTGTCAGGAGCTGCTAAACTTCGTCTACAACCTAGTATATTTTTAACTGTAAAATAATTTGAGTGAGAAAGAGTTCTCACCTTGGTTTCCACTCCGCCATTCTTTGATTGCCAATCTTAAATTCTTTCCAGAAATCCAACATGTCTATTTTATAAATAACATACATAAGCTAAAAATCATATTTTTTTTATTTATCGAATAATTATTTCATAGCTTGACTATTTTATATATAGCATACATACGATAAAGATCATATTTTTAACTTTCTAAAAATAATTCCATAATATGACTACTTTATACATCTCATATATAATCTAAAAAATCATATTTTTATCTTTCTAAAAAAACATTTTCATGTCATAAACTAGTTAAAAATGATATCTTTAATGAACTAAAAATATTTTCATTCAAAGAATTAGAATCGGAAAACTCACAATTTTCTAGGGTTTCGATCAAGAGAGAGCTCAAACCAATCGACATCAGAAAGCCACAAAGACTCGAAGGAGGAGGAGGTTGTTGCACCTCACGTTGACCGTCACAATGTCTTTGCTCTCGAAGTGGCTCGCACGTTGGTGCTGTTGAAGGCTGGAGCTCGCGGTGGTGGTGCGAAGGAGGAAGCGGAGAGAGGGGGTGATCTTCTGGTCTGCGGCGAACTAGAGGAAGGTGGGCTTGCGTAGGAGGGTGGCGGCGCATTGGGGTTCGCGCGGTGGTGGGCTGGAGTCGCGGGTTGGGTGCTGGGTTCGATCGAAGGGGTATCGCACGAGAGGGTGGAGCTGGTGGGCGAGAGGGACTTGCGAGCGATGGTGAGAGTGGAGCAACGGGGGAGGCAGAGCGGTGGAGGAGGTGCCGATGGCAAAGGCGTCGCCATTTTTTTCCTGAATCGGGAAATTGATTTTTGGGGGAAAAGGGTTTATGTTTTAATGTTGGAAAAAATATATATGTATATATATTTTAAAATTATTTTATTCCCATAAAGATGAATTTTTATTCGCACTCCAAACAAGACCCAATGAATGTCGCCCTAGCTAAATACCCTCATTCCGAACACAATGGGATATGTTTCATAAGCCAATTCTACTGTTTCGATAGGTTTTTATCAAAATTAAAATATAAATCCATGTATATTAATTTTAAACATACATTTTAATTTACCAGGCCACATACTGACTACAAAAATTCCAGAAAAATAAATCTAGATATGTTTTGACGATACGGTCCGAACAAAATCAATTTCATTGAATTTGGAGGCCTTTTGAAAAATGGCCAATTCACGAAATCAATTCTTGTTCATTTCATGAATTTGATAAATTTAATTATCCCATTCACATTCCAATCTAATTAAAGATTCATTAAAACTCTACTTCAGTTTTAATCTCAAAAATCATTACTTAATGATTATTCAAAGTTAAGAATTTAATCTTAACTTTAACTGGGTTAAAGAACTAATGTCATTTAAAATACAGTTCACAATAAACACAAGATCACATTCCATTAATTATGGAATCTTCACGGAAAACAGATCAATATATATAATTGATATAAGTTTCCTATCCAACCAGTAATATAAATGGAATAATGGCAAAGCCTTTTAAATTCCATATATAGTAACAGTCTTCCTCCATAGAAGCTCACTTCGATTATTACCAAATCGAATTCCATTCCATTCCAATTTATTTTATTAAATTGGAAAAACTTTACTTTGGAAAATTCGCATTAAATCTTAATAAAAAGGTTTATAACTTCCAAATCGCATTTCACTGTTAATCGGTTAAAGAACGAATGTCGTTTAAAACACAGTTCGCAATAAACCCAAATCCACTTTCAATTTTATTCCAATTACTAAATATAACTGGAAACTCTAATAATCTTAATTAAAAGATTTATTTTTTCACTATGGGGTTTAAGAACTGTGTTACTGAAGACACCATTCATGAAAAACCCAAAATCCAATTTGAGATTAAATATAAGGCTCTGAACAGAAATTATATCAGCTTATATTCAATATCAAATTCTGAAACCAACACATATCGTATGGGGAATTACGTTATATATCTATCTTCCAAATTCCTCCACATTATCCTTATAGTCACGGAATCCAATATCGATATATCCTGAAGATGATTTTCGTTAAAATCCATTCCAATTTATACATTGAAAAACTCTAGTTAGATTAACACCATTCACAAATCCAATTTATTTATTTAAAACATTGGATCATCCTACTAGTTAATAACTAGTTCCTTTTGATAAAAATATATTTTTATCTTTTCAAATCTGGAATTTTTCCTCCAAATTCTTTCCAAATCATTTTTATGATTTTACACAAATTATTAATAATTTAATTAACATTATCAAGGTCCATACAGTCGGTTCCACTAACGGCCACCGAACTACATCCATAGCGACCTTTTCCAAATCTGATTTGGACGTATATCCAAATCCAACCGTTAGATTTTAAATATATTATATTCATTGGAAAGCTCTTTTCGATACGAACCCAACGATTCTGGTTTTAGGAGAATCCGACGGTCGGCTCTCCCGTAATGTCCCATTGAAGTTAATGGTTGAAATTCGCGAACGGTCGCAGCGCGACGCGTTCTATTCAAGCCATTAATATACATATATATATATATATATCATCGATTTCCATTTAAAAACGTATTTTTTAAATTTGTTTATAAATTCATTTCAAAATGATTTCAACTTCATTTCAATTTTCAAATCAAAATCGAATATTTCTTAAAAAAATCATTTCATATTCATTTTAAAACGATTTCTACTTCATTTCAATTCTCAAATCAAAATTGAATATTTCTTACCATTATAATATTAAAAGGATAATATTTTCAAAATATCTGATTTTGATTATACACAGGATACTATTTAAAAATATTTGTTAGTTCTGAATTGGAATCAGGCTCAATCAATTACCATATAATTTCAGTAATATGGATTTCATACATCGCATGTATACAACGATAATGATAAACAATCATCCAAAAATTCATACAACATCCAGTGTGCATTTTACCACTGTATAAGCATTAAAATAAATGAATAACGCTTATACAGTCTGTCAACCCATCGATTAACATACAGCTAAACAATTGGGATTTGTGTACGACAAATATCATCCCAATACCCGTATGGGGTTTCAATCAACAAACATAGATTTTATCTATGCAGTTGGGCGATGTGTAAAATTTATCGTCCCAATCAATGTCAGTTAAATCGGTGTATATAAACAAATCATCCGATTTGTAATTGAATATTTATTTCAACACATGACTATTTTATATAGTTCTATTACACATTAAAAATGATATTTTTAATGATTAAACATTTTATTCAATCACATGAATATTTACAACCACAATACAATCAATTTCACAACCACAATCAATCCAAACAAACATCCATGGTTTGTACAATAAATAGTGTCAGGAGCTACTAAACTTCGTCTACAACCTAGTATATTTTTAACTGTAAAATAATTTGAGTGAGAAAGAGTTCTCACCTTGGTTTCCACTCCGCCATTCTTTGATTGCCAATCTTAAATTCTTTCCAGAAATCCAACATGTCTATTTTATAAATAACATACATAAGCTAAAAATCATATTTTTTTTATTTATCGAATAATTATTTCATAGCTTGACTATTTTATATATAGCATACATACGATAAAGATCATATTTTTAACTTTCTTAAAATAATTCCATAATATGACTACTTTATACATCTCATATATAATCTAAAAATCATATTTTTATCTTTCTAAAAAAACATTTTCATGTCATAAACTAGTTAAAAATCATATCTTTAATGAACTAAAAATATTTTCATTCAAAGAATTAGAATCAGAAAACTCACAATTTTCTAGGGTTTCGATCAAGAGAGAGCTCAAACCAATCGACATCAGAAAGCCATAAAGACTCGAAGGAGGTTGTTGCACCTCACGTTGACCATCACAGTGTCTTTGCTCTCGAAGTGGCTTGCATGGTGGTGTTGTTGAAGGCTGGAGCACGCGGTGGTGGTGCGAAGGAGGAAGCGGAGAGACGGGGTGATCTGCTGGTCTGCGGCGGACTGAAGGGGGGCTTGCACAGGAGGGTGGCGGCGCATTGGGATTCGCGCGGTGGTGGGCTGGAGTCACGGCTTGGGTGCTGGGTTCAATCGAAGGGTGCTGCGCGAGAGGGTGAAGCTGGCGGGGGAGAGGGACCTGTGAGCGACGGTGAGGGTGGAGCAACGACGGAGGCGGAGCACTGGAGCGGGTGGAGATGGCGAAGGCATCGCCATTTTTTTCCTGAATCGGGAAATCGATTTTGGTGGGAAAAGGGTTTATGTTTTACATTGGAAAATATATATGTATATATAATTTAAAATTGTTTTATACCCAAAAAGGTGAATTTTTATCCGCACTCCAAACAAGACCCAACGACTATCACCCCTAGCTAAATACCCCCATTTCGGACACAATGGGATATGTTTCGTAAGCCAATTCTACTGTTTCAATCAGTTTTAACAAAATTAAAATATAAATCCATGTATATTAATTTTAAACATACATTTTAATTTACCGGGGCCACATATTGACTCCAAAAATTCCAAAAAAATAAATCTAACTTTGTTTTGACGATACGGTCCTAACAAAACCAATTTCATCGAATTTGAAGGCCATTTGAATGTTCAATTGCCATTCCATTAGATTCAAACTGAAATTACCAAACGCGTTTAAATTCACTACGCTCACATATTAATTCCAAAAATTATAAAAATTGGAATCTAGCCATAATTTGACATTCCGAATCCAACAAAAGTGGTTTCATCGAAAACGGAGGTCATTTGCAAAATGACTATTTTTAAGTGCTATATATTATTTAAAATGCATATAAATTCCATAGCGACTATTTTAAATTTTAAATTGGACATAACTTTCAATTTATATTGTGAAATCTAGACTTTTCGCATTCATTAGAAAGATATAGCTAAACAGATTCAAATATTTTTGGTTTTGCTGAAATCCAATTTATTTTGAATCCTGTACATTCATTTGAAATTTAAAATCGAATTTTCAAACTACCGCGCCATTTCAGGCTTGTTTTGTGAGTAAAATAATTTTTTACGTTCTAACTATGTTTAAAATAAACTTTTAGCCGTTATAAATTCTTAAAATCTATTAAAATAGCAGTAATAAAAATTTTAAGTTGGTTCTGAAAATCTGGGTTGTTACAACATACCTGGCAAAGATGCATGTGAGATCACAATGAATCGACAGAGCGTTGGCTTGAATGTTGAGATGGCTAAGTTGGCTTTGTCTTGGGGACTACAGGATTATATATGTAAGACGAACAGTGCTTCGTATAATTATTCATTTGATATGCATAGCCGATCACTATCAATTGCTATATTGCATAAACTTATTAAACAATACAATAACAGAGCATGATAAATGGCTGGAGTTAATTATCTAATTTTACACAATACCATACAAGGTTTTAAAATAAATTATTTATTTATTGTAGGTCGATCCACAATTTTGTTAGGACCATAAGATGCACAAAGTACCAACTATCATTTTGTTGAAGCTTGCATACTTTTATTTCCAACAAAAACTAAAATTTTCCATATATGGAGTGGAGCATGCTACATACGCAACAAGAAAACATAGAAATAATGCTTGATATTTACCCTTTTTCATTTATGATAAAATGTAATATCATGATCTCTTTGCTTAACTAACCTTGGATATATTAATATGTCACCTTCCAGGTGTTCGATTTAGATACAACTATTTTCGAATATTTTATGGGTAGTCTAATTTAACTGAAACAAATATCGGGTTATTTTTAGTATAAAAATTGTCAACTAAGAATCAAACGCTATAAATTAAATGGAAACATCATCAAATAGTTGCTGAAGGGGCGAGTCATATAGTTGCAATCACATAAGCATGCTAAAACTCCTCACCAGCCTAAAAATTTTGTAAGTTAGTTAGGAACTTTGACAAACACCGAACGTAAATGAAGAAGGAAATTTTAAATTGTATGAAGAACCAATATGAACTGATGATAGAGGACAATGACGAATCATTACTGTTAATAGAAAACTTGAATGTGGAATAACCAATGAAAAGAGCAAGAATCTCCCATTCATTAAATAAAACAAAGAACGTACCACCAAAACATATAAATTGCAAAAAAAAGCATCATAAACGATGCTAAAAAAGATCATTGGACTACTTTTAGAGTAAGACGGAGATTTTTTTTGAAAGCTTTCGTTAAGGATAGCTTACTGCAATGGAATTAGATTTGAGATGATGGAATAAATGCTATTAATATGGGAGAGGAGAAATCAATTTTGGGGCTGAAAAAATTAGTGAAAACCGAAGAGAAGGATTTGCCTAGTGAATCAGAAAGGACATGTTAAACTAATAAAAGTAGTGGTTAGCTTTTCTTAATGTAATGTGCTCTAACACAATGACAAAATGATAAAAAAAACTGATCCTATCCAAATTTTATTTTGAGACAATAAATATGGACATAACATAATGAAGTGAATCATGTGCATCCTTTTCACTTCTGATTTATACAAACTTCTATCATTTCCAGCTTTACATTATGATGTTATCCAACTCCTTATTTTAGTCATGCTAAGTGTTATGTAACGACGATCGAAATTAAGCTCCCCCTCCTCTTACATTGGGCGCACGCACATGAGTTGGCACACACATTCTTGTAACAAATAGGAATCACTGATGTTACGTGCCTACCAACCCATATTTGTACTCTACTCCTCCAATTTATTCCGTGATGTGGGACTATATTCAAACCGCCATTTCTACCTTAATTATATGCGAGGTAATCCTAACAGTCCCCCTTGACTCGCATTCTACGAATAACTTTTGAGAGCACTACCTTACCTGCATGACCAAGTTTGTAACCTTTGCTCTGATACCACTGTCATGCAACGACGGTCGGAATAAACATTCTCCCACTGTGTAAAATTTTGTATAACTCTAATATTTTATGTTAAATTATTCTGCTATAAGAAATTGTATTATGTGATTTTTTGTTTGATTCGGTTAAACCCGTATGCTAAATAACAACCTGCCGTTTTAAACGGATTAAGTGTGTTTAATTACTGACTTGAAACAGTCGAAAAGGCAGGTCATTATCTCAGCTATCTTATTTTCCAACACTCGAATGCCCAGCACATAAATATCATGAATGTACTAACATCGGCTATTGAAGGTCGAAGAGTTAAATTTAAGCTTTTACATAAGTAACTACCACTGTATGTGGTAGGATTTAAAAAAATCATAATGAAAGTAGCGCCGTTAGTTCAAACTGGTAGTTTTCGTTATAAGTCATTGTTTACTCCAAATTCAGAATTAACACCAAAGGTGCAAGCGATGCACTTCACCGATTCGGTAAGATTAGAATGTGAAACCGCGTAATTATAAAATAAAAAGCATAAAATGAAGAGAAAGGAATTTTTATAGTGGTTCGATTCTAAATGAATCTACATCCACTTTACAATCAATTCTCATTATAGAATTTTGCTCTACAAAATTCATGAAATCTCTCATACATTTATTTCCCACTTTTCTCTCTTTTATGATCTAACTACATTTGAATTTGGCAAACGGATGGAAGAGATCACTTGCTTTGTGATGGTAGATGTATCAATCCTTGATCACTTAGGCGCTTTTTTGTTCTTCCATGTCTTGGTTAGATTTTGGGCTTAGATCCGAATTTCTAGAGGATTGGAGAAGGTTTGAGATTCCTTGGAATGATGTTGGAGAGCTTTCTCATGTAGTATGAATGAGATTCAAGGTCCTTTGATCTAATTGGAGATAGCTTTAATGATCATAAGAATGGATTTGATCCATATGAAGTTGGAGAAGAGTTGTTAAATCCATGAGATCCATAATTGAAGTTGTAGACAAGCTTTGAATTTGGTGGCACCTCCTTGTAGGAATGAAATTTCGTCCCCCATAATGATGGAGAAGAGAGGTATTTATAGGAGTGGATGGAACCGAGTGGCACACTTGCAAATAGCAGACATGCGATCTCCACTTAGTAGCATACGACCCAAATATGCTCGGCTTCACACGACCTAAAACAATACGACCTAATGCTACCTTTTACTGGAGCGATCCAACGCTCTAATATATGCTCAAAACGATCTAAAATGTGAGGGGCTAAGCAACCTAAAAAGTATGATGCTGATGTGGCCACCATTCAATATCAATTATGCCCACGGCTCATGTAAATGCCAACAATCCAACTTTACAGTTGTCACTCTACCCACGCTTCCTTCGTTCATATGCACGATCTAAAGAGTGGCCATTATCTAAAGACCATTCTCACGTTCTAAATGTATTTATGTGATTTGTAGCTTAAAATAATCAACATGACTAAAAACCATCATCAGTACTCAATGACCTAATGAGCTTTTTGATGAGCTTGAGAGAACGGGACCTGATAAATGTTAAGATATGCAAGTTGGTTTCTTGTGTACTAGTACTCTGCCAATGACTTGAAAGCATGTTCATCTTTTGTGGCACATGCGAGAATGACCTTAAATACTTAAGACAGGAATGACTTAAAGAACTCGTTACAACTGTCTTGCGTTGAACTTGCTTCATGCGACCTAAAGAAAATTAGCGGGTTGCGTTTGTCTACTGATTGTTGCAGGCTAAGAGAAGTCACTGGTCACGTCCTAAAACAATGGACCTGGCGACCTAACGTGAAGCCTGGGACGACCTTATACAAATATGAAGGTTGCCTTACTAATTACAACTTTGCCACGCTCGTCCTATAGTGAATTGTGGGATTTAAAAATCACATTGTGTGCCATTGCATTTCTTTTATATGAATCTGCATATTCATTTTACACACAAATGGCCTATACTTTCTTCATAAGCTCGTGCACCGATTCATGAGTTCACATCTTGCTCCATACTAACATCAGCGTACTGGCCTACTTATAATGTTAACACAGTTTTAGTTTTCATGGTCTAAATGACCTTTAATACATGAACGACCTAAAAAGGTCTGTGCAGTCTAACAGCTGCATGTACGTGGTCCAACACCCCAAAAATGTAGCCGCGACCTAACATGTTTTTATGGTCCAAAAGCATGTTGCTTTGCCTAATAGATTGTTCCACCATTCCAGCGTACCCGGTTGCATCTGACCCAATGTGCACAAGCAGTATGCATGTCCAACATGTAACACTTTATGATCTCCTTGTACAATCGAGGGCTAAAATGTGATGAACGATCTAGCATTGAACCATTTAGCTCGCAGGAGCTTTTAGATCGCGAATTGCAATATTATGCTGACGGTCTAAAGCATGCCACACGACCCAAATAGCGGACGAGCTAAAGCTGTGGAATGCGGCCCAACTAAAGGCGCGAGCTAATTGGAGCGCGGGCTAAAATGAAATCACGGACTAAAAGAAGCCGCGTTCCAACGTTCGTTCATACTACATAATTTTGAATCGCGTTTTCATAGTAGGTTTAACATTTTCCCCCCGAAGTTTGTATTTTCTGCTTGCGGAAAATGCGGGCTTCGCTATTGTTAACATCTTTTTGCTTGTTTGACCTGATATGAAATTTGCATCTGTTATTTGTAGACGCTTCAATTTTGAATTTCAGAGTCCGTTTTTTGACAATGTTGTGCTAGGGTTTGACTGCCTCGATTTTCACGGGCTATTTTCCACCGCTACAACCTGTTTTACAATAAAAACATTGCATATTTCAGGGCTAATATTTTGTTATTGACTGCCCAAATCAACAACGGATTAGCTAGCTAAACATTTAGGTATAATGAATTTTCATTGAATGAAGTGTATTCACAGACTCATTTTATTCAATGATTTAAAATATGTTGAATATTGTTTACAAAAACACGACACTCTAACTTGGATTCGTGCTGACACATAAAATCAACTAGTCGACATAACTCGAATGTGGATTTCAAGTGTTGTTATTCTGATGGACTTTCATGTAACATATGATATCTCTCATTTGAGAAATACGTATTTGAGAGATTTTTTGGTTCCCTTTCGAAGAAGCTTAGATATCTGTGCCCCTATTTTAGGAAGTCGTTATCAATTTTTTCACCCAGAGGTATTTTGGATTCCATACCCTGTTTGGCCAAAAGTTTAGCACTTGTCATGTCTGAGATTTTCAGATACTACTCAAGTTAACTGGTTAATGTCCAAACTCCATGCACAATCCAGCTTGGTTAATTCAGTCACTGGAGACTTTCGTCACTCAATTATATTGATTAATCCAAGCGTCGGTAATTTTAGATGGAGTGCCTATAGAAAGGACTTCGGCTAAAACCCAATGTTTATCGTGATTGGATCAGGTGCTTCCTGATTTCGACGATCAATTGGGTGCCCCCAAAGAGGACTTTGGTTGAAAACCGAATGTTTGTCGTTAACGGATCAGGTGCTTCCTGATTTTGACGATCAATTGGGTGCCCCCGGAGAGGACTTTGGTTGAAACCCCAATGTTTGTCGTTATCAGATCAGGTACTCCCTGATTCTGATGATCAACTGGGTGCCCCTGGAGAGGACTTTGGTTGAAACCCCAATGTTTGTCTTTATCGGATCAGGTACTTCCTAATTCTGACGATCAATTGGGTGCCTCCGGAGGGGACTTTGGTTAAAACCCCAATGTTTGTCGTTATTGGATCAGGTATTTCCTGATTCTTATGATCGATTGGGTGCCCTCGGAGAGGACTTTGGTTTGTACTGGTCCTTCCAGCGTGTTTGTCGGAAGTCCTTCCGGCCTGATGTTGGTACATCCAACATCAAGTTTGTCGGTCCTTTCGACTTGGTGCTGGTCCTTCCAGCGTGTTTGCCAGTCCTTCCGGCCTGATGTTAGTACTTCCAACTTCAGGTTTGTCGGTCCTTTCGACTTGGTGCTGGTCCTTCTAGCGTGTTTGCCAGTCCTTCCGGCCTGATGTTGGAATTTCAGCTCTGGGTTGACTCCGATTCCCTTGTTGGTCGCTTGACTTGGTGGTCTATTTCGAATTGGGGATCGAAGCTTTGAATCTTTCACTCAGAGGAATTCCCGTTCGATGAAAGTTAAAATATTCTTGTTTAATTGTCGTGGCGCTTTTTCATTGTTTGAGTCTTTGCGACTTTTCCCATTCACTTCTCAAGGCGGTGCTTTTCTATTCTTGCATTTGTGTATGTTGATATTTACAATATTTGCCACTTGAGTTAGTATTGTTGGGGTCACTACGCTTTATTTGATTCTGAAGGAACAACCGCTCGACAAATAGCCTACAACATGGAATCATTTTTAATCCAGTTTTGATTCAACATGAGATTTGCAAGTTAGAAATTAATTCAGACAGATATGCTGTTAATTGTAGAGCTAAAGATAGATACATCACTTGCAGTTTATTACAGACTGTTTGCAAGAAGTTTCGAATATAACAGAAAGTAGAACATGAAATAAAGCATGAACTAAAGCAGGAAATAGAGCATGAAGTAAAGAAGTGACGATGTTGATCACTTATTCTGGGCCATTGGAATTAAAGCACAATCAGCAGTTATCTGTTGATGATCAGCCTTGGCATGGTCCGAACAAAAGCTTCGTTGTTTTTTGCCCCTTGGCCCTGGGGATTCGAAAGTGTTTGAGGATTGTAGATTTTTCACATATTATTGCAGACGATTCTTCCTAATCAGCTCTTTGATCAGTGATTTCAGATGCCTACACTCGTTGGTGTTGTGGGCTGGTTGATTATGGAATCGGCAGAACTTTCCAGAGTTTGCTTGATGGTCATTGATTTTTTTAGGCTTAAGTATTGGATCATCTTCGGTTTCTTTGATTGGAGCAAAGATGTTTTTTGGAGTTTCATTTAAAGGTGTTAGCTCTGATGGATTGGAAAAGCGTGGCTCCTTGCCGTCTCGATTTTCTTTTCCGTCGCCTCCTCTTTTATGACCTCCGGTATTTTTTTGATTGTACTGAGTAGGAGTGTTTTTGGGAGCTTTGGGGGGTTGGTTTGCGTCAACGATCCGAAGAGGCACAGGATTATTATCCAATCTCATGTATTCCTTGACCATTTTATAGAATTTCTCAAGCGTACTTGGCTCTTTCGTTTTAATCCATTTACCGAATTTGCTGTTTTTGTCTATGGCACTGATTAGAGACATTAAGATCATGTGGGGCTCGGGATTTCCTACTTTGGATACAGCATCATTAAATCTTTTGAGGAAATCTTTGAGAGATTCTCCTGGATTCTGCTTCATGGATGTTAGAGATATGACGTCTTTAGCCTTCGTAGCCTGCAACCTAAACTACTCTTTGAATTTCAGAGTCAAATCATCAAATCAGTCAACGGACTTGGGTGGCAGCCTTGTAAACCACAATGATGTGACACTTACTAGACAGAGAGGGAAGTAGAAGCCTTTGATCTCGTCCGTTTCCTTGGTTGCGTTCATGTTCCACTCATATTTGTATAGAAAGTGATTTGGATCAGAATCCCTGTTATACGGAGGCAGAGTAGGATGAGTGTATTTTTAGGGAATTCAGCTTTGCGGATCCTCTTTGTGAATGGATTTCCACCGATGGAGAAGTCCCATTCCCTTTTACTATCCTTGCGATGAATGTTATCTTTCATGATTTGATTTACCGCATCCGTGATATATTCCTGCGAGTTGTGTTGTTCCAGAGAGCGGACTTCGATCTCTTTCCCGGATGCTCGTCGTGGCGAGCGATCGCGTTTAGAGGATCTAGGTCTCTTACTTCCACTATGGGAATGTGGCCCCTTGATGAGACTTGCAACTTGTCGGTGGTCATTTCGATTGGAATGGTTTATATCTTTCAGCTTTGAGTCTTCGACATTAGTGTCATCCTTACCCACAAATCTTTCTGAGTTATCATTGTGAGGATCGGAGGCTGATGAGTTTGCATTCTCTTCGAGGTTGACATGAATTTTCGGAGGAGGAGTGGGATTTGCTTGAGCGTTTAGGAGAGCGCTCACTTTTTCAATCAAAGCTTTATTAGCATCCACGAGAGTTTTATTAGCATCGGTTAAGGCTTTATTGGAAATTTCCATTCGATCGCTCAAGTTAGCAATGACGGCATCTAATTCTGCTTTAGTTACTCCAACTCCGGACATTGAATTTTCTCCAACTTCGAAACGGTTAGTGATTGGAGTAGCTTCGTTATTGATAACATTGTTATTTTCTTCAACGACATTGGAAGTGGTCTTCTTATATTTCGTCATTATATCGGACAAGGCCTTGAATTCAGAAGATAGTTCGCCGATTGACCGAGATCTTAGATTTATGGGATCTATGGCAGATGTAGGCTCTTAGGATCGAGAGAAATGCCCACGCAGCCCCACAGTGGGCGCCAAATGTTTACACCAAATTTGGAATCAACACCAAAGGTGCAAGCGATGCATTTCACCGATTCAGTAAGATTAGAATGTGAAACCGCATAATTACAAAATAAAAAGCATAAAATGAAGACAAAGGAATTTTTATAATGGTTCGATTCTAAATGAATCTACATCCACTTTACAATCAATTCTCATTATAGAATTTTTCTCTACAATATTCATGAAATCTCTCATACATTTATTTCCCACTTTTCTCTCTTTTTATGATCTAACTACACTTGAATTTGGAAAACGGATGGAAGAGATCACTTTCTTTGTGACGGTAGATGTATCAATCCTTGATCACTTAGGCGCTTTTGTGTTCTTCCATGTCTTGATGAGATTTTGTGCTTAGATCCGAATTTCGAGAGGAGTGGAGAAGGTTTGAGATTCCTTGGAATGATGTTGGAGATCTTTCTTATGTAGTATGAATGAGATTCAAGGTCCTTTGATCCAATTGGAGATAGCTTTGATGATTAGGAATGGATTTGATTTGTATGAAGTTGGAGAAGAGTTGTTAAATCCATGAGATCCATAATTGAAGTTGTAGACAAGCCTTGAATTTGGCGGTACCTCCTTGTAGGAATGAAATCCCATTCCCCATAATAATGGAGAAGAGGGGTATTTATAGGAGTGGTTGGAACCTAGTGGCACACTTGTAAATAGCAGACATGCGATCTCCACTCAGTAGCATATGACCCAAATATGCTCGGCTTCACACGACCTAAAACAATACGGCCTAAAGCTTCCTTTTACTGGAGCAATCCAACGCTCTGATATATGCTCAAAACGATCTAAAATGTGAGGGCTAAGCGACCTAAAGAGTCTGATTCTAACGTGGCCACCATTCAATATCAATTATGCCCAGTGGCTCATGTAAATGCCAACAATCCAACTTTACAACTGCTACTCTACCCACACTTCCTTCGTTCACATGCACGATCTAAAGAGTGGCCATTATCTAAAGACTATCCTCACGTTCTAAATGTATTTCCGTGGTTTGTGGCTTAAAATAATCAGCATGACTCAAAACCATCATCAGTACTCAACGACCTAATGAGCTTTCTGACGAGCTTGAGAGAACAGGACCTGATAAATGTTAAGATAGACCAGTTGTTTTCTTGTGTACTAGTACTCCGCCAACCACTTGAAAGCATGTTCATCTTTTGCGGCATACACAAGATTAACCTTAAATACTTAAGACAAAAATGACTTAAAGAACTCGTTACAACTGTCTTGCATTGGACTTGCTCCATGCGACCTAAAGCAAATCAGCAGGTCACATTTGTCTATTGATTGTCACGGGCTAAGAGCGGTCGCTGGTCACGTCCTAAAACAATGGAGCTGGCGACCTAACTTGAAGCCTAGGACGTCCTTATACAATTATGAAGGTTGCCTTACTAATTACAACTTTGTCACACTCGTCCTTTAGTGAATTATAGGATTTAAAAATCACATTGTGTGCCATTGCATTTCTTTTATATGAATTTGCATATTCATTTTACACACAAATGGCATGTGCTTTCTTCATAAGCTCGTGCACCGATTCATGAGTTCACATCTTGTTCCATACTAACATCAGCGTACTGGTAGTCTTAAAATGTTAACACGGTTTCAGTTTTCATGATCTAAATGACCTTTAATGCATGAATGACCTAAAAAGGTCTGTGCGGTCTAACAGCTGCATGTACGTGGTCCAACGCCCCAAAAAGGTAGCTGCGACCTAACATGTTTTTATGGTCTAAAACTATAATGATTTGCCTAATATACCGTTCCACCATTCCAGCGTACCGATTTCATCTGACCCAATGTACTTAAGTAGTCTGCATGTTTGGCACGTATCACTTTATGATCTCCTTATACAATCGAGGGCTAAAATGTGATGAACAGTCTAGCGTTGAACCATATAGCTCGCAGGACCTTTTAGATCGCAAATTGCAATATTATGCTGACGGTCTAAAGCATGCCACACGGCCCAAATAGCGGACGAGCTAAAGTTGTGCAATGCGGCCCAACTGAAGGCGTGAGCTAATTGGAGCGCGTGCTAAAATGAAATCACGGACTGAAAGAAGCCGCGTGCCAATGTTCATTCGTACTTCATAATTTTGAACCGAGTTTTCACAATGGGGTTAACATTTTCCCCCCGAAGCTTTTATTTTCTTCTTGCAGAAAATGATGGCTTCGCCATTGTTGACATCTTTTGGCTTGTTTGACCTGATATGAAATTTTCATCTGTTGTTTGTAGATGCTTCAATTTTGAATTTCAGAGTCTGTTGTTTGACAATGTTGTGCTAGGGTTTGACTGCCTCGGTTTTCACTCGGGCTATTTTCCACCGCTACAACCTGTTTTACAATAAAAACATTGCATATTTCTGGGCTAATATTTTGTTATTGACGCCCAAATCAACAACAGATTAGCCAGCTAAACATTTAGGTATAACAAATTTTCATTGAATGAAGTGTTTTCATAGACTCATTTTATTCAATGATTTAAAATCTGTTGAATATTCTCTGTAAAAACATGACACTCTAACTTGGATTCGTGCTGACACTTAAAATCAACTAGTCGACATAACTCGAATGTGGATTTCAAGTGTTGTTATTCTGATTGACTTTCATGTAACGTATGATATCTCTCATTTGAGAAATACGTATCTGAGTGATTTTTTGGTTCTCTTTCGAAGAAGGCTTGGATATCTGTGCTCCTGTTTTAGGAAGTCATTATCAATTTCCACTCCCGGAGGTATTTTGGAGTCCATACCCATGTTTGGGCAAAAGTTTAGCACTTGTCGTTTTCAAGATTTTCAGACACTACGCAAGTTAATTGATTAATGTCCAAACTCCGCCCACAATCCAACTTGGTTAATTCAGTCACTAGAGACTTTCGTCACTCAATTATATTGATTAATCCAAGCGTCGGTAATTTTAGATGGATCCTCTAGAAATGACTTCGGTTAAAACCCAATGTTTATCGTGATTGGATCAGGTGCTTCATGATTCTAACGATTATTTGGGTACCCTGGGAGAGGACTTTGGTTGAAACCCCAATGTTTGTCGTTAACGGATCAGGTGCTTCCTGATTCTAACGATCAATTAGGTGCCCCCGGAGAGGACTTTGGTTGAAACCCCAATGTTTGTCATTATCAGATCAGGTGCTTCCTGATTCTGACAATCAATTGGGTGACCCCGGAGAGGACTTTGGTTGAAACCCCAATGTTTGTCATTATCGGATCAGGTACTTCTTGATTCTGACGATCAATTGGGTGCCCCCGGAGAGGACTTTGGTTGAAACCCCAATGTTTTTCGTTATCGAATTAGGTACTTCCTGATTCTGACAATCAATTGGGTGCCCCCAGAGAGGACTTTGGTTTGTGTTGGTCCTTCCAGCGTGTTTGCCTGTCCTTCCGGCCTGATGTTGGTACTTCCAACATCAGGTTTGTCGGTCCTTCCGACTTGGTGCTGGTCCTTCCAGCGTGTTTTTCGGTCCTTCTGGCCTGATGTTGGTACTTCCAACATCAGGTTTGTCGGTCCTTCTGACTTGGTGCTAGTCCTTCCAGCGTGTTTGCCGGTCCTTTCGGCCTGATGTTGTTATTTCAGCTCTGGGTTGGCTCTGATTCCCTTTTTGGCCACTTGAATTGGCGGGCTATTACGGATTGGGGATCGAAGCATTGAAACTTTCACTTAGAAGAATGCCCCTTCGATGAAAGTTACAATATTCTTGTTTATTTTTCGTGGTGCTTGTTCATTATTTGAATCTTTGTGACCTTTCCCATTCACTTCTCAAGGTGATGCTTTTCTATTCTTGCATTTGTGCATGTTGATATTTACAGTATTTAGTACTTGAGTTAGTGTTGTTGGGATCGCTATGCTTTGTCTGATTCTGAAGGAACAAGCGCTCAACAAATAACCTGCAACATGGAATCATTTTTAATTAATTTTTGATTCAACATGATATTTGCAAGTTATAAATTAATTCAGATATATATATGTTATTAATCGTAGAGCTAAAGTTTAGTACATCACTTGCAGGTTATTACAGACAGTTTACAAGAAGTTTCGAATATAACAGAAAGTAGAACATGAAATAAAGCATGAACTAAAGCAGGAAATTGAGCATGAAGTAATGCAGCGACGATGTTGATCGCTTATTCTGGGCCATTGAAATTGAAGCACAATAAGCAGTTATCAATTGATGATCAGCCTTGGCATGGTCTAAACAAAAGCTTCGTTGTTTGTTGCCCCCTGGCCCTGGGGATTCAGAACAGTGTTTGAGGATTGTGGATTTTTCGCATATTGTTGTAGACGATTCTTCCTAATTAGCTCTTCGGTCAGTGATTTCAGATGCCTACACTCGTTGGTGTTGTGGCCTGGTTGATTATGGAATCGGCAGAGCTTTCCAGAGTTTGCTTGATGGTCATTGATTTTTTGAGGCTTAGGTATTGGATAATCTTCAGTGTCTTTGATTGCAGCAAAAATGTTTTATGGAGTGTCATTTAAAGGTGTCAGCTCTGATGGATTGGAAAAGCGTGGCTTCTTTCCATCTCGATTTTTTTTTCCGTCGCCTCCTCTTTTCCGACCTCCGGTATTTTTTTGATTGTACTGAGTAGGAGTGTTTTTGGGAGCTTCAGGGGGTTGGTTTGCATCAACGATCCGAAGAGGCGCAGGATTATTATCCAATCTCATGTATTCCTCGACCTTTTTATAGAATTTCTCAAGCGTACTCGGCTCTTTCATTTTAATCCATTTACGGAATTTGCTATTTTCGTCTATGCGCCGATTAGAGATATTAAGATCATGTAGGGCTCGGGATTTCCTACTTCGGATACAGCATCATTAAATCTTTTGAGGAATGCTTTGACAGATTCACCTGGATTCTGCTTCATGGATGTAAGAGAAATGACGTCTTTAGCCTTTGTAGCCTACTACCTGAACTGCTCTTTGAATTTCAGAGTCAAATCATCAAATCAGTCGACGAACTTGGGTGGCAGCCTTGTGAACCACAACGATGCGATAATTTCTAGATAAAGAGGGAAGCACAAGCATTTGATCTCGTCCGTTGCCTTGGCTGCATTATGTGCCACTCATATTTGTATAGGAAGTGATTTGGATCAGAAGTCCCGTTATACGGAGGCAAAGTGGGATGAGTGAACTTTTTGGGGGTAGTCAGCTTTGCGGATCCTCTTTGTGAATGAATTTTCACCGATGGAGAAGTCCCATTCCCTTTTACTGTCCTTGCGAGGCGTGTTATCTTTCATGATTTGCTTTACCACATCCGTGATATATTCCTACGAGTTGTGTTGTTTTGTAGTGCGGATTTCGATCTCTTTCCCGGATGCTCGTCGTGGTGAGCGATCGCGTTTAGAGGATCTTGGTCTTTTACTTCCACTATAGGAAGGTGCCCCCTGACGAGACTTGCAACTCGTCGGTGGTCATTTCGATTGAAATGGTTTATAGCTTTCAGCTTTGAGTGTTTGAAATTAGCATCATATGTTTACTCCAAATTTGAAATCAACACCAAAGGTGCAAGCGATGCAGTTCACCGATTCGGTAAGATTAGAATGTGATACCACATAATTACAAAATAAAAAGCATAAAATAAAGATAAAGGAATTTTTATAATGGTTCGATTCTAAACGAATCTACATGCACTTTACAATCCATTCTCTAGAATTTTTGAGACGACCAAAAACTTCCCCGTGAAGGGAAGCCCGGATTGAGTTGAGAACACGACAAATCAGAACACAAACAGAAGAACATTTCATTGCTTATTGCAACAATTTCATCAAAATACAAGAATATACAGAGTATGAATAAATATTACACATTTATTAAATATCAGAGATTTACAAGTTACAATGCAGCGGAAAATAATACAAAACACAACTGAAAGGAATATACATATACAGACCTTTCCGAATATCATTCCAGCTGTAAACTAGGATCCTGTGAATATAAATCTGTAAAACCAAAACTATTAGCTGCCCAGAGTTTAGGTTAAAACAATAAACTCCAGAGTTTAGGTTAAAACAATAAACTCCAGGTCAGTCATATGACTGGTGTGAAAACTAAAACAGTTATTAATTTGATTTTAAAGTTAGGTAAATAAAGGGACCACACCGTATAACACGGAACGGGTTTAACCCCAAGAATACCAGTGCATAAAACAAAAAACACAATGCTAAGTAAGGACAATGATGCTATTATATGACTCAGGTCCCATCACATAATGCAACGCAAGCCGGAGGATAGAGTTTTCACCTTATAATAGCCAAAAATGCTTGGTACGTGAAATTTCATCTTTTATTATTACAATAAGTGTATAGTGTCAAAACAATTTCAAATATAAATGCATCAATCATAGACATCATGAGTGCCCCCATCCCACTATGTTACCATACTAGGCTCCACAATCAAAACCGCAAAATGTCGTATTGGAAGTTCGATTTCCATCTGTGAACCAAGGCAAGGGATCGTCCTTACCGCTTCGAGACAATCTAGCCCATGTCTCAGGACCCAGACATAGGTGGGGGCCCTTGGATCGTCAGGGTCGGTCCACTCGATGTGGATTAAAATGCCTGAAAACTGCGTTTCCCCGCACTATGGGGCATAAACTGGTCATATCCCAACCAAACCATCAGCCCCGGAACGACCGATATAACCGAGATGCCTCGCTATCCATCATCCACATAAGTAAAATGTCAGGGCTTGCAAAACGCTTACACCACTCCTAGCTAGAAGGAAACGCATGTCCTCCCTGAAGTCCTCTCCCGTTTCTGGTTCACACCGTGGTGCGAGGCTCGTGAATTAATGCTACACAAAGCTATGCTATATTAAATCCGTGCTTTGATCATCAACCACAAGACTCTGCTTTTCAACAGAAGCCTTGATCATTTGCATCTCAGCATGCCACACAGGCAATTCACGCTATGCAACCGATGTCTATCAATCACACAGAATGAAATTCGATGTCAGACACACATCCATTTACAAGTTTGTTCCAGGTCTAAACGAAGCTGGAGGCACCTTATTCCTCGTCCCATATGTCCAATACAGGAGAGAGGCCCTCACATATCCGGTCGATGTCTAAGTATGTCAGGACGATCACCACTTATTACCTTGTCTTGGGTGTACAGCCCAATCAAGACATTAGTAATCATCCAAACGATGTGAAGACCTCCGATCTTCCACCACCATCTTCATCCTCGACATATCGTCGAATCAGATATTCAGAATGGGATAAACCCGGTCTTTCTGAATAACTCGCGTATATAATTAACAAGTGTTATAAAAACACAGCATACACCTCATTCCAATCTAGAATATTCTTTATTCAAATATTCACATTCTTTGGGAAAAGTTCCCGTTAATTTTATCAAAGATAAATTCTTTAAATTTATTCTTTAATCTTCCTTTGAATATCAATTCAAACCAAATTATGGTTTATCCAAACTAGTCGGGATTAGCGCACCTTACCGAAGTAATCATTTATTTAATTTCCCAGTCCCAACCTATTCATCCCATAAATAAAAACTGGTAATACTTCATATCTAACACGACGGTGTTATTGGTAAATTCAATTATCATTTCACGTTCAAATCTAATTAAAAATTTAATTATCGCCTGGAGCAAAACTGGTCATACTCCATTCTCGATCATTTCTTGAATTTGATAATTTTAGGTATCAAATTCACCTTTCAATCTATTTAAAGATTCATTAAAACTCTAATTCAGTTTTAATTTCCAAAAATCATTACTTAATGATTATTCAAAGTTAAGAAATAAATCTTATCTTTAACTGGGTTAAAGAACTAATGTCATTTAAAACACGGCTCGCGATACACCCAAAATCACATTCCATTAACAATGGAATCTACATGGAAAACAGATCAATATATATATATAATTGATATGAAATTCCATATCCAACCGATAATATAAATGGAATAACGGCAACGCCTTTTAAATTCCACACATATTAACAGTCTTCCTCTACAGAAGCTCACTTCGATTATTACCAAATCGAATTCCATTCAATTCCAATTTATTATGTTAAATTGGAAAATTTTACTTTGGAAAATCTCCTTTAAATCTTGACAAAAGATTTATAAATTCCAAATCACATTTCACTGAAAATCGGGTTAAAGAACGAATGTCGTTAAAAACAGAGTTCACAATAAACCCAATTCGCATTTCATTTTATTCCAATTATTAAAAATAACTAGAAACTCTAACAATCTTAACTAAAAGATTTATTCTCCTCACATGGGGTTCAAGAACAGTGTCACTGAAGACACCATTCATGACAAACCCAAAATCCCATTTGATATTAAATACAAGGCTCTGAATAGAAAATATATCCGTTTATATTCAAGATCAAATTCTGAAACCAACAAATATCGTATTGGAAATAATGATATAAATATATCTTTCAAATTTCCATAACAATATCTGTATAATCACGAAATCCAACATCGAAATATTCCGAAGACAATTTCGATTCAAATCCATTCCAATTCATATATTGAAAATCCTAGTTATTTTTAAAACCATTTCAAAAATCCAGTTTATTTATTTAAAATATCGGATTATAATTCTAGTTCATAACTAGTTCACTTCGATAAAACTATATTTTTATCTTTTCAAATATGGAGTTTTTCATCCCAATTCTTTCCAAATCATTTCATATGATTATACACTAATTATTGATATTTTTAATAATTTTATCAAGGCCCGTACTGTCGATTTCCATAAACGGCCAACGAACTGCACTTACATCGACCTTTTCTAAATTTCATTTGGATATAATTCCAAATCCAACCGTTAGAATTCAAATCTCTAACATTCATTAGAAAGCTCTTTTCGATACGAACCCAACGGTTCCGGTTTTAGGAGTATCCGAAGGTCGGATCTCCCGTACGTCCATTCGAAGTCAATCGTCGAAATTCGCGAACTACCGCAGCGCGGCGCATTCTATTCAGGCCATTATATTATATATATAATATATATTTTGTCCATTTCCATTTAAAACGTATTTTATAAATCGTTTTAAATTCGTTTTCAAAACGATTTCAACTTCATATTCAATTTCAAATCAAAATTGAATATTCCATATCATTAATATATAAATGACAATATTTTCAAAACATTAAATTTTGAAATCACTACATTTTCGATATTCATTATAAAAATGAATAAAATCGATATAAATATTGTTCACATCAAAATGGCACATATCTAATCAACACGGCTATATATATTTAAATATATTCGTGTCCATACCAAATCGGACGTCAAAATCAGATTTTTATTCTTTTCTGAATATTATTTTAAAATATTCCCTATTTTAAATATTCATTATTTTAAAATATTCCTTCTTTCTGAACTGGAATCAGACACAGTCAATTACCATATAATGTTGGTTATATGGATTTCATACAATACATGCATACAACAACGATAAACAATCAGCCATCATCCAGAGTGCATTCTACACTGCATAAGCATTAAATATGAATATTTAACGCTTACAACAGCCTGTCAACCAATCGATTGACATACACTAAACAGTTGGGATTAGTGTATGTCAAATATCATCCCAACACCCGTGTGGGGTTTCAATTCACAAACACTGAATATTATTTGTGCAGTTGGGCGATATGTAAAATATATCGTCCCAATCCATATCAGTAAAATGGATGTTCATAAACAAATCGCCCAATTTGTAAATGAATATTTATTTTATTCATATACACGTTAAAAATTATATTTTTAACTATAAAATGTTTATTTAGTTCGTTTATACAATAAAAATGATATTTTTATTGTTCTAACATATTTTAGAAAATTTTGGCGGCGTAACGACGTGATATTGAAATTGGGTAATGTCTAGCGTTACCCCTCTCCTGATATCGGCTCGTGCCATACACACATAACAATTCTAATCAATTCATTTCACCCATACAAAAAAATTCAACCAAATAATCTAATCAACCAAACCAAATAATCAAACAAGTCGTCCATGGTCTGTGGACGATGGGGAACAGTTCATATATGCAGTTATAAAATAAATAATTGTACAAAGAAAATTATTGTGAGGAGTTCTCACCTTCGGGATCCGCTCCTCCATTCTCTATTTATGAACGGTTCGGATTTGCCCAAAATTCCAATGCGATCTTTTCCCTCTGTTCATAGTAAAAATCGCATTTTTAATATGATGTTTATTTAAGAAATCACATTTTTATAATAGCACTTCACGTATAAAAATCATATATTTTTACAACGCTTCTTTCTATATAAAAATTATATTTTTATATCTCTACTTCTCATATAAAGATCGAATTTTTATTTTGCTTCATATATAGCAATTATATTTTTATAAAGATCGTATTTTTAATACGCTACATATATAAAAATAAAATTTTAATATCCTTAAAAATAAAATCTTTGTATGAACAAAAATCAAATCCTTTTTCTATTAAAAATCTAACCTTTCTTGTGTATAAAAATACAATCTTTCTTTATAAAAATCCTAACTTTCTTTTATAAAAATCATAGCTTTCTTTTATAAAAATAAAAACCAAAGCTTTATGTAGAATAAAAATCAAAGCTTTAGGCAAAGTAAAAATCAAAGCTTTAGGCAAAATAAAAATCAAAGCTTTGTATATAAATTACATTCCTATAACTATACTTCATATATTTAGAAAACTTAAATTAAAATTCAAACTTTCTATAAAAAAATCTATTTTTCAACTTTTAAAATTGTAACCTTTTGTTTTTATAACTAATCAAAAATCAATTTCTATACCTAAACAAAATCAGTTTTTATATAAATTAAAAACTCACTTTTGTTCGAGTCGGAAGGGGGCCACTGTTGGAGCTAGGGGGTTGTAGAGGAGAGGATCGACGTCCCTGGTGGTCGGCCGGCTGCAAGGGAGGTGGCGCGCGGGGGCATCAATGGAAGGTTGTGGCGTCAGCTAGGGTTTGGGGGGCCTCGCGGTTGATGTCGATGGGGGGGTTCAAAGGAGAGAGAGCGCGATAGGAGGGGAGGGCGGCAAGATACTGATGGAGGGTGGCGGCGCGACGAACGGTGGCCTCAAGCGGCGGACGATTGTGGCTGCGTCGAGGATCGATCTCGTTTTTTTCTTTTCTATTTTGATTTCGATCTGAATCGTATGGGGAGGGGTTGACCGGGTTATGAAGGGGAGAAAGGCTTTGGGCCCAATTTATTTTATTTTTTAATTATTTAATTATCCATAAAGGTACTTTTTATTTCGACCTCCAAACGAGACCCACCGACTGTCAACCATAACTAATTACCCCCATTCTGAACACAATGGGATATGTTTCATAACCCAATTTGGCTGTTACGATCAGTTTCCATCAAAATCAAAATATAAATCTATAGACTGAATTTGAACGCACATTTCAATTTACTGGGGCCATATACGGACCCAAAAATTCCAGAAAAAATATTTCTAGCTTCGTATTGACGATACGGTCCTAATAAAACTAGTTTCGTCAAATTTGAAGATCATTTGAAAAATGGACATTTTCTGGTCGATCCAAATTGACTAAAACTATCAAAACATATTTTCTTTTATCACGCTCACATATTGGTTTCAAAAATTATGCAAATTGAAATCTAGCAATAACCTGACATCCTGGGTCCGATAAAAGTGGTTTCGTCAAAAATGGAGGTCGTTTGCAAAATAGCAATTTTTACGGGCTATATTTCCATAGCGACTATTCTGAATTTTCAGCTGGAAATAACTTTTTATTCCCGCAAAGAAATTTAATTTTTTCGGATTCTTGGAAAGATATTTTCAAATCGATTCAAAAGTTTTTGGTTTCGCTAAAATCCGGTTTATTTTGAATCCTGTATATTCATTTGAAATTTGAAATCGAATTTTTAAACTACCGTGCCATTTCCAATTTATTTTATAATTAAAATAAATATTTATATTCTAACGACGATTCAAATAAATATATACGTTCTAATTCTATTCAAAATAAATTTCTCATCGTTATTATTTAAAATAAATCATTTTAAATATTCAAAATTTATTAAAATCGCTAAAATAAAAATTTTAAATTGGTTCTGATTTTCCGGGTTGTTACAATCTCCCCCACTTAAAATCTTTTCATCCTCGAAAAGGAACGGAGCTGAAAGTTGTTTTACTAACCTACTCAACTTTCAGTTTGGCTTTCATTCTTCAACTTTTCAGTTTCTAAGAATTTTCCAATTCTTCAAAAATTTGGCTAACACCCTAAATTTTCGAATTTTTTTGCCATAACCTCCTTTGTACGGGAGCACCGGGAAAATCCCCAAACCTCCACATAGGCCCTCTCATCTCAAAACGAGAAAGAAAAAGCCAAGCGGCTAGCTAATCGGCTCATAAAATCATCCAAACCCAATAAATTAGTAAACACGTACCTATTTGTCGGGCATACAATTTTATTCCTCTTCTCTAGCCTCCTTGTTATGACCTGTTCAATGTATATACATGTATATGTATCCATTTTCAAACAAATTCCAATTCAGTTCAACATATGATACAATTTGACCTAATTACCTTTCATTCACATGTTGGTTAAATGAATAACCATACAACACAAACATCAATCAACTAGTGGGTAAATTTTCAAATTCATAACTTTGATATATATACACACAAAATCATGTTTTTGATGCCAAATCACAACAACATCCATATCTAGTTTTGGTTATCACACCAGTCAATTGGAAATACATAGACATCTCACTTTCGAAACTCGAACATAAATTCTGATGATGTTTTGAACCACCATCAGAACATCTACAGACGACTAGAGTGTGATTCTATATCTATCCAATATATTAAAACTTCAAATACACGTGGATCAGACGTATACGCAAAATCTTTATATATTTGATTGTCCAAATCAACATAAAAATAATATTCAAATACAAATAATTGATTTAAATTTTCAAAACAAAAATTATTTTCAATTTTATTTGAAAACAACTCTCTTCCGACTCATTCTAGGATACTACGGATCCCATCTCTAACGAGTCATTCTCATTAGATATTATTAATCCAATCTCTGATGAATTCTTTCATTTGGTTCTAATGTGTCTTGTTCTCCGAGCTCTGTAAACCAAAGCTCTGATACCAAACTGAGACGACCCAAAACTTTCCCGTGAAGGAAAGCCCGGATTGAGTTGAGAACACGACAAATTAGAACATGAACATAAGAACGTTTCATTGCTTATTACAGCAATTCATCATAATATAAGAATATAAAGAGTATGAATAAATATTACACATTTATTAAATATCATAAATTTACAAGTTACAATGCAGCGGAAAATAATACAAAACACAACTGAAAGGAATATACGGATACAGAGCTTTCCGAATATCATTCCAGCTGTAAACCAGGATCCTGTGAATATAAATCTGCAAAACCAAAACTACTAGCTTCCCGTGCGAAAAATAGGGGCACCCAGAGTTTAGGTTAAAACAATAAACTCCAGGTCAGTAATGGGATTGGTGTGAGAACTAAAACAGTTATTAATTTGATTTTAAAGTTTGGTAAATCAAGGGACCACGCCATATAACACGGAATGGGTTTACCCCCAAGAATATCAGTGCATAAAACAAACAGTGCAATGCTAAGTAAGTAATAATGAAGCTATTATAAGACTCAGGTCCCATCACACAATGCAACGCAAGCCGGAGGATAGAGTTTTTGCCTAATAATAGCCAAAAATGCTTTGTATGTGAAATTTCATCTTTTATTATTACTATAAGTGTATAGTGTCAAAACAATTTCAAATATAAATGTATCAATCATAAACGACATGAGTGCCCCATCCCACTATGTCACCATACTAGGCTCTACAATCAAAACCTCAAAATTTCGTATTGGAAGTTGGATTTCCATCTGTGAACCAAAGCAAGGGATCATCCTTACTGCTTCGAGACAATCTACCCCATGTCTCAGGACCCAGACACAGGTGGGCCCTTGGATCGTCAGGGCAGGTCCACTCGATGTGGATTAAAATGCCTAAACACTATGTTTCCCCGCCCTGTGGGGCGTAAACAGGTCATATCCCGACCAAGCCATCGGCCCCGGAACGACCAATATAACCGAGGCGCCTCGCTATCCATCATCCACATAAGTAAAACGTCAGGGCTTGCAAAACGTTGACACCACTCCTAGCTAAAAGGAAACGCATGTCCTCCCTGAAGTCCTCTCCTGTTTCTGGTTCACACTGGGGTGTGAGGCTCGCGAATTAATGCTACACAAAGCTATGCTATATTAAAGCCGCGCTTTGATCATCAAACACAAGACTCTGCTTTTCAACAAAAGCCTTGATCATTTGCATCTCAGCATGCCACACAGGCAATTCACGCTATGCAACCGATGTCTATCAATCACACAGAATGAAATCCGATGTCAGACACACATCTATTTACAAGTTCGTTCTGGGTCTGAACGAAACCCGAGGCACCTTATTCCTCATCCCGTATGTCCAATACAGGATAGAGGCCGTCGCATACCCGGTCGATCTCCAAGTACGTCTGGACGATCACCACTTATCACCTTGTCTTGGGTGTACAGCCCAATCAAGACATCAGTAATCATCCAAACGATGTGAAGACCTCTGGTTTACCACCACCGTCTCGAATCAGTTACTTAGAATGGGATAAACCCGGTCTTTCTGAATAACTCGCGTATATAACAAACAAGTGTTATTAAAACACAACATATGCCTCATTCCAATCTAGAATATTCTTTATTCAAGTATTCACATTCTTTGGGAAAGGTTCCCATTAATTTTATCTAAGATAAATTCTTTAAATTTATTCTTTAATCTTCCTTCGAATATCAATTCAAACCAAATTATGGTTTATCCAAACTAGTCGGGATTAGCGCACCTTACCGAAGTAATCATTTGTTTAATTTCCCAATCCCAACCTATTAATCCCATGAAGCAAAACTGGTAATACTTCATATCTAACACCACGGTGTTATTGGTAAATTCAATTATCATTTCACGTTCAAATCTAATTGAAGATTTAACTATCGCCTGGAGCAAAACCGGTGATACTCCATTCTCGATCATTTCTTGAATTTGATCATTTTAGTTATCAAATTCACCTTTCAATCTATTAAATCTTCATGGAAAACAGATCAATATATATAATCGATATGAACTTCCATATCCAACCGTTAATATAAATGGAATAACGGCAACGCCTTTTAAATTCCATACATATTAACAGTCTTCCTCTACAGAAGCTCACTTCGATTATTACCAAATCGAATTCCATTCAATTCCAATTTAATATGTTAAATTGGAAAACTTTACTTTGGAAAATCTCCTTTAAATCTTGACAAAAGATTTATAAATTCCAAATCACATTTCACCGAAAATCGGGTAAAAGAACGAATGTCGTTAAAAACACAGTTCACGATAAACCCAATTCGCATTTCATTTTATTCCAATTATTAAATAAAATTGGAAACTCGAACAATCTTAATTAAAAGAATTATTCTCCTCACATGGGGTTCAAGAACAGTGTTACTGAAGACACCATTCATGACAAACCCAAAATCCCATTTGATATTAAATACAAGGCTCTGAATAGAAAATATAACGGCTTATGTTCAATACAAGTCAATCGTCGAAATTCGCGAACTACCGCAGCGCGGCGCGTTCTATTCAGGCCATTATAATATATATAATATATGTAATATATATTTCGTCGATTTCCATTTAAAACGTATTTTATAAATCATTTTAAATTCATTTCAAAACGATTTCAACTTCATATTCAATTTCAAATCAAAATTGAATATTTCATATCATTAATATATAAATGATAATATTTTCAAAACATTAGATTTTGAAATCACTTCATTTTCGATATTCATTATAAAAATGAATAAAATCGATATAAATATCATTCACGTCAAAATGGCGCATATCTAATCAACACGGCTATATTTATTTAAATATATTCGTGTCCATCCCAAATCGGACATCAAAATCAGATTTTTGATTCTTTTCTTAATATTATTTTAAAATATTCCTTATTTTAAAATATTCGTTATTTAAAGATATTCCTTCTTTCTGAACTGGAATCAGACACAGTCAATTACCATATAATGTTGGTTATATGGATTTCATACAATACCTGTATACAACAACAACGATAAACAATCAACCGTCATCCAGAGTGCATTCTACACTGCATAAGCATTAAATATGAATATTTAACGCTTACACCAGCTTGTCAACCAATGATTGGCATACCACTAAACAGTTAGGATTAGTGTACATCAAATATCATCCCAACACCCGTGCAGGGTTTCAGTCCATAAACACTGGATATTATTTGTGCAACTCGGCGATGTGCAAAATATATCGTCCCAATCCATATCAGTAAAACGGGTGTTCATAAGCAAATCTTCCGATTTGTAAATGAATATTTATTTTATTCATATACACGTTAAAAAATATATTTTTAACTATAAAATGTTTATTCAGTTCATTTATACAATAAAAATGATATTTTTATTGTTCTAACATTTTTTAGAAAATTTTGGCGGCATAACGGCGCGATATTGAAATCGGGTAATGTCTAACATGTTTTATTGTTCTCACCTTTAGGATCCACTCCTCCATTCTCTATTTCTGAATGATTCGGATTTGCCCAAAATTCCAATGCGATCTTTTCCCTCTGTTCATAGTAAAAATCGCATTTTTAATATGATGTTTGTTTTAAAAATCACATTTTTATAATAGCACTTCATGTATAAAAATCATATATTTTTACAACGCTTCTTTCTATATAAAAATTATATTTTTGTATCTCTACTTCTTATATAAAGATCGAATTTTTATTTCGCTTCATATATAATAATTATATTTTTATAAAGATCATATTTTTAATACGCTGCATATATAAAAATCAAATTTTTATATCCTTAAAAATCAAATCTTTATATGAACAAAAATCAAATCCTTTTTCTATTAAAAATCTACCCTTTCTTGTGTATAAAATCCAATCTTTCTTTATAAAAATCCTAACTTTCTTTTATAAAAATCCTAGCTTTCTTTTATAAAAATAAAAACCAAAGCTTTATGTAGAATAAAAATCAAAGCTTCAGGCAAAATAAAAATCAAAGCTTTGTATATAAATTACATTCCTATAACTATACTTCATATATTTATAAAACTAAAATTAAAATTCAAACTTTCTATAAAAATTCTATTTTTCTTCTTTAAAAATCGTAACTTTTTGTTTTTATAACTAAACAAAAATCAGTATCTATACCTAAACAAAATCAGTTTTTATATAAATTAAAAATTAAAAATTAAAAACTCACTTTTGTTCCAGTCGGAAGGGGGCCACTGTCGGAGCTAGGGGATTGCGGAGGAGGGGATCGACGTCCCTGGTGGTCGACCCGCTGCAAGGGAGGTAGCGCACGGGGGGCATCAATGGAAGGCGGTGGCGTCAGCTAGGGTTTGGGGGGGCTCGCGGTTGATGTTGACCGGGGGAGTGGGTTTCAGAGGAGAGAGAGCGCGAGAGGAGGGGAGGGCGGCAAGGTACTGATGGAGGGTGGCGGCACGACGAACGGTGGAATCAGGCGGCGGACGATTGTGGCTGCGTCGAGGATCGATCTCGTTTTTTTCTTTTCTGTTTTGATTTCGATCTGAATCGTATGGGGGGGTTGACCGGGTTATGAAGGGGAGAAAGGCTTTGGGCCCAATTTATTTCATTTTTTAATTATCCACAAAAGGTAATTTTTATTTCGACCTCCAAACGAGACCCACCGACTGTCAACCATAACTAATTACCCCGATTCCGAACACAATGGGATATGTTTCGTAACCCAATTCGGCTGTTATGATCAGTTTCCGTCAAAATCAAAATATAAATCTATATATTGAATTTGAACGCACATTTCAATTTACTGGGGCTACATATGGACCCTAAAATTTCCAGAAAAATTATTTCTAGCTTCGTATTGACGATATGGTCCTAACAAAATTAATTTCGTCAAATTTGAAAATCGTTTGAAAAATGGACATTTTCTTGTCGATCTAAATTGACTGAAACTGTCAAAACACGTTTTCTTTTGCCATGCTCACATATTGGTTTAAAAAATTATGCAAATTGAAATCTAGCAATAACGTGACATCCCGGATCTGACAAAAGAGGTTTCATCGAAAACGGAGGTCATTTGCAAAATAGCCATTTTTACGGGCTATATTTCCATAGCGATTATTCTGAATTTTCAACTGGACATAACTTTTTATTCCCACTATGAAATTTCAATTTTTGGGATTCGTTGGAAAGATATTTTCAAATATATTCAAATGTTTTTAGTTTCGCTAAAATCTGGTTTATTTTGATCCTATACATTCATTTGAAATTTGAAATCGAATTTTCAAACTACCACGCCATTTCCAATTTATTTTATAATTAAAATAAATATTTATATTCTAACGACGATTCAAATAAATATATACGTTCTAATTCTATTCAAAATAAATTTCTCGTCGTTATTATTTAAAATAAATCATTTTAAATATTCAAAATTCATTAAAATCGCCAAAATAAAAATTTTAAATTGGTTCTGATTTTTCGAGTTGTTACAATTTTGCTCTACAGTATTCATGAAATCTCTCATACATTTAATTCCCACTTTTCTCTTTTTATGATCTAACTACACTTGAATTTGGCAAACGGATGGAAGAGAACACTTGATTTGTGATGGTAGATGTATCAATCCTTGATCACTTAGGCTCTTTTGTGTTCTTCCATGTCTTGATGAGATTTTGTGCTTAGATCCAAATTTCAAGAGGATTGGAGAAGGTTTGAGATTCCTTGGAATGATGTTGGAGAGCTTTCTTATGTAGCATGAATGAGATTCAAGGTCCTTTGATCCAATTGGTGATAGCTTTAATGATCATAAGAATGGATTTGATCCATATGAAGTTGGAGAAGAGTTGTTAAATCCATCAGATCCATAATTGAAGTTGTAGACAAGCTTTGAATTTGGCGACATCTCCTTGTAGGAATGAAATTCCTTCCCCCATAATGATGGAGAAGAGGGTTATTTATAAGAGTGGTTGGAACCGAGTGGCACACTTGTAAATAGCAGACATGCGATCTCCACTTAGTAGCATACGACCCAAATATGCTCGGCTTCACACGAACTAAAACAATACGGCCTAAAGCTGCCTTTTACCGGAGAGATCCAATGCTCTGATATATGCTCAAAATGATCTAAAATGTGAGGGGCTAAGCAACCTAAAGAATCTGATGCTGACGTGGCCACCATTCAATACCAATTATGCCCAGCGGCTCATGTAAATGCCAACAATCCAACTTTACAGCTGTCACTCTACCCACGCTTTCTTCATTCACATGCACAATCTAAAGAGTGGCCATTATCTAAAGACCATTCTCATGTTCTAAATGTATTTCCGTGGTTTGTGGCTTAAAATAATCAGCATGACTCAAAACCATCATCGGTACTCAACGACCTAATGAGCTTTCTGGCGAGCTTGAGAGAACGGGACCTGATAAATGTTAAGATAGACAAGTTGTTTTCTTGTGTACTATTACTCCGCCAACAACTTGAAAGCATGTTCATCTTTTGCGGCACACACGAGGATGACCTTAAATACTTAAAAGAGGAATGACTTAAAGAACTCGTTACAACTGTCTTTGCGTTGTACTTGCTCCATGCGACCTAGAGCAAATTAGCGGGTCACGTTTGTCTATTGATTGTTGCGGGCTAAGAGCAGTCGCTGGTCACATCCTAAAACAATGGAGCTGGTGACCTAACTTGAAGCCTGGTACGACCTTATACAAATATGAAGGTTGCACATAGAAGGATAAATGAATGGAGTTAATCATCTAATTTTACATAATACCATACAAGGATTTAAAATAAATAAATTATTTACTGTAGGTCGATCCACAATTTTGTTAGGACCATGAGATGCACATAGTACCAACTATCATTTTGTTGAAGCATGCATTATTTCTATTTCCAACAAAAACTAAAATTTTCCATATATGGTGCGGACCATGCTACATACGCAACATGAAAACATAAAAATAATGCTTGATATTTACTCTTTTTCCATTTATGATAAAATGTAATATTTGTAGTTTAATTTATTAATTGTTACTAACCTGGTCTCTTTGCTTTACTAACCTTGGATATATTAATATGCCATCTTCCAAGTGTTCGGTTTAGATACAACTATTTTCATATATTTTATGGGTAGTCTAATTCAACTGAAACAGATATCGGCTTAGTTTTAGTATAAAAAAGGTCAACTAAGAATCAAACGCTATAGATAAAATGGAAACATCATCAAATAGTTGTTGAAGGGGCGAGTCATACAGTTGAAGTCACACAAGCATGATAAAATCCTTCACGAGCCTAAAACGTTATAAGTCAGTTAGGAACTTTGACAAACACTGAACGTAAATGAAGGAAATTTTAAATTGTATGAAGAACCAATATGAACTAATGATAGAGGACAACGACGAATCATTATAGCAAACTTGAATGTGGAATAACCAATGAAAAGAGAAGTAAATTCCCATTCATTAAATACAACAAAGAACGAACCACCAAAACATATAAATTGCCCAAAAAAAAATCATCATAAACGATGCTAAAAAAGAGCATTGGGCTACGTTTATAATAAGGCGAATTTTTTTCTGAAAGCTTTCATTAAGGATAGCTTACTGCATTGGAATTAGATTTAAGACGAAGGAATAAATGCTATTAATATGAGAGAGGAGAAATCAATTTTTGGGATTGAAAAAAATAGTGAAAACTAAAGAGAAGATTTTTCCTAGTGAACCAGAAAGGACATGTTAAAGTAATAAAAGAAGCGGTTAGCTTTTCTTAATGTAATATGCTCTGACACAATGACAAAATGAAATAGAACCAATCCTATCCAAATTTTATTTTAGGACAATAAATATGGGCATAGTTCAATGAAGTTAATTGTGTGCAGCCTTTTCAATTCTGATTTATACAAACTTCTATCTTTTCTAGCTTTACATTATACATGTTATCCAACTCCTTATTTTAGTCATGCTTAAGTGTTATGTAACGACGATCGGAATAAAGCTCCTCCTCCTCTTGCATAGGAAACACGCATATGAGTTGGCACACACATTCTTGTAATAAAAAGGAATCATTGATGTCACGCGCCTACCAACTCATATTTGTACTATGCTCCTTCAATTTATTCCGTGAAGCGGGACTATTTATTCGAACCGTCATTTCTACCTTAACAATATCGAGGTAATCCTAACAGCCCCCCCTTCGACTCGCATTACACGAGTAATTTTTGACAGCACCGCCTTACCTGCATGGCCAAGTCTGTAACCATCGCTCTGAGACCGCTACCATGCAACGACGGTCGGAATAAAGCCCACCTCCTCCTGCACAGGACCAAGGCATATGAGTTGGAACACATATCATCGTAACAAAAAGGATTTCCTGATGTTATGTGCCTACCGACTCATATTTGTACTCCACTCCTTCAATTTATTCCGGGATGTGGGACTATTTATTCAAATCGTCATTCCTACCTTACAACATGTGAGTCAATCCTAACATCAATTTCGTTCAATCACTTAACATTTACCTTTACATTTCTAATATACTTCTCCATATATTTATTCTTTTCCTTTAAAATTAAAGCAGATATTTACGAATGACACCTAAAAGCCATCTGAACCCATATACATATATGGTCAAACCATAATATACATAAACCATACTTATATCATAGTTCATATGATAAAAGAAGTTGTAGTGAAATGCCCATCATAACATCACAATTCCCAATTAGCCATAGTATTCAATAAATATATTTGCAAATATAAGTAAATGTAAAAATTCTAGTTGTGCTTGATTATAAAACGATAAAAAATGGTTGTTGATGGTATCATCGGATTTGTGTTATCTAGAACTCAAAGAGTAGCTTTTACACCAACAATATAACAATGATATTTCTTAGAACAAAAAAAGATGTTAAAAATCCAAGGGTCACATTTTCTACCCAAAAAAACAAATCATAAGAGAGAAGAGGAAAAAGGATCAATAAAAATTACCTGTTTGTCGAAGTGGAAGTTTTGAAGCCTACCAAAAAACATGGCTGTAGCCAGATGCAAATGCAATATATTTGATTTTCATATTTGATACAAATTAAAAAATAATAGGCTACTACAAGAAAATTTGCTTTTGGATCGAAATGGATATATGATTTTATTTTCTCGATTATATATATTTATCTCTATTCATAATTTGTTTGAAAGTGTAAAGTTTTTGTCCGACCACAAACTTTTAAAAGTGCCCCTTACGTACTTTTTCTTTATATAACACTTAAAATTTAGATCTAATAATTAAATATTTTCTGCAAATTCAAACTATATTTCTCCATCATTACAAAAATTTAATACCACTTAAATATATGATATAACAAATGAACATTTTTTATAAATCATTCTTTATCGACTAGTAACACAAACAAAAATTAAAGCTAATGATTTTCTTTTTATATTGCAAATTAGAAATGAAAATTCAAACTAACTACACATAATTACAGTATAAAAATATAAACAAAAATCAATACAGATCATTATATCATGAATGTGTTAAGCATATAATTTTCAAAAACATGATTTATGCATGAAGCATGTGCCACGATCACAGGTGAAGTACATGTCATTCTGCCCGTAACTTGTAAATTCATTTTTCTATGCATTTAGAATAATGATATTTTAAAAAAAATTGTTAAAATTTAAATTCTTATCGCATGCAAGGAAACTTTAAGATATTAACATTCCTAAATTCCACGTCTTGTAGTCGTGTATAAAAAAAATATTAGAAATAATTTTGGGGTGACAATTATTAAAAGGGACCATATAGTTGGTTATGAAAGAGATTTCGATAGGAGAGATGGTTGAATTTGAGCATGCTTTTCAATCAAGGATGACCGCATGTAGTATAAACTTTGGTCTATTTTTAACTTTTTTCGATGGGTCTATCAAAATTTTTGATCCTTTCGAGCCAAAAATTAAGACCTTATGACAAATGTCCTTGGAATAAGCTTTGAAAAACCGTTGTAGTCATGTTAAAAGGGAAAATTACATGTTTAAAGCTATGACAAATGCCTGGTTTATATATGGTATGACCTTACAAGATACGTTTATTTTCAATGATTATTTAGAACATTAGTAATCCATATATATGTTTCTCTCACATTGGTTTTCCTAGACAGATAAAGCTGTTGCTTTCTTATAACGCTTAGGTTAGAACGATCATATTTTTATATTTAGCTGTAGACGCTTTGAAGCTGTAGAAGATGAGTTAAAATTCTCTAAGACGTATTTATGTACTTCTCGTTTTCTGCTGCATTTGTTGTTCGTATTTACTAACATTTGTAAGGATAAACTATTATAATTGTCCGAGCTGACTTTATGATAGATTTACCTTGATTACGCATGAAAAAAAATTCTTTTTTTGTGTAAAGATCATTTTTATATTTTTAACTTATATGCTACATTGCGTGATTTTGTTCTTTTCTCCCTTTCTCAGCTATCTTTTTTTCCAACACTCGAATGCTCAGCACATAAATATCATGAATGTATTAACATCGGCTATTGAAGGTCGAAGAGTTAAATTTAAGCTTTTACATAAATAACTATACTTCTATATGGACGGATTTAGAAAAATCATAAAGAAAGTAGCGCCAGTTCAAACTGGTAGTTTTCGTTATAAGTCACTTAGAGTTCTATTAAAAATGATCATTTTGAAACCGAATTCTTTCCTCCATTTCATATTTTCGAAAATCAAACCATAAACATTCGTTATTTTTATATGCAAACCCTAAATACATTGTTTTGTGTCATTTTGACTCAAGGTAATACTCTGTCTCCGCACATTTAAACGTTAATTTAGTGTTAGCTAATATCAGAAAATAGTTAACTTGCGAGATAGAGATTGACAATGGAGATTGAATAAAGTTAATCGGTCAGTGATGGACGATGGAGATTGAATGAGGACGGAGGCCGATGGCTTTTAGGGACCGAGACACTAATTAACTGCTGAGGGAACCCCAAATCCCACATTGAGCTTTGAAAAACCCCCGCAATAATGTTTGGAGAGAAAATAAAACTCCAGTATTTTCTCAAGTTCACAGCTCCTCAGGCGTTAACCACCAAACATCCAAACCATCGCTTCTGATCATCACTGCAAATGAATTGAGGATCCGCGTTTTGAGATTACACGATCGTTTCCTACAGCGATGTCGCTCACTTTCCAGCCTCTCACGGTTTGACCATCGCTGCAAATGGATTAAGGATCTGCGTTTCGAGATTACGTGATTGTTTGCAATACGAAGAGGAATGCAACGTCAAAATTCGAAATAAGTTCATGAAAAAAGAGGTTTAGGGGGCTGGCCTCAATCTTTAAGCTCCAAAAAGCAGTAGATTATGGTTGGATAACGTACTAATCAGTCTGAAAACAGATGAGATGGAAGCGTGCCAAGTGAAAACTGTAATTGGTATCAATTTATTTTCTGCATTCCTCATATTGTTTCTTTTCTTCTTGGTTTTGTAGTGTAGTTTACGATTTCAATCCCATTTCTTTATTTATTTTTTAAAGAAACGTCAATTTCTAACACACTAAACAAGTGATGGAACATCTTCGGTGTATATACCTTTCAGATTGAAGTATGGGTGTATAATGTGTTTGTTCTGCAATGGAGGAGAAGTATTTGTTGAATTGTTTCAATTAGTTAGTTCCGCTAATTAGGCTGATCATAGGTTAGGTACTTTGTGTATCAGGTGACGCTGCAGCTAAGGCCGTCGTATGACATTAATCAGCGTTGCAAATTCAACCAGCAACTATAACTACTCTGATCTGTACAATGGAAGTAACCAAGTCCTATGATTTATTCAAATAACTAATAATTCAGAGCTTGTTGAAAATGCAATTGCCGGCTAGAGTAAAAAAGCGAATCATCCATTCCTAAGTGCTATGCATTCTTCTTCTTGAAAGATGCAACTCATTCATCGTTTCTTAAGTTTGTCTAAAATATCAAACCTGAATTATTAATGCAGTCAGTCGTAGACATCAAACATTCAACATTTCATTCATGTGGAGCTTCAGGGAGTAAGCATTAGCATAATAATTAATTTGGCTTCGTTTATTCTTATTTTATAAAGGGTACATATATAACAAACTACCATCCATCTGAAATGGTGGTGGTATAATAAAGAATGAAATAATACAAATAATAAAATAATTACAGGATTAAAAAAAAATTTGAAGGTATATATGTCAGCCACGAGCAAGGATGATCAGTAGAATTGGTCCATGCTTCCTTTTGGTGAATAAATGTGCTGATAAATGAATGAAAAAAATTATATGTAGTGTTCAAATGCTCCTTTGTGCATATACAAGAGGCTTCAACTTCTCCATCATTTGATCGAAATCATCATCTGTCTTGATTAAACTCAAGCGTGTGTAGTGACTATCGGCTTCAAAAAGCACTCCGCTTTGAGTTTTGATTTGTGCACTCCTAAGTAGAGCTTCACAATCCGTGTCTTGCTCCCATTCACACTTTAGCCATCCGAATGCTGCAATGTAAAGTACAAGCATAAGCATACATATGCAGTTGTTTGAATATTTAAATAAAGAAAGATGAAGATAGAAAATAGGACGTACATGGGGAGGGATCTCTAACTTTTCCGAAGTAGTTGCAATACTGCGGGGAGAGGTTTTGAAGGGAGAATCGATCCGAAGATGCAACTAGCTTGGTAATTTCAGCCCATCTCTTAGATAACGTTTGATAGCCGAATTGGTTGATGTCGGCGGTTGTTTCCCATTTCATTTTCATTTGCAACAAGATCTCTTTTATTAGTTTCAAGGTTCGAAGTTGCGTATCGTGGGAAGTTCCTTCCGTGTTCTCGGTCATGTACTCCATGACCTTGTCGTACACTTTCACGTCCTTGATGAGCGCCCACCTGAACAACGTAGTGATTTGTGTTAGGATGGATATATGATACCTACAATTGATTAATGCTAAGCTATTAAGAATGAATGAATGGCATACCCGAATCTGCTACCGGAGTGTCCAGTGAATTTGGACATGGAAAACAACATGATATCTTCGTCGGCGGGTTGTGCAATTGGGGTATAATGCGGCCAATAGTAGACGTGGTCATGGATGGCTAGGGAGCCATTGATAATTGAATGGTGGAATCGGCCTTCGGGGTTATTAGGGGATGTCACCAATTCTATGATGTTTTGAGGAGAGGCGGTGTTTACGTAGTCGGATGCGTTGCCTTTCCATTCGTAACCGGTAAAACGAAAGAACTTGGTTTGTTTTCTGAATACAGGATAGTAGGGGACAGCGGCGACAACTTTAGCCGGTTGCACGTCGATATCGTTTGGGGAAAGTGCGATAACTAGACCGTTGAGAAGTTGAGTGACGCCGGTACCGAAGACGATGTACTTGTCATCGGCTTTGGCGTTGCCGACGGCTTGATGTAAAAGTCTGACGTGTTTTTCAAGCTCGGCATTGATGATATTACCGGAAGATGGTTGAAAGAAGTAGCTCATTCTATACCAGGGGGATATGAGAAGTGCAGCGTTTGATTTGTGTTGCATCCAATATTTTTCGAGAAATAGGGCGTCGCCGCTTACAACATCAGCGGAGCAGTTAGGGAGCAAAGCGGAGCAGTGGGGACCGGTGTAGCAGGTGTTACACTCGCACATGGGAGCTCCGTCGACGAGGATTCCATCCAAGTAAGCTCTGCCATGCGTGGAGCAGTCCATTGCGGCCACTGCCTCTGCCTCCTTTACTGCCGTTGCAGTCCGGCTTGGGCCTGGGCTTGGCTTCATCATTAGGGGATAGCCCATCATGCTGACTAATATGGATATGATGAAGAGCAATATGAGTAGCCATGGCTTTTCATTTTTATTTGCCAATTGGTACTCCATCTCTTTCCTTTTCTTTCTTCCTTGATGAATTCAATTAATTGATTATCCTGTCAAGATTGAAGAACTAATGAATGTTTTGTTTTGTAACTTGGTGGTTGTATGTATATATATGTGATATTTGGTGAATAGAGAGAGGGCTTATGCCTCATATATATATAGCATATAGCATGGCTGCTCTGCCTCTGCTCGGCATGTATATTTCAAACGTGAACGTGCATACCAACCAACAATCAACGCAGATGCATGCATATGTTATTTGACCATGCATGATCATTGATTGACCATCTTTCAAATTAAATTAAAGATTTGGTCTCAATCAACCATCTCTATATGTATATGTCGTCTCCCTGATTTGAAATCTCCTTCAATTCAAGATTTTGATCCAGTCCCAATTGTTTGACCTCACCTCCTCGCATGCCATATGTATATTTTATATATTTGTATTTATTTGTAGGTCAGCCCTCGTTAATTCGGTCAATTTGTTTCTTTCAGTTAATGCATTTATATGTATGCATGTATGTATGACCACATGCTTCTATTCTGTAATATATGATGTGCATATTTAACTTGTAATTAAGCATATGCTATATATGAACCTGTTAATTAATTAATTGATTCTAAACTAACTCTGTTAATTGTTGTTATGGATCCATTATTTGCAGATGTCTTTAATTGGAGAGCCACATGCTGTCTTGAAAGTTAAAACTGGGCGAGCATCTTATATATCCATCTACATATAAACCACCTTGTTGCCTGCTTCGTTTCGTTTGTGTTGAGCCTACTTAACTTAACTGCCGGATGCCTTAATTATTTGCTTGCTGCATATATGTTTTATATATGTACACCATGCTTTAGCCTCCATTTTCAACTATGTAATATACGTCCCTTATTTGGAATCCTACTACTCTGGACTCAACGCTCATCCTTCCTTCAGTACCATATATATCCTCCTGTTGTATTGTTTAATTCCTTTCCTTGTTGTTGTTTAAACTTTAAATGTACGTGATGCACCCTTTTTTATATAAACCAATTAACTTCTCACCATGTCATTTTTTAGCCTTCTAGTATATCTGTGTTTGAGATCAACAACGCATGCTTTGTCAATTTATTAAGATTTAGTGTGGTATTAATGTTTAAATGATTTACTATGGTCACTCGCGCAAAACAAATGCATAGGCATTCGCGGATCTGATTGGCTGGAGCAATACTTTTTATTTATTTATTTTATGGTTTTTAGCAGCATGTGGGTCTCATTTACCTTATTCATCCAATAGCGTAACAATTCTCTTTATTTATTTCGCTTTATTCTTTACCTTATATGCATTTATTGCTTGCTGATTACATATGATTCTTTAGCCTACGTTCTCCATTTTGATGAATGCCACTGCCACACATCTATGTACTACGTGCCTTATTTGGAATGCTGCTTTAACCAATTCTGTTAGTTTTTAGTCTGCATTCTTACATTTCGACGAATGTTTTAGCCTACATTTTGTTGGATGCTTTAGCCCACATTTTAATTATATTAATAATATTCTAAGAAGTTTATACGATTTAATATTTTTAAATGTCTCCGTATGAATATTTTACTAAATTGTTGATATTGGTTTTATTTGTTGTATGTAATTTCTTGGTTTTATAATATTCTGATTAGCTATTTAATAAAAAAGACCATTTTTGCCTTGATTTAGTGTGGTGCATGTGCATGAGACTGTGCACATGAAATATCCTGTGCATTTGCTTGTGAAGGATCAATTGCAACTTTAAGGGCAACTGTAAGTGCATTAGAGGCTTGTGGTTGAGCAACAAGATCAGGGGGCTTGTCCAATTTTGAAAAAGATAGAGCTGCAGAAGAAACAACATTTACTGGAGTTACAACATGCGAGGTAGCCTAGGATGAACCAACAACGGAGGGAACATGATCAACAAGCGCTGCATGACTAATAACATGACCAGTCCAGCTACCATGTAAAGGAGCTGCAACAAGCGCATGCTTATGATGTGCAAGTAGGGAGCCCATTATAGAAACAAGGTCGTCGGAAGCTACATGACTAGAAGGCGATACCAGCACTGCCTCATGCAGCAGCGGGTCGGAGCAAACAAAGTCCACCAAGGATCATGCATAGAAGCACCCATGTCAAAAGGCAGAATGAGATGCATTTGAACGGCCAAACACGCATAGTGCTGTCCAGCTCTAACGAAGGACCTAAAACGCTTGAAATGGCACTGACAATTTCGTTATTCCAGAATTTTATTGCTAACTCAAGGCGAACCCTAATTCACTCCTCCTTCCATGGACCGAAATATGCTTACTGCTCTGTGCATGGCGGTACGTCACGATGATGATGATTATGCCGAGTGGGAGGCGGCGGTTGTTCTGTCAGAGAACGACAAATGGGGCAACAACCCTTTTTATTCTCTAATTGACTAGCCCACACAGCTTAGGGGTTGTGTGTTCTTCATTATGTTCATAAGTTGAGGGCTGGACAACTGTAGTTTTTTATGTATTTTGAAAGGCAATTAGATTATTCACATTAAAGAATTACAATGTTTACAACTAACTATACAAAACTTTACAAGCTATACTCCTCAATATCTATACACTATACAGCATCGAGAAGAAAAAAAATAGAATACAACAATCAGCACAAAAAAAAAAAAAACTCTATACTGCTAGCGAACAACTCCAATACCAACGAAAACAACATCTTCTTTCAGCACTTCAAAATGGCCGACTAACTAAATACAAAAGTGCTTCCACCTAAAATCACATGCCGCAAAGCTTCAGCCTGAATTCAATTTCCTTACAATTCGTTTATGTATTATGGCAAAAAATTCATTAGTATTCAATGAAAAATTAGAGAAAACCCTCCTATTCCTTTCAGCCCACAGCTCATAGACAAATATCTTCGAAATTTTCAATAACAACATACTCTTCCTAGTCTTCCACCTAGTTGATTTGAAAAGCAAAAACCCCTCAATTCTACTGTTATTTGAGGGTCTGTGCAAATTAAAACTCTCTTCCATATCTAATAAACATACCCGCACTCAAAAAACAAGTGAGTGTTACACTCAGCATCAACTCTACATAAAACACAAATATCATCTGGAATTAATCCCATCTTGAATAGCTTATCCTTTGTATTTAAAGAATTAGACATGACTTTCCATAGCAGAAAATTAGACTTTGCAGAACTCATCATATTCCATATTCTTTTGTGCCATGGAAACAAAGGACTATCTCCTTTCAGCATATCATAAACATGATTAATTGAATGAGCTTTACCTAACCATGAAATATGAAGATTTGTGCACTAGTACAAAAGTGGGCATATTAGACACTAATTTGTGTGTGTTGCATGACAAGTGTGGCGAAAGCTATGATTTCTTTGATCTTCTGCAACAATATTCATATGTTGTTGCATTATACATGAATGCACTGTTGCGGTAGAAATTTTAGTGTTTTGACGTGCAACACCAGTTAAAAGCGTAACATTATGTATATATAATTTAGCTCAG